>OX451739.1:507014685-508214685 GCA_948472305.1 Vicia faba | reverse complement strand
CTTCCCTCTTTGCTATGTTGAATTGCCTTCTGTATGTTATAGCATGGCGTGCATTTCGTTCGGTGTTTCTCCATCTGTCTTTGCCTTTGTCATTTCTGACTTGCAGCCATCTGTCGGTTGGCACTTCAGCAGGGAGTTTGAAAGTCTCTCTTCGAGCAGCCTTGGGGTGAGGGCTATCAGGCCTTCGTTGTTTGTGTCTGCTGTCGAAACATGGGCCCATCTGGACAGTTTCTTGATGGTTCCAGCAAGGGGCGAAGGGAATTGTTTCGAAGGCTCTGGCCATGCTTTGATCATACACAGCTGAACACCTTGGGCATATCAAGCACTTGGTTGCCCCTTTGTAGCAGCGAAACATAAATTCCAGCAAACTTTCTCCGGCCTTGGGATAACACTTGAATAGCTGGTTATCCTGGCGCCAATTGTTGCCAGTTCGAGCCCTCTGTACCCTTTCAAAGTTCGCAGCGATTCTCTGATTGCAGAGGATGCTGCACCTAGGGCACAATATCATTCATGTATCTTCCTTGTGGCACGTCATGAGGTAATCCTTGAGACTAGCATCTCCAGCATGATTATCCTCCATTTTATACTTCTCTTTTTCCAAGTATCTTTCTACCTCCTCCATCTCAGAGTGAGGTCTCTCCATGTCCACCATGTTCACCTCAACATCCTCCCCTTCAGCTTCATCATCTCCCCATCCTGTGGGTTTTATATCTTCAATGTGGACCTTCGAACTCTCTGGGGCAGAATATTTGACCAAATAGTCAAATTTTCCACTGGGTTCCCCTAGAGTTTCCCATATTTCCTTCTTAGGGGAAGTTGGCTTCGTGATTTGGACTTTCTCCAATTCTAGCCTCAGGCCTTCAGTGACCTGTGTTAACTCTTAGTTTTGATTTTCCTGGCCTTCAGTAGCCTGGGTTTCTTTTGCAACAGCTACAGGTGCTGCTTCAATCGAAGTCTCTGGTAGCTTCTGGACGTCCTCAGTGACCTCCTTATCGACTTCGACTATCACCCAGCTTTCGTTTTCAGTACCTTTCTCTCCTGTTGGGACATCACTTTGGTCAGCTTCCACCATGTTAATCTCTCCAATGCATGCAGGCTCGGAGTAGTTGGTGTCTGCAACGTCCAAGGGATCTTCGTCCACTTTCATCTTTGCTTTATCAACAAACTTTAGTCTGCCATCTTTGATTGCATTCTGAATTAGGTCCCTGAAAAGAAAACACTGTAAGGTTTTGTGGCCTAGGAAACTATGATATTTGCAAAATCCTCTCTTCTTTCTTTGATCTAAAGGAGGAATTTTGACATTTGATGGCACAATGAGTTGGCCATCTTTGACAAGTAAATTAAAAATCTCGTCACATTTAGTGACATCAAAGGTATAAACCTTCTTTGGGAATTTGTCACTTTTCTCATTTTCAACAATCTCTTTCCCTTTTGTGGGAACTAATAACTTGCAGGAGTAAGGTGGTGCCTGTTTTAATTCAGCGAGGTCGATTTCGACCTCTTCGAATTCGAATTCAGGATAATCTTCTGCTTCCTCAGTTCCAACATAGGAGATCCTTTCCTTCTTGTTATTTTTAAAGACTCTGGCCTTTTCGGCTTTTAGCCTTTCGACCTGTCGAACCCTGTCGGCTAACTGAGCCATGTCCCTCAAATATTGAGTGTCTAGTTTCTTTCGAATAGAGTAATCCAGGCCACCAGCGGCCATTTCGACTAACTCATGTTCAGGCACCACTGTGTAACATCTGGATTTCAAAAGCCTAAATCTATTCAGATAATCATCTATGGGTTCTGTGAACTTTCTCTTGACACTGGCTAATTCTTTCAAGCTTATTTTCGACTGTCCCATGTAAAATTGTTCATGGAATAATCTCTCCAAAAGAGCCCAAGTATCAATAGACCCAGGGGGCAAAGTGGTGAACCATGTGAAGGCGTTTTTAGTCAGGGAACTTGGGAAGTATTTGATCATGAGGTCTTCATTATTGGCTATATCTCCCGCTTCGGTTAGATATCTGGCTATATGTTCGACTGTTGACTCATTGGTATCCCCAGCGAACTTTGTAAATTTAGGGACTTTATACCCCCTTGGTAAATCAGTATGCATTATGCAATCTAATATAGGAGAAGCATAATTTGGCCTTCTAATTCCTGTGTTGAGGCCATTTTGGGCCATGACTCTCTCTATCATGGTGGTTAAATTGTTTTCTGCCAAGATGTTATCGTTTCGAATTCTATGAACGACAGCATCAGCATCTTGATTTCGACCCACCATGACAACCCCCCTAGGTTGTCCTTCTCGAAACTCTGGGACTTCCAGCCTTTCGACCCTTGCCCCTGGTTCCATAATTTCTCTTTGTGGTCCTGGGATCATTGGGGCTTCTAGCCTTTGTGCCCTTGCCCCCAAGTTTTCCCCTCTAGGTGGTCTATAAGTTGGGTCGTTAGCAACTTGTTCCATAACAGGGATGTTTGCTCGAACTCCCGCCTGATTCTGCCTACGCCTATCTGGGGGAGCAAAGAAATCTGCTATTCGACTCATGTTATCAGTGTTTTCTCTGTTTGTCACAGTCACATTTTGTACTATTGGGGCAAATATTTCCTGCATAGTTTGTGCTAATACCACTATCATATTATGGTTACTGTCATCCATCAATTGCCTAAAAGCCAACTGGTTTTCTGTCGTTAAAATAGGCATTGTGCTATAACCCACTGACCCTTGGTTATTTGTCATAAACTGATTCGCCCCAGACCCAGACCCTAATTATGGTGATGAATTCGATGTGGAATTGTGTAAACCTGCCATAAAAGATGTTGGCATTCCGTAAGAGGAATTTCTGGTTCTATTACCATCGAAACCGGGTGGTCTAGTTAGTGGAGTGGCGAAATGGGTTTGTGTTCCTGATGGTGGAACGAATCCCCCAGGATAACCAATGGTTCCAGTATTTCCTAAGATCGAACTATTAGTTGATATGCCACTTACTCCATTAGTGGCTATATTACTGGTAGAAGACGCAACAGACTGTGCATTCAAAGGGATCACATTAGATGTTCCCATCGAAGCGGACATATTAGTGCCTGTTGTATGTGGGGAATTTTGTTCCCCTTGTTGATTGTCAGAATTAGACATCTTGTTCAAACGTTTTCTTCTGGATAAGGGTTGGTTGCTGTTAGTTATTTTACCACTTCTTAGGTTCATAAAACAACAAACTTCTTAGGATCCAACGTTTTTATAATGGTTATGTCTCAACAATCTTTATTTCTAATGTCCAACGATGGGGTCCCACCAGGTGTGCCAATTTGTTTACAGTGATTTCTGGTAAACAACCGCTAGTCTTCCAAACTATCGAATAAACTTACTGACTGTTATTCAATTTCTCTGGTAACTCGCAGGATCGACTAGATTGATCCTAGGACGTGTTGGTCATTAGGGTAACTCTCATGATCGAACAGGTATTCATGGTTGGTGTTTGGAATGTTGTGTAGGTGTTTGACTTATTTCGATTTCTCTCTTAAAGATCTAAAGGTGTAATCAAAATATATGTGCGCGAAACTAAATTGCATGAATAAATGTTAATTGTAAAGACATGTAAAACTGCATAAAAGACAAGTAAATGATTTCGAAGCGTAAAACAAAACAGTTAATGTAAAAGGTTCGAAATGTGAAGAAAGCGTTTAATGCAAGAAATCTGTAAAATGACTTTAAATAAAAAAGATGTTCGAAGGATAAAAACTTGAAGATAAAAGCATGAAATGTATAACAGTTTCTGAAATGTAAAGTGCTTGAAATGGAAAGAAAGCATTTAGATGTAAAGCATTAGTGAAAAGATTTCGAATAAAAAGACTTTAGATGAGAAAACTTGTAAATGGTATTTGACATAAAGATAAGGAAAGTACTGGAAATGATAAAGGGTTTTCATTAAATCATAAACATGTGGTGCTATCATACGTACATTGCTCTTGCATTCGTTTCCCTAGTCATGTGGTAATTTGAATGTTTACTGAGTATTTTTGTACAAACAGATATGACACACGAAATCCTAATGCTAAGACTTCTATTTATACTACTTCGACCATAACGGTCTTGCTATAAGATTCTGCCACGTTCAAAACATGCAGAGCAATGCCTCTCTCTTGTTTCCACGTGTCTTCGAATGCTCCAGCGCATATATTTCAAACTTCGAACATCCCGCTTTCATTTGAATTTCAAATGTTTTGGTACTTCTTTGCTTCGAACGCATTCCTTAGATACAGCCTTGTTGTCATTTCGAGACTTCTTTGGATATATTCTCATAATTGCCACTCGAAGCTCCAAGCTTTGATTTGTTCATTCGAAACACTGCTTCTGCTATTTCGAAACATGACGCTTTGTTTCATTTCAATCGAAACGTCCACTTTGTTTTGCTTCTAATAATATTATCAAAATCTTCAGCCAACAAAATGCCCCTTTAAAATATGTATTTCGATTCCTTTGAGAAATACTTATTTTAAACATATACACAAGATTTTGATGCGACCCTCGAATCATCGTAACATTTATTGCATTTGACTTCAGTCACGTCAATCATAGCACTTTTTAGATTCCTTAACCGCCTTGAACCACTTCACAGTATGGTGCAGTTACAAAACAATGATTATCTTTAATCACGCCTATTACCAATGTTAACTTTACGCCACCTCTTCATCAAACCAACCCATGATTACCACGTATCACAACCTTACTCAGTGGATGCTTAAACTTCCATATTATAAAAACATATCAACTTAGTCTTTTTCTTTTCTTCCCATATTCTGAATCTTTTCTCCTTCTTCTTTCACCGAAAACCCTAAGCTTTCAACATTCTTCCAACAATGTCTTCTTCTACTTCATCCCAACTCAAAAAGGTTTCCAAGAAGAAAGGAAAGACCGCAGGAACTACAATGGAAAGTAAGGTTGTCACTCACCAAGGTCAATCTGTTCTTGTTCCCCAGATGATCTCAAAGGAAAAATAAATGCTTTATGCATCCCAGGTACTTATTCCTACCACCGCTGCTGGTAAGAGGTTAGCTTTAATGGGCCCTCTTACAGTTTTTGAAATTTTAAAAGATACCAGGAAAATTTTCCCAGCTTGCTACAATTTCAAACCCCTGTTCAATAAAATGGACGCCCCTAAGGCAATAGAATCTTCTGGCTCAAACACCTTGGAAAATCCAACTATTCCTCCTAAAGACCCTTTTGTATTAGACTGTGTAAAGAGTAATTTTAAACCGTTTCGATCTTGCCTCACCTCCGACACTGCTTATCAAAACTGGTTCAATAAGGTAGAAGCTAAGAAATCCCAGCAATGGGAAGAATTAGGTATCTATAACTTGATTAAGCTGTCGAAGCCAGGTTTTACTTACAGCCACCCATTGTTATTCGCGTCCCTATATTTCTGGGACAATACTTATAATACTTTCCATCTCCCTGGTGGAATGATTACCCCTACCTTCTTTGACATAGCGGCCATCACTGGGCTATCACCAGTAGGAGAAACATATATCCCTGACAACGAAGAACATTCGAGTATAATCGACTTCGAAGTCAAACTAGCAAGCTTTTCCAAGTTTATCAGCCACTACCATGCTGAAGGAGACAGTGTGTCTGATGTAGAACACATTGCTTTCCTTACCCTATGGCTGTCAAGATATGTCTTCTGCAGTAGATCCCTACAGGTAGCCAGTAGGTTTATTCCTCTAGCTAGGGATTTGCATGAGAATCGAAGAGTGTGCTTGTGCGAATTGCTACTAGTTGACCTTTATGAAAGCCTAAGGTCAGCTGTTTCGAGCCTAAAATCTCACACCTCCAAGAATATCCTGTTAGCTGGCCCTTTTTGGTTACTTCAGCTATGACTAAATGCCATGTTCGAACCTTCCTTGTCCACTGCCAACACCATTGATGAACGAGACCCTGAAATAACGGATAGAATAATCGAAGGCACTAGGCTGCGAAGATTAACTCCAAATGACGACAAGGATGACTTCAAAGTCCTATTCTCAAAGTACATCATGATATTCTCCAAGAGACATAAGTTCGAAGAGACCATGGCGCCTTTTGCTTCAAGGGCTCATGGACCTTCATGGTTCACCATGGCTCTCTCATAAGCTGTCAAGAGCAAAGAGATTCAAGATGTATGGAGAGCCTTTTTGCTACCCAGACTAATATCCTCAAGAATAACTCCTGCCAAGAATCAGATTTTCCTTTTCGCTTACCAGCCAAATTTTGTTTCGAGACAGTTTGGCTTATGCCAACTAATTCCTGAACCCTTATTTCAAACTGAGAGTGCCATTACCTCTGGGCGAACCTTTAAGGCACGGGAAGCCAAATTACAGCAAGAACAATACCAAGGCTTTGCCCAGTTTGAGCTAATATCTTTCGAACCTACCCATCTTACAGCAAAGGGGTTTCTAGAATGGTGGACAAAGTTTTATCAAACTTATATGTTCGATACTCTTACAATTCAGCAGAAACTAACTGATGCCTTCGATGTGCAGGTACCAACCAAGAAAGGTATGTTCACTCATGCCAAAGAGATTAAAGCTTTTCAAAATTATTTCGAAACTACTTATGATCCCACACACTTGGAATCCACTGTGCATCAAGCGGCTGAGACCTTGAAGGAAAAATTCAAACAAAAAGTTTCTAAGCTAAAACTTCCTTCAGGGTTGTCACCTGAGGATAGGTATAGGTTGGCATTCGAAATGCATCCACCTAAATTTCCTAGATTACCTACCTCAGAACTGGCTCTGGCTTGGTTTCCCCCATACCCTTGGTGGTTCACTTGCAAAGAGATGTTCAAACATATTCAAAAGAAACCAAAGCCATCTGAGACTGTGACATGGGCTCGACACTGGCTCCACGATTTCCCAGGACACCTTCGTTACGACCTTTCTGCCATGTCGATTAAATTTGATAAAGGCACAGGTGTGAATGCTTGGGAAAATCCCAAACGCTTTTCATTTTCCATATCTTTAACTTTTGCCTTAATTGTTTCGATTTTCAGCCATCAGGATAAAGACAGCCGCTTCGAAGTCGAAAGAAGGGAGCGCCTCTCAAGCCTCTATCGAAACCACTGACAATGTGACTCCATCTGAAACAACAACCATTGCTGCAACAACAACAACAACAATAACAACAATACCAACAACAACCAGTGTTCCAACTCCACAGGTAATCACTTAGCCTTGATGTTTCGAATTCACTAATGTTTCATGACTTGCATCTAACTCTTTATTTTAAATCTTTTCAGACCAACAAACTTCCGCCTACCACTCCAAAGAAGCGAAAATCAAACACCACTGGGGAAGACCCCAAGGCTGGCGGAAACTTACCAACTGCTTCGAAGAAGAAGCAGAAGAAGGATATTTCGAAAAGTACCGTACCAACTAGTGTCTCTGGACTCGATTCCAGGGATGCTGCTCCCTCACCCAAATCCAAAATTCCATCTTCGACCTCCAACGTAATGTTGGAACGCATAGCTAGCAACCTCTCTTCCGAGAGTCCACATGTAAATTGAACTTCAAATAATAATTTCTCATTACCTTGGTGCATGCTTTTAATATTCTTTCGCTCCTTGTAGAATATCTTAAATCCAGCTTCCACTATTTCGACCTCACCATCAAAAGCTGTTGCTCTGCTCAACTCCTCTCCTCAAGGAGACTCCAGCAACCTTGTACAGAACAAAGGTTCTTCCAATATGGCGGTTCTGGCTGGGACTTCTGAGCAGCAGGATGATCAGAGTACTTCTCCTCCTCTGAAAGAGACAAATGAAACACCACTTCAAGAATCTGCAGAGGCTTTGCAAAGAACTTCTCTTCACAAGTCCCCTCTTGAAACCCTTCAAGAGGACCCAAAGGATACTCAAGCTGAAGGAGAGAAAGCTTATTCTGGCCAAAGAGAC
Organism: Vicia faba; assembly: GCA_948472305.1. Taxonomy (NCBI): domain Eukaryota; kingdom Viridiplantae; phylum Streptophyta; class Magnoliopsida; order Fabales; family Fabaceae; genus Vicia; species Vicia faba. The sequence goes on along the minus strand of OX451739.1, from coordinate 508,206,775 downwards.
GAAGAATCTGCAGAAGAAGAGTCTGAGGAGGAGGATGCCAACGATGGTTCGACTGCTGGGACAGAGTCCAATGCAAATAGCAGCGAAAAAGAAGACATCGAAGTGGTGGACTTGGATGACGATGAAGAAGATAATGAGCACGAAACGAATGAAGGGGATGGTGACACAACCAACAAACCCATGGAAGTCGAATTGGACGTCACTCCCCTACGTGTGGAACTCCCTCAACCGTCTTTGTCTCGAATGACTGACGAGGAGCTTGCACTCCTGAGACAAAATGACCCTATTGGGTACATGAAGGCGAAGCTGGCTCAAAGGGACGTTCCACTTGCTAGGGCTGGCACAAGTTCGACTAGCTATCCTCTTCCCACAGATGAAAGAATTGTACTTCTTAATAAGATCAGGAAAACAATTCTCTATGTGGATATATTCGAAGTGCTCAAACAAGATAGCACTGCTTGCTACACTATAAAGGAGTTGCTTACAAAGGTCAATCTTGCCATCTGCTCCTTGCCAGTTAGTACTATCTTGTTCGATCTTCAATCTTTGCTGGACAATGTAACTGGTTACCTTCTCCAAGATGAATCTGCTGCCAGGAAGGTTCAAGAAAAACGCATTGCAATGGACGCTGCTTATAAACAAGCTTCGAAACTCTCTCAAGAAGCTGAGGATCAAGCTATGCATCTAAAGCAAGCAAAAACTGATTATGAGGCTCGAGCTGAGTCCATCCTTCTTTGGGAAAGGCAGATTCAGGAACTTCAACAGAAGGTTAAAGAGGCTAAAGAACAACAAATAACCTTCGAAACCAATACTGCTGGTAACCAATTCGAAGAGCTTCTCAACCAGGGGCTTGTAGAAATGGAAACTGCAGAACAACTCAAGGGAGAAGTGGCAACCTTGGAAGGAGCCAGGCGTTTCGCTCAACAGAGACTTGAATCTTTTCGAAGTACCTTCAACAGACTGAAGAATAATTCTTATTTCTAAATTTCAGTGTTTATTTGATTACAATTTGGTTTTTTATATATGTAATATTCGAACAACGCCATTTTGGCATCTCAACTTGCCATTTTGGCATTTTTATAATATTTTGGTTACGTTGTTACTATTCGAATCTCCTGCAGGCGTGGCTTATATTTATTTAAATATTTCCCATTAACCTTTAGGATAGGCTTATCATCCATCAGCTCTTCGATTTCATATGCATTGTTTGAGAATACTTTTAATATTCGAAAAGGTCCTTCCCAATGAGGTGACCATTTACCTAGTGTTTTATTTTTCTTGTCCATGGGCAATATGACTTTCCAGACTAAGTCATTAATAATAAATGCTTTTTTCTTCACCCTTTTGTTATATGTCCTGGCCACTCTTTCTTTTTGTCTCATCAAGATTTCCAATGCATGTAATCTAACTTCGTCCAACTCAACTAATTCATTCATCATCATCTCCCAATATAATGCAGCTGGGATTTCGTTTTGTCTTTGAATTCGAACTGATTGTAGATGAATTTCTACTGGCAGCACTGCATCATGACCAAATGTGAGTTGGAAAGGCGTAGTGATAGTAGCTTCCTTAGGAGATGTTCTAAAGGCCCATAGTATTTGGTCCAAAGTTTTGTGCCAGTTTCTTGGCTTTTTACCAATATGTTTCTTGATTAACCCTATTATCACTTTATTGGCTGCTTCGACTTGACCATTTGCTTGAGCATAATATGGCGTTGATGTTAGCAATCTAAACCCCATTTCTTGGGAAAATTCTTGCATCTTTCTACCAGTAAACACAGAGCCTTGGTCTGTGGTTATGCTCTCTAGCAATCCGAACCTATAGATAATGTGTTTCTGTATAAACTCAATAATAGCCTCTTGATCAGCAACTATTAATGGTACAACTTCGATCCACTTGGTAAACTAATCTATTCCTACCAAGATATATTTCTGTCCTTTGGACGAAGCAGGATTTATTTCTCCTATCAAATCCAATGCCCATCCTCTAAATGGCCATGGTTTGATGATTGAATGCAACTCACTTGCAGGGGCATGTTGAATCCCTGCATGCTTCTGACATTCCTCACATCCTTTAGAAAAGTCTATACAATCTTTGAGCATGCTAGGCCAATACATGCCATATCGAAACAACAGCCATTTCATTTTATGACCTGCTTGATGTGCCCCACATGCCCCATTGTGGACTTCTGACAATGCTAAGTATGCCTCACTTTCTCCTAGGCATTTCAATAATACGCCCTCTTGGGTCTTTTTGAACAATTCGTTCCCCATTAGGAGATATGATAATGCTCTGTATTTCGTCTTTCTATCCACATTCAGAGTTGGGTTTGCTAAATAACTCACTAGTGGACTTCGCCAATCTGCATCCGATAAAGTGTTTATGGATAATATTTCGAATCCCTGTTTCTCAGCATATCCCAATTTCATACTTTCTAGATCTGATGGTGTGAATCTAGTAGCCATAACTCTACCCCTTAATTCAACTAAATCCTTAAAGTTCCTGGCAGAAACTTTATAACCCGAAGCCAACTGTGCTAAGTCATTTGCTTCTTGGTTCTCTACTCTTGGTATATGTTGAATATCCATGTATTCAAATTTCCTAAGTAGCCTGTTGACTATGACGAAGTATATCATCAAGTTTTCCTTTATGCATTTATACTCCTTTGTAATTTGTTTGACCACTAATTCTGAGTCTCCTTTAATTTCGACTCTAGTTGCCCCCAATTCCAACAAAGCTTCAAGTCCAACAATGAGCGCTTCATACTCAGCTTCGTTGTTCGAGCAACGGGGACCATCTAATTTATACTTGAATTTTATTGGAATTCCTTCAGGAGAAATTAGAAGGACTCAAACACCACTTCCATTCCTGTGGGTTGAACCATCAAAGTATAATTTCCATGGTTGCATTTCGACGTAACTCATGACAGTCTGCTCAACCAATGAATGGTCCACAATGAAGTCAGAAATCACTTGGCCTTTCACAGCTTTTAAAGGCATGAAAGTCAAAGAATATTCTGTTAAGGCTAAAGCCCATTTACCAACTCTGCTATGCATTATTGGTTTTGAAAGCATGTGTTTAATGACATCGAAATGAGATGAAACATAAACATCAACAGGCTTTATATAATACTTGAGTTTCATACAAGAGAAATACAAACAGAGACATAGCTTTTCTAAATTGCTATATCTGGTCTCTGCATCATTTAGTACTCTACTTAAATAGTATATGGCTCTTTCGATACCATTGCTATCTTCTTGTGCTAACATACTACCTATACTAACTTCAGAGGCAGATATGTACAATCTCATGGGCTTCCCCCGTGAAGGTGGAGACAAGATAGGAGGATGAGAGAGGTATCTTTTTATCCTGTCAAATGCCTCCTGATGGGCTTCGTTCCATTCGAAGGCTTGGCCTTGCTTTAGACGAAGCAACAGAGAGAAAGCTTGGGTTCTTCCACTCAGGTTCGAAATGAATCTTCTGAGGAAGTTAATTTTCCCTAGCAGAGATTGCAACTCCCTTTTTGACGTAGGTGCTTTAGTCTCCATTATGGGTTTGGTTTTGTTCTGGTTGATCTCAATCCCTTTCTTGTGAACCACAAAACCAAGGAAATCTCCAGCCTGCACAAAAAATGCACATTTAAGGGGATTCATCTTTAAGCCATGTTTTCTCATTCGTTCGAATGATTGGATCAAATGATGCAAATGTGTTTCTGCAGATATAGATTTGATGACTATATCATCAATATACACCTACATAAAGGTTTCAATGAAATCATGAAAAATCGAATTCATTGCCCTTTGATAAGTTGCCCCAGCGTTCTTTAAACCAAAAGGCATCACCACCCATTCGTAGGTGCCTAAGGCTCCTGGACAACGAAATGCTGTCTTGGCAACATCTTCTTCAGCAATAAAAATATGATTATACCCAGAGTATCCATCTAACATACTCAAGTATTCGAACCCTGCAGCAGAGTCTACTAGCATTTCTGCCACAGGCATAGAGTACTCATCCTTAGGGGTTGCAGTGTTTAAATCCCTAAAATCTATGCAAATTCTTAAAGAACCATTTTTCTTAATAACAGGTACTATATTTGCTAACCATTCGACGTACCTTGTGGTTCTGATGAATTTGCAACGCAGCAACCTTTCGATCTCAGCTTTAATCTTTGTGAGAACCGCTGGTGCGAATCTTCTAGGAGTTTGTTTGATGGGCTTCTTGCCATCTTTGATTGGCAGTCTGTGTTCGACCAACTCCCTCTTTAAACCAGGCATTTCGTCATAATCCCATGCGAAGCAATCTTTGTTTTTCTTGAGGACTTCGATTACTTCCTGCTTGAGGCCTGGGCTAAGTTTTGCACTTATGTAGGTTATTCTTTTCGTTTTTTCATCCCCTAAGTTGACTTCTTCGAGTGGATCCTGCGCCAACATTTTGGCACCTGAGTCTATGGGGTCCCTTTAGAAGCCTAAGGATTCTTTATCGTAGATGGCGTCCAACCTTTGATCCATCTCAAGTTCTTTGAAGAGTGAGCATTTCGAGCCATCCCCACTTATTTCGTTCATCTTTACAGCTAATTTGTTTATTTCAGCCTCTAGGGCCGCTTTTGATTCGTTCTCAGCCATATAGGCCGAAATCCTTTCGAAAAAGGTGGACTCAGTCATGGATAAGGTTGTCGAAGTCCCAACCTGCTGGCCGTCTTTGTATAGTACTTTCGACTCCCTCTTCTTCACTGATTATTGTTCTATCCCAGTATAGGCCATCATGGCGAAGGGTCATGTAGTAGTGGGCGTTTCTGGTTTCGTTGATCTCATCATTTGGAACACACGGAGCAATCTTTGCCAGATGTTTGTCATAATCCCTCTTGTCAACTAAATTTACTGTTGACATAAAGTAACTCTGGTCTGCTTCGATGTTTTCCACGATCCCATCATCTCTCCATAGAACTAGTCGTTGATGCATTGACGAAGGAACTGCCCCTACTCCATGGATCCACTCCCTTCCCAACAATAAGTTGTAGTTGGCCTTGGCTTCGATCACCATAAACATGGTAGGCCTACAGCTTGAGCCTATTGTTAAGTCCAACTGAACCACTCCCAGTGTTTTGCCCACTTTCCCCTCATAATTGGATAGAACCATATTGTGGGGCTTGATGTCTCCTTCGCGGATCTCTAATCTTTTCAGCATGAAGTGGGGTATCAAATTGACTGCAGCACCCCCATCCACTAGAACCTTATTCACGCCATGGGCACCAACCTTTTCCCGAATAAATAGTGGCTTAAGATGGTTCTTCATAGCAGGTTCTGGACGTTCAAAGAACGCATTTTGCTCCTCGACAGCCCCATTGTCCATTACATAGTAGCACACAGGCCTATGCTTCATCAAGTCTATGGTATCTTCTTCCTCATATTCATCAATTTCAGTTTCCTGTCCAAATTCACAGGGAAGCACAGATACCACATTGCAATTTAGGTTGAACGAAGATTCCCCCTCCGATTCGAAGTTATCTGTTATCATATCTTCGTCTTCTTCTGGGCCTGGAGTGTATTCCTTTGGTTCATCCAGTTGTACTTCAGAGAAAAGCCTCCTATTAACTGGAGGTTTGTCTTCAGTTTGATTTTTTGGTGTGGGTTTATTGGTGCTTGATTCACCTTGGTTCTTTGTTGAAGTGACCCCTTTATTTGCCACAACTTCCCTCTCAGCCTTTTGAACCCTCTTTTGCCTGCGCCACTGGGATCTCGACATGGGGTTCCTTCCTTTGTAGTTTTCTAATCTTACCTCTTCCCTCTTTGCTATGTTGAATTGCCTTCTGTATGTTATAGCATGGCGTGCATTTCGTTCGGTGTTTCTCCATCTGTCTTTTCCTTTGTCATTTCTGACTTGCAGCCATCTGTCGGTTGGCACTTCAGCAGGGAGTTTGAAAGTCTCTCTTCGAGCAGCCTTGGGGTGAGGGCTATCAGGCCTTCGTTGTTTGTGTCTGCTGTCGAAACATGGGCCCATCTGGACAGTTTCTTGATGGTTCCAGCAAGGGGCGAAGGGAATTGTTTCGAAGGCTCTGGCCATGCTTTGATCATACACAGCTGAACACCTTGGGCATATCAAGCACTTGGTTGCCCCTTTGTAGCAGCGAAACATAAATTCCAGCAAACTTTCTCCGGCCTTGGGATAACACTTGAATAGTTGGTTATCCTGGCGCCAATTGTTGCCAGTTCGAGCCCTCTGTACCCTTTCAAAGTTCGCAGCGATTCTCTGATTGCAGAGGATGCTGCACCTAGGGCACAATATCATTCATGTATCTTCCTTGTGGCACGTCATGAGGTAATCCTTGAGACTAGCATCTCCAGCATGATTATCCTCCATTTTATACTTCTCTTTTTCCAAGTATCTTTCTACCTCCTCCATCTCAGAGTGAGGTCTCTCCATGTCCACCATGTTCACCTCAACATCCTCCCCTTCAGCTTCATCATCTCCCCATCCTGTGGGTTTTATATCTTCAATGTGGACCTTCGAACTCTCTGGGGCAGAATATTTGACCAAATAGTCAAATTTTCCAATGGGTTCCCCTAGAGTTTCCCATATTTCCTTCTTAGGGGAAGTTGGCTTCGTGATTTGGACTTTCTCCAATTCTAGCCTCAGGCCTTCAGTGACCTGTGTTAACTCTTAGTTTTGATTTTCCTGGCCTTCAGTAGCCTGGGTTTCTTTTGCAACAGCTACAGGTGCTGCTTCAATCGAAGTCTCTGGTAGCTTCTGGACGTCCTCAGTGACCTCCTTATCGACTTCGACTATCACCCAACTTTCGTTTTCAGTACCTTTCTCTCCTGTTGGGACATCACTTTGGTCAGCTTCCACCATGTTAATCTCTCCAATGCATGCAGGCTCGGAGTAGTTGGTGTCTGCAACGTCCAAGGGATCTTCGTCCACTTTCATCTTTGCTTTATCAACAAACTTTAGTCTGCCATCTTTGATTGCATTCTGAATTAGGTCCCTGAAAAGAAAACACTGTAAGGTTTTGTGGCCTAGGAAACTATGATATTTGCAAAATCCTCTCTTCTTTCTTTGATCTAAAGGAGGAATTTTGACATTTGATGGCACAATGAGTTGGCCATCTTTGACAAGTAAATTAAAAATCTCGTCACATTTAGTGACATCAAAGGTATAAACCTTCTTTGGGAATTTGTCACTTTTCTCATTTTCAACAATCTCTTTCCCTTTTGTGGGAACTAATAACTTGCAGGAGTAAGGTGGTGCCTGTTTTAATTCAGCGAGGTCGATTTCGACCTCTTCGAATTCGAATTCAGGATAATCTTCTGCTTCCTCAGTTCCAACATAGGAGATCCTTTCCTTCTTGTTATTTTTAAAGACTCTGGCCTTTTCGGCTTTTAGCCTTTCGACCTGTCGAACCCTGTCGGCTAACTGAGCCATGTCCCTCAAATATTGAGTGTCTAGTTTCTTTCGAATAGAGTAATCCAGGCCACCAGCGGCCATTTCGACTAACTCATGTTCAGGCACCACTGTGTAACATCTGGATTTCAAAAGCCTAAATCTATTCAGATAATCATCTATGGGTTCTGTGAACTTTCTCTTGACACTGGCTAATTCTTTCAAGCTTATTTTCGACTGTCCCATGTAAAATTGTTCATGGAATAATCTCTCCAAAAGAGCCCAAGTATCAATAGACCCAGGGGGCAAAGTGGTGAACCACGTGAAGGCGTTTTTAGTCAGGGAACTTGGGAAGTATTTGATCATGAGGTCTTCATTATTGGCTATATCTCCCGCTTCGGTTAGATATCTGGCTATATGTTCGACTGTTGACTCATTGGTATCCCCAGCGAACTTTGTAAATTTAGGGACTTTATACCCCCTTGGTAAATCAGTATGCATTATGCAATCTAATATAGGAGAAGCATAATTTGGCCTTCTAATTCCTGTGTTGAGGCCATTTTGGGCCATGACTCTCTCTATCATGGTGGTTAAATTGTTTTCTGCCAAGATGTTATCGTTTCGAATTCTATGAACGACAGCATCAGCATCTTGATTTCGACCCACCATGACAACCCCCCTAGGTTGTCCTTCTCGAAACTCTGGGACTTCCAGCCTTTCGACCCTTGCCCCTGGTTCCATAATTTCTCTTTGTGGTCCTGGGATCATTGGGGCTTCTAGCCTTTGTGCCCTTGCCCCCAAGTTTTCCCCTCTAGGTGGTCTATAAGTTGGGTCGTTAGCAACTTGTTCCATAACAGGGATGTTTGCTCGAACTCCCGCCTGATTCTGCCTACGCCTATCTGGGGGAGCAAAGAAATCTGCTATTCGACTCATGTTATCAGTGTTTTCTCTGTTTGTCACAGTCACATTTTGTACTATTGGGGCAAATATTTCCTGCATAGTTTGTGCTAATACCACTATCATATTATGGTTACTGTCATCCATCAATTGCCTAAAAGCCAACTGGTTTTCTGTCGTTAAAATAGGCATTGTGCTATAACCCACTGACCCTTGGTTATTTGTCATAAACTGATTCGCCCCAGACCCAGACCCTAATTATGGTGATGAATTCGATGTGGAATTGTGTAAACCTGCCATAAAAGATGTTGGCATTCCGTAAGAGGAATTTCTGGTTCTATTACCATCGAAACCGGGTGGTCTAGTTAGTGGAGTGGCGAAATGGGTTTGTGTTCCTGATGGTGGAACGAATCCCCCAGGATAACCAATGGTTCCAGTATTTCCTAAGATCGAACTATTAGTTGATATGCCACTTACTCCATTAGTGGCTATATTACTGGTAGAAGACGCAACAGACTGTGCATTCAAAGGGATCACATTAGATGTTCCCATCGAAGCGGACATATTAGTGCCTGTTGTATGTGGGGAATTTTGTTCCCCTTGTTGATTGTCAGAATTAGACATCTTGTTCAAACGTTTTCTTCTGGATAAGGGTTGGTTGCTGTTAGTTATTTTACCACTTCTTAGGTTCATAAAACAACAAACTTCTTAGGATCCAACGTTTTTATAATGGTTATGTCTCAACAATCTTTATTTCTAATGTCCAACGATGGGGTCCCACCAGGTGTGCCAATTTGTTTACAGTGATTTCTGGTAAACAACCGCTAGTCTTCCAAACTATCGAATAAACTTACTGACTGTTATTCAATTTCTCTGGTAACTCGCAGGATCGACTAGATTGATCCTAGGACGTGTTGGTCATTAGGGTAACTCTCATGATCGAACAGGTATTCATGGTTGGTGTTTGGAATGTTGTGTAGGTGTTTGACTTATTTCGATTTCTCTCTTAAAGATCTAAAGGTGTAATCAAAATATATGTGCGCGAAACTAAATTGCATGAATAAATGTTAATTGTAAAGACATGTAAAACTGCATAAAAGACAAGTAAATGATTTCGAAGCGTAAAACAAAACAGTTAATGTAAAAGGTTTGAAATGTGAAGAAAGCGTTTAATGCAAGAAATCTGTAAAATGACTTTAAATAAAAAAGATGTTCGAAGGATAAAAACTTGAAGATAAAAGCATGAAATGTATAACAGTTTCTGAAATGTAAAGTGCTTGAAATGGAAAGAAAGCATTTAGATGTAAAGCATTAGTGAAAAGATTTCGAATAAAAAGACTTTAGATGAGAAAACTTGTAAATGGTATTTGACATAAAGATAAGGAAAGTACTGGAAATGATAAAGGGTTTTCATTAAATCATAAACATGTGGTGCTATCATACGTACATTGCTCTTGCATTCGTTTCCCTAGTCATGTGGTAATTTGAATGTTTACTGAGTATTTTTGTACAAACAGATATGACACACGAAATCCTAATGCTAAGACTTCTATTTATACTACTTCGACCATAACGGTCTTGCTATAAGATTCTGCCACGTTCAAAACATGCAGAGCAATGCCTCTCTCTTGTTTCCACGTGTCTTCGAATGCTCCAGCGCATATATTTCAAACTTCGAACATCCCGCTTTCATTTGAATTTCAAATGTTTTGGTACTTCTTTGCTTCGAACGCATTCCTTAGATACAGCCTTGTTGTCATTTCGAGACTTCTTTGGATATATTCTCATAATTGCCACTCGAAGCTCCAAGCTTTGATATGTTCATTCGAAACACTGCTTCTGCTATTTCGAAACATGATGCTTTGTTTCATTTCAATCGAAACGTCCACTTTGTTTTGCTTCTAATAATATTATCAAAATCTTCAGCCAACACCTGGCTAGATACAGGTATCAAATCTGGAATAAGTCGTCTACAGATATGCCCTGGCTGGATACAGGTATCGAATCTAGAATTGCGACAGTTGATAGTAATCATCTTTGGATTGACCTTTTTTCCTGAAAAGGCAAAACATCAGTTGTATGCAATGTCATGATGTATGAAAATGCATGATGTTCTCACAAATAGACGATGTTGTATGATATGATGCGTATATGTATGTATCATGATGTATGACAATGTGATGTTTTATGAATGTATTTTCGTCTGGGAAAATAAATCCTTGACGAATGCCGGGAGCTTGTTAAATCCTGGGCTGATGTGTGAAGAGTAGAGTTCTTCGCTTCCGCTGGGGATGATGAACAAAGATGTTTGCTAGACTAAACCGGTAGGAGAAGATGACTCCGTTGGGGAATAAACCTGGTGGAGAGATTACTCTACGGGGAATTACTCTGTGGGAAGAGATACTTCGCTGAGATTTTGATGATAACTCTGCTGGGGATTCCTGTTGATAAGTTTTGTTGAGGAATTTAATGAACTCCGCTGGGGATAGGAAGAACTTCGTCGAGGACGATCTTTCCGTTGTAATTAGCTGAGGATAACCCAATTAGGCTCTGGGGGGGAACAACCTCTGAATATGGTCGGGGAGAGATGCACGTACTCTGCAGGTGATAAGCTTCCAGAATCTCCTGGGGATAAGCTTCCAGAATCTACTGGGGATAAGCTTCCAGAATCTACTGGGGAATCTTTGGACTGTACTGGGGAAGTGGCTCCACTGGGGTGTCTGGTATTCCGCCGGGGAACCATCTTATACTAAGACTGCCGGGGATGCTTGCTGAGGAACATCTACATACTCTGTTGGAGAATATCGAGATCTTCATGGGGATACCCAACTTCCTTAGGGCTGACAGTAGCCTAACACTGCTTGGGGAGAGTGTTGCTGATTTGCTAGGGATACTGTGCTTTTTTGGGGCTGATGGGAGACCAACTCTGTTTGGGGGAGAGTATTGCTGATTCGTCCATGATTGCAGGTCTCAGAGGGGAGTGAAGGTATCTCGGTCATGCTCTTCAACTAAATCTACCTTGTACCTGGAGGACAGAGCAGCTTGTACAGTTCGGACAATTCTTATTGCCCCAGTTTCTGCGGGAGAAAGATACCTGTGGAGGTGCTTGATGACTGCCGATTGACAAATCTTCTTCTGGTAGGCAAGTGACGAGATGACAGGACATAGTCGTACGCTATGATCCCTAACTTTGCCTGGACCGCCCTTTCGGGTTTTCAGTCCACCGGGATACCCATTTTTGCCCAAGCCGCCTTTTCAGATTTTCGACTTGCCGGGTGTACAGATTTTTTATATTTTCGTCCCTTATTTTGCCCGAACCCTTTTGGTTCGCCCGGAAGCCCTTATTTTTGCCTAGGTGTGTCAACCTTGCGGGTCTTTGATTATGCGCATTATTTTTTCGACTATGTCCACGCTCTCCGAGTGTAGGGAGTTGTCACTGTCAGCGGCATTGTGTCGCCGTACCACTAGAAGATGTCTGATCAGGAAAGATTTTGTTGCTGGAATTCACGTCCAATGCCCCAAGTGACTCAGGCGGAGATTTGCCCCTGGCATTTTGAGAGATTCCTTGAATCTTGACTTAACTGCCCCAGATGACGGACAACGATCATGCCGTGCCCCTTGTTTGGAAGTGCTTTTGTTCATTAGACATTCGTCGTGCGAACTTCTATGCTGTTCAAACAAATAGTCATATGCAAGCAATGTTATATTAAAAATGCAAAGCTTATGTCTGTCTTGAAGTTTTTTTTTTAAAATGCATTTTTTTTCCAGTAAAGCAAGCAAATTTTGTAAAATATGATGTCAACTCAAGATTTTACAGCGAGCCTTAAGGAGTCAGGATACCTTTGGTAACAGTATGCTTTCGAACTAACCCATGCTTCAGCTAGGACTTTTTAGGGTTATAATGTGGCATGGTTCATGGTTTAAGAAACAAAGGGTAAATGCTCAAATTAATTTGTACCTACCCGTTCTTCGTGATGTTCTAAACTCAGCTAATCGTGCGTTAGACCTTGTTTGAGTCTTTGCTTGATATTCCAATGATGGTTCAGATACTGACAGTTTAAGCAGTCATTTCTTTTTTGTTGAGGGTTTGTAGGACCTCTTTCTTTGTGATTTTATTATCCCTGTTTTTTGCCTGAACTGTTTCTTTTACAGTCAGCGGGATGCCCCCGTTTTGTAAGTCTCCTTCGTAGGTTTTGAATTATTGGGCTTTTATTTCTGAGAGATAATGACTGCCTGTCTTGACGATTATAGGGAACCATCACTGTCTTTTGTCTCAGAAGGACTTCTTTTGAGGCCATTCGTTGTGCACCTGGATCAACTGAGAAAACTACCCTGCCCCAGGTTATGATTAAGGGTTTTAATTTTCGGAAAAAAAAACTCCTACTTCTTTGGCTCAGAGGGGTTGACGAGGGATTATCTTCCTTATAACTCCAGTGTTTAGGAATTGAAACAATGCCTGTACCTCATTGTTGTACCCAAAAATTTTCCCTCCCATATTCTTCAAAAGTTTTGCCAAGCATCACCTCAAATTGTTCAAAGTCTACTCAAGGGCTACACAGTCAACCATCCTCCTAAGCCAGTCAAACTAGGGTTTTGGTTCTTGCAAGGAAGTTGAGGTTTCCAAGGGCTCAATCAAGTCCCATATGCTCATACACATTGTCAAGCACCTACATGTCAAGTTTCAAGGCTCACAAGGTCAAGTTGCACAGTCAAAAACCCTAATTGCTCAACAGTCAACTGTAGGGGCAAAATGGTCATTTGGCAGTCAAAAGTCAAAATTTTTGGTCAACATCTTATTTTGAGGCCACAAACATCATTTGATCAATGCTTGATCATGATTCTCAAAAGTATGGCTCAAGAAGTCTCAAGATGCAAAAGTTTCTATTTTTGGACAGCTGAAAAGTCAACTGTAACTTGACCAAGGCATAACTTTTTCATGGTTCATCAGAAAAATCCCATCCAATTCTCATCTTGAAGGGGAAGACATTTCCTACAACTCATCTTCACACTCCAAGTCCAAGAAATGCTCTCACAAAAAGTTATCAATTTCAACATTATAGGTCATTTTCAAAAGTCAACAAAAAGGGACTTTAAGTGAAAGACCATAACTTGAGATTGGTAAATCAAAATGACATGGGACCAAAGACATTGGTTAGAGGACTTCAAGACCTTTTTAAAATGTCCAAGAACATGAACAAAGCTTTAAAATTGAGCAAGATATGCATTGGAGAAGTTGGGAAATTTTTGTGAAATGGCCAAAATCATTTATCCTTGAAATTTCATTTTTTGACAAAAGGGGCCCACCTTTTCCACTTGAATTAGCTTGGCCATGCTTCCCACGTGTCCCACCTTTTATTTCAATATTTAAAATTAATATTTTCATTTTTATCAGATTTTATTGGATTTAATTCATTTTAAATCCTTTAAAATCAAATAAAAATCAAAAAAGGTTAATTAAAAGGGATATTTGGCTTTGATTAGCTTTGATACATCATTATGCATATTCCAAATTCGTGCAAAAGGCCAAATGAAGCAAGAATTCAAAATTGGTTCAAAAATGGAAGGTTGTTAATGGAGGTTTATGGAAAATCTCAAGTTTGAATGCCTTGCATTATGAGGCCATAATTCCTATCAAAACATGTTACATAACACATATGCAAGTGATCACAAACATACACAAGACCTAAGTTGCGCCCAAAGCTCAGAAGCAAACTTGCATTTTTTGCCAAAATTTTCAAAACTGAAAACACTTCTAGAGCTTGTTTCAGACCCTCATTCCTATCCAAACACGTTGTTGACCTCCCAAGGAAACTCTAGCAATCAAATTCAGACCTTCATACGCAAAGAACAGGTATAACCAAGTCCGATTTTCTTTGAAATTTTTGATATTCGCATTTCATTATTCATGCTGTATTTGTCATTTTTAATCATGGATTTGGACTAATGTGAATGTTTTGAAGCTGATAGCATGATTTAATTGAGTTTTCAAAGCCTGTACGCGAATTCACCATGGTCATTGCTTAGGGTTTCAGAGCTCTAATTTTAGGGCTTTGCATACCTGGAATAATTGGACCATGAGACCCCTACCATTGAAATCAGAACCTTCCAATGAATGGATTTTAACCATCGCGCCTTATTTCTTTTCCACCATGAGCTATTCGCTATTTTCTGTGGATGGTGCTTTGGGGGGGTTTAAAACCCCCGCTATTTCATTTTATTACAGGCACAATTGGAGACGAAGGCTAGCGTGGCATGGCGTGAGTGAATGGTTTGAAATCCAGCGCCCTTTTTATTTTTATAACATTAATGTTGATTTTGTTTTATATTGTTTATTCTCCATTTTATGTACAAAGCGCGTTGATAGCTCACTTGGTAAAGGCTTTCATTGGTAAACACTGGGACCTGGGTTCGAATCCCAGGTCCCCTCACATTATTTCTATTGTTTTGTTTAACCCTTTCCCATGCAGTGCATCATTCAGTAGTCCATCATACACCCAGCGTTTGTGCTTGCCATGTGTCCCTGGTGATCCATCCAGTGGCCAAGAACCAAGAGTCTATGGAATACTCTAGTCAACGCGTCAGCATGTGATTCAAAAAGTCAGAAAAGGGCCTCATTTAAATGGGCATAATTCATCAAACCACCTCCTCAATTGGGGTCAACACCCCCCACAGTTTGCATTTTTGTTTCCCTTCTTTTCATTTTTATTATTATTATTTCTAATTAATTCATCAAAACAATTTTCATAAAAAAACAAAAATCAGAAAAAATCATAAAAAATAAAAATATGTTTTATTTTAATTTAATTTATCAACATTTTTTTTGTAAATAAAATTCAATAATTAATTTAGTTTTAATTTTAGGTTGTTAACTTTAATTCTTTTTTTCTCAATAACCAAAAATATAAAAAAAAATAGGTCTTTAGCACATTTTTATCTTTTTTTAAATAAATATTTATATTTTCTTATTATAATTATTATTAACCATTAATTAATTTTGTAAATACTTGTAATTAATAAATTAGGTTTAAATTAGGTTTAACTTAGACAATTTTCTTTAATAAATAAAAAAAACAATTAGAACTAGAATTATTTGACTTTTAATTCCAATTTAATTTTCTTTAATTCCATAAATCCAAAAACATCAAAAAATAAGTTCTTGCTTTATTTAATAATTAAATCAATTTTCAATTTCAATTTAATTCCTTTAAAGGGTCCAACGCCCTCGCATACGATTATATTTTCTTTTCGCGCGTTTATTTTATTTCTTTTTTATGAATGTAATGTATTTGCCCCAAAGCCCTGTAATAGTTAATTAGACATTTATTTTCTGCACTTTATTTTAAATCGGGTCTTGGTTTTATTTGGCGATGTAGACCCGCGCCTTTGTAATAGCGTAGGACCTTTATCTTTTCCGCACTTTAAATTCCCGCACCTTTAAACTGTTAACAATCACATGCAAGAATGAATGCCCAAAAATAAAATCAAAACGTAGCTCACCTAATGCATGACAAGACAAATAATAAACTGAAAATGACACACAATTCACACACCACTCTTAGGGTACGCCTCACTGTTGCCTTGCCCCTCGAAACGTGGTCGTCGAGTACAGGACGTCTTAGTAAGTCCTTATGTCCATGAACATGGCATAAGGGTAGCTTCTAAGGTGTCCTACCGTTGCTCTGGTGATCACACTGTTGTCTTGCCCCTCGAAACGTGGTCGTCGAGTATAGGACGTCTTAGTGAGTCCTTATGTTCCATTGATCTAGTTGCCTCAAAACAGTTGCCTCGAAACAGTTGCCTCAGAATAAAAAGATCAATGGCATAAGGGTAGCTTCTAAGGTATCTTACTATTGCCCGGTGACCACACTGTCCCTAACCCTCGAATTGACCCAAACACCTCCAACGGTGGTGCTACCTATCTCTCAATGGTGGGATGGCACTACTTAAAGGACAATTACATAGCTTAATTCCTTAGGGTAGGTAGATGACTCATGGATACTTGCTCTTTTCAAAAACAAATCAAAATACTTTTCACACCTTACACTTTTCAAAAAGCTTTCAAAACAACTTTTCAAACACTCTTGAGGACTGATACAAGAGTCGATCTGAAACTTTCAAAGAAACTTTTTTCAAACCCACTCACAATTGAAAAGCAAATCTTTTGAAAACACAATGAGCAAGTATCTAAGAGCCCATGGATAACCATGGATAGAAAGGGTGCTAACACCTTCCCTTTCTATAAATCTACCTCTCGAACCGAGAAACAATCTCAATAAGGAATTTTTCTGTGCTTTTGTCCTTTCCATTTGGAGAAAATAAAAGACGGTGGCGACTCTTGCTTACCGCGACATTTCGCGAAACCAGCTAAAAAATAGTCATTCCAGATCCACCGATCACAGAACTGGCGACTCTGCTGGGGAATAATACTTTTAAAGTGAGGTGTACCTTAGGACTAAGATCACTGTGTTTTCAATTGCTTTGACTTGTTTGCTTTAAATTGTGGGACTGTCTTGGGAGTTCTATAGATCCTAACCCGGATCTGGGGATACCTTCTTAGAAAGTAGCAACAAGGCTGTGAGGGAACTGTGTGGGGTATACCGACATGGTTGAAGCAGTCTGCTACATTGATGTGGCACTTTGGTGTGTACCGGTAACCCTTGAGTTCAGTCAAGGAAAGTACGGGGCCTCCGCGTGGTGTCGTGAAGCATCAACAGACCTTAGAAACCTTAATTGAACCATCTTGGCCTCTTTAGGGTAGTGAGATAACTACTTTGGTGTAGTCCGAAGTCGGTTGATACTCGATACTACACTCAGTTGAGGGTTGTTTTCTTGGGATATTTTGATCGCCAGTTAGTGGCTAAATCGAAACGATGAACAATGAAAGCAATCCAATGATATTGAGATCCTTAGAACCCGGTTAGTTTGATAGGACAGGTTTGAGCCCACCAACTTCAAGAGGGTAGTACCCCTAACCTCGTGCTGGCCTAAACTCTAAGGGCTGTGGTGTGACTTGTGTGCCTTATCATGTTTGCTTTTTGTGAATACTTGTGGTATGCCCTTATCATAGCATCATAACATCATACAACATCATATGCATCCACTAACCATTTCAGGGGTTCGAATCTTCATCTTTGTTCTTGTTTTGTAGGACATGGAAACTGGCCGCAGAAAGACAATTCAGATCAACCTTGTAAGGGTCCCTCCTCAGCTTAAGGAGCTTACATCCAGGATTCCCGAGAACTCGTCATTCAGTGAAAGGCATGGTAGACTCATCAGCCTGGTCAATACCAATATTGAGGAAGAGATGGTAAAGGTCCTCTTCCAGTTCTTTGACCCTCTGCATCACTGTTTTACTTTCCCGGATTATCAGTTGGTGCCTACTTTAGAAGAGTTTTCCCAGCTTCTGAAGATTCCCATTCTCAATCAACTACCCTACAACGGTACGGAAAGGGAACCAAAACTGGAAGAAGTAGCTAAAGCATTATGCCTACAACCATCTGACATCAAGGGGCATTGGGAAGCCAGAAATGGTATCAAAGGGTTCTTGGCAAAGTTTCTGTTTGAGAAGGCCCAAGAGTGTTGGAATTCCCTTGACCTACAAGCCTTTGAAGAAGTTGTAGCCCTCCTTGTCTATAGGTTGGTGCTGTTCCCTAAGCTAGATCAGCTTATAGATATCAGTGCTGTCAAGGTCTTCATGTGCAGGAATCCTATACCTACGTTGCTGGGGGACATCCTTCACTCATGTTACACTCGAACCATGAGAAAAGGGGTGTTCTTATGTGCTGCACTCCCCTCCTGGGAAGGTGGTTTATTTCGCACCTTCCACAATCAGTTTTGAAGAACGAGCGGGGTTTGAGGTGGTCACAATGATTGATGACTCTTACACATGCAGATATATATTGGTGCTCTCGGTCCAGAGAGGATGTCACTATCATTGATTGTTGCGGGGAGTACCCTAATGTTCCTTTACTTGGAATCAGAGGAGGTATTACTTACAACCCGTGCCTGGCTTGGAGATAGTTTGGTTATGCTCGGAGGGACGACCCACATGACATGTTAATTCCTGACATAGTTTTTGACTTCGACAACGACGCACAAGGACTTCGCCAGAAATTTATCAGAGCTTGGAGGATGCCCAGCAAGATAGACAGCAAGACCCTGGGGCACAGGAACTCCATCCCATTGGAGCCTTATCTCAAGTGGGTACGAGCCCGCTCCTAGAAGCTGGTGATGCCATATCCTCATGTTCTCCCCGTGGTCAAAGAGCCAGACTTGGAAGGAGAGGTGTCTTACACCATTTAACATCCTGACATGCCCACGTCCTGGGAAGAGATGCAGAAGAGCTGGATCCAGCTTAAGGAAGAACGGAACTCTCTGGAGACCAGTCTACATGCTAGTGAGAAGAAGGTCCTGGAGCTCACCCGCCTACTGCATGAGGAAAGGAATCTCAATACCTATATTGCTCCGAAGAGGATGCGTAGTGTCTTTTGGGATTGATCTGCTTTGTAATGTTTGCCCATGAGGCTTTGATGTATCAAACAATTATTTCCTTAATGATAACGTGTGTTCCTTTTTGTCTACAACAAATTTGAGTTTTCGAACCCTTGAATGCATTGCATAAACACATATCATTCATCATGTGCATCACAGGTACTCTTCTTTTCAGGTTGCTTACTGTTCTTCGCTGTTTATTTCAGCATCATGAACCCTGAATCATCTACCGAGCTGACTATCAAGGCCCTTCAGGCGCAGAGCGCACAATTTCAGGAGCTGATCATGGGTTTGGCTCAAGGTCAAAAAGAGCTGAAGGCTATGCTCCTGAAGAAGAGTAAGAAGAAGAAGAGGACTGTGCTATTTAACACTGGGCGCAGGCTCGGGAATACTTTGCAAAATGAAGCTGAGAGGACTACTCCATCTGTGGGGGAAGGTAGTCACCAAGAAAGGGAGGTCCCTAGTCCTGTGGTCTCTGATACTGAGACAGACTTCAATGACGAACAGTACCCTCCTGCTGAAGACCGGTACAAGCAACTGGAGGACAGATTAAATGCTATGGAAATTCAGTGTGTGCCTGGACTAGATTTCAGAGACTTGGGGTTATCTACTGGGGTGGTGATCCCACACAAGTTTAAGGCACATGCCTTTGTGAAATATGACGGGGCCTCCTGTCCCAAGATGCACCTCCGTTCTTATGTAAGGAAGATCCAGCCTTACACAGTGGACAGGAACTTATGGATCCACTTCTTCCAGGAGAGTCTTTCAGGGACTCACCTCGAATGGTTCTATCAGCTGGATGGGACCAACATTCGTAATTGGGAGGATCTGGCCACTGCTTTTTACAAGCACTATCAATATAATTCCGACCTCGCTCCTACGCGTACCCAACTCCAGGGTATGTCGTTAGGATCGGGTGAAGGTTTTAAGGAGTACGCACATAAATGGAGGGATCTGGCTGGCAGGGTGCAGCCACCATTGACGGACCGGGAGCTGGTGGATATGTTCTTGGGGACCCTATCTGGTCCATTTTTCAATCATCTCATTGGTAATTCCTCTGCTGGGTTTACTGATCTGATCCTGACTGGTGAGAGGATCGAGGCTGGTATAAAATCGGGGAAGATACAGAAGGTTGCCTCCTCAAATGCTGAAAAGAAGCCCTTCAAGAAAGAGGCTAGCGCTGTGTATGGCCCAAGAAGGCAAAACAGACCTGAACACCGCCAAGCTGTCAGCGCGTTGGTTATTTCTAAGCCTGCTACTGCTCCACAACAGTACAACCAACCCAGGGCTGAGAGGCCCAAACGACAGTATACTCGGCTCAGCATGACTCTCTCTCAGATCCTGCCGCAACTGCTATCAACCAACCCGGTGACTGTTAGAGAGGCCCCGAAGGTTGTGAATACTACATCCCCCAGGTTCAACCCCAACGCCCGTTGCGCATATCACTCTGATAGCCCGGGGCATAACACAGATGACTGTTGGGCCCTAAAGAATAAGGTTCAAGACCTTATTGATGCCAAGGAGATACAGTTCGAGGCGCCCGAGAGGCCAAATGTTGTTACCGCTCCCATGCCCCAGCATGGAGTAAATGCTGTTGAGGAGGATTTGTATGTAGCTTCAGTGGATGATGTTGCTACTCCGCTGCTGACGGTCAAGAGGAACCTGTTGCTAGCCGGTTTATTTCCGGGATGTAGCAAAGGTTGCCCTCTATGTGTTGCTTCCCCTGCTGGTTGTTCTTTGCTGAAATCAGGCGTCCAAAACCTGATGGATAGTAAAGAGATTTTGTTCAGAAAGACTGTTGTTCCTGCTGCCCCTGTTGAAGAAGTTTCGATTGTTACCATTTTTAACAACCCTTCCAAGGCTCCTTCAAGGAAGCCTGTCCAAATTTTGCCTGTCCACAAGATTGCTCCCATCACCATTACTGTTCCGGGGCCCATCCCCTACAAGTCTGATAAGGCTGTCCCATGGTACTATTGGGCAGATGTTTATGTTCTGGGTGTGAAACAAGAGTTCAACACTGATACTGGCGTCACCAACATCACTGGGCCTGCTAAGGTCACTCGTAGTGGAAGACTGTTCTCACCAGACATTGCTCCTCCGGTAATTCAGAGGCCTTTGATCATCACACCTGCCAGTGTGTCTGTCTCTTCCCCTGACCAAGTTTCCACCCCTGCTGCCGAGTCATCTGATGCTCGGGGTAAGGGGATTGCTGCTGATGTGCCTGCCCGGACGGAGGCACCAAAGACCATTGTTGAGGCTTCCAAGCAGGAGATGGAAGAAATCCTCAAGATTATAAAGAAAAGTGATTTCAACGTTGTCGAACAGCTGGGGCACACCCCCTCCAAAATCTCCATGCTATCACTGCTGCTGTGTTCAGAGGCCCATGCCAAGGCCCTGATTGCTTTCTTAAAGACGGCTCACGTACCCCAAGAGACGTCTGCTGATCAGTTCACTGACTGTATGGCCAACCTAACTGCTGACAATGGCCTGGGTTTCTCTGATGCTGATCTGACAGCCAAGGGGAAGAACCATAATGATGCCCTGCATGTCTCCATTGAATGCAGGGGCACTACTCTTGCTCACGTGCTGGTTGACACTGGTTCTTCACTAAACGTGCTACCCAAGAAAGCTCTGGACAGGCTGGACTGTGAGGGTCTAGAGCTCAAACCAAGTAACATTGTTGTCAGGGCCTTTGACGGGTCCAAAAGAATGGTACATGGCGAGGTTGACATCCCAATCAGGGTTGGGTCACAGGTCTTTGATTCAAAATTCTATGTGATGGACATCCGTCCGTCCTATTCTTGTTTGCTGGGTCGCCCGTGGATCCACAAGGCTGGAGCTGTGACCTCCACGTTGCATCAGAAGCTCAAGTACCCGGTCAGGGGGAAGATTGTAACAGTGCAAGGGGAAGAGGAATACATGGTCAGCCACCTCAACTCCTTCAGGTACGTGGAAATGGATGGGGAGTTCATTGAGACCCCCTTTCAACATTTTGAAGAGGTGCCACAAACATTGGCAGCAACAGAAGCAGCGGTTGAAGAGGTTTCTCCTTTGAAGATGGCCTCCTTAAAGGACGCCCGGGCTGTGATTGAAAGAGGTGAATGTGCAAACTGGGGCAAGCTCCCTGATTTTACTCCTAAAACTAACAAGTTTGGGTTGGGTTTCACTGCAGAGGCTCAGAAGGATGTGCGCAAGGCGAGAATTGGAAGACCTCATGTGCTCATCACCCACTCAGGAGTGAATGCTATTGGAAAGGAAGACGGAGTGGAAGAGTCAGAGTTTGATAGCTGGATCTACCCGACGACTGATGGTGGATTGACCAATTGGACTGCTAAAGACTTTACACCCATAACTTTTGTCACCCAGTAATGAACTTCTTTGTTTTGGATTTGTAATAAACAATAATTTGAAACTGTATGGCCCGGTGTCTTACCCGGGGCACCGTGGTCTTATTTATGAGGGCTTTTGTTTGTCACTGTCATATATCATAAATAAAAGCATTGGACGTTTTTCACATTTCAAATTTTGCGCTCTCTTTCTTTCTTTCTTTATATATATTGCAAAACAGCTGTATTTACACACACTCACTCATACAGGTTTCAATCCACTCTGGATCTCACTGGTAACGACTCTGCTATTGCCAGTTATGACTTAGAAAATCCGATCAACTTAGCCGAAGACGAAGGTGAAGATGATTGCGAAGTGCCTGGCGAGCTTGCCAGACTGTTACTCCAGGAAGAGAGGGCAATTCAACCACATGAAGAGCCAGTGGAAACGATAAATCTGGGCACTGAGACGGACAGAAAGGAAGTTAAAATTGGTGCCAACCTAGAGCTCAGCGTGAAGAAACGGTTGACTCAGATGCTACATGAGTATGTGGAGATCTTTGCCTGGTCCTACGAAGACATGCCCGGTTTGGATACTGATATTGTGGTCCATCATTTGCCTACCAAGGAAGACTGCCCTCCGGTTAAGCAAAAGGTCCTCCGTATGCGTCCAGAGATGTCTGAGAAAATCAAAGCCGAGGTTATGAAACAGTTTGATGTCGGGTTTCTTGCAGTGACTTCTTACCCTCAGTGGGTTGCTAATGTGGTGCCGGTACCAAAGAAAGATGGAAAGGTCAGAATGTGTGTCGACTACAGGGATCTGAATAGGGTCATCCCTAAAGATGACTTCCCTCTACCTCACATTGACGTCCTGGTTGACAATACTGCTCAGCATAATGTGTTTTCTTTCATGGATGGTTTTTCAGGCTATAATCAGATCAAGATGGCTCCTGAAGACATGGAAAAGACTACCTTTGTTACTCAGTGGGGCACCTTCTGCTACAAGGTCATGCCATTCGGGTTGAAGAACGCTGGGGCAACCTACCAACGTGCCATGGTTGCTTTATTTCATGACATGATCCATCATGAGATAGAAGTGTATGTTGACGACATGATCGCAAGGTCCCAAACTGAGGAAGAACACCTTGATCATCTGCAGAAATTGTTTGACCGTCTGAAGTTGTACAAGCTGAGGTTGAACCCGAACAAGTGCACCTTCGGGGTTAGATCTGGAAAGTTGCTAGGCTTCGTTGTAAGTGATAAGGGTATTCAAGTGGACCCTGCCAAGGTTAAAGCCATTCAAGAGATGCCAGTTCCTAAGACAGAGAAAGAGGTCAGAGGCTTTTTAGGACGCCTGAATTACATTGCTCGGTTCATCTCGCACCTAACCGCTACCTGTGAGCCAATCTTCAAGCTGCTGAAGAAAGATCAGGTAGTACGTTGGAATGATGAATGTCAGGCTGCTTTTGACAGAATCAAAGAGTATCTCCAAGAACCACCTATTCTTATGCCACCGGTTGAGGGGAGACCTCTGATACTATACCTGACAGTACTTGACAACTCAATGGGGTGTGTGCTGGGGCAGCATGACGAGTCTGGCCGAAAAGAGCATGCCATTTATTACCTTAGCAACAAGTTTACCGACTGTGAGACCCGATACTCACTGCTCGAGAAAACTTGCTGCGCTTTGGTATGGGTTGCTTGCCGGCTGAGACAGTATATGCTGACTCACACTACCTTGTTGATCTCAAAGATGGATCCTATAAAGTACATATTTGAAAAGCCTGCTCTGTCTGGGAGAATAGCAAGATGGCAAATGATCTTGACGGAATACGACATCCAGTACACAACTCAGAAAGCCATTAAAGGAAGTGTATTGGCAGACCACTTGGCACATCAGGCAGTAGACGACTATCAATCAATGAACTTCGAGTTTCCGGACGAGAGCATCATGATAGTGACTGATTGTGAAGTACCTGGACCGGATGAAGGACCTGAGGAAGGATCCCGATGGTCTATGCACTTTGACGGAGCCTCCAACGCTTTGGGTAACGGTATCGGCGCTGTGATCATATCCCCCTAAGGCACTCATACTCCACTCACTGCCCGGCTATGTTTCAACTGCACTAACAACATGGCGGAGTATGAGGCATGCATCATGGGTCTTCGAGCTGCGATCGACTTAAGGATCAAGTTTCTGAGTGTCTTCGGAGATTCCGCTCTCGTGATCAATCAGATCAAAGGGGAGTGGGATACGAAACATCCGAATCTTATTCCTTACAGAGAATGTGTGTTGACATTGATTCCCCACTTCACATAGATAACCTTTGAACATTTCCCAAGAGAGGAGAATCAGCTGGAGGACGCGTTAGCTACGATGTCTTCCATGTTCAAAGTTAAATGGGACAATGAGGCTCCCCGGATCATCATCTGGAAACTGGACGAACCGACATACTGTTGTGATCTCGAGACTGAGTTGGTGACTGAGAAACCTTGGTACCATGAGGTGAAGAGATATTTGGAAGCTCAGGAGTATCCTGAAGGTGCATCTGTCAACGATAAGAAGTTTATGAGAAGGTTCGCAGCGAAGTTCTTCCTTAGCAATGGCATTTTGTACAAGCGAAACCATGATTCGACCTTACTGCGTTGTGTGGATAAGACTGAAGCAGAAAGGATCATGGCGGAGCTACATGAGGGTACCTTCAGAACTCATTCCAGTGGACACACTATGGCTAAGAAGATCCTTCGGGCAGGGTATTTCTGGTCCACAATGGAATTCGACTGTTACCAACATCCTCGGACGTGTCATAAATGCCAGATATATGCAGACAAGGTGCATGTTCCTCCAGTTCCTCTGAATGTCTTGACAGCACCTTGGCCGTTTGCAATGTGGGGCATAAATATGATCGGTGAAATCAAACCTACAACATCCAATGGGCATCGCTTCATCCTGGTAGCAATTGATTACTTCACGAAGTGGGTTGAAGCAGCTTCCTACGCTACGGTAACCAAGATTGTTGTGGCACGGTTCATTCGGCATAACCTGATCTGTCGATACGGCGTCCCAGAGAGAATCATTACAGACAACGGTACCAATCTCAATAACAAGATGATCACTGAGCTCTGCGAGCAATTCAAGATACAGCACCACAACTCTTCTCCTTACCGACCGAAGATGAATGGGGCTGTAGAAGCAGCGAATAAGAATATCAAGAAGATTGTGCAGAAGATGACAGTGACTTATAAAGATTGGCACGAGATGTTACCGTTCGCCCTTCATGGGTACCGTACCTCAGCAAGGACGTCAACCGGGGCAACTCCTTTCTCCCTGGTCTACGGTATGGAGGCAGTCTTACCGATCGAAGTGCAAATACCCTCTCTTCGGATAATGGAGGATGCAGATCTGAATGAAGATGATTGGATCCAGACACGACTTGATCAGCTAAATCTGATTGACAAAAAGAGACTTGCTGCTATTTGTCATGGTCAAACGTATCAAAAACGGATGATCAGGGCATTTAACAAAAAGGTCAGACCACAAGAATATCAAGTTGGGGATCTGGTAATCAAGCGCATCATTCTCCCTCAGAGTGATCCAAGGGGCAAATGGACCCCTACGTATGAAGGCCCATTTGTGGTTAAACATGTGTTCTCAGGAGGAGCCATGATTCTAACCAATATGGATGGTGACGACCTTCCTCACCCCGCCAATGCAGACATAGTAAAAAGATACTACGCATAATAAAGACCCGCTAGGTTGACATACCTAGGCAAAAATTAGGGCTTCCCGGCGAACCAAAAGGGTTCGGGCAAAATGAAGGGATGAAATGAAAAAAATCTGTACACCCGGCAAGTCAAAAACCTGAAAAGGCGGCTTGGGCAAAAATGGGTATCCCGGTGGACTGAAAACCCGAAAAGGCGGTCCAGGCAAAAGTTAGGGATAAAGCGTAATACTATGTCTCATTGGGCCACCTCGCATCCAGAATTCGGTATCAACATCAAGTTCAGACGGCATCAGTCAATCAGCTTCATCTTCAGCTAGGTCATCAAGTGATGAGACGCTCGAAGATATAAAGGCGATAGCAGAGCTGGAACCCAGTGGGATTATTCTCTTCACACAGCTGTTTTGTTTTCCCTTTGTACAAATTGTATAAACTCTTTTGTTCGGAGGCGTTCTCTTACTAGGACGTCAGCCTCTTGTATATAAAACGCCTATTTTCCGGCAAATTCAAAAATCAATACAAAAATCACTTTCCAGCTAAAATTGCCAATTGTTTTTCCTTTTCTGTTTTGTTTTGTGAAGAACGTCCAAGGTTCAATTTGTGATATATACATTTGACAATAACTGCTAACTCATAAATATTTGCATACGAAACAAAGGATTAATTACAGGTAACATTAGAAACAGGGGCAATAATGAGTTGTCCAAGCGATCTAATTGCTCTGTCCACCAAGGTATCAAGGTAGGTTCAGCTGAAGAACATAACCAATATATCCTAACTCCCCAGAGAGTGAGCCAGCAAGTCAGTACACTCTCCCCAAGCAGAGCTACAATCATCCTTAAGGAAGTTGGGTACCCTCCAGCAGATCTCAACATTCCTCAGCGCAATATACAAACATTCTTAACAAGCATCCCTGGCAGTCTTGATCTAAGATTGTTCCCCGGCGGTATACAGACATCCAGCGGAGCCACTTCCCCAATACATCTCAAAAATTTCCCCAGGAGAGTCCAGTCCAGAAGTTTCCCCAGGAAAGCTGAATCATCTCCCCAGCAGGAAGCTTATCCCCTACAGAGCACGAACGCGTCTCCCTGCTTTATTCAAAGGTTATGCTCCACTAGAGCTTATAACTGGGTTATCCTCAGCCAAAAGCCACGGAAAGGTCGTCCTCGGCGAAGTCTTCTTATCCCCAGCGGAGTCTATTAAAACTTCCAATATAACGACGGTATCCCCAGCGAAGTTACTACCAACATCTCAACAAGAGTACCTCTCTCCCCACAGAGTATTGTTCCCCAGCCAGATCGCTAGAATAATTTTCTCCCCACAGAGTAATCTCTCCAACAAGTTTATTCCCCCAAGAGTCATCTTCTCCTACCAGTTTATTCTTGCAACCATCACTCCCCAGTGGAAACACTATTCTCTAACATCAGCCCAGGATGTGACTTCCCGGCACCCGTCAAGGATTTGTTTCCCAAGACTAAAACATACATTCATAAACAACACATCTTCATACATTATAGCATGCATATACGCATCATGAACATACAATCTCATTCATTCTGAGAACATCTCGCATGTCATACATCATGACATCACATACAATTAACGTTTTGCCTTTTCAGGACAAAAGTTAATACAAAGATAATTGCTATCAACTGTCGTGATTCCAGATCCGATTCCTGTATCTTGCCAGGGTGTATCTGTTGACGGCTACAGTACCAGACTCGATTCCTATATCTTGACAGGGCACGTCTGAAGAGTTCGAAGATCCGATTCCTGTATCTTGCCAGGGAGTATCTGTTGACGACTACAATACCAGACTCGATTCCTGTATCTTGACAAGGCACGTCTGAAGAGTTCGAAGATCCGATTCCTGTATCTTGCCAGGGAGTATCTGTTGACGACTACAGTACCAGACTCGATTCCTGTATCTTGACAGGGCACATCTGAAGAGTTCGAAGATCCGATTCCTGTATCTTGCCAGGGAGTATCTGTTGACGACTACAGTACCAGACTCGATTCCTGTATCTTGACAGGGCACGTCTGAAGAGTTCGAAGATCCGATTCCTATATCTTGCCAGGGAGTATCTGTTGACGACTACAGTACCAGACTCGATTCCTGTATCTTGACAGGGCACGTCTGAAGAGTTCGAAGATCCGATTCCTGTATCTTGCCAGGGTGTATCTGTTGACGACTACATTTCCAGACTCGATTCCTGTATCCTGCCAGAGAACGTCCGAAGAGTTTAAAGATTCAATTCTTGTATCTTTACAAGGAGTATTTGTTGACGACTATAGTACCAGACTCGATTCCTGTATCTTGATAGGGCACGTCTGAAGAGTTTGAAGATCCGATTCATATATCTTGCCAGGGAGTATCTGTTGACGAATACAGTACCAGACTCGATTCCTGTATCTTGACAGGGCACGTCTGAAGAGTTCAAAGATCTGATTCCTGTATTATGCCAGGGAGTATCTGTTGATGACTACAGTACCAGACTCGATTCCTGTATCTTGACAGGGCACGTCTAAAGAGTTCGAAGATCCGATTCCTGTATCTTGCCAGGGAGTATCTGTTGATGACTACAGTACCAGACTCGATTCCTGTATCTTGACAGGGCACGTCTGAAGAGTTCGAAGATCCGATTCCTGTATCTTGCCAGGGTGTATCTGTTGACGACTACATTTCCAAACTCGATTCCTGTATCCTGCCAGGGCACGTCCGAAGAGTTTAAAGATTCGATTCCTGTATCCAGCCAGGGCACGTCTACATAAAGAGTTCGAAAGTCAACTCCGGTAACAGACCAGGTAATTTTCTTTCCTTCTCAGGTACGCAAGTTCTCGCTAAGGAATCTCTTACGCGATCGACACCTCCCGATGGTATCTATAAGCCCATCTCCACTCCATCAATCTCCAAAATGGCATCTATAAGCCCATTCCCGCTATCACACTGCTGATACTCTACTATGTGAGTGCAAATTTCTGGGCACTCTAGTGTTCAATCATCTTCCACCCTCGGATCACGAAAGGCACACAAGCCAATCTACATCCTCAGGTCTAAGAAGATTGAACAGGGGCAACTGTTGTACCCCAAAATTTGCCCTCCCATATTCTTCAAAAGTTTTGCCAAGCATCACCTCAAATTGTTAAAAGTCTACTCAAGGGCTACACAGTCAACCATCCTCCTAAGCCAGTCAAATTAGGGTTTTGGTTCTTGCAAGGAAGTTGTGGTTTCCAAGGGCTCAATCAAGTCCCATATGCTCATACACATTGTCAAGCACCTACATGTCAAGTTTCAAGGCTCACAAGGTCAAGTTGCACAGTCAAAAACCCTAATTGCTCAACAGTCAACTGTAGGGGAAAAATGGTCATTTGGCAGTCAAAAGTCAAAATTTTTGGTCAACATCTTATTTTGAGGCCACAAACATCATTTGATCAATTCTTGATCATGATTCTCAAAAGTATGGCTCAAGAAGTCTCAAGATGCAAAAGTTTCTATTTTTGGACAGCTGAAAAGTTAACTGTAACTTGACCAAGGCATAACTTTTTCATGGTTCATCAGAAAAATCCCATCCAATGCTCATATTGAAGGGGAAGACATTTCCTACAACTCATCTTCACACTCCAAGTCCAAGAAATGCTCTCACAAAAAGTTATCAATTTCAACATTATAGGTCATTTTCAAAAGTCAACAAAAAGGGACTTTAAGTCAAAGACCATAACTTGAGATTGGTAAATCAAAATGACATGGTACCAAATATATTGGTTAGAGGACTTCAAGACCTTTTTAAAATGTCCAAGAACATGATCAAAGCTTAAAAATTGAGCAAGATATGCATTGGAGAAGTTGGGAAATTTTTGTGAAATGGCCAAAATCATTTATCCTTGAAATTTCATTTTTTGACAAAAGGGGCCCACTTTTTCCACTTGAATTAGCTTGGCCATGATTCCCACGTGTCCCACCTTTTATTTCAATATTTAAAATTAATTTTTTCATTTTTATCAGATTTTATTGGATTTAATTCATTTTAAATCCTTTAAAATCAAATAAAAATCAAAAAAAGGTTAATTAAAAGGGATATTTGGCTTTGATTAGCTTTGATACATCATTATGCATATTCCAAATTCGTGCAAAAGGCCAAATGAAGCAAGAATTCAAAATTGGTTCAAAAATGGAAGGTTGTTAATGGAGGTTTATGGAAAATCTCAAGTTTGAATGCCTTGCATTATGAGGCCATAATTCCTATCAAAACATGTTACATAACACATATGCAAGTGATCACAAACATACACAAGACCTAAGTTGCGCCCAAAGCTCAGAAGCAAACTTGCATTTTTTGCCAAAATTTTCAAAACTGAAAACACTTCTAGAGCTTGTTTCAGACCCTCATTCCTATCCAAACACGTTGCTGACCTCCCAAGGAAACTCTAGCAATCAAATTCAGACCTTCACACGCAAAGAACATGTATAACCAAGTCCGGTTTTCTTTGAAATTTTTGATATTCGCATTTCATTATTCATGCTGTATTTGTCATTTTTAATCATGGATTTGGACTAATGTGAATGTTTTGAAGCTGATAGCATGATTTAATTGTGTTTTCAAAGCCTGTACGTGAATTCACCATGGTCATTGCTTAGGGTTTCAGAGCTCTAATTTTAGGGCTTTGCATACCTGGAATAATTGGACCATGAGACCCCTACCATTGAAATCAGAACC
This sequence comes from Vicia faba, assembly GCA_948472305.1. NCBI lineage: Eukaryota > Viridiplantae > Streptophyta > Magnoliopsida > Fabales > Fabaceae > Vicia > Vicia faba. The sequence goes on along the minus strand of OX451739.1, from coordinate 508,176,247 downwards.
TTCCAATGAATGGATTTTAACCATCGCGCCTTATTTCTTTTCCACCATGAGCTATTCGCTATTTTCTGTGGACGGTGCTTTGGGGGGGTTTAAAACCCCTGCTATTTCATTTTATTACAGGCACAATTGGAGACGAAGGCTAGCGTGGCATGGCGTGAGTGGATGGTTTGAAATCCAGCGCCCTTTTTTATTTTTATAACATTAATGTTGATTTTGTTTTATATTGTTTATTCTCCATTTTATGTACAAAGCGCGTTGATAGCTCACTTGGTAAAGGCTTTCATTGGTAAACACTGGGACCTGGGTTCGAATCCCAGGTCCCCTCACATTATTTCTATTGTTTTGTTTAACCCTTTCCCATGCAGTGCATCATTCAGTAGTCCATCATACACCCAGCGTTTGTGCTTGCCATGTGTCCCTGATGATCCATCCAGTGGCCAAGAACCAAGAGTCCATGGAATACTCCAGTCAATGCGTCAGCATGTGATTCAAAAAGTCAGAAAAGGGCCTCGTTTAAATGGGCTTAATTCATCAAACCACCTCCTCAATTGGGGTCAACACCCCCCACAATTTGCATTTTTGTTTCCCTTCTTTTCATTTTTATTATTATTATTTCTAATTAATTCATCAAAACAATTTTCATAAAAAAACAAAAATCATAAAAAATAAAAATATGTTTTATTTTAATTTAATTCATCAACATTTTTTTTGTAAATAAAATTCAATAATTAATTTAGTTTTAATTTTAGGTTGTTAACTTTAATTCTTTTTTTCTCAATAACCAAAAATATAAAAAAAAAATAGGTCTTTAGCACATTTTTATCTTTTTTTAAATAAATATTTATATTTTCTTATTATAATTATTATTAACCATTAATTAATTTTGTAAATACTTGTAATTAATCAATTAGGTTTAAATTAGGTTTAACTTAGACAATTTTCTTTAATAAATAAAAAAAACAATTAGAACTAGAATTATTTGACTTTTAATTCCAATTTAATTTTCTTTAATTCCATAAATCCAAAAACATCAAAAAATAAGTTCTTGCTTTATTTAATAATTAAATCAATTTTCAATTTCAATTTAATTCCTTTAAAGGGTCCAACGCCCTCGCATACGATTATATTTTCTTTTCGCGCGTTTATTTTATTTCTTTTTTTATGAATGTAATGTATTTGCCCCAAAGCCCTGTAATAGTTAATTAGGCATTTATTTTCTGCACTTTATTTTAAATCGGGTCTTGGTTTTATTTGGCGATGTAGACCCGCGCCTTTGTAATAGCGTAGGACCTTTATCTTTTCCGCACTTTAAATTCCCGCACCTTTAAACTGTTAACAATCACATGCAAGAATGAATGCCCAAAAATAAAATCAAAACGTAGCTCACCTAATGCATGACAAGACAAATAATAAACTGAAAATGACACACAATTCACACACCACTCTTAGGGTACGCCTCACTGTTGCCTTGCCCCTCGAAACGTGGTCGTCGAGTACAGGACGTCTTAGTAAGTCCTTATGTCCATGAACATGGCATAAGGGTAGCTTCTAAGGTGTTCTACCGTTGCTCTGGTGATCACACTGTTGCCTTGCCCCTCGAAACGTGGTCGTCGAGTATAGGACGTCTTAGTGAGTCCTTATGTTCCATTGATCTAGTTGCCTCGAAACAGTTGCCTCGGAATAAAAAGATCAATGGCATAAGGGTAACTTCTAAGGTATCTTACTATTGCCCGGTGACCACACTGTCCCTAACCCTCGAATTGACCCAAACACCTCCAACGGTGGTGCTACCTATCTCTCAATGGTGGGATGACACTACTTAAAGGACAATTACACAGCTTAATTCCTTAGGGTAGGTAGATGACTCATGGATACTTGCTCTTTTCAAAAACAAATCAAAATACTTTTCACACCTTACACTTTTCAAAAAGCTTTCAAAATAACTTTTCAAACACTCTTGAGGACTGATACAAGAGTCGATCTGAAACTTTCAAAGAAACTTTTTTCAAACCCACTCACAATTGAAAAGCAAATATTTTGAAAACACAATGAGCAAGTATCTAAGAGCCCATGGATAACCATGGATAGAAAGGGTGCTAACACCTTCCCTTTCTATAAATCTACCTCCCGAACCGAGAAACAATCTCAATAAGGAATTTTTTTGTGCTTTTGTCCTTTCCATTTGGAGAAAATAAAAGACGGTGGCGACTCTTGCTTACCGCGACATTTCGCGAAACCAGCTAAAAAACAGTCAGTTCCAGATCCACCGATCACACTCATCAGCAGGGTCGGTTCAAAAGCATACCGTAAATGTCGTGGTATCGTTTTCGTCATCCTCCCTCAAGAGGCTTAGAGTTCTTAATCAAGAGTTGAATATCAAGAAAAATAAATGCAATTTTGAATATAGTAAACATAATTACTACAAAACAGACACGTGTAATGCATTAATGAAATAACAAAGTTTGATATGATTGAATGTTTGAACAATCAAAGAAAAATACAACTTGACCATTCGAATGAACAAAGGTTTTCTCAATCCTAGCCATGTTTTGGCAAGGGAGCCGCGATCACATTGGGAGCTTCGGGCGCCTCGAACTGGACCTCCTTTGCATCGATCAGATCCTGAACCTTGTTTCTCAGAGTCCAACAATCATCTGTAGCATGCCCCGGGCTGTCAGAATGATAAGCGCAACGGGCATTGGGGTTATACCTTGAAGGTGTCCTGTTGGGATTCTTAGGAGGGTCCCTTAGAGTTACCAATTTGGTCTCCAGCAACTGTGGCAATATCTAGGACAAGGTCATGCTGAGGGGAGTGAACTGCCTTTTAGGTCTCTCCTCCCTTTGTTGGTTGCGATTCTGAGGAGCACTGACCGGTTTTGAAATAACCACCGCGTTGACAACTTGGCGGTGTTCAGCACTGGATTCTTTCTTGAACGGCTTCTTTTCAGTGCTCGAGGAAGCATCCTTCTGTATCTTCCCAGACTTGATACCAGCTTCAATTCTTTCCCAAGTCAAGATCAGATTTGTAAAACCAGCAGAAGAATTTCCAATCAGATGGTTGAAGAACGGCCCAGACAGGGTCCCCAGGAACATATCAACAAGCTCACGGCCAGTCAAAGGTGGATGCACCCTTCCAGCAAGGTCTCTCAACTTTTATGCATATTCCTTAAAACCTTCGCCCGTCCCTAGCGACATACCCTGGAGTTGGGTACGTGTAGGAGCGAGGTCGGCATTGTACTGATACTGCTTATAAAATGCAGTAGCCAAGTCCTCCCAGTTACGAATACTGGCTCCATCTAGCTGATAGAACCATTCAAGTTGAGTCCCTGAAAGACTTTCCTGGAAGAAATGGATCCATAGATTTTTGTCAGTAGTATACGGTTGGATCTTCCTTACGTAGGATCTGAGATGCAGCTTAGGACAGGAAATTCCGTCGTACTTTGCAAAGGCGGGTGCCTTGAACTTGTGTGGGATCACCACCCCAGAGGATAGACCTAGATCTTTGAAGTCTAGGCCGGGAATTTTCTGTATCTCCATAGCATTTAGCCGGTCCTCTAGCTGTTTGTACCTGTCTTCAGCATGAGGGTACTATTCATCATTATAATCAGTCTCGTTGTCGGAGACCAAGGGACTAGGAACCTCTCTCCCTTGTGGGCTGTCTTTCCCAGCAGATGGGGTGGTTAGCTCAGCCTCATTCTGTGATCCATTCCCAGATCGGCGTCTAGCGTTGAACACAACAATCCTCTTCTTCTTCTTCTTCTTCAAAAGCAGAGTCTTCAATTCCTGTTGACCCTGGGCTAGACTCATAACCAACTCTTAGAACTGGGCATTCTGGGCCTGGAGGGCCTTGATAGCTTGTTCATTGGATGATTCAAGATTCATGATGATTGCTGAAATAAACAGCGAAGAAGGTAAGTGACCTGTAAGGAGTGTACCTGTAGTGCAATGATATGTATGTATGCATGCAATGTTTTCAAGGATCTCGCGGGGTAAACCAGAGAAACTGTTAGAATTTGAATCCGGTTAGCTTGATTGAAGGAACTTTATGTTATTGAGAGTCCTTCTTCAAGAGTCAAGGCTCACCATATCGAGTGGGTCATAGCCCCTGACAACCATGGCTAGAGGAAAATAAATCCCCTTTGCCCCTTGCTAAACACTTTGGTTCATCATGACCTGCATCACAGACCCTTGAAATGGATTAGTCCTTATGCAGGATGTATGCAATGGTATGATCTTATGCTATGCATGAAGTGATGTAAGTAGACCCTGTAATGAATCCCAATTAAGGACTGTAAACAAAACCTGCAAGGAACTCGTGTTGTTAGATAACAAGTATGCAAGTAGTCAAGTTTGAAGGCACACAAGTCACACAAGACAGCCCTTAGAGTTTAGGCCAGCATGAAGTTTAGGTATTACCCTCTTTCAGTTTCGTTGGTTAAGACTTGTCCTAGAAAATAGTAACCAGGTTCTAGAGGATCTCAATATCACTGACTACCCTCTATCGGTCATAACTCCAGCGTCGCAATCTTTTCTTGCAGCCAGAACCATCGCGAGAGTTTAGCCTCAATGAGTGTAGCATACTGCTACTGTTCTATGGCCAAGTTGGGTCAATTTAGGGTTCTAAGGTCGGTTGGTGCTTAATGACTCCTCAGAAGACCCATATTCTCCTCGTTCCAACACAAGGGATATCGGTACAGACCAAGGTGTCACACCAACGTAGCTACTGCTTCACCCGTGTCGGTCTACGCCGGACAGGTCCCTCACAGCTTATGCTACCTAAAGGGTATTCCCCAGATCCGGGTTAGGATCTATGAAACTCCGATGCAAGCCCACAATATAAAAGCAAACAAAGCATTCAATTGAAAACATAAGAGTGGTCTAATCCTAAGGTACACCTCACTTATAATGTATCCCCAGCAGAGTCGCCAGTTCTGTGATCGGTGGAAATAGAACTGACTGTTTTGAAATGTTGGTTTGCGAAATGTCGCGGTAAGCAAGAGTCGCCACCGTCTTTTATTTTCTCCAACAAGGAAAGGACAAAAGCACAGCAAAATTCCTTTTCGAGATGTTTCTCGGTTCGGGAGGTAGATTATAGAAAGGGAAGGTGTTAGCACCCTTTCTATCCGTGGTTATCCACGGGCTCTTAGGTACTTGCTCTTATGTTTTAAAAAATTTGTTTGCTTTTCAAGTGTTTGTGGGTTTTGAAAAAGTTTCGTTTGAAAAATTTCTAGGTAACTCTTGTATCTGTCCTCAAGAGTGTATGAAAAATTTGTTGGAAAACTTTTGAAAGTGTGAGTGTGAAAAGATGTTTTTGTTTGTTTGAAAGAGCAAGTACCCATGAGATCTACCTATTCTAAGGAATTAGGTTGTGTAAGAGTCCTTTAGATAATGCCATCCCACCATTGAGAGGTAGGTAGCACCATCGTTGGAGTTATTCAGGTCAATTCGATTATTAGGGACAGTGTGGTCACCGAAGCAATAGTAGGACGCTTTAGCGGTAACCCTAATGTCCTAGATCCTTTTTTATCTGAGGCAACCGTTCGAGGCAACTGGATCTTTAGACAGAAGGGCGACCTCTAAAACACCCTATACTTGACGACCACGTTCGAGGCAACCAGTGAGACGTACCCTAGGAGTGGCATGTGCTTTGTGTGTTGTTTTCAGTTTACATTTATCTTTGATCATGCATTTGTAAGCTACAGATTAATTTTATTTGGCATACATTCTTTCATGCATTTTTAACAGTTAAGAGTGCGGAAAATAAAATGCGGAAATGTAAATCTACGCTATTACAAGGCGCGGGTCTATACATCGCCAAAAAAAAAAACCCGTTTTGATAAATAAGTACGGAAAGGTAAATAAAGCGATAAATCCTAATTAACTATTACATCCTTTGAGCAGATACATAAATAATCAAAAATAAATAATAACGCGCGAGTAGAAATTTAATCAGGACGTCCTTAGGGTTTTTGACCCTTTTGAGAAATAAAGAAATTGTGGTTTGTCCTTTTTTTTACAATTAATTAAAATTAAACCTAATGCTAATTAATTATTTAATTATTTACAAGAAAAATGTTTTTTGTGTTTTTAATGAAAATAAAAAGAAAAAGGAATTAAAATTAAAAGTTAATGAAACCTAATTCTAAGTTTATTTTATTTATTGTAAAAAAAATTAAAGTTAATCTAATTTAACTAATTAAATTAATTTACATTCTATTTACAAAAATAATAATCAATAAATTATAATAATAATTAATGAAAGTATTTACATTTTTTCTTCTCTGAATTTTATTAAAAATATTAATTTATTAGTTAATAATATTAATAATTAAGCTGTACCATTAGCTTCAGAATGATGTTAGCAATGCAAAACAATATTCATAACATGTTAATGATGCATAAAACTCGAGTTTCGATTCTGAAAAAGAAGAAGCAAACCGTGATTCTGTTTAGTCGTGTTCTTGAGCTTTGAGGCTTGTTTTGGATTGCAATAGGTTCCTGGGAATATCAGCAATGTGTTTGAATCACTCTGAGCTTTGAATTGTGCTTGAATGTTGATTTCACTTTTCAATCTTTTTCTCCCTTTTTTTGAATTTTGGTCATGGCTTTGTAGCCTCTTTTGCACCTTTTTAGCATTAGGGTTAGACTCAGCACATGTAAAGGAATAGAATTAGGTCATCAACTGGGCCTTGATCCATGCACATGAGAGAATTATGTTTAGGTTTTCCATCCTTAACAAACTTTCCTTTTTTTAAGCAAAAACCAAGACTTTGTGTACAACATAGCCCTAGCATGAGTTTGTGAGCTGGCCCATGATGCATGAAAGCTATTCAAATCCAAAAGATACCATTCCATTGATTTTTAGATTTTATTTGAATTATTATGGATTTAAAATGAATTAAATCAATAAAAATTAAATAAAATAGAAAAATAAATGTTTGATCTTGAAATTAATCATGGGACATGTGTGTGGTATGACAAGGCTGAATCAAGTGGAAGAAAGTGGGCTTTGAATGTGCAATTGGGCCTCCAATGTTCACTTGAGTTCGTCACTTTCCAGGCTAAATCGCAGGGACTTAAGTGAAATTTTTGAAGTTGAAATGTGAAAACAAAACGTAGTCGATATCGAGAACTAACTCCTGTCCGAAAATTGGCTCAATCGGATAAACGGTGAATTAGTTATGAATTTTTGAAGTTTCAGCTCAAACAAACTTATTTTGGGCTCCAGTGTCGACTCTGACACGTTCTTCAATAAAAAACTGGTATTGATCGGTGCATAATTTGGTCTCGACTTTTGAATAAAAGTTGTAGATCTCTGAGTCAGTGACCTTGTGTAAAAATATGAGCCCAATCTGATAAAAATTGACCGAGTTATGAATTTTCGAAGTTTCGGCCCAGATGAAACAATATTCAGCATTCAGGATTTTCGGCGTGTCATGCGCTCTGAGCAAAAACGAAGGCTTTTTGAATACCTTTTGAACTCAATACCTTCTGTGAAAATGTAGCCAACTCAATTTGTGAAATTTTGGCGCCAGAACCCGCTCGATACGATGAAAATCGACCAAGTTATGATTTTCTGAACATGACGCAAATAAACTTCTGTCACAAATTTTCTGTACGAAAATACTTGATAAATCCCATTTTTGAAGACTTTCTGATTGAAATTGGCTTCCAGCCGTGAGAGATGAAAACATAGATGACGTCAAGATGGAATTTTGGCCACCGAAACGGGTTCAAAACGAGCCACGATCTTCAAGTTATGAATTTTTTAGCGCGTAAAAACTGCACTTTCAGCATATTTTTTTCACCATATTTCTTCGAGAAAACTCACACTGTCGGATACCTTCTTTAAAGAATTGACTCTTGAGCCGAACCTGAATTTGAGCATAAGTTAGGACATTAAGGAGCACTTGAGGTCATTTGGATGTAAGGACCTTGATGCAACACAAAACCCTAATTTCGACTTGACTGCCTTAGGAGGTGATTTGACTGTGCAACCTTTGAGAAATCTTGAGGAATATGGGAGGGCAAATTTTGGGGTACAACAGTTGCCCCTGTTCAATTTTCTTAGACCTGAGGATATAGATTGGCTTTCGAGCCTTTCGTGATCCGAAGGTGGAAGATAATTGAACACTAGAGTGCCCAGAAATTTGCACTCGCATGGTGTAGTATCAGCAATGTAATGTCGGGAATGGGCTTACAGATGCCATTTGGAGAGATGATGGATAGGAGGATGGGCTTATAGATGCCATCTGGGGATGTGACAGAACCTTGTCGGGAATGGGCTTATAGATGCCATTTGGAACTGTAATGTAGGTGGATGGACTTACAGATGCCATCTGGAGACTGTCGATCGCGTAAGAGATTCCTTAGCGAGAACTTGCGTACCTGAGAAAGAAAGATAATTTCCTGGCCTGTTACAAGTGTTGATCTTCAATCTCTTCATGCAGATATGCCCTGGCTAGATACAGGTATCGAATCTACAAACAATCGCTTACATACGTGTCCTGGCTAGATACAGGAATCGAATCCGGAACTTCAAACTCTGGATGGGTTGTCTCTACTGACGGGTTATCTCAGAAAAAGCCTTCAGGAATTGATTTAACTGAACCCGGGGAGGTTTCGTCTTCTTTGACGAGTTGTCTCTTTTAATGGGTTGTCTTCAAGGACGGGTTTTCCTTAACGATGAATGTCTATAACGACGAGTGTCTATAACGACGGGAGTCTATAACGACGGATGTCTATAACGACGGGTGTCTATAACGACGGGTGTCTATAACGACGGGTGTCTATAACGATGGATGTCTATGACGACGAGTGTCTATGACGATGGGTGTCTATGACAACGGGTGTCTATAACGACGAATGTCTATGACGACGGATGTCTATAACGACGGGTGTCTATGACGACGGGTGTCTATGACGACGAATGTCTATAACGACGGGTGTCTATGACGACGAATGTCTATGACGATGGATGTCTATAACGACGGGTGTCTATGACGACGGGTGTCTATGACGACGGGTGTCTATGACGACGGGTGTCTATGACGACAGGTGTCTATAACGACGGGTGTCTATGACGACGGGTGTCTATGACGACGGGTGTCTATGACGACGGGTGTCTATAACGACGGGTGTCTATGACGACGGGTGTCTATAACAACGGGTGTCTATAACGACGGGTGTCTATAATGATGGGTGTCTATAACGACGGGTGTCTATCACAACGGGTGTCTATGACGACGGGTGTCTATAACGACGGGTGTCTATAACGACGGGTGTCTATGACGACGAGTGTCTATAACGACGGGTGTCTATGACGACGAGTGTCTATGAGGACGGGTGTCTATAACGACGGGTGTCTATAATGACGGGTGTCTATAATGACGGGTGTCTATGACGACGGGTGTCTATAACGACGGGTGTCTATAACGACGGGTGTCTATAACGACGAGTGTCTATAACGACGAGTGTCTATGACGACGGGTGTCTATAACGACGGGTGTCTATAACGACGGGTGTCTATGACGACGGGTGTCTATAACGACGAGTGTCTATCACAACGGGTGTCTATGACGATAAGTGTCTATAACGACGGGTGTCCATCACATAGAACGTTGAGTCAAAGACTTGGGAACCCACACGAATAGGAATGTCTACCTCACCATGCACCATCCTCTTAGAACCGTCGAAGGCTCTAACAATGATGTTACTAGGCTTCAATTCCAGGCTCTCACAATCCAACCGGTCTAAGGCCTTCTTGGGCAATACATTCAGGGAAGAACCGGTGTCCACCAACACGTGTGCAAGAGTAGTGCCCCTGCATTCTATGGAGACATGCAGGGCATCATTGTGGTTCTTTCCCTTGGCGGTAAGATCAGCATCCGAGAAACCCAAACCATTGTCAGCTGTCAAATTGGCCACACAGTCAGTGAATTGATCTGCAGATTTCTCTTGTGGCACATGGGCCGTCTTCAGAAATGAAATCAGGGCCTTGGCATGGGCCTCTGAGCATAGCAGCAATGATAGCATAGAGATCTTGGAGGGGGTATGCCCCAGCTATTCTACGACGTTGAAATCGCTTTTCTTGATTATCTTAAGAATTTCCACCATCTCTTGCTGGGAGGCTTCAACAGCAGTTGTCTTTGGCGCCTCCGTCCGGGCAGGCAAATCGGTAGCAACTCCTTTGCCCCGAGCATCAGAGGACTCGGCGGCAGGGGTAGACACAGGAACTTGATTTGGAAGGGAAACATGCACACTTGCGGGTGTGATGATAAGAGGTTTTCGGATAACTGGTGGTGCAATGTCAGGCGAGAAGAGCCTGCCACTGCGAGTAACTTTGGCGGGACCAGTGATGTTACTGATACTGGTACCGGTGTTGAACTCCTACTTCACTCCAAGCACATACACATCTGCCCCATAGGGCCATGGGACAGCCTTGTCAGATTCATAGGGTAGGGGCCCCGGAACAGTAATAATAATGGGTGCAACAGACATGATTTTGACTGGCTTCCTCGGGGGAGCCTTGGTAGGATTGTTGAAAATTGTGACGACAGATACTTCTTCAGCGGGAACAAAAGGAACAACGGTCTTCTTGAACAGAATCTCCTTGCTATCCATCAGGCTTTGGATGCCTGACTTCAGCAGCGGACAACCGGTAGGGGTAACAACACACAGGAGGCAACCCTTGCTACAACCCGGAAATAAACCGGCTAGCAACAGGTTCCTCTTAACAATCAATAGAGGGGTAGCAACATCATCCACCGAAACAGCATACAAGTCTTCCTCAACGGCATTTACTCCATGCTGGGGCATAGGAGCAGTCACAACATTTGGCCTCTCGGGCGCCTCGAATTGTATTTCCTTGGCATCGATAAGGTCTTGAACCTTATTTCTTAGGGCCCAGCAATCATCTGTAGTATGCCCGGGGCTATTAGAGTGATAAGCGCAACGGGCATTGGGGTTGTATTTTGGAGAAGCTGTATTCACCACCTTCGGAGCTTCTTTGACAGTTACCAGGTTGGTTGACAATAGTTGCGGCAAAATCTGAGACAGGGTCATGTTAAGCCGAGTGTACTGCCTTTTGGGTCTCTCACCCCTTTGTTGATTATACTGCGGAGGAGCAGCAACAGGCTTTGAAATGACCAATGCATTGATAGCTTGGCGGTGTTCCGGCTTAACTTGTCTTCTAGGACCATAAACCGCACTAGCTTCCTTCTTGAAAGGCTTCTTCTCAGTACTCGCGGAGGCACCTTTATGTATCTTCCCTGACTTGATACCAGCTTCTATCCTTTCACCAGTCAAGATCAAATCTGTAAACCCAGCGGAGGAATTACCAATCAGATGATTGAAGAATGGACCAGACAAGGTCCCTAGAAACATGTCAACAAGTTCACGGTCAGTCAAAGGAGGCTGCACCCTGCCAGCCAAGTCTCTCCACTTTTGCGCATATTCCTTGAATCCTTCGTCCGTTCCCAGCGACATACCCTGAAGTTGGGTACGTGTGGGAGCGAGGTCAGAATTGTATTGATACTGTCTATAAAACGCAGCGGCCAAGTCCTCCCAGTTTCGGATACTGGCTCCGTCTAACTAATAGAACCATTCGAGTTGAGACCCCGAAAGGCTATCCTGAAAGAAATGGATCCAAAGGTTCTTGTCTGCAGTGTAAGGTTGGATCTTCCTTACATATGATCTGAGATGCAGCTTGGGACAGGAAGCCCCGTCGTACTTTGCAAAGGTAGGCGCCTTGAACTTGTGTGGGATCACCACCCCAGAGGATAAACCTAAATCTCCGAAATCCAACCCCGGCACCTTTTGAATCTCCATGGCACTTAAACGGTCCTCTAGTTCTTTGTATCTGTCAGCAGCAGGAGGGTACTGTTCGTCATTGTAATCCGTCTCGTTGTCGGAGACTGCAGGACTAGAGCCCTTCCCCCTTGGGGACTGTCCTTCTCTGCAGAGGAAGTAGCTTGATCGGCCTCATTATGGAGTGTGTTCCCAAACCTGCGTCCAGTGTTGAACAATGCAGTCCTCTTCTTCTTCTTCTTCTTCAGGAGCAGAGCCTTCAACTCTTGTTGACCTTGGGCTAAGCTCATGACCATCTCTTGAAACTGGGCGTTCTGGGCCTGGAGGGCCTTGATAGCTTGTTCGGTAGTAGGCTCGGAAGACATGATGATTGAGTGCTGAAATAAACAGCGAAGAAGATTAAGCAACCTGTAGAAGAAGGGTACCTGTTATGCACGTGTTACAATGAAATGCGTATGATTTATGTTTTCAAAGATAATCGGGATTCAACTTTGTAGAAAAAAAGGAAACACACTTCATTAGATTCAAACTTTAAATTGTTCAACAATTGGCCTTTAGGCATTACAAGAATGAAAATACTGAAAAGGAAATAAAAGCTGTAAAAGAAACATCCAAAGCCCATCAGTGCTCCCATGGCCTCCTCTTCTCAGTGCGGATATAGTCATTCAGGGTCCGCTCTTCCTCCAATTTCTTAGTCAGCTTCTGGATCTTCCATTCCTGTTCGTTGAACTTTTCCTGATAAAAATCTCGTTCTTCCTTTAGCTGCGCCCAAGATCTCTTCAGTGTATCAACATCAGGGGGCATTTGAGGAGGGAGGACAGTTGGAGGAACCCCATCTTCATCAAGAGATTCAAGAATGACAGGTCTGACAGCTTCATACGGCATACCTAACTTCTGAGCACGGATGCGGACCCATCTGCAATAGGGTTCCATTGGTAGAGAAGTCTTTGGTCCCAACTCATGTGGGTCAGCTTTGTGAATTCTGCCCCAAGCCTTAATGAATCCATGGCGTAGTTCGTCACTGTCTACCTGAAATTCAAAATGGAAGTGAGGAACCAACATCTCATGAGGCCCCGCTCTTCTAGCTCTTCCAAACTGACGGAGAGCTAAACATGGATTATAAGAAATTCCTCCCTGAATGCCGATCAAGGGAACATTAGGGTATTCTCCGCAACGATCAATAACAGCTACCTCATCCAAACCTCTGAGAGTCCAAGTGATATCATTATCAGTGAGAGACATTAACCTATGAGCCCAACCCTTTCCTTATTCATTCTTCAGCACGAACTTAGGAAGGTGCGAAATAAACCACCTCACTAGCAAAGGAGCACAACACCATGGAGTTCCCTGTCTTCGGGCAGTACGAGCATAGAGTTGTTGCAGGATATCACCCAAAAGAGTGGGTACAGGATTCCGAGACATGAAGATCCTTATGGCGTAGATACTGATAAAGGTGTCAGGATTTGGAAACAACACCAGACCATAGATCAAAAGAGCCAGAATGTCTTCGTACGCCTTGAAGTCTAAGTCATTCCAGAAATCATTAGCTTTGCCAACCAGAAACTTAACCAAAAAGCCCTTAACTCCACTTCTAGTTTCCCAGTTAGCCATTACCTCCTCTTTGGTCAAGGGTAGGACTGCAGTAATCTCTTCAGGCCTAAGAGTCTTCTCCTAACCAGTGAATGGAGTTTGCTCCAAAACAGGGATACCTAGCAAGTCAGAGAATTCTTCCAGGGTAGGGATCAGCTGGAAGTCTTGAAAGGTGAAGCAATGATACATGGGATCATAAAATTGGGTCAGGACACTTATCAGTTGTTGGTCCCACTTTGAAGTGATCAAACCGAGGAGAGAACCATGCCTTTTGATGAAGGAAGTAGTGTTTGGAATCCTACCAACCAATTCCTTGAGCAAAGTTGGTGGTTGAACAAAGTTGAGCCGGATAGTATTCCTACGCACAGGCATCATGATGTCCTACAAAACAGAGCAAAGATGAAACCCTCTTGTCTTTGAAATGGGTCAGTCCTTATACAGGATGCATGCAATGGTATGATGGTATGATGCTATGATGAAACACACCACAAGTATTCACAATGCTAAGGCACACAAGTCACACAAGATAACCCTTAGGTTTTAGGCCAGCACGTAGTTTAGGTATTACCCTTTTTTTAGTTTCGTTGGTTAAAACCTGTCCTATCAAAAGTAACCGGGTTCTAGAGGACCTCAAATCCTTGACTACCCTCAATCGGTCATAACTCCAGCATCGCAATCTTTTCTTGCGGCCAGAACCATCGCGAGAGTTTAGCCTCAATGAGTGTAGCATACTGCTACTGTTCTATGGCCAAGTTTGGTCAATTTAGGGTTCTAAGGTCGGTTGGTGTTTGATGACTCCTTAGAAGACCCATATTCTCCTCGTTGCAACACAAGGGATATTGGTACAGACTAAGGTGCCACACCAACGTAGCCACTGCTTCACCCATGTTGGTCTACGCCGGACAGGTCCCTCACAGATTATGCTACCTAAAAGGGGATTCCCCAGATACGGGTTAGGATCTATGAAACTCCGATGCAAAGCCCACAGATATAAAAGCAAACAAAGCAAGCAATTGAGAAAAATATGATCTAAACCCTAAGGTAAACCCCACTTTTTATTTGTCCCCAGCAGAGTCGCCAGTTCTGTGATACGGTGGGAGAACTGACTTGAGTTTTGCGTTTGTATTCGCACTTGTTCGGTTGAGCAAGAGTCGCCACCGACTTTTTATTTGATCCTAAAGGAAAGGTTAAAAAGCACAGGAAAAACCTTTTTGAGATGTTTCGTGGGTTCGGGGGGTAGATTATGAAAAGGGAAGGTATTAGCACCCTTTTCATCCATGGTTATCCACGGGCTCTTAGTTACTTGGTTTTAGATCACTTGCCTTGATTTTTGATTGCTTGAAATTGTGGTGTATGTGTGTGTTTTGAAAATGTTTTTGAAATAGACGCCTTTGTTTCGGCAACCAATGTAATTGACTCGTGTTTGAGTGTTTTACAAAAGTGTGTATCTTTTCGAAAAGATGTTTCAAATGTTTTTGAGAGTTTGTTTTGAAATTGTTTGTGAGGTGTGGTTTTTTTGAAAAGGAGGCAAGTGTTTTTTTGCAAGTTGATCTCAAGTAACTAAGAGTTTTGTCTACCCCTATTGTACTCAAAGGTTTTCTCTATGTTTTCAACCCCTTTTTAACAATTTTGTTCCACCATTGAATTTGGTGGGCAATCTTGCGTTTAGGAAGTTTAACGGGACGGGCGCGGGTCATCGTATGGACCATGAATGCAATGGTGCCAAGTGTCTTTGGCAATTTGCTTAAAGGGACTTGATCATTTTGATAGGCGACTTTCGAAAGCGTCATCGAGGGACTTATGATCATTTGAAATTTTTTTTGCCAGAGAAACTCGACGTGCAAGCATGACCCATTTTGGAAGGCAACATGTGGGATCACCCTAGGGGGTGCAAGTGTGATTGTGTATTGATTTCATGCATTTGTCTTTGTATTAGGTTATCTAGCGTTCGATTTTATGTACATACAAACCCTAGGTCTAACCATGGTATAATTCGAAAGCGGTAAATTGCGGGAATTTTAAAGTCTACGCTATTACAAATGGTATCTGGGAGTGGGGGTACAAATTCACAAATGGGGATGAGACTTAAATAATTACAACCACATCAAATTGCGATCAAATGTAATCAATGTAATGTATAGCAAAGTGTAAGAATATCAAATGTATAATGTATCAAATGTGAAATGTATTGTGTAAGTGTACATGTATTTTATTTACAAGTGCGAGATGTGAATTTAAATGTATTATTAAGTATTGTATGTTTGATTTTAAATTTGTATTTTTTATATTCTTTTAATATGTACAAAAAGTATTTTAATGAAGAGAAAGGAAAATGTTTTTTAAATTCTATTCTTTTATGCCTTTTTTGGTATTAATGTACAAATAAAGAATATTTTAAGTTTTATTTCTTATATAGTATTAATATATATATTTATACAAGAATTTTAATTGAAAGAAAATGTTCTAAATTTGAGAAAAATATATTGTGTCCAAAATTATAATTATGTTATAAAAAGTATTATTAACGAAAAAATTTAATGTACAAAATGTTATGTTAATTTATATATCTAAAAAGAAAATGATAGTTTAAATTGTGAAAAGAAAATAAGTAAAAAAAATTGGTTTAAGAATTTAATGGGCCTTTGTTATGCTGGCCCAAACTGAATTGTAAAAGAGAGACAAAAAGGGAGGGGGTGCGTTCAGGAAAAATAACATGGGCTTAGGCTGAGTGAATGGGGCGAGGCCCACTGATTTCATAACATTGTTTTTTAGGGTTCATGATTATTGTTTCATTTGGGTTATCTTAGGGTTTACAGCGCCGTTCTTCGTTTTCACTTCCGTTCATCTTCGTCTTTCTTTTGCCAGCTTCTGAGCTCCTCCTTCGCCCAAGCCACCAACGCCATCATCACCTCCTCTCTTCCTCCATGGATGGATCAAACCAAAACGCGAAAAGGGTAATGATCTGGAACGTTTTTTAGGTTTTTTGCTTTTTGATTTTGCATGTTCTGATTCTGTTTCTTGGTTTACGCAAGGTTTTGAAATGAGGGAAAGGGAGTACTACCTGATGGAGACGGAGAAGGAGGAGATTAGGAGGCGTTTGGAGGCTCTGACGGCGGAGAAACGGTGATGACGTTGAGATAGCTTGGATTCCTGGTATTTCGTTCTTTGTCTTTAGGTTTGATGATGATTATGACCTGAGAACCTTTGTTTGATCTCTCTGCCTCTTTGTTGTCTCGCCTTTGCTTATGTATACCTCTTTATCTCCTTCTTCTGGTTGCCTCGCTTGCTTTCATTTTTTGATGATGAATATGGTTGTTGGTATCGGACCTTGAATGCTGATGTGTTTGATTCGTGTGTTTGAGTATGCCTGCCCCAATGATGAACACAGTTCTGAGGGGGTGTGTTGCCTGACTTTTGAGTTGCCTAGTTTGATGCCTTATACATTTCTTTATCTTCTTCTTCTCGCTGCCTTGATGCCTGCTTAGTATACTTGAATACTTGGTTATTGCCCTGTGATGAATCTTTTCTGAGGGCCCTTAGTGTTGCCTCTTTTGTATCAATCAGGCTTAAGGCTTCGTGTGGTTTGGGATCTGTATGGTTTTCTGTTTTGCTATCTGCATATGCTGGTTTATTGGTGGCTTTGATACAGGCTTATAGGCAGGTTTTTGGTTTGGTACAAGTTTAGGCTTGTGGTGTTTGTTTGACAGGTTATGGCCTTGAATGGTTATGGTTTGATGTTGTTTGAGAACAGGTTTAAGCTTGCAGGTTATGGCTGTTAGCTTTGAAAATGCAGGTTCTGGCCTTGATGAGGGTTTTGATGCTTGTGCTTTTGGGATGTTTTTTGTATATCCGTTTAGGCTCTTTGGCGCCTATGATTTTGAATGTCTCAGGTTTGGTATCTTTTCTTGGTCAAACTGATGGGCAGATTTGCAAGGTTTTAGAATTTCATTTTTTGTGATTACTTCTGTTGCATATGTTCTGTCTACTTTTGGATATCACTAATACATGCTTCTTTTAGCCTTCAGCCTCACTGTTTTATTGCAGTTTTGTTTTCTATATTTTCTTGCCTAAAGCCAAAACCTGTAAGCCTATTTCTTCTTCTCTTTTTCTCTCTCCAGTACAATTTTAAAACATTAAACAATGTTTATGTTAGTACTTAAATCTGAAAGGGCAGCTGCTTGGGAAATGATGCTTTGATGCTTGCTTGCAAAACACTTTTTTTCTCTGCATATTTGCATATCTCTTTTCCATACTTTGTGCTGCATCTTGTACCTTTTGATACTTTGACAATCTGATATCTTTTGGACAGTCTTTGGATATCTTTGGCTTTGGGCAATTCTAGTTGACCTTGGACTTAGTTTTGAAATTGGAACTTTATGGTTCAGTTTGGATTTTGTACTTGCTCATGATGTCTTGCTTTGAACTATGCAGTTTTTTGACAAACTTTGAACTTGTGCATTTTTCAATTTTGTGCATTTCAAGTTTAGCAAGCAAATATTCATCCCTCTTTGTGAACCGGGAGAAATCCCGTGATTTGCAGAGAGGGCTAACTGATTCCAGTCAGTTGCCCTTAATGATGAACCCAAACTTTAATTGTCTGCTTTTTAAATATTTATCTGCTTCTGACTTCTTTTTCTTTCCTTTGCAGATAAAAATTAAATGGAGAGGAATAGCAAAAGATGGAGGATGAAGAATTGAAGACTTAAAAAAAATATTAGGATAGTTTTATTTAAATTTGAATAAATGTAACATCATTATTATAAATACTTTGTAAATGAATACTCGTATTTAAATAACAATTGTAACAAATATTTAAAGATGAAATAAAAATTCCTTTCATCCAATTAATTATTTTCTTCTTTTCAATTGTTTACTTTATTATTTATAACTCTTTAAGTTATAATAATTGAAAATAAATTTCAATCATTTAAACTCAGAATAATAAACAATTAAATAAACAATGTGATTTTATGACAAACCTGGCGCTCCAATTATCCAAAGCAACGCATAATTTCAAACCAAGCGACGGTTAATTAAACAAAACGTCCATCTGCCCCTTTTCACTGATTAAATCCAGCAAACGCAAATTCAATCCCAGTGTCTCTTTTCATTGATTTAGTCAAACCCTGCGAGTTTAATCCAAATGTTTCAATCCACATTTCAGAATAGCTTGACAAACACCGTAGAATTAAATCTTTCTGAAGAACCGCGCATAAAAACCCCAATTCCTGGTTAAATGCCAAAGAAACGTTCGTCTGATCAAAGTTGAGCCAAAATCAACCAAAACCCTAAGCAACTGTAAGAACTGTTCTGAAGCCATGAAAATCAATGAACACCCTAATTTTGTCTGACTGACGAGAAAAGTCTGTTTGACCGATTCTTGAGCCAGTTTGAAAAATCAGGAAACGCCTGAAGCTGTGATTTCTTGAGGAAAAATGCGAGGGAAAATTTTGGGGTACAACAGCTCACCTACTCTGCTCTGAGGCTCATGCTAAGGCCTTGATCAAATTTCTAAAGACAGCACACGTGCCTCAAGAAACTTCTACTGACCAGTTTTAAGAGTGCTTGGCTAGCCTTACTGTTGATAATGGTCTTGGTTTTTCCGATGCTGATTTGACTCCTAAGGGAAGGAAGCACAACAATGCACTGCACGTCTCGGTGGAGTGCAGGGGAACCACACTTGCTCATGTTCTGGTGGATACCGGTTCATCGTTAAATGTGTTACCGAAGAAGGCGTTGGATCGATTGGACTGCGAAGGATTGATCCTAAAGCCTAGTAACATCGTTGTTAGAGCCTTCGACGGTTCTAAGAGGATGGTCCATGGAGAAGTGGACATCCCAATCAAGGTCGACACATAAATTCTCAACTCTACCTTTTATGTGATGGACATCCGTCCTTCATATTCATGTTTGTTGGGAAGGCCATGGATCCACAATGCTGGGGCAGTCACTTCCTCTCTGCATCAAATGATAAAGTATCCAGTTCAGGGAAAGATCATAATAGTTTGCGGTGAGGAAGAGTACATGATAAGTCACCTCAACTCCTTCTGCTATGTGGAGTTGGATGGCGAGTTCATAGAAACGCCTTTCCAAAATTTTGAAGAGGTTGCTCTTGAAGTCGCAGTTGCAAAGACAATGACTGATGTGCCTATCGTTCCCAAGCCTGTGTCTCGAATGGCATCTGTTGTACCCCAAAATTTGCCCTCTCATTCTTCAAGGCCTTTCTCACAAGGATTCTCAAGGTTCAAGCTTGCACAAGTACTTTGGAATTTTCCAGTACCAAAATTAAAAGGAAACTGTCAAAAATGGAGAAAACAGATAAAAATAATATTTTGACAAATTTGGAGGAAAACATGTCTCCTTCGATTTAGCACCCTTCGACTGACTCTTGGCCTCCTTCGAATGCAACTTGGGTTACATCCTTAGTTTTGAGCAAGAGCCTCCTTCGAATGCAACTTGGATTACATCCTTCGTTTTGAGCAAGAGCCTCCTTCGAATGCAGCTTGGATTACATCCTTCGTTTTGGACAAGAGCCTCTTTCGAATGCAACTTGGATTACATCCTTCGTTTTGAGCAAGAGCCTCCTTCGAGTGCAAGTTTAGAAACACCCTTCGATTCAGAAGCCAGGAACTTCCCTCACACTAAAAGGCAATGACTCCCTTTATGTTTGTTTCGACCCAAGCTTCGATTGGGCAATATGCTTCCTTCGAGCATGAGCTTTCGATTTGGCAATATGTTTTCTTCGATACAAGCTTCGACTGGGCATTAGCTTGTTTCGACCACAAGGCTTCAACAAAACATTGACTATGTTTGTACTAGCTTCGACTGGACAACATTTCTCTTTAGTCTGCTGCATTTCCACCCTTGACAAACTACAACACATGGTTGATGGCCCCTTCAAAAGATGCACAAAGGTGATTTGTTCGAAGGACACTTGTTGGAAGAAAGTCAAACAATGTGTTGGAAGAAGAATCTGGTCGAAGGAGGGTCAAAATGAAAGGATGAAATATTCAAAGATGCTTGCTGCCAAGTTCAGGCATGGTACACTGGCCAAAACTGCTGCACAGCAGTCTTGAAACACTGCCCCATTCTTGCACTAAATTAGCATACAACCACTGTCCCTCGAAGGCTACAAAGAGCAGTTTACTCAAATTGTTCAAATTATTTTGTTTTCCCTCCAAAAGCTTCAGCCAACTTTGCCTATAAATAAGAGGCTCCAACACATGTTTAAGGAGGATCTTTGGACCAGAGGAACGAATCCCCCAAATTTTCTCAAACACAACAAAACTCTCAAGTTCATCAACACTTGAGAAATAAAAAAAAACCCGAATCCCAAACACTCACCTCTTTCGATTCTGAAGAACATCCCACACATAGAAGTTTGTTCAAACTCAAAGACAACCTTGTGTGATAACTCTTTGAACCAAAAACAAACCCCCTGTGACTACTCTTCGAATTCCAGAAACGTCCAGGTAGCAGTTCAAGTTCGAATCCCACATCCATTCAAGTCCTGAAGCAAGGTAAGTTATTCTTACCTTTGAACTTTTCGTTTCATGGCATAACATGTAAATAATCTTTACGTTCGTTTGAAACATGTACATACCACTGTTCCTTTCGATTCCACCCTTTTAACATATTTTTCATAGCTATTTCTTTCGTTTTGCTTTCTGTTTACCTAAACTTGCTTTAACTATTAAACTGTTTACAAGACAAATATTAGCATGGCCTCAGGCCATGTTGCCATTTAATGCTTGAAATGAAAGAAACAGGAAACAGGAAATAGGAAACAAAGCTTCTGGCTTCTATCCTATTTCTCCAGGTCAAACGAAAGATACAAACAGGAGGAAAATCATACACTGACTTCCAGGCTCAATCGAAAGGCATTCCCTCACTGCTTTCAACCTCCAGTCGAAGAAGGCAACAAGGCAGAACCAGAAGGCTTCACCATACACTGACTTCCAGGCCCCAGTCGAAGGATACAACTTGCTGCTGCCTTTGCCCAATCGAAGGACAAGACCTCGCCCCTGCCAAGGCCCAATCGAAAGACGTGACTTTGCTATTTCCATCCCCAATCGAAGGAGGCAAACAGAATGCAAATCGAAGGCTGCTTCCCCCCAATCGAAAGACACTCATTTTTCTTACTTTTATCTTATTTTTTCCTTCATACTTTCTATGCACTTCAATATGGTTGTAATAGTGTAGGATTTATTTTTTGCACTTTTTATTACTTTTGTACAAATGCTAGTAACTAGGTGTGTATGGCAAGATAAAACCAACAAGTAGACAACCTAAAATCAAAGACAAATGCATGCAATAAAACACACTTTGCACATATGCACTCTTAGGGTACACCTCACTTGGTTGCCTCGAATATGGTCATTGAGTATAGGAAGTTTTAGAGGTCGCCCTCTTGTCCCAAGATCATAGTTGCCTCGAAACGGTTGCCTCAGAAAAATGATCTAGGACATTAGGGTTACCGCTAAGGCATCCTAACATTGCTTTAGTGATCACATGTCCCTTAATCGAATTGACCCGAAAACTCCAACGACGATGCTACTTACTCCTCAATAATGGGATAACACTGTCTAAAGGATATTTGCACAGTTTAATTCCTTTTTGAGTAGGTAGATGTTCTTAAGTACTTGCTCCTTTTTAAAACAAAACAAAACTTTTCACACTTACAATCTCTTCAAAACAAAAACCCTTTTCAAACCCACAAACACAAAGAAAAGGAAACTTTTGAAAACATAATGAGCAAGTACCTAAGAGCCCGTGGATAACCACGGATAGAAAGGATGCTAACACCTTACCTTTCTATAATCTACCTCCCGAACCCGAGAAACATCTCAAAAAGGAATTTTTCCGTGCTTTTGTCCTTTCCTTGTTGGATAAAATAAAAGACGGTGTCGACTCTTGCTTACCGCGACATTTTGCAAAAACAAACGCAAACGCGCACCAACATTCAAAAACAGTCAGTTCTCATTCCCACCGATCACAGAACTGCCGACTCTGCTGGGGAATCCTCTTATAAGTGAGGTGTACCTTAGGATTAGATCACTTGTGTTTTCAATTGTATGCTTTGTATGCTTTAAATTTTGTGGGCTTGTATTGGAGTTCTATAGATCCTAACCCGGATCTGGGTATACCCTTTAGGTAAGTAGCAATAAACTGTGAGGGATCTGTCCGGCGTAGACCGACACGGATGAAGCAGTAGCTACGTTGGTGTGACACCTTGGTCTTTACCGATATCCCTTGTGTTGGAACGAGGAGAATATGGGTCTTCTAAGGAGTCATTAAGCACCAACTGACCTTAGAATCTTAAATTGACCAACTTGGCCATAGAACAGTAGCAGTATGCTACACTCATTGAGACTAAACTCTTGCGATGATTCCGGCTGCAAGAAAAGGTTGCTAAACTGGAATTATGACCGATTGAGGGTAGTCAGTGATATTGAGATCCTCTAGAATCCGGTTACTATTTTTAGGATAGATCTTAACCAACTGAACTGAAAGAGGGTAGTACCTAAGCTCCATGCCAGCCTGAAATCTAAGGTGTCTCTTGTGTGACTTGTGTGCCTTTACCATGTTTTCCTTTTGTGGATACTTGTGGTGTGCCTTTACCATGACATCATAACATCATACCATAGCATTTTCAATAACCATTTCAAGGATCTCGAGGGTCTTTTGATGCAGGGTCGTGTTGAACCAGACGTCTACCAAAGGACAAAAGGGTTTGCCTCTAAACAAACGCCGTCCAAGATCAAGTGCAACAACTTGAATCAGGGGCTATGACCCACTTAACATGGTGAGATTGATTCTCGTGGAAATACATCCACCGATACGAAGTTCTACAATCAAAGATGTTGATCAAAGTTCAACCTCTAACATTTTCTTGTGTTTACCCCGCGAGATTCTTGGAAACATGCATCCACATATCATGCATTGCATCATAACAGGTTTTCCTTTTCAGGTTTCCTTATTCTCCTACTGTTTATTTCAGTAGAGATGGCTCTAGAGAGGACTGTCAAAGATATCTAGGATCAAAATGCTCAACTTCAAGAAATGTTCTTGAACCTGTCCCAGGGGCAAGAAGAAGTGAAAGCTCTCCCCACAAGGGGCATGGTCCTAGGGAATTCAGGCAGTGTCAGGAATGATCAGTTAGAAGAGCTGCAGATTGAGCTGGCAACAATGAAGATCCAGATGATGGGACAACTGGTGGGCCATATGGCTCTCATTCAAGACTTGGCTCAAAGACAAGAGGAGCTGAGGGTTCTCATCAACAAGCTTCGTTAAGATGGATGTAACCAAGGGGCAAACATCTAGAATTGGGGATCAAGTCATCATTCAGCCTCCCATGATACAAGAAGCCGTTTTAAGGGAGAGAAGACCTTCTCACTTTGCTTCCACGTCACGAGCCCAACAACGACTTCGTCAACATCAACCAAAAAATCAGCAAAGGCAAAGCGAGCCCAAAAGACAGTTTACCAACATCAACATACCACTGTCCCAAGCTTTGCAACACATGCTGAGGATAAATCTGATTACACCAATAAGACCTCATCCAAATCCCAAAACTTTTTCTCCCAGCTACAATCCAGATGCCAGGTGTGCCTATCATTCTGATAGTCCTGGACATGATACAAACGATTGTTGGGCGTTGAAGTACAAGATTCAAAACCTGATCGACAAAGGAATGCTGGAGTTCACACAAGATGGCCAGACTGAATTCTTCTACCAAAGGCTCACCACCTAAAGTGACAAGTTCAAACAAATAGGCTTCTGTTCATTTTGAATTTTCAAGTTGTAATTTCTATTTTGTTATTCAAACAATTATATATTAATGTCAAACTCTGTTTCATTAATGCATTGCATATGTTTGTCTTGAATTCATCCTTTCATTTTCATTACATTTAAACTATGCTTTTTACTATCCTTATGACATTCAACTCTTGCTAAAAGTTACAAGCCTTTAGAGGGAGGATGACGAAACAATACCATAATCTCATACAGTATGCTTTTGAACAGACCTTGCTGACGATGTACATGCGTTTCTTTCAAATCCTAAACACTGGAGTTATAAGGAAGATAATCCCTAGTCAACCCCTTCGAGCCAAAGAAGTAGGAGTTTTCTGTTTTAAAACAAATTGAAACCTTTGATTAAACCTGGGGCAGGGTAGTCTTTTAGTTAATTCAAAAAAAAAAGATGCGCATTGAAGTCGCAAAACTCTCAGTTCATAATAAAACGAACGACATCAAAAGCATTCCTCTGGAATCAAAAGACAGTGGTGGTTCCTTATCTCATAGGCAGTCAATCTCTCAAAATAGAAAAACCCACTGAGCCAAAACCTATAAAGGAGGATTAAGAAAGCTGGGGCATCCCGCTGACTGTAATCTCGAAAACAGGAACAGTCAGGCAAAAGTTAGGGATAACAAATCAAAAGAACGAGGTCGCTACAAATCCTCAACAACATGAAAAATGTTGCAAAAATGACTGCTGTTGTACCCCAAAATTTGCCCTCCCATTTCTCATTGATTTCTCATCACAAAGCCCTTGGAGATCAAGATCCAGTTAGGGTTTCATCTGCTTAAGGACTTCTCCTTACACTGTTGACCCAAATTAGGGTTTGTGTTTGCACAAAGATGTTTTGACCTAAAATGCCTAAGATGGCTTTCTTGCTTCATATTGGACTCCCAAGTTTATCCATATCAAGTTTCAAGTCTTGATTCCAAATTTTGCCCAGTCAATTGGACAGTTGACCTAGAAATCAACTGTATTGGGGAAAAAGTCAACTGTGGCCAATTGACAGTCAAACCTCATGAAAATTGAGCCACATCAACATTATGAACTCACATGGACCATTTGATCAAGTTTGGATCACAATTCCACAAGAAATTTGATCAGATCACCAAAAGGGCAAAATGGTCATTTTTAGGGTTTTGACTGCACAAAGGCAATTTTTGACTGTTTAACCTAGCCAATGGCAAACCAAGCTCACATATGGATTCAAGGACCCCATGGAATTATCTTTACATGCTCAACAAGTTCAAAAGATCCCAAATACACAAGATTGACAGTTGAATTTCCCAGTCAATTGATCAATTTTGATTGTATACTGAAAAGTCAAACTTTGACTTTTTGGTCAAAATTAAGAGTCAAGATTCATTTTTCATCAAAACATGCCAAATCATGAAACTTGTTCATCAAGAAATCAAAAAATGCAAATTAGGGTTAGAAATGAGAATTTTTCATAACTTAGAATTTTTTTAAGTTATGAAAAACCCTAATTTTTTCCCCAACTTTACCTCACTTTCTCACCAAGATTCATTTGGATTCAAACAAAAGTAAAAAAATGAAAGTTGTAGCTTGTTGCATAATCTACAACTTTGATTCACAAAGTTTTCCCAAATGAGGCTTGTATCTCAAGTTACAATTTTTGGAATAAGGGTACTAAACCATTCTTAACTTAGTGAAATTTTAACCTATTTTGGCAAGGTTTTCTACCTAACTTCAAGACCATTTTCCATACACTTCCACTTGGAATTTCAATTTGCATTTCAAATATGGATTGTAGTACACATTCCAAGCTTTCCAAAATGTCCAAGAACTTCTCAAACAACCTCATGGTTAGGGAGAGTCGAATTTTGCAAAATGGGAAAAAGTCACTTTTGTTCTTGGCCAAGACATGTTCATACATTGGTGCCATTTTGAATTCAGCATGCTTAAGCTACATTGTAGGCCTCTAATCCCATTTTCACTCAATAATTCAATGCAAAACCATTGTGCCAAAATGTTGTTCTATGCATTTGGACATTACATGGAGAATTAACCCTTAATTAGAAAAAGCATTATTTCCATTTTGAAAAAGTAGAACTTTATGTCCATTTTGCAAATCCAAGTGGTACAGTCCAAATCTTCTTGGCACAAGTTTATGAGCAAATTGCACTGATCAAGGCCAATGTATGCAGCATAGTGTGAGGGCCTGTACAGGCTAGAAACATCAAGTGGCCTTTGCTTGCTTAAGTGTGAAGAAAGATAGCATAACATATACCAACTTCCATTCCTGCAAACCAAGCCTTAGAGAAAGTTGTCACACACATTCTAAACATCAAACACAAGCTGAAGCACGACCCTAAGACCACCAATACCTCCCCATTACCAAAATCACTCTCAAACTTCAAAAACAGAGCAACCTCTGCAGATTGAGTTCCAACTCTTAATCCTTTCAAGCATTCTTGCCCAAACCACTTCAAACACCTTCCCTACCATCAATCCAAACTATCCAAAGCATTAGAAGCAACCTGTAACTCCTCTAATCCTTTTGGCCATTTTCACTTTTCTGATTTGCAGGTGAAGTGCTATAGCACGATTCAAAAGGTTTCAAGACAAAGTAAAGCTTGGAATAGCATCCCTGGACATCAAGGAAGCTATACCAATCATCACCTTGCACTGAAAGCTTCTCCATTGCCAGATAGAACTTCAATTGAACATGTAAGTTCATGAACTCGTATCTCTCTTATTAGGCATTGTTAGCTTTAGGTTTGTGAAGAGAATATGTCACATTCATAGCCCTGAACATGCCCATGTAATTAGATTTCATTTATATTATGTGTGCTGCAAGAATTTTGAGTCTGAACATGGCATAAAAACTAGGTCAGAAATTGGGGAAGAAGAAATTCTCCCTCATCTTAGAGAGTTAAGTCAAGTTCTTTACATGGTTGGATTCGTCTTCTCATGCTCTACATTTTTCATGTTGTGAGTTTTGCTTGAAAGTCCAGGAATCAAGAGATGGAAAACGCGTGTTCTGGTTGTTCATACAGGTCTGAGGTTGAAGACAAAGTCTTCTTGGGCTGGGCTTGAGTTGACTTTTCTATTTGCACCCTTTTGTTACTTTTACACCCCCCAAGCCCATTTTGCTTATTTTTATGATTTTTTGACATATTCTTTTTTGTCCTGACTCATATATTTTTTCTAACAATATTAAAAATATAAAAATAATTTTTTACACCATTTTTGAATTTATTAGGTATTTGTTTGATTAGTTTAGTTTTATACACAAATAAATAAATATATACATTTTATTAAAGAATACTAAGAAATATGCAAAAACATTCTTATTTTCATTTTTTTTTATTTTGTTTTACCTTCTGAAAATATTTTATAGGAAAAATACTTTTTTTATTAAATATTAAATATTATTAATTTGTACATATAATACATATTTAGTAAATAATACATATATATATATATTTATTAATATATTTAGGGTTAAAATGCAAATACATATACTTTTTATTTTATTTTATTTATTTATATTTAAATACAAAAATGCCCTTTTTACAAATATACTTCATTTTATTTTATTTTTATACAATAAATAAATACTTGTACATAATAAATAAATAATGCATTTTATTTAATAGAATTAGGGTTTAACCCTAAACATGAAAAACTCCAAAAAAATAATACTTTCCTTTTTGTTTATTTTGACATATAAAAACACTTTTTTTTCATACATACAAAAAACCATTTTTGCATCTTGCATATTTATTTTATTTAATTTATGCAATTAAATTATCTTGTAAATAGTTCAATATTGATGTAATAGTTTAGGTTTAAATTCCTTGTCAAAATCCCCATTTGAACATTTGTACCCCCCTTCCCATATGTGGTTTTGTAATAGCTTAGTAAATTTATTTTCGCACTTTATTGCTTTCTAATTATACCATGTTAGAATTAGGGTTTTGTATGCGAAAAAACAACAAAAATAGTTTGACCTAATTTCAAGATAAACAAGCATGAAAATGGACACACAAATCACACTTGCACCCCCTAGGGTATTCCACTTGTTGCCTTTCAAAATTGGGCCATATTGCATGTTAGGTCTCTTTGGGCAAAACAAACACAAATCAAATGATCATAGTCCCTCGATGACGCTTTCAAAATGTTGCCTAAACAAATGATCAAGTCCCTTAAAGAAAAATTGCCCAAAGATACTTGGCACCATTGCAATTATGGTCTAAATGATGACCCGTGCCCGTCCCTTTCACATCCTAACATGAGATTGTCCACCAAATACAATGGTGGAATAAACTTGTTAAAAGGGTTAAAACATAGCAATAAACTTTGAGAAATTTAGGAGTAGATAACCTCTTAGTTACTTGAATCAAACTTGCAAAAACAAAACACTTGCCTATTTTCTAAAACCACACCTCACAACACTTTCAAAACAACTTTCAAAAACAAATGAAAACCTTTTCAAAAGACATACATCTTTGTATACATCCCAACATGGATCATTACAAAGGTTGCCACCACATTGGCTTCTTTTCAAAACATTTTCAAACCCACACACACAAGCACCATTTCAAACAATTGAAAACAAAAGGCAAGTGATCTAAGCAAGTAACTAAGAGCCCATGGATAACCATGGATAGAAAGGGTGCTAATACCTTCCCTTTCTATAATCTACTCCCCGAACCCAAGAAAACATCTCAAAAGGTTTTTGCTGTGCTTTTTAACCTTTCCTTAGGATAAAATAAAAAGTCGGTGGCGACTCTTGCTCAACCGAAACATTTGCAAAAACAAACGCAAAACCATAGTCAATTCTCCCACCGTATCACAGAACTGGCGACTCTGCTGGGGAAAATCTTAAAAGTGGAGTAACCTTAGGGCTTAGATCACCCTCTTGCATGACTAATTGCTTGAATTGTTTGCTTTATATCTTGGCTCTATTGTTTGGGTTTGCAATCCTACACCCGGATTTTGGGAAACATTTCATAGATAGCAATACGTTGTGGAAACTGTGCGGGGTATACCGACACGGTCGAAGCAATAGCTATATTAGTGCGACATATTTGTGAGTACCGGTAACCCTTGAGTTCAATCAAGGAGAGTACGGGGCCGCTGAGTGATGTCACTAAGCACTAATGACCTAGAACCTTACTTGAACATCTTGGCCTTTTATTAGGGGTAGTGAGATGACCGGCTTTGGTGCAGTCCAAAGTTGGTAGATACTCGATACTACACTCATTGAGGGTTGTTTTCTTGGAATATTTTGGTCGCTAGTTAAGTGGCTAAACCAAAACAATGAACGATGAAAACAATCCAATGATATTGAGCTCCTTAGAACCCGGTTACTATTTATAGGACAGGTTTTTAAGCCAACTACACTCAAGAGGGTACTTACCTATGAAACCCCGTGCAAGCCTGAAACTAGGGTTTGGTGTGATTTGTTTGTACATATGGCTTGTGCATACATCATAAACATCATAAAACATCATATGCATTCACTAACCATTTCAAGGGTTTGGATCTTCATCTTTATTCTTGTTTTGTAGGTCATGGAAATTCCTCGCAGAAAAACCATCCAAGTCAACCTTGTGAGAATCTCTCATCAACTCAAAGAGCTCACCTCAAGGATTCCGGAAAGCTCACCCTTCAGTGAAAGACATGGTAGACTGCTCAGCTTAGTCAACACCAACATTGAAGAGGATATGATGAAAGTGCTATTCCAGTTCTTTGACCCTCTTCACCACTGTTTCACTTTCCCTGATTATCAGTTGGTACCCACTTTGGAGGAGTTTTCTCAACTCCTAAGAATCCCTATCCTTAATCAACTACCCTTCAACGGTACGGAAAAGGAACCAAAGCCGGAAGATGTTGCTCGAGCATTACATCTACAACCATCCGACATCAAGGGGCATTGGGAAACCAGAAGCGGCGTCAAAGGATTCTTAGCAAAATTCTTGTTTGAGAAGGCACAAGAATGTTGGAATTCATTGGACCTTCAAGCCTTTGAGGAAATTGTGGCACTCATTATCTATGGATTGGTCTTGTTCCCAAATCCTGACCAATTGGTAGATGTCAGCGCCGTCAAAATCTTCTTGTCCAGAAATCCAATACCGACATTGCTTGGGGACATTCTTCACTCATTTTACACACGAACAATGAGAAAGAGGGGTGTTCTCATGTGCTGTACTCCTCTCCTTGCAAGGTGGTTTATTTCGCACCTTCCACAGTCTGTCTTGAAAAATGACCAAGGCTCAAGGTGGTCCCAACGGTTGATGACTCTTACTCATTCTGATGTACATTGGTGTTCTCGGTCCAGAGAAAATGTCATCATCGTCGATCGTTGTGGAGAGTTTCCTAATGTTCCTTTACTTGGAATCAGAGGAGGTATCACCTACAACCCTTGCCTAGCTTAGAGGCAATTTGGATATGCACGGAGGGATGGTCCTTATGATATGTTGATTCCTGACCTAGTTTTTGACTTCGACAATGATGCGCAAGGACTTCGCCAAAGATTCATCAGAGCCTGGGGAAGACCCAACAAGGTTGATAGCAAGACACTGGGACACAAGAACTCCATCCCTCTTGAGCCTTATCTCAAGTGGGTACGAGCCCGAGCCCAAAGTCTGATGATGCCTTATCCTCATGTTCTCCCTGTGATTAAAGAGCCCGTCAAGGAAGGAGAGGTTCCCTACACCATCCTACATCCTGACATGCCTACATCGTGGGAGGAAATGCAGAAAAGTTGGATTCAGCTCAAGGAGGAACGAAACACTTTTGAAGCTAGCTTCTACGCCAGTGAGAAGAAGGTTCTATAGCTTACCCGCCGACTCCATGAGCAAGAGGCCCTCAACACCTACATCACACCAAAGAGGATGCGCAATGTCTTTTTGCCTTGAGAAGTTATTTTGTAATATTTGGCCCATGGGGCATTTATGTACTAACAAATTTCTTCTTATTAATATGACGTGCGTTCTTCTTTGTCTGAAACAATTTTGAATGTCCTAAATCCTTGAATGCATTGCATACATAAGCATACCATTCATCATGTGCATAAGCAGGTCTCACTCCAGGTTTCCTTATCTGTCTGCTGTTTATTTCAATAGGATGGATCTCGAGCAAACAGTCAAAGACCTGCAAGCTCAAAATGCACAGTTCCAGCAACTCCTGATGACCTTGGCTAAGGGTCAGGAGGATATCAAGACCCAATTGGGGAATAAAGACCCAGTGAAGAAGAAGAAAAAGAGACTCGGGGTGGCTACTTTAGGGAGAAGATTTGACGGAGAAACTCGGAGAGTGCTTGAATTTCCTCCTATTTCTGATGAAGGAACCAGCAAAGGAGGTGGGGCTGCGGTACCTTCCGAGTCCGATGCGGAAGAAGAAGAGGTCGAAGAGGATGAAGATTATTCTGATCAGCAATACCCTCCAGCTGATGATAAATACAAAGGGCTAGAAGACAGGTTGGCCGCCATGGAGCTACAGAGAGTACCGGGTTTGGATTTTGAAGACTTGGGTTTGGTTGCCGGGATTGTGATTCCCCCAAAATTCAAAGTGCCAGTGTTTGTGAGGTATGATGGGCTGTCCTGTCCAAAAATGCATCTCAGGTCCTACGTGAGAAAGATCCAACCCTATACGACAGATAAAAACCTTTGGATTCATTTCTTTCAAGACAGCCTTTCTGGAGCTCAGTTGGAGTGGTTTTATCAGCTAGAGGGAACCAGCGTCCGAAATTGGGAAGATTTGGCCACCGCTTTTTACAAACAATATTAGTATAATTCTGACCTTGCTCCTACTCGTACCCAACTTCAGGGTATGTCATTAGGAACAGGCGAGGGATTCAAAGAATATGCACAAAAATGGAGGGATTTGGCTGGCAGGGTGCAGCCTCCTTTAACCGATCGTGAGCTCGTTGATATGTTTCTTGGGACCCTATCTGGGCCGTTTTTCAATCATCTGATTGGTAACTCTTCCGCGGGGTTTACCGATTTAATCCTAACAGGCGAAAGAATAGAAGCTGGTATCAAGTCAGGAAAGATTCAGAAGGGTGTTGCTGCAAGTGTTGAGAAGAAGCCTTTTAAGAAGGAAACAGCTGTGGTATATTCTCAGAGAAGAGCAGGGAGGACGGAGCGTAGGCCGATCGTGGGGGCCGTAATGATTCAAAACTCTGCAAGTGAGCAACCTCGCTATAACCAGTCTAGACCAAATCAACAACGGGTGGAATGGCCACAACGGCAGTTCACCCGCATTAATATGACTCCAAC
Source organism: Vicia faba (assembly GCA_948472305.1). NCBI lineage: Eukaryota > Viridiplantae > Streptophyta > Magnoliopsida > Fabales > Fabaceae > Vicia > Vicia faba. The sequence goes on along the minus strand of OX451739.1, from coordinate 508,143,799 downwards.
GCAAGTGCTTCCCCATCTGTTAAAGTTGAATCTCGCCACCATCAAGGAGGCACCAAAGAATGTGAATACGTCCTCTACGCATTATCATGCTAATGCTAAATGCGCCTACCATTCAGACAGTGTTGGGCACGACACCAATGATTGTTAGGCACTCAAGCATAAAATCCAAGACCTGATAGAGGCGAAGGAGGTGGAGTTTGACGCTCCGGAGAAGCCTAATGTGATATCTGCACCCATGCCGAAGCACGGCCGAAATGTCAATGCCATTGAAGAAGATTTGTATGTTGCTGATGTTAATGATTTGGTAACTCCTTTGTTAACCATTAAGTTGAATCTGTTAAGAGCCGGGATCTTCCCGGGATGTAAAGAAGACTGCTATTGTTGTTACTCTCTGCCGTTTGATTGTCCGTTACTGAAGAAAGGCATCCAAGGCCTTATGGATAGTCGACAAATTTTGTTTGAAAAAGTTTCTGCTGTTCCAACCCATACTGAAGATGTCTCAATCATAACCATTCACGCCAATCTTTCCAAGGCCGTCAAAAAGCCTGTTAAGATTACACCAGCTACGAAATCTGTTCCTTTGAAGATAACAATGCCAGGGCCTGTTCCCTATGTTTCTGAGAAGTCGATACCATGGAACTACGGCGGCAATGTCTACTACCATGGTATTAAACAAATCGAAATAACTGAAGAAAGTTCGGATGATGAAGAAGTCAGCATTGGTAACATTGCAGGCACGAGTAAAATCACCAGGAGCGGGAGAATATTTTCTCCAGAGATTGCCCCTCCAAGAGCAATCTTTGGACCCTCATCAGCTGATAAAGTCATCCCGACACCAATAAAACTTTCTGCTAGAACTCCTTTGATTGAAGACGTTGTTGTTCCTAGTACTGTCTCTCCTACCGCTGCTGACAAAGGTAAGGGAATCCAAGATGAGCTCGTCAGGACGAGGGATCAACCCTTGGTCATCCCGGAAACCTCCAAGAAGGAAATGGATGAGATTTTGAGGATAATCAAAAGAAGTGATTACGATGTGGTAGAACAGCTGGGGCAAACCCCCTCAAAAATCTCCATGCTGGCACTACTACTTTGCTCAGAAGCGCACGCTAAAGCCCTGATAAAATTCCTGAAGGCAGCCCATGTGCCCCAGGAGACCTCTGCGGATCAATTTCAAAATTGCGTGGCTAGCCTGACTGCGGACAATGGATTAGGTTTTTCTGATGCCGACCTAACTCCTAAAGGTAGAAACCACAATGATGCTTTGCACATTTCAGTCGAGTGCCGGGGAACCACCCTCGCACATGTCTTGGTCGACACTGGTTCGTCGCTGAATGTATTGCCTAAGAAGGCCTTGGACCGACTAGATTGTGAAGGGTTGGAGTTGAAGCCGGGTGATATAGTTGTCAGAGCTTTCGATGGTTCGAAGTGAATGGTCCATGGAGAGGTTGAAATTCCCATCAAGATAGGCACTGAGGTGTTTAAATCTACTTTCTATGTGATGGACATCCGTCCGTCATACTCTTGCTTGCTGGGTAGACCTTGGATACACCATGTTGGGGCTGTCACCTCCTCCTTACATCAGATGTTGAAGTATCCTGTCAAGGGAAAGATCATTACTGTCCATGGCGAAGAGGAGTACATGATTAGCCACTTGAATTCTTTCCGGTACGTGGAGGTAGAAGGAGAGTTCATTGAGACGCCTTTTCAGCATTTCGAAGAAGTCCTTCCTGAGATAACAGTAGCAAAGTTGGCAGCTGAGACACCGAGGCAGATGGCCAGGATGGCATCTCTGGAAGACGCAAGGGCCGCCATAAAGGAAGGGAAGAATTCAGCATGGGGGCAGTTACCTGATATTCCGCATAAGACAGACAAATTCGGTTTAGGGTTCACTACCGCAGGCCAAAAAGCTATGTGCCGGTCGAAGATTGAAAGAGCGCCAGTCAAAATTTCTCCCTACGGAATCAACGCTTTGGAGGATGAAGACAAAGAGAGCAACATCGAAGAGTGGATTTACCCAACTGTCAAAGGAGGATTGAGCAACTGGGAGGCAAAAGACTTTGTCCCCATCACTTTTATTCATCAGTAATTTATCTGTTAAACATTTCCTATTTGGTCTGTAATATTTACTTTCAAAACAATCCGTACACTATCTTTTCACCTCATGCCTTGCCCGGGGCATGTAGGTCCATTTGTAAGGGTTTTGATTATTTTTCATATCCATATGCCATGTTTAATGATTCATTGGACGTTTTTCATTTGATAAACTGCTTATGTTCATTTTCTTTCCTTTTGCATTTTTGTTTAAGGATGGCTATCCCTTACACACACCCACCACTCACCAATGCAGGTACCCATCCACTCCGGATTCCATGGGTGACTATTCTGCTGTATCTTTCAATAACTCTGAAGATCTGGTTAATCAAGTCGAGTATGAAGATGACGAAGGTTGTGAAGTACCAGGGGAACTGGCCAGACTTCTACAACAAGAGGAAAGGGCCATCTTACCGCACGAAGAGTCATTGGAAACTGTCAACTTAGGGACCGAGGAAGACCGGAAGGAGGTGCAAGTGGGTGCCAATCTGGAATCAAGTGTCAAGGAACGCCTGATACAGTTATTGAATGAGTATGTTGAAATCTTCGCTTGGTCTTATGAAGACATGTCGGGTTTAGACACATACATCGTGGTTCATCGTCTCCCCACAAGAGAAGACTGTCCACTGATCAAGCAAAAAATTCGCCGAATGAGGCCTGACATGTCTGAAAAGATCAAAGCAGAAGTAATGAAGCAATTCGACGCTGGCTTTCTGGATGTTACGTCCTATCCTCAATGGGTCGCTAACATCGTGCCAGTACCTAAGAAAGATGGCAAAGTCAGGATGTGTGTGGACTACCGGGATTTGAATAGGGCCAGCCCCAAAGATGATTTTCCACTCCCACACATTGACATTTTGATCGACAACACAGCTCAGCACAAAGTGTTTTCCTTCATGGATGGATTCTCGGGCTACAATCAAATCAAAATGGCCCCCGAGGATATGGAGAAAACAACTTTTGTCACACAATGGCGCACTTTCTGTTACAAGGTGATGCCGTTCGGGCTGAAGAACACAGGGGCAACTTATCAACGCGCCATGGTAGCTTTATTTCATGATATGATACATCATGATATTGAAGTTTACGTAGACGATATGATAGCTCGGTCAAAAACAGAGGAAGAGCACCTTGAACATCTGGAGAAGCTGTTTTCCAGATTGAAAGAATACAAGCTCAGGCTGAATCCAAGTAAGTGCACTTTTGGGGTTAGGTCTGGCAAACTCCTGGGATTCATTGTAAGCAACAAAGGCATTGAAGTCGATCCAGCAAAAGTGAAAGCCATACAAGAAATGCCTGCTCCCCGTACTGAAAAGGAGGTTAGAGGGTTCTTGGGGCGCTTGAACTATATTGCCAGATTCATCTCTCATCTGACTTCTACCTGTGAGCCAATTTTCAAACTTTTGAAGAAAGATCAGGTAGTCGAATGGAACGACGATTGCCAAGCTGCTTTTGATAGAATCAAGGAGTATTTGCTAGAACCTCCTATTCTGATGCCACCCGTCGAAGGAAGACCACTGATCATGTATTTGACCGTCTTGGATAACTCAATGGGGTGTGTTTTGGGCCAGCATGACGAGTCTGGTCGAAAAGAGCATGCTATTTATTACCTTAGCAAAAAGTTTACCGACTGTGAGACTCGCTACTCACTGCTCGAGAAAACTTGCTGCGCTTTGGTATGGGCTGCTCGCTGACTAAGGCAGTATATGTTGACTCATACTACCTTGTTGATTTCCAAAATGGATCCTATCAAGTATATCTTCGAAAAGCCCGCCTTATCTGGAAGGATAGCTAGATGGCAAATGATCCTGACTGAGTATGACATCCAGTACACCACCCAAAAAGCCATAAAAGGGAGTGTACTAGCTGACCATCTGGCTCATCAAGCTATCGAATATTATCAACCCATGAGATTTGACTTCCCAGACGAGGACATCATGAATTTGGACAACATTGAAGGTAACGGACCGTATGACGGACCCGAAAAGGGATCCCGATGGACCCTGTACTTTGATGGTGCTTCAAATGCACTTGGAAACGGTATCGGCGTGGTACTCATTTCTCCGGAAGGCTGTCACACACCTTTCACGGCCCGACTTTGCTTCAGCTGCACAAACAACATGGCTGAGTATGAAGCTTGCATCTTTGGTCTCAAGGCTGCTATAGACTTGGGGATCAAATCTTTGATCGTATTTGGGGATTCGGCTTTGGTTATCAGTCAAATCAAAGGAGAATGGGATACCAAGCATCCTAATCTTATCCCATACAAAGAACATGTCTTGACATTGTTGCCTCATTTCGAGCAAATTACCTTCGAGCATTTCCCGCGAGAAGAGAATCAGCTAGCAGATGCTCTAGCTACAATGTCCTCCATGTTTAAACTCAACTGGGATAACGAGGCTCCCCAAATCACCATCGAGCGAATGGATGAACCTGCGCATTGTCACGAGATTAATACCGAAGAAGTAGTGGAACAACCTTGGTTCCATGAAATCAAAAGGTATCTCGAGACTAGAGATTATCCCGAAGGAGCTTCCGTAAATGACAAGAAGTTCTTAAGGAAATTTGCTGCTAAATTCTTCCTGAGCAACGGCATCCTTTACAAACGAAGCCATGATTGTGTATTACTTCGATGCGTAGACAAAGCTGAAGCAGAGTTGATCATGACTGATATACACAGCGGCACATTTGGCATTCACTTGAGCGGGCATACAATGGCTAAGAAGATCCTAAGGGTAGGCTATTACTGGTCTACCATGGAAGCTGACTGCCATCAACATTCCCGTACTTGCCACAAATGCCAAGCTTACGCTGATAAAGTTCATATCCCTCCGGTTCCTCTCAACGTTCTGACTGCTCTGTGGCCCTTTGCAATGTGGGGCATTGACATGATTGGAGAGATCAAGCCCACGGCTTCCAATGGACATCGCTTCATCCTGGTTGCCATTGACTATTTCACCAAATGGGTCGAAGCAGCTTCCTTCGCCTCCGTTACTAAAAATGTGGTTGCTCGCTTTATCAAGCAAAATCTCATCTGCCGGTATGGTGTTCCAGACAGGATCATCACAGACAACAGTACAAATCTGAATAACACCATTGTGATCGGTGGATCTGGAACTGACTGTTTAACGCTGGTTCGCGAAATGTCGCGGAAGCAAGAGTCGCCACCGTCTTTTATTTTCTCCAAATGGAAAGGACAAAAGCACAGAAAAATTCCTTAAAGAGATTGCTCTCGGTTCGGGAGGTAGGTTATAGAGAGGGAAGGTGTTAGCACCCTTTCTATCCATGGTTATCCATGGGCTCTTAGATACTTGCTCACTTGTGTTTTCAAAAATGGTTTGTTTGCTTTTCAATGTGGGTTTTAAAAAGTTTCTTTGAAAATTCCAGTTCGACTCTTGTATCGGTCCTCAAGAGTGTTTGAAAAATTGCTTTCGAAAGCTTTTTGAAAAGTGTCGGTGTGAAAAGAGCTTTTGAGTTTGTTTTGAAATTAGAGCAAGTATCTACAAGAACCTACCTACCCTAAGGAATTCGTCTGTGTAAATGTCCTTTAAAGTAGTGCCATCCCACCATTGAGAGGTAGGTAGCACCACCGTTGGAGGTGTTCGGGTCAATTCGAGGTTCAGGACATGGTGATCACCAGAGCAATGGGAAGACACCTTAGAAGCTACCCTCATGCCAGGTTCCCGGATCATGAGGACTTACTAAGACATCCTCTACTCGACGACCACCTTTCGAAGGCAAGGCAACAGTGAGGCGTACCCTAGGGGTGGTGTGTGCGATTTGTGTGTCGTTTTCATTTGCATTTATCTTGTCATGTCATTGGCGTTCTACGCTTGTTTTTATTTTGTCCATACAGTCTTTCATGCTTTGTTTTAACAGTTGAAAAGTTGCGGGAAAAGAAAATTCTAGGCTATTACAAAAGGCGCGGGTCCACATCGCCAAAATTAAACAGGACCCGATTTGACAGAAAAAATAAAGAAATTAAAAGAATTAAAAGTGCGAGAAGTAATTTACATGGCTTCGGGAGAGATACATGAATATTTAAACGGAATAAAATAATATGCGAATTAATAATTAAATCGGAACGAGGGCGTTGGACCCTTTTTGCAAAGTTAAATTACATGGAATTGATTAAAATTAAAAGAAGGAAAGAATTTATTTTTTTGGTATTTTTTAGTGTTTTAGGAATTTAATGAGAAAAAGAATTAATTAAAATTAAAATAAGAGGCAAACCCTAATTCTAGTCATTTTTTACTTTATTAAGAAATATTGAAGTTTTTAACCTAAATTAAACCTAATTTTTATTTTCATGCAATTTAATTATAAAAAAGTAAAATATTTAATTATTTAATATATTTATGAAAGAAAAATAAAAAGGGATGAAAAATTATTAATTAAACCTATTTCTACATTTTTTAGATTTTTTTGTTAAAAGTATTAAAATTACAACTTAAATTAAAACTAAATAATTACATGCAAATTTATTTATGAAAATATTAGAAATAAAAATATTTTTTATATTTTTTATCTTTTCTGATTTTTTTTTGTGTATTTTTTATATTTATGAAAATAATTAATCAATTGAATAAAACAATAATTAAAAAGAAGATAAAAAAATAAAAATATGGCAAACCTAGGGGGGTTGTAGTCCCCAACATGAAGGTCTCTCTCTAGCAATTCAGGCCCATTTGACTGTGGCCTTGTTGGACTTTTTCACTAGCATGTAGCACGTTGACTGCAGCCTATCATGCTCCCTAATTTCTGGCCCTTGGATGGATGAGGTTGGACGCGTGGACATTGGATCTGGAAGGTGCATGATGGTCCTTTACACTGAAGCTGCATGTAAACGTACATGGAAAAATAATATTGAGATAATGTAGACCTGGGGCTCGAACCCAGGTCATGAGGATTAACAACAACAACGCTTGCCAGCTGAGCTAATTTGTACATGTTAATATATAATAACGAACAAATAATATAAAAGAAAACAAAGGCGTTAGTGGATTCTGCGCGCGAATTTCAAACTGACCAATCCACGCCTCACACGTTATCGTCTTCCTCGCTGGTTTTTATTTTCCTGAAACAAAAGAAACATAGCCAACGGTTTTGGATGTGTTCTCTTAGGCCACTTTCCAGAAAATAGCGAATAAGCCTAGGACGCTCATAAATTGAGCGCGATGATGGATTCTTGATCGTCCAAGCCTGCTAGTTCTAATGGTGATACTCTTGAAGGCCAATTTTTCTTTGTTTCAAAAGCCCTAATTCCAAGGTCCTGTAACCCTAGAAATTGATAATGGCGAAATCGTATACAAGGCATAAAAACATAATTAAATACATGGGTTAGCTTCAGAATGGCATGAGGAATGTAAATCAATAATTAAAACTTGCAATAGACGTATGAATGAGGGTGCACGATCATGGATTTTTTTCTGTACATGGGCGGTTCATGTTACCAATTCCTTAAGCTTTGATGAATGTTTTTGATTGTGATCGCTTCTGGACAACCCTGGCAAGCTAATGGAACAAGAATTATGCTTTGAATCGCCCTGGAAGTGAGTTTGCAGTTTTGAGTTTTTAGAGAAAAATTTCAATTTGTGAATGGAGTTTTCTGAGCAGCTGCGTGTGTAGTATGATTAGGGTTGTGTTGAGGCTTTTGTATTGAGTCAATTAGGGTTGAAAAACTGATAAAAATCTCTTGCAATAATGGTTTTTGGAAATTTGATTTTCAAGATCTTTAACCAAATATTTTCCATGTGTTTTTTGTTCTCAATCATGCCAATCAATCCAAATCTTTCCATATTGGTACATGCACGAAATCTTGAGAGTAAAACATGCACAAAAAGATTTAAAACTTTAGGTTAAGTATTTTTCATACATTTAATTGATTTAAATGAATTATTATAAATAAAAATTCAAATAAATAAATAAAAAATGAATAAAAACTTCCCTTTGGGCCAAGTGGTCGTGCACATGCTTGGTACAATGAATTGTGGAAGAAAAATGGGCCCATTAGCAATTTTAGGTCATTTGAATCAATGTTGACTTTTCAAAATATCCAAAAATTTCCCAACTTCCACAAGGCATAACTTGCTCAATGTTTAAGCTTTTCTCATGTTCTTGGACATTTTGGAAAGATCTTTGAGTCCTCTAACCAATGTTTTTGGTCCCATGTCATTTTGATTTACCAATCTCAAGTTATGGCCTTTTACTTAAAGTCCCTTTTTGTTGACTTTTGAAAATTACCTATAATGTTGAAATTGATAACTTTTTGTGAGAGCATTTCTTGGACTTGGAATATGAAGATGAGTTGTAGGAAATGTCTTTCTCTTCAAAATGAGATTTGGATGGAATTTTTCTGATAATCCATGTGAAAGTTATGCCCTGGTCAATTTACAGTTGACTTTTTCAACTGTCCAAATAAGGAAACTTTTGCATTTTAATGATTTTTGAGCCAAGCTTTGGGAATCATGATCAAGCATTGATCAAATGATGTTTGTGGCTTCAAAATGATATGTTGACCAAAAATTTGAACTTTTGACTGTCAAATGACCATTTTGCCCCTACAGTTGACTGTAGTGCAATTAGGGTTTTTGACTGTGCAATTTTGTGCTGAAAGCCCTGAAACTTGATATGAGGATACTTGACCATATTTGTGGGCATGTGAAACTTGATTGGACCTTTGGAAACTTCATTTTCTTGACCAGAACAAAAAACCCTAATCTTGACTGTATAGGAGACCTTTGACTGTGCAACCCTTGGGAAATTTTGAAGCTTTGACTTGGCAATTTCTTGAAGAATATGAGAGGGCAAATTTTGGGGTACAACAGTTGCCCCTGTTCAATCTTCTTAGACCTGAGGATGCAGATTGGCTGACGTGCCTTTCGTAATCCGAGGGTAGAAGATTATTGAACACTATAGTGCCCAGAAATTTGCGCTCACATAGTTGCAGTGATGATGGGAATGGGCTTATAGATGCCATTTAAAGATTGGTGAATAGGATTATGGGCTTATAGATGCCATCTGGATGTTGATCACGTAAGAGATTCCTTAGCGAGAACCTGCATAAGAGAAAAAAAATGAGTACCTGACACGTTGCAGGAGCTGGTTTTCAGATGCTTGGTATAGATGTGTCCTGACGGGTTACAGGAGCTGAGTCTAGAGCTTCAAACGGCGATGAATGAACCAGGGATGGTTACTACCTTAGCATGAATGGTAAGAGAACCTTGGGTGACTTTAACTTCAACAACGCTCGTTGAGAAAATCTTGGTGGGAATTACCATCTTCACAGTATCGGGAAGAGAACCAATTGGCAATTATAATCTGAAAGAAAACCCTAAAATGGAAATCTCATGCACCGTCGGAGAGAGAACCAATAGGAAATTATAATCTCAAAGAAATACCCTAAAATGGAAATCTCATGCACCGTCGGAGAGAGAACCAATAGGAAATTATACTCTGAAAGGAATTATCACCTCACTCACCGTCGGAGAGGGAACCATAGGAAATTATAATCTGAAAGGAATTATCACCTCACTCACCGTCGGAGAGGGAACCATAGGAAATTATAATCTGAAAGGAATTATCACCTCACTCACCGTCGGAGAGGGAACCATAGGAAATTATAATCTGAAAGGAATTATCACCTCACTCACCGTCGGAGAGGGAACCATAGGAAATTATAATCTGAAAGGAATTATCACCTCACTCACTGTCGGAGAGGGAACCATAGGAAATTATAATCTGAAAGGAATTATCACCTCACTCACCGTCGGAGAGGGAACCATAGGAAATTACAATCTCAAGGAAATATCACCTCACTCACCGTCGGAGAGGGAACCATAGGAAATTATAATCTGATAACTTCTACTGAGTCTTTATCAGAAAAATCTGTTGGGAGTTGATTTAGCTGGACTAGAGAAGGCCTTGGACTGGATAAGAAATCTTTGGAATCGATTAATTGAACCGGTCTAGGTCTTGAAATATGATTGAGAATTTAACTGAATCTTTCCTGAAAGGTAAAAGTCAGTCATATGCAATGCATGATATGGATCAAGCAATGATGTTCTCAACATAAATGAGATTTGTATGATATGATGCGTCTATGCATGCTATAATGATGTATGTGATGTTTATGTATGTTTTCGTCTAGGAAAGTAAATCCTTGACAGGTGCCGGGAAGTCATATCCTGGGCTGATATTGAAGAATAAGCTTTCGCTTCTGCTGGGGATGATAACCGCAAGAATACCAGTAGGAGAAGATGACTCCGTTGAGGAATAAACTTGGCAAATGGAAGATTCTGCGGGGAGAAAAAAAAAATACTCTAGCGACCATGCTGGGGAGCAATACTCTGTGGGAAGAGGGATGCCTTGTTGAGTGTTGATAATAATTTGCTGGGGATACCCTTGTTGTTGGAAGTGTTGATGGACTTCGCTGGGGTAAGAAGACTTCGTCGAGGACGCTCTTTCCGTGGCTTTTGGCTGAGGATAACCCAGTTATATCCTAGTAAGGAAATAACTCTTTGAATAAAGCCGGGCGACGCGTTCGTGCTCTGCGAGGATAAGCTTCCAGAATCTACTGGGGATGAGCTTGTTGCTTGAGGAGATGAATTCCAACTTCCCTGGGGAAACTAGATTAGACTCTCTTGGGGAAGTTTTGAACTGCGGGGGAAGTGATTCCTTTGAATGTTGGTATGCAGCCGGGGAACAATCTTTAGACCAAGACTGCCGGGGATGCTTGTTAAGGATATATATGCTGCTGGGGAATGTTGAGATCTGCTGGAGGACTCCCTACTTTCTTGGGATTTGATAACTGCTTGGAGAAGAACGTATTGACTGCTTACTCTTTGGGGAATTAAGATGTATTGGTCATATTCTTTAGCTGAACCTACCTTGGTACCTTGGAGGATAGAACAATTAGATTGTTTAAACAACTCTTTTATTGCCCCTGTTTCTAGTGTCACCTGCAATTAATTCCTTTGTTTCGTATGCAAATATTTATGAGTTAGCAAATTATTGTCAATGCATATATCACAAATTGAACCTTGGACGTTCTTCGCAAAACAAAACAGAAAAAGAAAAACACTTGGCACGTTTAACTGAAAATATATTTGTATTGATTTTGAATGGCCTGAAAATAGGCGTTTCGTGTACAAGAGGCTGGCGTCCTAGTAAGAGGATGCCGCCGAACAAGAGAGTTTATACAAGTTTTATACAAAAGAAAATAAAACAGCTGTGTGAAATGAATGATCCCACTGGGTTTCAACTCTGCTATTGCCTTTATAACTCCGAGCGTCTCATAACTTGATGACCTTGGTTGAAGGTGAAGCTGACTGATCGATGCCGTCTGAACTTGATGTAGATACCGGATTCTGGATGCAAAGTGATCAATGAGACATAGTATTACGCTTTATCCCTAATTTTTGCCTGGACCGCCCTTTCGGGTTTTCGGTCCACCGGGATACCCATTTTTTCCCAAGCCGCCTTTTCAGGTTTTCGACTTGCCGGGTGTACAGATTTTTTCATTTCATCCCTTCATTTTGCCCGAACCCTTTTGGTTCGACGGGAAGCCCTAATTTTTGCCTAGGCATGTCAGCCTAGCGGGTCTTTTTTCATGCGTAGTATTTTTTTACTATGTCTGCATTGGCGGGGTGAGGAAGGTCGTCACCATCCATATTGGTTAGAATCATGGCTCCTCCTGAGAACACATGCTTAACTACAAATGGCCCTTCGTACGTAGGGGTCCATTTGCCCCTTGGATCACTCTGAGGAAGGATGATTCTTTTGATTACCAGATCCCCAGCTTGATATTCCTATGGTCTGACCTTTTTGTTAAATGCCCTGATCATCCGTTTCTGATACGTCTGACCGTGACAGATAGCAGCAAGTCTCTTTTCATCAATGAGGTTGAGCTGATCAAGTCGTGTCTGGATCCAATCATCTTCGTTCAGATTTGCATCCTTCATTATCCGGAGAGAGGGTATTTGCACTTCGATCGGCAAGACTGCCTCCATGCCATAAACCAGAGAGAAAGGAGTTGCCCCGGTTGACGTCCTAGCTGAGGTACGGTACCCATGTAGAGCGAACGGTAACATCTCGTGCCAATCTTTATAGGTCACTGTCATTTTCTGCACGATTTTCTTGATGTTCTTATTTGCTGCTTCTACAGCCCCATTCATCTTCGGCCTGTAAGGAGAAGAATTGTGGTGTTGTATCTTGAACTTTTCGCAGAGCTCAGCGATCATCTTGTTGTTCAGATTGGTACCATTGTCTGTAATAATCCGCTCAGGGACGCCGTACCGACAGATCATGTTGTGCCGAATGAACCGTGCCACAACAGTTTTGGTTACCGTAGCATAGGATGCTGCCTCAACCCACTTCGTAAAATAATCAATCGCCACTAGGATGAAGCGATGCCCATTAGATGCCGTAGGTTTGATCTCGCCGATCATGTCTATACCCCACATTGCAAACGGCCACGGCGTAGTCAGAACATTCAGGGGAACTGGAGGAACATGCACCTTGTCTGCGTAAATCTGGCACTTGTGACATGTCCTGGAATGTTGGTAACAGTCAGCTTCCATTGTGGACCAGTAATATCCTGCCCGTAGGATTTTCTTAGCCATAGTATGTCCACTAGAATGCGTACCAAAGGTCCCTTCATGTAGCTCTTCCATGATCCTTTCTGCTTCAGTCTTATCCACACAACGCAGTAAGGTTGAATCATGGTTTCTCTTGTACAAGATGCCGTTGCTAAGGAAGAACTTGGCTGCGAACCTTCTCAGGAACTTCTTATCGTTGACAGAGGCACCTTCAGGGTATTCCTGAGTTTCCAGATATCTCTTTACTTCATGGTACCAAGGCTTCTCAGTCACCAACTCAGTCTCGAGATCACAACAGTATGCTGGTTCGTCCAGTTTCCAGATGATGATTCGGGGAGCCTCATTATCCCATTTGACCTTAAACATAGAAGACATTGTAGCTAACGCGTCCGCCAGCTGATTCTCTTCTCTTGGAAAGTGCTCAAAGGTTATCTCCGTGAAGTGGGGGATCAGGGTCAACACACATTCTCTGTAAGGGATAAGATTCAGATGTTTCGTATCCCACTCTCCTTTGATCTGATTGATCACAAGAGCGGAATCTCCGAAGACACTTAGAAACTTGATCCTTAAATCGATCGCAGCTTGAAGACCCATGATGCACGCCTCATACTCCGTCATGTTGTTGGTACAGTTGAAACATAGCCGGGCAGTGAGTGGAGTATGAGTACCTTGAGGCGATATGATTATGGCGCCGATACCATTTCCCAAAGCATTGGAGGCTCCGTCAAAGTGCATAGACCATCGGGATCCTGGTTCAGGTCCTTCATCCGGTCCAGGTACTTCACAATCTGTCACTATCATGATGCTCTCATCTGGAAACTCGAAGTTCATTGATTGGTAGTCATCTACGGCCTGATGTGCCAAGTGGTCTGCCAATACACTTCCCTTGATGGCTTTCTGGGTTGTGTACTGAATGTCGTATTCCGTCAAGATCATTTGCCATCTTGCAATTCTCCCGGACAGAGCGGTCTTTTCGAATATGTACTTTATAGGATCCATCTTTGAGATCAACAAGGTAGTGTGAGTCAGCATATACTGTCTCAGCCGGCGAGCAACCCATACCAAAGTGCAAAAAGTTTTCTCAAGCAGTGAGTATCGGGTCTCACAGTCGGTAAACTTTTTGCTAAGGTAATAAATGGCATGCTCTTTTCGGCCAGACTCGTCATGCTGCCCCAACACACACCCCATTGAGTTGTCAAGCACTGTCAGGTATAGTATCAGAGGTCTCCCTTCAACCGGTGGCATAAGGATGGGTGGTTCTTGGAGATACTCTTTGATTTTGTCAAAGGCGGCCTGACATTCATCATTCCAACGTACTACCTGATCTTTCTTCAGTAGCTTGAAGATTGGCTCACAAGTAGCAGTCAGATGTGAGATGAAGCGAGCAATGTAATTCAGGCGTCCTAAAAAGCCTCTGACTTCCTTCTCTGTCTTAGGGACTGGCATCTCTTGAATAGCTTTGACCTTAGCAGGGTCCACTTGAATGCCCTTATCACTGACCACGAAGCCTAGCAACTTTCCTGATCTTACCCCGAAGGTGCATTTGTTCCGGTTCAACCTCAGCTCATACAGTTTCAACCGGTCAAACAACTTATGCAGATGATCTAGGTGCTCTTCCTCAGTCTGGGACCTTGCGATCATGTCGTCAACATACACTTCTATCTCATGATGGATCATGTCATGAAATAAAGCAACCATGGCACGTTGGTAGGTTGCCCCAGCGTTCTTTAGTCCAAATGGCATGACCTTGTAACAGAAGGTGCCCCACTGAGTAACAAATGTAGTCTTTTCCATGTCTTCAGGTGCCATCTTGATTTGATTGTAACCTGAAAAGCCATCCATGAAAGAGAATACCTTGTGCTGAGCTGTATTATCGACAAGGACATCAATGTGAGGTAGGGGGAAGTCATCCTTGGGGCTGGCCCTGTTCAGATCCCTGTAGTCGACACACATTCTGACCTTACCGTCCTTCTTAGGTACCGGCACCACATTAGCGACCCACTGAGGGTAAGAAGTCACTGCAAGGAACCCATCATCAAACTGTTTCATGACCTCGGCTTTAATCTTCTCAGACATCTCTGGACGCATCCGACGAACCTTTTGCTTAACTGGAGGGCAGTCTTCCTTAGTTGGCAAGTGATGGACCACAATATCGGTATCTAACCCATGCATGTTTTCGTAGGACCAGGAAAAGATCTCCATATAGTCATGTAACATCTTAGTCAACCGTTGCTTCACGCTGAGCTCTAGGTTGGCACCAATCTTCACCTCTTTCCTGTCTGTCTCTGTACCCAAGTTTATTGTTTCCACTGGCTCTTCATGGGGTTGAATTGCCCTCTCTTCCTGAAGCAACAGTCTTGCAAGCTCGCCAGGCACTTCGCAATCATCTTCACCTTCGTCTTCGGCTAAGTTGATCGGATTTTCGAAGTCATAACTGGCAGTAGCAGGGTTGTTATCAGTGAGATCCAGAGTGGGTTGAAACCTGTATGAGTGAGTGTGTGTGTAAATACAGCTGTTTTGAAATATATGTAAAGGAAAGAAAGACAGAAAAGGAGCACAATATTTGCAATGCGGGAAAACGTCCAAGATTTTCATTCATGATATATGACATGACAATTTATATGCCCTCACAAATAGAACCACGGTGCCTCGGGTAAGACACCGGGCCATAGAGTTTATTATTGTTTATTACAAAATAACAAAACATAGGAATTCATTACTGCGTCACAAAGGTAACAGGAGTATGGTCCTTAGCAATCCAATTGTTCAATCCGCCTTCGGTTGTCGGGTAGATCCAGCTATTGAATTCCGCTTCATCCACTTCGTTGTCTTCCCCAACAGCATTCACTCCCGGATTTGTAATGAATACAGGAGGTCTTCCGGTCTTCGCCTTCCGTATAGCTTTCTGACCTTCTGTAGTAAAACCCAGCCCAAATTTATCAGTCTTCTGAGTAAAGTCTGGAAGCCTGCCCCAGTTAGCGCATTCACCCTTCTGAACCACAGCTCGAGCATCCTTCAGGGAAGCCATCTTCAAAGGAACACTTTCTTCTGCTGCTGTTTCTGCTGCCGCTGCAATTGGAAGCACCTCCTCGAAATGCTGAAAGGGGGTTTCAATAAACTCCCCGTCCATCTCAATGTATCTGAAGGAGTTCAGGTGGCTCACCATGTATTCCTCCTCTCCCTGCACAGTGACGATCTTCCCTTTGACGGGATACTTCAGTTTCTGGTGCAAGGTAGAGGTCACTGCCCCAGCCTTATGTATCCATGGTCGACCCAATAGACAAGAGTAAGATGGACGGATATCCATCACATAAAAAGTAGAGTCAAACACCTGAGAGCCCACACGAATTGGAATTTAGACCTCTCCATGAACCATCCTTTTTGAACCGTCAAAGGCCCTGACGATGATATTGCTGGGTTTCAACTCCAGACCTTCACAATCTAAACGGTCCAAAGCCTTCTTGGGTAGCACATTCAAAGATGAACTCGTATCCACCAACACATGTGCCAAGGTAGTGCCCCTGCATTCGATAGAGACATGCAGAGCATCATTATGGTCTCTTCCCTTCGCGGTCAAGTCAGCATCTGAGAAACCCAAGCCATTATCTGCTGTCAGATTTGCTACGCAATCAGTGAACTGGATTGCAGATGTCTCATGTGGCACATGGGCCGTCTTGAGGAAGGAGATTAAGGCCTTGGCATGGGCCTCGGAGCACAGCAATAAAGAGAGCATGGAGATCTTGGAGGGCGTGTGCCCCAGCTGTTCCACAACATTAAAGTCACTCTTCTTTATAATTTTCAGAATCTCCTCCATCTCTTGTTGGGAGGCCTCAGCAGTTATAGGTACAGGTGCCTCCATCTGGGCAGGCTCAACTTCAATTCCTTTGCCCCGAGCATTGGATGACTCAGCGGCATGAGAAATAATTGGATCAGCAGCAGGAACGGGTACACTGGTAGGAGTTATGAGAAGCGGTCGTCGAGCAGCAGGAGGTGCAATGTCAGGCGAGAAGAGCCTGCCACTGCGGGTAACCTTGGCTGGGCCAGTGATGTCACAGATGCTGGCGCCAGCGTTGAACTCTTGTTTAATCCCATTTACATACATATCTGCCCCATAATGCCAAGGGATAGCTTTATCCGATACATAGGGCAAGGGCCCCGGAACAATGATAACAATAGGTGCGACGGTCATAATTTGGACGGGCTTCTTCGGGAGAGCCGGGATTGGATTATTGAAGATAGTCACCACAGAAACTTCTTCCACTGGAACCAACCGAACAACAGACTTCTTAAACAGAATCTCCTTGCTATCCATTAGGCTTTGGATGCCTAACTTCAGCAAGGGACAACCAGATAGGGACACAACACAGAACAGGCAACCCTCACTGCAACCCGGAAATAAACCGGCCAGCAATAGGTTCTTCTTGACAATCTTCAGAGGAGTGGCTAGATCATCCACAGAAACAGCATAAACGTCTTCGTCAACAGCATTTACCCCATGTTGAGGCATAGGAGCAGTAACTACATTCGGCCTCTCAGGCGCTTCGAACTGTATCTCCTTCGCGTCGATAAGGTCTTGCACCTTACTCTTTAAGGTCCAACAGTCATCGGTAGAGTGCCCCGGGCTATCTAAATGGTAAGCACAACGAGCATTCGGGTTGTACTTATGAGATGCAGTATTGGGGAACTTCGGAGCCTCCCTGACAGTCACCAAATTGGTGGATAGCAACTGTGGCAGGATCTACGATAGGGTCATGCTTAACCGGGTAAACCCCCTCCGGGGTCTTTCAGCCCTTTGAGGATTGGCCGGCCGAGGAGCGGCAGCAGGCTTAGCAATCATTACCGCACTGACAGATTGGCGGCGCTCAGGTCTCTCTGATCTCTTGGAACCATACACGGCACTAGCCTCCTTCTTGAAGGGTTTCTTTTCAGAACTAGATGATGCACCCTTCGCAATCTTACCAGACTTTAACCCAGCCTCAATTCTTTCTCCGGTCAGAATCAAATCAGTGAACCCAGCAGACGAATTCCCAATGAGATGGTTGAAAAATTGCCCAGATAGGGTCCCCAAGAACATGTCTACCAACTCCCGATCAGTCAATGGTGGCTGCACCCTGCCAGCCAGGTCTCTCCACTTCTGAGCGTACTCTTTAAAACCTTCACTTGCACCTAACGACATACCCTGGAGTTGAGTACGTGTAGGGGCAAGGTCGGCATTATATTGATACTGCTTATAGAAAGCAGTAGCCAACTCCTCCCAGTTACGAACCTTGGTCCCATCCAGCTGATAGAACCATTCGAGATGAGTCCCTGAAAGACTCTCCTGGAAGAAGTGGATCCATAAATTCTTATCCGCAGAGTACGGTTGAATTTTCCGAACATAGGACCTTAGATGCAGCTTGGGACAAGACGCCCCGTCATACTTAGAGAAGGATGGTGCTTTGAACTTGTGAGGGATGATCACACTAGTTGACAAACCCAGATCTCCGAAATCCAGCCCAGGTACCTGTTGAACCTCCATAGCTTTCAACCTATCCTCCAGTTGCTTGTATCTGTCTTCTGCAGGAGGGTACTGCTCTTCATCAAAATCAGTCTCGTTGTCGGAGACTACCGGACTAGGAACCCTTGCTTCTTCCTGAGGACTACTCTTGCCAACAGAAGAACCAGCCTCTTCCTGCTGCAGAGTATTGCCAAACCTTCGGCCCGAGTTGAACAGAACAATTCTTCTCTTCTTCTTCTTCTCCTTCTTCAGGAGCATAGCCTTCAGCTCCTCCTGGCCTTGAGCCAAACCCTTGATTAATTCCTGAAACTGCGCATTCTGCGCCTGAAGAGCCTTGATGGAAGTCTCAGTTGATGAAGAGTCGGGATTCATGATGCTGAAATAAACAGCGAAGAACTGTAAGCAACCTGAAAAGAGGAAAAACCTGCTATGCACATGATGTATGAAATGCGTATGATTTATGTTTTCAAAGACAATCGGGAGTCAACTTTGTAAACAAAAAGGAACACACTTCATTAGATTTAACTTTGAAACTGAAATTATTCAACAGGTTGCCCTTAGGCGTTACATGAAAAGAAATACTGAAAAGGAAAATAAAACTGTAAAAGCACATCTGGGGCTCCTTATTGATCCCATGGTCTCCTCTTCTCAGTACGGATGTAGGCATTCAGAGCTCTCTCATTCTCCAACTGCTTGGTCAGCTTCTGGATCTTTGATTCCTGCTCGTTGAACTTTTCCCGGTAAGAATCCCGCTCTTCTCGCAGTTGCGACCAAGATCTCTTCAATGTCTCATAATCAGTAGGTATTTGAGGAGGGAGGACAGTTGGAGTAACACCATCTTTGTCAGGACACTCAAGAATGACGGGTCTGACAGCTTCATACGGCATACCTAACTTCTGAGCACGGATGCGAACCCATTTGTAGTAGGCTTCCATAGGTAAAGAAGTCTTTGGCCCTAACTCTTGTGGGTCAGCTTTATGAACTTTGTCCCAAGCCTTGATGAACTTACGACGCAGCTCGTCACTATCCACCTGAAACTCGAAACTGATGTGAGGCACCAACATCTCATGGGGGCCTGCTCTTCTTGCTCTTCCAAACTGACGGAGTGCTAGACATGGATTGTAAGAGATCCCTCCTTGGGTACCAATCAGAGGAACATTAGGGTACTCCCCGCATCGATCAATAATAGCTATCTCATCCAAACCTCTGCAAGTCCAAATGATGTCTTTATCGGTGAGAGACATTAACCTATGAGCCCAACCTCTGCCTTCTTGGTTCTTTAGTACGAACTTAGGGAGGCGCGAAATAAACCACCTCACCAACAAAGGGATATAACACCATAGGGTTCCTCGTCTTCGGGTAGTACGGGCATGAAGTTGTTGCAAGATGTCACCCAAGAGAGTGGGCACAGGATTCTGAGACATAAAGATCCTTATGGCAGTGACATTGATGAAGTTGTCGGGATTAGGAAACATGACTAACCCATAGATTAGGAGAGCCAAGATGTCTTCATATGCCCTAAAGTCCAGGTCATTCCAGAAATTGTTAGCTTTACCAATCAGAAACTTGGCCAAGAAACCCTTAACTCCGCTTCTAGTCACCCAGTTGTCTGTTACCTCTTGATGGGTCAAAGGAAGAGCTGCAGCCACATCCTCAAGCCTGAGGGTCTTTTCCCAGCCAGTAAAGGGAGTCTGACCCAAGATAGGGATACCAAGCAAATCAGAGAACTCTTCCAGGGTAGGGACCAGCTGGAAGTCTTGAAAGGTGAAGCACTGGTACAGAGGGTCATAGAACTGGGTCAGAACACTCATCAACTGTTGATCCCGCTTTGCAGTGACTAAACTGAGAAGGGAACCATGCCTCTGAATGAAGGAAGTGGTATTTGGAATTCTGCTAACCAACTCATCAAGCAACTCGGGTGAACGAACAAAGTTGAACCGGATAGTATTCCTTCGCACAGGCATCATAATGTCCTACAAAACAGAGCAAAGGTGAAACCCTCTTGTCTTTGAAATGGTCAGTCCTTATGCAGGATGCATGCAATGCTCATGATGCTATGATGTTATGATAAAGCACACCACAAATAGATACAAAGGCAAACATGGTAAGGCACACAAGTCACACAAGGCAAGCCCCTAAAGTTTAGGCCAGCATGAGGTCTAGGTACTACCCTCTTTCAGTTTGTTGGTTCATACCTGCCCTAATCAAAGTAACCGGGTTCTTAGAGGATCCCAATATCATTGACTACCCTCAATCGGTCATAACTCCAGCATCGCAATCTTTTCTTGCAGCCAGAACCATCACGAGAGTTTAGCCTCAATGGGCGTAGCATACTGCTACAATTCTAAAGGCCAAGTTGTGTCAATTAAGGTTCTAAGGTTGTTGGTGCTTAATGACTCCTTAGAAGACCCATATTCTCCTCGTTGCAACACAAGGGATATCGGTACAGACCAAGGTGCCACACCAACGTAGCCACTGTTTCACCCGTGTCGGTCTACGCCGGACAGGTCCCTCACAGCTTATGCTACCTAAACAGGGTATCCCCAGATCTGGGTTAGGATCTATGTAACTCCCATGCAACCCACAAATTTAAAGCAGACAAGTCAATACAATTGAAAACACAGTTATGAACTAACCCTAAGGTACACCTCACTTTAAGTTTAATTCCCCAGCAGAGTCGCCAGTTCTGTGATCGGTGGATCTGGAACTGACTGTTTAACGCTGGTTCGCGAAATGTCGCGGAAGCAAGAGTCGCCACCGTCTTTTATTTTCTCCAAATGGAAAGGACAAAAGCACAGAAAAATTCCTTAAAGAGATTGCTCTCAGTTCGAGAGGTAGGTTATAGAAAGGGAAGGTGTTAGCATCCTTTCTATCCATGGTTATCCATGGGCTCTTAGATACTTGCTCACTTGTGTTTTCAAAAATGGTTTGTTTGCTTTTCAATGTGGGTTTTAAAAAGTTTCTTTGAAAATTCCAGTTCGACTCTTGTATCGGTCCTCAAGAGTGTTTGAAAAATTGCTTTCGAAAGCTTTTTGAAAAGTGTCGGTGTGAAAAGAGCTTTTGAGTTTGTTTTAAAATTAGAGCAAGTATCTACAAGAACCTACCTACCCTAAGGAATTCGTCTGTGTAAATGTCCTTTAAAGTAGTGCCATCCCACCATTGAGAGGTAGGTAGCACCACCGTTAGAGGTGTTCGGGTCAATTCGAGGTTCGGGACATGGTGATCACCAGAGCAATGGGAAGACACCTTAGAAGCTACCCTCATGCCAGGTTCCCGGATCATGAGGACTTACTAAGACATCCTCTACTCGACGACCACCTTTCGAAGGCAAGGCAACAGTGAGGCGTACCCTAGGGGTGGTGTGTGCGATTTGTGTGTCGTTTTCATTTGCATTTATCTTGTCATGTCATTGGCGTTCTACGCTTGTTTTTATTTTGTCCATACAGTCTTTCATGCTTTGTTTTAACAGTTGAAAAGTTGCGGGAAAAGAAAATTCTAGGCTATTACAAAAGGCGCGGGTCCACATCGCCAAAATTAAACAGGACCCGATTTGACAGAAAAAATAAAGAAATTAAAAGAATTAAAAGTGCGAGAAGTAATTTACATGGCTTCGGGAGAGATACATGAATATTTAAACGGAATAAAATAATATGCGAATTAATAATTAAATCGGAACGAGGGCGTTGGACCCTTTTTGCAAAGTTAAATTACATGGAATTGATTAAAATTAAAAGAAGGAAAGAATTTATATTTTTGGTATTTTTTAGTGTTTTAGGAATTTAATGAGAAAAAGAATTAATTAAAATTAAAATAAGAGGCAAACCCTAATTCTAGTCATTTTTTACTTTATTAAGAAATATTGAAGTTTTTAACCTAAATTAAACCTAATTTTTATTTTCATGCAATTTAATTATAAAAAGTAAAATATTTAATTATTTAATATATTTATGAAAGAAAAATAAAAAGGGATGAAAAATTATTAATTAAACCTATTTCTACATTTTTTAGATTTTTTTGTTAAAAGTATTAAAATTACAACTTAAATTAAAACTAAATAATTACATGCAAATTTATTTACGAAAATATTAGAAATAAAAATATTTTTTATATTTTTTATCTTTTCTGATTTTTTTTTTGTGTATTTTTTATATTTATGAAAATAATTAATCAATTGAATAAAACAATAATTAAAAAGAAGATAAAAAAATAAAAATATGGCAAACCTAGGGGGTTGTAGTCCCCAACATGGAGGTCTCTCTCTAGCAATTCAGGCTCATTTGACTGTGGCCTTGTTGGACTTTTTCACTAGCATGTAGCACGTTGACTGCAGCCTATCATGCTCCCTAATTTCTGGCCCTTGGATGGATGAGGTTGGACGCGTGGACATTGGATCTGGAAGGTGCATGATGGTCCTTTACACTGAAGCTGCATGTAAACGTACATGGAAAAATAATATTGAGATAATGTAGACCTGGGGCTCGAACCCAGGTCATGAGGATTAACAACAACAACGCTTGCCAGCTGAGCTAATTTGTACATGTTAATATATAATAACGAACAAATAATATAAAAGAAAACAAAGGCGTTAGTGGATTCTGCGCGCGAATTTCAAACTGACCAATCCACGCCTCACATGTTATCGTCTTCCTCGCTGGTTTTTATTTTCCTGAAACAAAAGAAACATAGGCAACGGTTTTGGATGTGTTCTCTTAGGCCACTTTCCAGAAAATAGCGAATAAGCCTAGGACGCTCATAAATTGAGCGCGATGATGGATTCTTGATCGTCCAAGCCTGCTAGTTCTAATGGTGATACTCTTGAAGGCCAATTTTTCTTTGTTTCAAAAGCCCTAATTCCAAGGTCCTGTAACCCTAGAAATTGATAATGGCGAAATCGTATACAAGGCATAAAAACATAATTAAATACATGGGTTAGCTTCAGAATGGCATGAGGAATGTAAATCAATAATTAAAACTTGCAATAAACGTATGAATGAGGGTGCACGATCATGGATTTTTTTCTGTACAGGGGCGGTTCATGTTACCAATTCCTTAAGCTTTGATGAATGTTTTTGATTGTGATCGCTTCTGGACAACCCTGGCAAGCTAATGGAACAAGAATTATGCTTTGAATCGCCCTGGAAGTGAGTTTGCAGTTTTGAGTTTTTAGAGAAAAATTTCAATTTGTGAATGGAGTTTTCTGAGCAGCTGCGTGTGTAGTATGATTAGGGTTGTGTTAAGGCTTTTGTATTGAGTCAATTAGGGTTGAAAAACTGATCAAAATCTCTTGCAATAATGGTTTTTGGAAATTTGATTTTCAAGATCTTTAACCAAATATTTTCCATGTGTTTTTTGTTCTCAATCATGCCAATCAATCCAAATCTTTCCATATTGGTACATGCACGAAATCTTGAGAGTAAAACATGCACAAAAAGATTTAAAACTTTAGGTTAAGTATTTTTCATACATTTAATTGATTTAAATGAATTATTATAAATAAAAATTCAAATAAATAAATAAAAAATGAATAAAAACTTCCCTTTGGGCCAAGTGGTCGTGCACATGCTTGGGACAATGAATTGTGGAAGAAAAATGGGCCCATTAGCAATTTTAGGTCATTTGAATCAATGTTGACTTTTCAAAATATCCAAAAATTTCCCAACTTCCACAAGGCATAACGTGCTCAATTTTTAAGCTTTTCTCATGTTCTTGGACGTTTTGGAAAGGTCTTTGAGTCCTCTAACCAATGTCTTTGATCCCATGTCATTTTGATTTACCAATCTCAAGTTATGGCCTTTGACTTAAAGTCCCTTTTTGTTGACTTTTGGAAATGACCTATAATGTTGAAATTGATAACTTTTTGTGAGAGCATTTCTTGGACTTGGAATATGAAGATGAGTTGTATGAAATGTCTTTCTATTCAAAATGAGCTTTGGATGGAATTTTTCTGATAATCCATGTGAAAGTTATGCCCTGGTCAATTTACAGTTGACTTTTTCAACTGTCCAAATAAGGAAACTTTTGCATTTTAATGATTTTTGAGCCAAGCTTTGGGAATCATGATCAAGCATTGATCAAATGATGTTTGTGGCTTCAAAATGATATGTTGACCAAAAATTTGAACTTTTGACTGTCAAATGACCATTTTGCCCCTACAGTTGACTGTAGTGCAATTAGGGTTTTTGACTGTGCAATTTTGTGCTGAAAGCCCTGAAACTTGATATGAGGATACTTGACCATATTTGTGGGCATGTGAAACTTGATTGGACCTTTGGAAACTTCATTTTCTTGACCAGAACAAAAAACCCTAATCTTGACTGTATAGGAGACCTTTGACTGTGCAACCCTTGGGAAATTTTGAAGCTTTGACTTGGCAATTTCTTGAAGAATATGAGAGGGCAAATTTTGGGGTACAACAACCATGATCACCGCTTTGTGCGAACAGTTCAAGATTTATCATCACAATTCATCTCCCTATCGGCCGAAGATGAACGGTGCTGTTGAAGCTGCGAACAAAAACATTAAGAAGATCATTCAGAAAATGACAGTCGCTTATAAAGACTGGCATGAGATGTTACCGTTTACTCTGCATGGATACTGTACGACGGCACGTACTTCAATCGGGGCAACCCCATTTTCTTTGGTATATGGAATGGAAGTTGTCTTGCCTATGGAAGTCCAGATTCCTTCTCTAAGGATTATGAAGGATGCAGGTTTGAATGAAGATGATTGGATGCAGACCCGACTTGATCAACTCAACCTGATCGACGATAAGCGACTCGCTGCTATCTGCCATGGTCAGACGTATCAAAAACGGATGATCAAGGCCTTCAATAAGAAAGTCAGACGTCAAGGGTATCAAGTCGGAGATCTCGTAATCAAGCGGATTATCTTGCCGCAAAGTGATCCCAGGGGCAAATGGACTCCTACATATGAAGGACCATTTGTGATCAAGAGTATATTTTCTGGTGGTGCAATGATTCTGACCACCATGGACGGCGACGATTTGCCTCACCCTGCGAACGCAGACATAGTCAAAAGATACTACGCATAAAATAACCCGACAAGTCGAAAACCCGAAAGGGCGGCTTGGGAAAAAATGGGCATCCCGGTGGACCAAAAACCCGAAAGGGTGGTTCAGGCAAAAGTTAGGGATAAAAATAAAAAATATGTACACCCGGCAAGTTGAAAACCCGAAAGGGCGATTCAGGCAAAAGTTAGGGAATTAAAGCGTATGACTATGTCTCGTCGGATCACTTCAAAGACAATCTCTTCATCAACCAGTTCCAGGCTTCTGATCAATCCAGTCATCGGCAAACGAAGCATTGAATGGACAGATATTCAGAGTTGTGAAGGCTATAGCGGAATGGAATCCCATGGAATTTTTTTTCACATAGCCATCTTTATTTTGTGTAAATCTTTCAATATTTACGACAAACTCCTCTTACTAGGATGATTGTCTCCTTTGTACAAATATACTCATAAAAAGTCAATACAAATACTTTTCCCAAAAATTTGTGTCATTTCCTTTTCTTTTCTCTTGCACTATTTGTTTTATTTTGAGAAACGTCCAATGTTTTGTTAAATAGGCATATGCATTTGAACATAATCATTTCCTTACAAGAAAGAGGATTACTGATAGGTCAAAGGTGCAGTTGGATGTCGTGATACCCTTCAAAGGAAACCCCTGGAGATTTGGAATCCATATCCCCCGCAAACTCTGAAGCTTATCCCCAGTAGATTCTAGAAGCTTATCCCCTACAGAGTACGGACGTCTCTCCCGAGTTTTATTCAAAGTTATTTCTCACCAGGACTTATAAGTGGGTTATCCTAAGCTTATTGCCACGGAAGATCGCACTCGCCAAATTTATTCCTATCCCCAGCGGAGTCCATCAAAATCCCCCAGCATAACTTATCAATGCAATCCCCGAAGAGTTTATCTTTGTTACCCTCAGCCAGAGAACCCTCCAGAACTCATTTCCCCTCAGAGTTTAAAGTTTCAGTATCCCCAGCGAAGCCAGACTAATGAACCTTCTCCCCACAAAGTTTTGAGGAGGGCAAATCTTGAGTTCCCCCAGTGAAGTCGCCAGAGATACTTCCCACCAAACTGAAGATTCTCGGTCTTACCTCCCCAACATGAGTCTATTAAGTTGGAACTCCCCAGTAGAAGTCATCAGGAATTCCCCATAAGATTGGTATACAACCCAAGCTCCTTATTCTCCAGCAACAACCAGGAATTATTCTTCCCGGCAGTAGTCAAGAGACTTTTATCTCCAGCCATCCCGGATTCATCTATCCTTTGCAAGACAGCTCATCAGCTTACATGCGCATTCATCACATTCATATCATAAACATTGATATAACATACATTGCATCATGCATCATGACATTGAATGCAACTAACTCTTTACCTTTTCAGGAAAGATCAGTCGACAGACAAAGATCATCATCTTCTGAGATTCTTTCTAGAAATAGTTCAAATGTGACCCAAACATGGCGACATTTTGATACTTATTCCAGATTCATCCAGATGCAGTTTTACACGAGCTCATCATCAGGGAACCCTACACCGGTTCCTCCTCTTCAACTCCAAGATTTCTGAAAACAGTTCACGGGTTCTCCAAGTAACGGATGTTAACATATCACTTGTTCAGTTTCTTCTCAAGACTTCTGAAAACAGTTTATGGATTCTTCCCAACAACGGATGTTAATCTATCGCTTGTTCAGATGCGACCTTTGAAAACAGTTTACGGACGCTTCCCAACAACGGATGCTGCTCTATTGCTTATTCAACTCCAAGATTTTTGGAAACAGTTTACGGGTTCTCCAAATAACGGATGTTAACCTATCGCTTGTTCAGTTTCTTCTCAAGACTTCTGAAAACAGTTTATGGATTCTTCCCAACAACGGATGTTAATCTATCAACTTGTTCAGATGCAACTTTTGAAAACAGTTTACGGACGCTTCCCAACAACGAATGCTGCTCTATTGCTTATTCAACTTCAAGATTTCTGAAAACAGTTCACGGGTTCTCCAAGTAACGGATGTTAACCTATCGCTTGTTCAGATTCTTCTCCAGACTTCTGAAAACAGTTTATGGATTCTTCCCAACAACGGATGTTAATCTATCAACTTGTTCAGATGCAATTTTTGAAAAAACAGTTTACGGATTCCTCCCAACAACGGATGTCAATCTATTGCTTATTCAGATCCCCAGTTCAGAGATGGTCCCAAGCATGGACACCTCCCTGATACTCATTCCAGATGGCATCTTTAAGCCCATCCCCTACAAGTTTCTATCACTCTTCCAGATGGCATCGTTAAGCCCATCTCCAAATGGCATCTCTAAGCCCATTCCCGCATCCATTGCTTTGACGAGTGCAAATTTAAGGGCACTCTAGTGTCCAATCTCCTTTTACCCTCGAGTCACGAAAGGCAAACTTGCCAATCTAACTCTTCGGATTCAAGAAGATTGAACAGGGGCAACTGTTGTACCCCAAAATTTTCCCTCCCATTTCTCATTGATTTCTCATCACAAAGCCCTTGGAGATCAAGATCCAGTTAGGGTTTCATCTGCTCAAGGACTTCTCCTTACACTGTTGACCCAAATTAGGGTTTGTGTTTGCACAAAGATGTTTTGACCTAAAATGCCTAAGATGACTTTCTTGCTTCATATTGGACTCCCAAGTTTATCCATATCAAGTTTCAAGTCTTGATTCCAAACTTTGCCCAGTCAATTGGACAGTTGACCTAGAAATCAACTGTATTGGGGGAAAAGTCAATTGTGGCCAATTGACAGTCAAACCTCATGAAAATTGACCCACTGTTTACCGTGGTTATTGGTAAACAACCGCTGATCTTCCAAATGGTTACTTATTTGGTTACTCGCAGGATCGATCAGATTGATCCTAAGACATGGTTGATTTTGGGGTTTTGATTAAGTTGGATAATGGTTAAATGACAAGAAAATAAAGAGGCTTTAAGTAAATTGCATGAAGAAGTGGACTTGATAAAATAAAGGAAGGCTTGAAATAAAGGGCTTCGACATGAAAAGTAAAGAAGAAAGCAAGTAAAGTTTCTGGAAAATAAATGACTTTGATTAATTAAAGTGGTGTTTCACACATACATTCTCAACAATTCTTTCTCACACGCTGGGTACTCGAATCTATATGAGTGACTTTGTATATAATTGTGAACACACGCGAAAAACTGCGTGAACTACTACTATTTATACTAAAACATCCCAAGTAACCGTCGTGCAGTTACACTGCTTCGAGATGACTCCACTTGGCACGTTCTCAGCGTTCGACGCTCCAGATCTTTGCACATTGTACTTGGTAACCGCTGGGAACCGTTTTCCCTCCAAACGCTTAAATTTCAAACCGCTCCACTCTGAACAATCGAACACCTTCGTCGAGAAGCATCTTCGACGAGAAACACCTTCGACGTCGAAGGCAACCAAATTCTCCCTTGGAAGAAATCCTCTAAGTATATTGCCATCTTCTGATAGGCATTTCGACAGACCCAGCTGGTCGAAAACATCCTTCAGCTTTAATGGCTGATATTAATAAAAACAAGGGTGTCGAATTTAGGAGCCAACAAATTGCCCCCCAAGAATGCCTTATTTCGACTCTGAAAGAAAAAGGCATTCTTTGAAATGCCATTCGACACCTGTCTTTTCATTCTAAGTCACAAATTAAATTGTGCACTTTTTTTGTCTTCTACCAACCACTGACAATCCCAAGGAAAAGCCATCATTTCATCCGTACCTAAGACGTCACTTCAGTACGGCGTGCAGCGTGCCAAACGTCTTTTCACAAATTGTCATCATGACAATTCCCAAAAATGAGGGCGCACACTGCACCCTTTCATTTCTGCAGAACGACTATATCAACAGGGAGACGCCACGTGTCCCACTACCCTCTGCAACATTAAATGGCATTAAATGTCCTCGAATTTGGGGATTTCCCCAACTACTATAAATAGCGCCAAGTACCCATTGTGGGACTTTTTCACGCTACCTTGCCTTCAGATATTCCTTATTGCATACAAACTCTTGCAAACTTTTCAAACCACCTGTTCTTCACTTCATCTTCAACCTTAGTATCAACAATGGCATCCGGTTCTTCTACCGCTCCTAGCGCTAACATCCCCTCTGGAAATGTTAAACCCAAGATTTTCTCCACTGCTCCCGTAGTTACTCCCACGGGCCAACGAAGGGTCCCTGAGCCCTTAGACATTGTTGTACGTGATGCTTATTCACGCCACCTCATGATTCCGGTTGGATACTCCAACCAAATCTTTGCCATGTCTGGCCCACTATACCCAAGCATTGCTGAGGCCATGAAGATCAAAAGCTACTTTCCGGTACTTGAAAAGCTCAAACCGGTTGGATGCTCCAAGAAAGACGCAGAGGATAATGAAGATCCTGCTAAGGAGAAAATCGACCTCCGTTTCTTCAATAGAGGTGTTAGGGCTTTCAGGTCTAGCCCTAGCCTCACTCCTGACTATAGTGCTTGGCTGAAAAAATGGAGAAACGCCAGGCTTCGATCTGGAAAGACATGGGGATATTCGACCTGGTTATGTTGTCGAAGACGGGTCTTAACTATTCCCCAGAAATGTTGATAGCTTCCTTACTCTTCTGGGATTACACCCATTTCACCTTCCATCTTCCCTGTGGAATGCTGACTCCCACGCTCTTCGACGTGGCCGCCATCACTGGCCTTCGACCCACTGGGGACTATTTCGACCCAGAGGAAATGTCGGAGGATCAGATTGGATTCTCTGCCACAAAACCAACCTACACCACTTACATCAATCACTACCACGATATCGCGTTTCTAGCCCTATGGCTGTCACGCTTTGTATTTTGCACCAAGTCTTTACAGGTGACCAAGAAGATGGTCACTCTCGCCACCCAACTCCACCATGGCCAAAATATCTGTTTGGCAGAATTGATTTTGGCGAATCTGTACGAGTCGATTAGCAACGGAGCGACTCTTTTGAAGATCATCGAGAACAGAGCCAGTCTGCTGCTTGCTGGACCTTTTTGGCTGCTTCAGCTGTGGCTCAATGCCACCTTCGAGTCTTTCTTACCTCAGAAGACTCAAATAAATGAGCAGGCTCCGGAAATAGCAAATAGGTGCATCGAAGGCACCAGATTGGCTCTACTGACCCCGACGGAAGATGGGCTAGAGCTTCAACAAACTTTTACAAACTTCGTCTTGATGTTTGCAAAAAGGAAAGAGTTTGCTTCGACCATGGCTCCCTTTGCTCGACGAAAGGTTGGTCCAGAGTGGTTCACGAGGCCACATCCTAAGGCGTCAAGTGGTCCACAAGTCGAAGAACATACAACAGTGTGGGAGGCATTTCTCACACCAAGAATAATGCCCCTGCGATTCAAGAGCTCCAAGACTCACTTGAGTCTAATCGCGTATCAACCAAACTTGGTGTCTCGCCAGTTTGGTATTATTAAAACACTTCCTTCTCCAATTTTTCCCAGGGAGAAGTCTATGTTATACTTTTGCAACGACTACACTGAAGACGCTGCCACTAAGCATATCGGCAGATATGCTGGTCGAACAGTCCTTTCGTTGTTTGACTATCAGCTTAACTTTCTCTGCTCACCATCCTTCGAGGAGTGGTGGAAAAGTTACTACACTGAGGAGTTTTTCGACGAGAAGGACTTCGTGGACGAACTTCAGAAATCTTTTGTTCTTGTCTTGGACAAAATAAAGAAATGTAAGTTCATCCTTCCAAATTACTTTGTCTTTCCCTTTCAACTGGTAGCCTGTTAATTATTTTGTCTACTTTCAGTTGTTCGAAAGCCTGCAGCCAAGAAGGCTGCAGAAGGCCATCAGGGAGGAGGCCCCTTAACAAAACCTCCACCACCGGCAAAAACTATAGCGCCGACGAAGACCACAACAAACCAACAGGGGGAAGGCCCTTCGAAAAAGCCTTCTGCATCGGTAACCAGACTTTTATTATTTCCTTCTGGCATTAACATTCTGACTTTCGATGCAGCTTCTAAATCGAACTCCAATTGGTTTTTTAGGCACCTTCACCCAAGAAACGACCAGCACTGACGGTCGAATCTGGGAGTGACGAAGAAGACGATTCTCCCCCTGCTCCCCTTAAAAGGCGAAAGCTGAAGAAGGACGTTCCTCTTCCTGAGGCTCGAACAATCAGAATAAAGGTTGCTGGGAGAAAGCCCAGGCCACCTCCAGTAATTATCGAAGAGCCGATGGAGGAGGAACTAAATGTTCTTCTCAATAAACCTGTCGAAAGCGACAATTCCAGCCCTGGGGCTGATGCTCCTTTGCAGGTAATCTCTTTGATTCCTTTTTGACTCAGGTGCCGATACCCAAGTTCGATTATGTCTCTTTCTAACTTAGAAGATCCTTCTTCTTCTTTTTCTAGGAAACCACTGAAAGCTCAGCGCCAAGGACTTCTGAAACATTGGACTCTGCTGAACTCAGTAGGCCACAAGAGAAAGACTTGGCGAATGATGAAGCCAATACTGAAACAAATGAAGCCAATGTTGAGACAGCAGAACAACCAACAGAAGATCCACAAACAGAAGAGCAACAACCAAAAGAGATTCAGGTGGTTGATCTGTCGGAAGAACATCGTGACGAAGGGGACCATGGTGACGCTGGCGAAGAGGATCAAGGTGACGCTGGCGAAGGGGATCATGATGACGCTGGTACTGCCGCAGTCCAAGTCGAAGAGAGTCAAGTCGAGGCAAATGCTACTCAACAGCCTCAACCCCAAGACAACGCCACTGCAAAGGTTGTCACCTCAACAAAGCATAGGTCGAAAGAAGACTTAGAACTCCTGAAGCAAATTGATCCTGTTGGCTATCTGAATGCCATCATCGAGAGCAAGGGAAGTTCGTCTGATATTAGTCAGGAGGCTTCTACTCTGTCGGGGAAGTCCACTGAAACTTCTCCTCTCGATGAGGCTTTGACGAAGGTTAAGGCTCAGTTCTTCAAGAAGGACTTGATGAAAGCTTTGGAGGGGGACCCTACTGCTCCATCATATTTGGGGGCTGTTTTGAATGCCGTAGACTTGCTAGCTGTGCCTCCGGAGGTTTCAGGCTTTATCATGGAGTTACACTCCATTATTGATCAAGTCTCACAGATTACCGGCGACAAAGGGGCTTTAATAGCCAGCTTGAAGTGTTATATGGCAAAAGCTCTTCTGCATGGACTGCTGTAGCAGAGACAACTTCTCGAATTGCGGAGTTGTCGAAGCAAAAAGCATCTAAACAAGAAGAAGTTGATGCCATAGATCGAGAGAATGCTTCCATAAAGGCGCAAATCGAAGAACTAGAGGCTAAGATGAATGCCAATACTAAGCGCAAGGAGGAACTTCTCTCGATTGTTCCAGACACCGAAAGTCAAGCTGAAATCACACAAGGCCTAGAATTTGCTGAGAAAGCTCAAGCCTTCGACGATCAAATTGCCAAGCTTGCCCAGGCGAATGCCTTGTGCAACAAAAGATTGGAGTTGCAGCAAACTAAATACCTTCGACTCAAAGATTACATCCCCTTCTGATTGATTCAGCCCTTTAACCATATATTGTAATATGTATTCGACAATATTGCCATTTTGGCTAATTTATAAAAAATTTCCATTTTGGCTTATTTATGGTTAATTTAGTCGTTACTTGTTATCTATTTTTATCTCTTGGAGTATGGGTTTATACTTTTTCAAATATTTACCATTTACTCTCAAGAGCCTTTTATCTTCACCTAACTCTTCGACTTCATAAGCTCCACCAGAAAAAGTCTGGATAATTCTGAATGGTCCTTCCCATTTGGGTGACCATTTTCCCATGCTTCGATCCCTTTGATCCATGGGAAGAATCACCTTCCAAACTAATTCTCCAGGCGAAAATGCCTTAGGTTTCACCTTTTTATTATAAGAGTCTTCTACTCTTTTCTTCTGAAGCCTTAGTAGGTCAAGAGCGCGCAATCTTTCTTCGTCTAAATCTACTAGTTCGTCTAACATCATATCCCAATAAATTTCAGAGGGAATATCATAATGTCTCTGAACCCTTGCAGATTGAAGACAAATTTCTGCTGGCAACACTGCGTCATGGCCAAAAGTTAACCTATATGGTGTTGTACCTATGGCTTCTTTTGGGGACGTTCGACAAGCCCACAAGATCTGGTCTAACGTCTTATGCCAATTTTTTGGCTTCTTCCCAACATGCTTTTTTATCAAGCCAATCACTACTTTGTTCGCTGCTTCGACTTGACCATTTGCCTGTGCATAATAAGGCGTTGATGTTAGGAGTTTAAAGCCCGTTTCCTGAGCGAATTCCTGCATCTTTCGACCGGTGAAAACTGATCCTTGATCAGTTGTTATAGTCTCAGGGATTCCATATCTAAAGATAATGTTCTTTTGAATAAATTCAATGACATTTTCTTGGTCTACATTGACTAAAGGGATAGCTTCGATCCACTTAGTAAAATAATTAATGCCTACCAATATATACTTCTGGCTCTTTGATGATGCTGGTCGAATCTCTCCAATGAGGTCCAACGCCCATCCTCTAAAAGGCCAAGGTTTCACTATCGAGTGAAGTTCGCTTGCCGGTACATGTTGGATGCCTGTATGGACTTGACATTCTTGGCAACCTTTAGCGAACTCGACACAATCTTTCAATATGGTGGGCCAGTATAGTCCTTGTCGAAACAACAACCATTTCATCTTATGGCCTACTTGGTGAGCCCCACATGCTCCAGCGTGCGTAGTCGAAAGGGCTATGTATGCCTCAGTTTCATTTAAGCATTTTAGCATTACCCCTTCAGGCGTCTTTTTAAATAACTCATTACCCATGAGTACGTAACTCAACGCCCTGTACTTTGTTTTTCATTCTGTCGAAGCTACTGGGTTTTGAAGATAATCCACAATGGGCTTCCTCCAATCTTGCTCTGACAAATTATCTATGAACGAAATTTCGAAGTTACTTTGATCAGCATATCCTAGTCTTGTCGATTCCAAGTCTGTTGGTGATAGACAAGTTGCTTTTGTCTTTTCTCGATTTTCGATTGCTCTTTGTAATCTCGTTTTTGAAATCTTGTACCCAGATGCAATTTGTGCCAAGTCGTTGGCTATTTGATTTTCCAATCTGGGTATGTGTCGAATATTGACCATTTCAAATTTTTTCAATAAACGATTTGTTATCACGAAGTACATAATGAGATTTTCTCTTATGCATTTATATTCTTTTGTGACTTGCTTAATGACTAACTCTGAGTCTCCCATTATTTCGACTCGAGTTGCCCCCAATTCCAACAATATCTCAAGGCCAGTAATTAGAGCTTCATACTCAGCCTCATTGTTCGAACAAGAACCTGATATCTTGTATTTGAATGTTGTTGGAATTTTTTCTGGAGAAATAATCAAGACTCCTACTCCTGTTCCATCTTTATGGCTGGAACCATCGAAGTAGAATTTCCAAGGCTCTATCTCCACATAATTAATATTCTCAACTTGAATTGAGTGGTCGACTATAAAGTCTGCAACCACTTGTCCTTTTACTGCCTTAAGATGCATAAAGGTCAAGGAGTATTCAGTTAATGCTAGTGCCCACTTGCCAATTCGACTGTGCACGATGGGTTTCGACAACATGTACTTGAAAACATCAAAATGAGACGAAACATACACATCAACTGGTTTTATATATTGCTTGAGTTTTGTACAAGAGAAATACAGACATAGACACAATTTTTCAACTTCGCTATATCTAGTTTCTGCATCGTTCAAAACTCTACTAAGATAGTAAATGGGTTTTTCGACTCCATTCTCATCTTCTTGGGCTAACATGCTTCCCAAAGTTTTGTCGGATGCAGCTATGTACAATCTCATACTCCTATTGCTACAAGGAGGCACCAAAATAGGTGGCTTGGTGAGGTACCCTTTGATTTTGTCGAAGGCTTCTTGTTGCTCTTGCCCCCATTCGAATCCCTCTTTATTCAATCGAAGTAAGGGTGAAAAGGCTTGAGCTTTCCCACTTAGGTTATATATGAATCTCCTTAAGAAATTTATCTTGCCTAACAGAGATTGCAGTCCCTTCTTATTCGATGGCGCTTTCGCTTCCAGAATAGCCTTCGTCTTGTTCTGGTTGATTTCGATTCCTTTCTTGTGGACAACGAAGCCCAAGAAATCTCCAGCTTTCACACAGAATGCACACTTCAAAGGGTTCATCTTCAGACCATGTTCTCTCATTCTTTCGAATGATTGTCGAAGGTGGTCAATATTATTCTTCCTGGAAACAGATTTTATAACAATGTCATCAATATATACTTGCATAAAAGTGTTAATAAAATCATGGAAGATAGAATTCATTGCTCGCTGGTATGTTGCCCCAGCGTTCTTTAGGCCAAAAGGCATCACTACCCATTCGTAAGTGCCTAGAGCCCCAGGGCATCGAAAAGTTGTTTTCGACACATCCTCTTCAGCAATGAATATTTGATTATATCCTGAATAACCATCGAGCATACTCAGGTATTCATAGCCAGCGGCAGAATCGACTAGCATTTCCGCCACAGGCATAGGATATTCATCTTTGGGTGTAGCAGCATTCAAATCTCTGAAATCTATGCACACCCTCAATGTACCATTTTTCTTAATCACTGGCACAATGTTTGCAATCCATTCGACATACCTCGTAACGCGTATGAATTTGCACTTCAGCAGTCTTTCGACTTCCGTTTTGATCTTCGACAGTATTTCTGGAGCGAAGCGTCTTGGACTTTGCTTGATTGGCTTCTTCCCAGGTTTGATTGGCAACTGAAGTTCTACCAATCCTCTGTCGAGACCATGCATTTCGTCGTAATCCCATGCAAAACAGTCCTTGAACTCTTTCAACAATTGGATTACTTCCAACCTAAGTTCTGGGTCAATTTTCGCGCTGATGTAAGTTGGCTTTTTCTCTGACCCTTCGCCTAAGGTGATTTCTTCTAAAGGATCTTGCGCTAACATTTTGATGTTGTTCGCCAAGGGATCCTTTTTGAAGCCCAAAGGCTCATCGTCATAGATGGCGTCGAGCCTCTGTTCCTGCATTCCTTCTGGCATGATATCAGGAGGTTCTGGATCGAAATCCTTTCCAGGACCTGCAGCAGATAACTGTTGATCATTGGCCTGTGTGCCCATGTACTTTACTTCGGCTTCGAGAGCCGTTATCATCTTTGTTTCGGCTACGTAAGCCGAAATTCGCTCCAATGATTGTGACTCAGTCATTATCACTGAATTCACTTCCCCAACCAGTTGGTTGGATGTCAGTTAACCCACTGAAGTCTATGTGGGACAAGTCTTCTCTGTCCCATTGAAAACCATGCTCAGGGTGCAGGTATAGGGAACAAAAAGTATTTGGCGCTGGCGCCAAGTCGAAGTCAGGTGTTGGACATGGCCCTATGTGAGCCAAGTTCTTGTCGAAGTCTGCCAGCCCTAGGTGATTCACTTTGCCCAGGTGTTGTACCCCAAAATTTGCCCTCCCATATTTCTCAAAACATTTCAAGAAAATTCACAAGTCCAACCCGGTGCGTTATATTCAGGTGTTCTTTCGCCAAGATATCTCTGATAACATATTCTCAAATTCAGGTTCGGCTCAAGAGTCAATTCTTTAAAGAAGGTATCCGAATGTGTGAGTTTTCTTGAAGAAATATAGTGAAAAAGTGTGCTGAAAGTGCAGTTTTTACGCGCTAAAAAATTCATAACTTGAAGATCGTGACTCGTTTTGAACCCGTTCCGGTGGCCAAAATTCCGTCTTGACATTATCTACGTTTTCATCTCTCACGGCTGGAAGCCAATTTCGATCAGAAGGTCTTCAAAAATGTGGATTTATCAAGTATTTTCGTGCAGAAAATTTGTGACAGAAGTTTATTTGCGTCATGTTCAAAAAATCATAACTTGGTCGATTTTCATCGTATCGAGCTGGTTCTGGCGCCAAAATTTCACAAATTGAGTTGGCTAGGTATTGAGTTCAAACGGTATTCAAAAGGCCTTCGTTTTTTGCTCAGAGTGCGTGACACACCGAAAATCCTGAATGCTGAATATTATTTCATCTGGGCCGAAAACTTCGAAAATTCATAACTCGGTCAATTTTTATCGGATTGGGCTCATATTTTTACACAAGGTCCCTGACTCGTAGATCTACAACTTTGCTTCAAAAGTCGAGACCGGATTATGCTCCGATCAATACCAGTTTTTTATTGAAGAACGTGTCAGAGTCGACACTGAAGCCCAAAATAAGTTTGTCTGAGCTGAAACTTCAAAAATTCATAACTAATTCACCGTTTATCCGATTGACTCGATTTTCGGACAGGAGTTAGTTATCGATGTCGGCTACATTTTGTTTTCACATTTCAACTTCAAAAAATGCACTTAAGTCCCTGCGTTTTAGCCTGGAAAGTGACGAATTCAAGTGAATATTGGAGGCCCAATTGCACATTCAAAGCCCATTTGCTTTACCCTAATTTCCATTATATAATCACCTTCTTTTCACACAAACCAGAGAGGAGGAAAAGAGGAGGAAAAGAGGAGAAAAAGAGAGGAGGAAAAGAGAGAAAAAACCTTGCCACAACACTGTTAGAATATCAAACTCTTTCAAGAATCCTAAAACCTTGAAATCCTTATTACAAATCCCTCTCTCACTACATACAAGCCATCACAGTTACAAACCAACACCTCACTACTTCTTCAGTAAGGGTAAGGCTGGCTTGATCTCCATGATCCTAATTTTCCAGTAAGGCATAAAAGCATTTAGGCCACTGATTTTCCAGTAAGGGTAAGATTGATTTGATCTCCATGATCAAACAGGTATAATCATTCATACATGTCACATTGTGCCTAAACATTAAATTTCTTCATATATTGGCTTTATTTGCATTTTATGATTTTATTTAATGTGTTCGTGAGATTCAACACTGCAGATTTAGACAGGATCCCAGGTTCATTAAGGAACGTTGAGGCCAAAAGCCAAATGGCCAAAAGCCAAAAGCCAAATGGCCAAAGTAGAAAAACTTATGCATGACACCAATACATGGCGAGACAGACATCCTGAGAAGATTAAGGAACGTTGAGGCCAAAACGTAAATGGCCAAAAGCCAAAAGCCAAATGGCCAAAGTAGAACAACTTATGCATGATGAGGCCAGAACACAAATGGCCAAACCACTCCA
Source organism: Vicia faba (assembly GCA_948472305.1). NCBI lineage: Eukaryota > Viridiplantae > Streptophyta > Magnoliopsida > Fabales > Fabaceae > Vicia > Vicia faba. Next base: position 508,105,424 of record OX451739.1, on the reverse strand, counting down.
ATTCACCTCCAAAAAGGGGACAGAAACCCCCCAAGGTATTGTATTTTCTTTCTTTTCCTTATTTTATTAATTCCTTTAATTTAACTTATTTTCATAAAATATAAAAAATAGTAAAAAACAGAAAAGTCATAAAAATCAAAATATATTTATTTAATTAATATTTTTTGTAAATAAATTTCACTAATAATTAATTATTTATTTTTATAAATCAAAATTGCATGTAAATAATTAGATTAATTTTAGGTTTAATTTTAACATGTTTTTCTTAATAAATAAAAAAAATTAGAATTAGGGTTAATATTTTAATTTCATTTAATCTTTCTCATAAAAATACATAAAAAACATAAATACCAAAAACTCAAAAAAAAAAAAAAAAAATTTTCTCTTTAATTTCATTAGTTTAATCATTTAATTTAATTTCATTAAAAAGGGTCCAACGCCCTCGTTTCCAATTTTAATTCCTATTCGCGCATTTTTATTTATTTCCTTCTTTTAAATATTTATGTAACTCTCCCAAAGCCTTGTAAACTTAATTTCTCGCACTTTACTTTATTTCTTTACTTTATTTTCTGTCAAATCGGGTCCTGGAAATTTTAGCGATGTGGACCCGCGCCTTTGTAATAGTTTAGAACTTTTAATTTCCGCATCTTTTTTAACTGTTAAATAAATGCATGCAAGAATGAATGATTAAATAAAAAACAAACGCATAGATCACTTTGACATGAACAAGATAAATGCAAATGAACATGACACACAAATCACACACCACCCCTAGGGTACGCCTCACTGTTGCCTTGCCTCGAAAGGTGATCGTCGAGTAGAGGATGTTTTAGTAAGTCCTCATGATCCGGGAACCTGGCATGAGGGTAGCTTCTAAGGATTCTTCCCGTTGCTCTGGTGATCACCATGTCCCGAACCTTCGAATTGACCCGAACAACTCCAAAAGTGGTGCTACCTACCTCTCAATGGTGGGATGGCACTACTTTAAAGGACATTTACACAGACGAATTCCTTAGGGTAGGTAGACGACTCTAGATACTTGCTCTAATTTCAAAACAAATTCAAAAAATACTTTTCACACCGACACCTTTTCAAAAAGCTTTCGAAAGCAATTTTTCAAACACTCTTGAGGACCGATACAAGAGTCGAACTGAAATTTTCAAAGAAACTTTTTAAAAACCCACAGTTGAAAAGCAAACAAACCATTTTTGAAAACACAAGTGAGCAAGTATCTAAGAGCCCATGGATAACCATGGATAGAAAGGGTGTTAACACCTTCCCTTTCTATAATCTACCTCCCGAACCGAGAGCAATCTATTTAAGGAATTTTTCTGTGCTTTTGTCCTTTCCATTTGGAGAAAATAAAAGACGGTGGCGACTCTTGCTTTCGCGACATTTCGCGAACCAGCGTTAAACAGTCAGTTCCAGATCCACCGATCACAGAACTGGCGACTCTGCTGGGGATAATATATAAAGTGAGGTGTACCTTAGGGCTAGTTCATAACTGTGTTTTCAATTGTATTGCTTTGCTTGCTTTAAATTGTGGGACTGTCTTGGGAGTTACATAGGTCCTAACCCGGATCTGGGGATACCTTCTTAGAAAGTAGCAACAAGGCTTTGAGGGAACTGTGCGGGGTATACCGACATGGTTGAAACAGTCTGCTACGTTGATGTGGCACTTTGGTGTGTACCGGTAACCCTTGAGTTCAGTCAAGGAGAGTACGGGGCCTCCGAGTGGTGTCATGAAGCATCAACAGACCTTAGGAACCTTAATTGAACTATCTTGGCCTCTTTAGGGTAGTGAGATAACTGATTTTGGTGCAGTCCGAGGTTGGTTGATACTCGATACTACACTCAATTGAGGGTTGCTTTCCTGGAATATTTCGGTCGCCAGTTCAGTGGCTAAATCGAAACGATGAACAATGAAAGCAATTCAATGATATTGGGACCCTTAGAACCCGGTTACTTCTGATAGGACAGGTTGAGCCCACTAACTTCAAGAGGGTAATACCCAGACCCCATGCGGGCCTAAACTCTAAGGGTTTCTCTTGTGTGACTTGTGTACCTTCCAACTTGACTACTTGCATGCTTGTTACCTGACACATGAACTACTTGCAGGTTTTGTTTGCAGTCCTTAATTGGGACTCATAACATGGTTTACTAAGTTCCTTGCAGGTTTTGGTTTGCAGTCCTTAATTGGGACTCATAACATGGTTGACCAAATTTCTTGCAGGTTTTGTTTATAGTCCTTAATTGGGACACATAACATAGTGTATTGAGTTTCTTGCAGGTTTTGGTTTGCAGTCCTTAATTGGGACTCATAACAGGGTTACTCACATCATTCCATGCATAGCATAACATCATACCATTGCATACATCCTAAACCATTTCAAGGATCTCAAAGGCTTGTGATGCAGGTCATGGTGAATCAACATTTCATCAAGGGGCAAAGAGGATTTATTTTCCTCTAGACAGAGTTGTCAGGGGCTATGACCCACTGGATATGGTGAGCTTTGACCCCTGGAGAAGGTTCCCCTAACCAAGGTTGTTTGGAAGCCATAACTAAACATGATGACTAAAGTCAGGGGCTATGACCCACTGGATATGGTGAGCCTTTGACCCTTGGAAGAAAGACTCTCAACAAATATGAAGTTCTTTCAATCAAGCTACCGGATCCAAATGCTAACAAATTTTCTTGTTTACCCCGCGAGATCCTTGAAAACATTGCATGCATACATACACATCATTTCATAACAGGTATCCTTGTTGCAGGTCACTTACCATCTGCGCTGTTTATTTCAGCCATGGCTTCCCAACAAGATAACCAGGACCTTCTTGCTCAAGAAACTCGGTTCGGGGAAATCCTCCTGAATCTATCCAAAGGGCAGGAGGAGCTAAGGACACTCCTCATGGAGACTTTGGTCAGGAACAGTGTTGAGGACGAACTGCTGAAACATCTACAAGCTGAGGTGGATGCAATGAAAGCCCAAATGTTGGGGCAGGTGACTGCCATTCAGGGCTTAGCTCAAAGACAAAAAGAGCTCGGAGTTCTCATCAACCAACTGCTTCGAAGTAACCAACTGGGGCAAACATCTAAGGTTGAAAGTCCAGTCATCATTCAACCATCTTTGAGACAAGGAGGTAAGGGGAGAGCTCCTAAAATGGCTCCAGTGTCACAAATTCATCATCAACCTCACCAGCTTCAGCCAGACAAGCCTAGGAGGCAATTCACCCAGCTCAACATGTCGCTGTTTCAAGCTTTACAACGCCTGCTGAGGTTGAATTTGATCACATTAAGGGCTCATCCCCGGAACCCCAACATAGTATCTCCTATCTATGACCCCAATAAAAGGTGTGCCTACCACTCTGCCTGTCCAGGACATGATACAAATGAGTGTTGGGCTCTGAAGAACAAGATCCAGGACTTGATTGATGAAGGAGCATTGGAGTTCACACAAGATGGACAGGCTGAGTTTTTCTACCATCCCTCCAAGGCTCACCATTTGAAGTAACAAGCCCTGAGATGAAAAGACTTTTGTTCATTAGGATTTTCAAGTTGTAATTTTCTTTTGTTCAAACATTTACTCATGCTAAACGTTGTTATCTCATTAATGCATCGCATATGTCTGTTCTGAAACAATATATTCGTATTCACTATATGCAAATTATTTTCATATTTTTTCTGATGATCAACTCTTAATTAATAATTCTAAGCCTCTTGAGGGAGGATGACGAAAACGATACCGCAATCTTTACAGTATGCTTTTGAACAAACCCCGCTGATGAGGTACAGGCATTGTTTCAATCCCTAAACACTGGAGTTATAAGGATGATAATCCCTCGTCAACCCCTCTGAGCCAAAGAAGTAGGAGTTTTTCTTTTCGAAATTTAAAACCCTTAATCATAACCTGGGGCAGGGTGGTCTCTCAGTTGATCCAAGTGCATAACGAATGGCACCAAAGAGGTCCTTACAAAACAAAGAAAGACGGTGATGGTTCCGAATAATCACAAGGATAGGCAGTCATTATATCTCTCAAAATAAAAAAGAAAGAAGCCCAATAAGTCAAAACCTATAAAGGGGACTTACGAAACTGGGGCATCCCGCTGACTGTAATTCCAAAAAGGAAACAGCTCAGGCAAAAAACAGGGATAACAAAATCAAAAAGAAAGAGGTCTTATAAACCCTCAACAAAAAGGAAATGACTGCCTACTCCAAATAAATCATCAATATCTGAACCATCACCGGAAAATCAGAGCAAAGACTCAAACAAGGTCTAATGCACGATCAACTGAGTTTAGGTTTGAAGAACATCACGAAGAGTGGGTGGGTACAAATAATTTGAGCCTTTATCCTTTGTTTCTTAAACCATGAACCAGGCCACGTTATAACCCTTAAAAGTCCTAACTGAAGCATGGGTTAGTTCAAAAGCATACTGTTATGAAAGGTATCCTGACTCCTTAAGGCCTACGGTAAATACGGAGTTGACATCACGTTTTACAAACATTCACTTGTTTTATGAAAGAAAATGCATTTTCAAAATCTTCAAGACAGACATAAACTTTGCATTTTTAACATAACTTTGTTTGCATATGACTTTTTGTTTGAACAGCAGGAAAATTCACACGATGAATACCCAGTGAACAAAAGCACTTCCAATCAAGGGGCATGGCATGAGCATGGTCCATCATCTGGGGCAATCCAATCAAGATTCGGAGAATCTCTCAAAGGCCAAATAGCCTGGGGCAAATCTCCGCCTGAGTCACTGGGGGCATCCTAGCAACGAATCTTGCCTGGTCAAACACCTTCTGGCGGCATGACAAAACACTTCTAACAGGGGCAACTCCCTGCATTTTGAGAGCATGGACATAGTCGAAAAAATACTACGCAAAATCAAAGACCCGCTAGGTTGACACACCTAGGCAAAAATAAGGGCTTCCCGGCGAACCAAAAGGGTTCGGGCAAAAATAAGGGATGAAATGAAAAATCTGTACACCCGGCAAGTCGAAAACCTGAAAAGGCGGCTTGGGCAAAAATGGGTATCCCGGTGGACTGAAAACCCGAAAGGGCGGTCCAGGAAAAAGTTAGGGATCAAAGCGTACGACTATGTCTTGTCATCTTGTCACCTGCCTACCAGAAGGAGGTTGGTCCATCAACAACTATCAGCACCTCATAGGTCTTCCTCTCCCACCTCAGAAACAGGGGCAATAAAGAGTCGTCCAAACGATCTAATGGCTCTGTCCATCAAAGTGTAAAGGTAGGTTTAGCTAAAGAACATAACCAGATATCTTAACTCCCCAGAGAGTGAGCCAGCAAGTCCATGCACTCTCCCCAAGCAGAGTTATACAGTTAACCTTAAGAAAATTGAGTATCCACCAGCAGATCTCAACATTCCCCAGCACAATATACATGCATTCTTAACAAGCATCCCCGGCAGTCTTGGCCTAAAGATTGTTCCCCGACGGTATATCAAACATTCAGTGGAGTCCCTTCCCCGTTACAGTTCAAAAAACTTCCCCAGGAGAATCCAATCCAGTTTCCTCAGGAAAGTTGGAATTCATCTCCCCAAGCAGTAAGCTTATCCCCAGTAGATTCAGGAAGCTTACCCACGCAAAGCACGAACACGCGTCTCCCGGTTTTATTCAAAGAGTTATTTCCTTACCAGGATATAACTGGGTTATCTTCAGCCAAAAACCACGGAGAGATCGTCCTCGGCGAAGTCTTCTTATCCCCAGCGAAGTCTATCAACACTTCCAATATAACGATGGTATCCCCAGCAAGTTATTATCAACAACTCAGCAAAGTATCTCTCTCCCCACAGAGTATTGCTCCCCAGCAAGATTACCAGAGTACTTTTCTCCCCGCAAAGTAATCCATTCGCCAAGTTCATTCCCCGACGGAGTTATCTTCTCCAGCCGGTATTCTTGCAACTATCATCCCCAGCGGAAGCAAAATCTGTTCTTCAACATCAGCCCAGGAGTGACTTCCCGGCACCCGTCAAGGATCTATCTTCCTAAAGACGAAAAATACATTCATGAACATTACATTTTCATACATTATAGCATGCATATGCATCATACTACACGAATCTCATCAATTTTGAGGACATCCTGAAATCATGCAGTTCATGCATCATGATCTTGCATACAACTGATGTTTTGCCTTTTCAGGAAAAAGGTCAATACAAAGATGATTACTATCAACTATCGCAACTCTTTCTAGATATAGTTCAGATGTGATCCAGATATGGCGACGTTCTGATACTTCTTCCAGACCTCTTTCTAGATATAGTTCAGATGTGAACCAGATATGGCAACGTTCTGATACTTCTTCCAGATTTCCTTCTAGATATAGTTCAGATGTGAACCAGATATGGCGACGTTCTGATACTTCTTCCAGATTTCCTTCTAGATATAGTTCAGATGTGACCCAGATATGGCGACGTTCTGATACTTCTTTCAGACCTCTTTCTAGATATAGTTCAGATGTAAACCAGATATGGCGACGTTCTGATACTTCTTCCAGATTTCCTTCTAGATATAGTTCAGATGTGAACCAGATATGGCAACATTCTGATACTTCTTCCAGATTTCCTTCTAGATATGGTTCAGATGTGACCCAGATATGGCGACGTTCTGATACTTCTTCCATATTTCCTTCTAGATATAGTTCAGATGTGAACCAGATATGGCGACGTTCTGATACTTCTTCCAGATTTCCTTCTAGATATGGTTCAGATGTGACCCAGATATGGCGACGTTCTGATACTTCTTCCATATTTCCTTCTAGATATAGTTCAGATGTGAACCAGATATGGCGACGTTCTGATACTTCTTCCAGATTTCCTTCTAGATATGGTTCAGATGTGACCCAGATATGGCGACGTTCTGATACTTCTTCCAGATTTCCTTCTAGATATAGTTCAGATGTGAACCAGATATGGCGACGTTCTGACACTTATTCCAGTTGAAGATTTCAAGACCTAGACCGGTTCAGTTAATCGACCCTAAGATTTTCTGTTTCTTATCCAGTCCAAGGCCTTCTCTAGTCCAGTTAAATCGACCCCTAACAGATTTTTCTAATAGAGACTCAGTAGAAGTTATCCAAGATTCTCTCAATGATTGTTGTTGAGGTTGTAGTCGCCTATGGTTCTCTCCCCGATACTGCGGAGGTAGTAATCATCCCAAGATTTGCTCAACGATTGCTGTTGAGGTTGAAGTTATCCAAGATTCTCTCAGCGTTACTGTTGAGGTTCAAGTCGCCTATGGTTCTCTCCCCGTTACTGCGGAGGTAGTAATCGTCCCAAGATTCTCTCAGCGATACTGTTGAGGTTGAAGTCGTCCAAGGTCCTCTCACCGTTCCTGTTGAGGTAGTAACCACCCCTGGTTCATTCATCACCGTTTGAAGTTCCAGATCCAGCTCCTGTAACCAGTCAGGACACATCTATACAAAAAATCTGAAGACCAACTCCTGTAACAGGCCAGGTAATAATTTTCTTTTTCAGGTACGCAAGTTCTCGCTAAGGAATCTCTTACGCGATCGACACCCAGATGGCATCTATAAGCCCATCCACCTACCCATCATCTCTTAGCATGGCATCTATAAGCCCATCATCCTATCCATCAATCTCTAAATGGCATCTATAAGCCCATTCCCTCGTCACACTACTATGTGAGCGCAAATTTCTGGGCACTCTAGTGTTCAATCATCTTCCACCTTCGGATTACGAAAGGCACGTCAGCCAATCTGCATCCTCAGGTCTAAGAAGATTGAACAGGGGCAACTGTTGTACCCCAAAATTTGCCCTCCCATATTTCTCAAAACATTTCAAGAAAATTCACAAGTCCAACCCGGTGCGTTATATTCAGGTGTTCTTTCGCCAAGATATCTCTGATAACATATTCTCAAATTCAGGTTCGGCTCAAGAGTCAATTCTTTAAAGAAGGTATCCGAATGTGTGAGTTTTCTTGAAGAAATATAGTGAAAAAGTGTGCTGAAAGTGTAGTTTTTACGCGCTAAAAAATTCATAACTTGAAGATCGTGACTCGTTTTGAACCCGTTCCGGTGGCCAAAATTCCTTCTTGACATTATCTACGTTTTCATCTCTCACGGCTGGAAGCCAATCTCGATCAGAAGGTCTTCAAAAATGTGGATTTATCAAGTATTTTCGTGCAGAAAATTTGTGACAGAAGTTTATTTGCGTCATATTCAAAAAATCATAACTTGGTCGATTTTCATCGTATCGAGCTGGTTCTGGCACAAAAATTTCACAAATTGAGTTGGCTACATTTTCACAGAAGGTATTGAGTTCAAACGGTATTCAAAAGGCCTTCGTTTTTTGCTCAGAGTGCGTGACACACCGAAAATCCTGAATGCTGAATATTATTTCATCTGGGCCGAAAACTTCGAAAATTCATAACTCGGTCAATTTTTATCGGATTGGGCTCATATTTTTATACAAGGTCCCTGACTCGTAGATCTACAACTTTGCTTCAAAAGTCGAGACCGGATTATGCTCCGATCAATACCAGTTTTTTATTGAAGAACGTGTCAGAGTCGACACTGAAACCCAAAATAAGTTTGTCTGAGCTGAAACTTCAAAAATTCATAACTAATTCACCGTTTATCCGATTGAGTCGATTTTCGGACAGGAGTTAGTTATCGATGTCGGCTACATTTTGTTTTCACATTTCAACTTCAAAAAATGCACTTAAGTCCCTGCAATTTAGCCTGGAAAGTGACGAATTCAAGTGAATATTGGAGGCCCAATTGCACATTCAAAGCCCATTTGCTTTACCCTAATTTCCATTATATAATCACCTTCTTTTCACACAAACCAGAGAGGAGGAAAAGAGGAGGAAAAGAGAGGAGGAAAAGAGAGAAAAAACCTTGCCACAACACTGTTAGAATATCAAACTCTTTCAAGAACCCTAAAACCTTGAAATCCTTATTACAAATCCATCTCTCACTACAAACAAGCCATCACAGTTACAAACCAACACCTCACTACTTCTTCAGTAAGGGTAAGGCTGGCTTGATCTCCATGATCCTAATTTTCCAGTAAGGCATAAAAGCATTCAGGCCACTGATTTTCCAGTAAGGGTAAGATTGATTTGATCTCCATGATCAAAAGGGTATAATCATTCATACATGCCATATTGTGTCTAAACATTAAATTTCTTCATATATTGGCTTTATTTGCATTTTATGATTTTATTTAATGTGTTCGTGAGATTCAACACTGCAGATTTAGACAGGATCCCAGGTTCATTAAGGAACGTTGAGGCCAAAAGCCAAATGGCCAAAAGCCAAAAGCCAAATGACCAAAGTAGAAAAACTTATGTATGACACCAATACATGGCGAGACAGACATCCTGAGAAGATTAAGGAACGTTGAGGCCAAAATGCAAATGGCCAAAAGCCAAAAGCCAAATGGCCAAAGTAGAACAACTTATGCATGATGAGGCCAGAACACAAATGGCCAAACCACTCCAATTCACCTCCAAAAAGGGGACAGAAACCCCCCAAGGTATTGTATTTTCTTTCTTTTCCTTATTTTATTAATTCCTTTAATTTAACTTATTTTCATAAAATATAAAAAATAGTAAAAAACAGAAAAGTCATAAAAATCAAAATATATTTATTTAATTAATATTTTTTGTAAATAAATTTCACTAATAATTAATTATTTATTTTTATAAATCAAAATTGCATGTAAATAATTAGATTAATTTTAGGTTTAATTTTAACATGTTTTTCTTAATAAATAAAAAAAATTAGAATTAGGGTTAATATTTTAATTTCATTTAATCTTTCTCATAAAAATACATAAAAAACATAAATACCAAAAACTCAAAAAAAAATAATAATTTCTTTTTTCTCTTTAATTTCATTAGTTTAATCATTTAATTTAATTTCATTAAAAAGGGTCCAACGCCCTCGTTTCCAATTTTAATTCCTATTCGCGCATTTTTATTTATTTCCTTCTTTTAAATATTTATGTAACTCTCCCAAAGCCTTGTAAACTTAATTTCTCGCACTTTACTTTATTTCTTTACTTTATTTTCTGTCAAATCGGGTCCTGGAAATTTTGGCGATGTGGACCCGCGCCTTTGTAATAGTTTAGAACTTTTAATTTCTGCATCTTTTTTAACTGTTAAATAAATGCATGCAAGAATGAATGATTAAATAAAAACAAACTCATAGATCACTTTGACATGAACAAGATAAATGCAAATGAACATGACACACAAATCACACACCACCCCTAGGGTACGCCTCACTGTTGCCTTGCCTCGAAAGGTGATCGTCGAGTAGAGGATGTTTTAGTAAGTCCTCATGATCCGGGAACCTGGCATGAGGGTAGCTTCTAAGGTGTCTTCCCGTTGCTCTGGTGATCACCATGTCCCGAACCTTCGAATTGACCCGAACAACTCCAAAAGTGGTGCTACCTACCTCTCAATGGTGGGATGGCACTACTTTAAAGGACATTTACACAGACGAATTCCTTAGGGTAGGTAGACGACTCTAGATACTTGCTCTAATTTCAAAACAAATTCAAAAAATACTTTTCACACCGACACCTTTTCAAAAAGCTTTCGAAAGCAATTTTTCAAACACTCTTGAGGACCGATACAAGAGTCGAACTGAAATTTTCAAAGAAACTTTTTAAAAACCCACAGTTGAAAAGCAAACAAACCATTTTTGAAAACACAAGTGATCAAGTATCTAAGAGCCCATGGATAACCATGGATAGAAAGGGTGCTAACACCTTCCCTTTCTATAATCTACCTCCCGAACCGAGAGCAATCTCTTTAAGGAATTTTTCTGTGCTTTTGTCCTTTCCATTGGGAGAAAATAAAAGACGGTGGCGACTCTTGCTTTCGCGACATTTCGCGAACCAGCGTTAAACAGTCAGTTCCAGATCCACCGATCACACCAGGTAATAGCTTTGATCCGCTTCTATGTTTTCGACCATCCCATCAGGACGCCATAGCAGCAACCTCTGGTGCATTGATGATGGTACAGCTCCAACACCATGAATCCATTCACGGCCCAACAAAAGATTATAGTTAGGTTTGGCCGATATGACCATAAACATCGTTGGTCGAAGGATAGATCCCACCTTGATATCCAGTTGGATCACTCCCATAGTGGTCCCTATGCCGCCTTCATAGTTCGACAAGACCATGTTGTGAGGCTTGATGTCCTCATCCCTTTTGCCTATTTTCCTTAGCATAAAGTGAGGAATAATGTTGATGGTTGCCCCACAATCCACCAAGATTTTATTCACTGTAGTTTCTTCGAGTTTAGCCCTTATAAATAAAGGCTTGAGGTGATTTTTCATCGCCTCTGTAGGTGGTTCGAAGAACCCGTTTTGCTCCTCAGTAGTGCCATTATCCATGACGAAATAGCACACTGGCCTATGTTTGGCCATTTCTTGCTCCACTTCCCAATCACTTGTTTCGACCTCCACCTGTCGGTTGAACTCTATGGGCAGCACTGAGACTATATTCACCATGATGTCCAAAGTGTCATCAGACTCAGAACCATCTTCGTCATCAACTTCACCTTGGTTAGGCCAAACTAGCCTGTTGGTTACTGGTTCTCTTTCCAGAGGTTTCCTTTGCTTCCTTAGAGGAACATTTGAATTGGTTTCTGCCTTTGGTTCATTAGCAGCCTCCCTCTCAGCTTTTCGTCGCCTCTGGTATCTCCTCCATTGAGATCGAGACATGGGATTTTTCCCTTTGTAGTTGCTTGACACCTGTGTAACTTTAGGGGCAGCAACCTGAGGCTCTTTTTTTTGTGTTAAAGACGAACCTCTTGGCACATCGAAAGAGTGCCATCTTTCCTCGCTTGGCCTCTTTCGACCAGACGTTTTGTACCAGGTATCTACTGGCACATTAGTTGGAGGCCTGAAAGTCAATGGCCTCTTTTCTTGGTTTGAACCTCTTTGGGAGGCTCTTCTGGGATCATGTCGAAGATCAGCATTTTCCCTTCTCTTATTCGCTGCTCTTACGCCTTGAATATGTTCAGCAGCTTTTTTGTCAAAGATCGAACTGCATCTTGGACACAGCATCACTTCTGACTTCTTTTTTTGGCATCTTTGCAGGAAATCTGCCAGATTTTCATTTTCCCGAGGGAAAGCAGTCTTGTTAGCTTGTTCTTGCCTCATGGCCTCCTCTGATGTTTTTGGTTCAGAGACTTCAACCATGTTGACATTCATGGTGTCTTTGTTGGCAAGAGTCAACTACTTTATTTGAATCTCCAAGTCCTCTGTCTGGCCTTGAACTGTGGCCAAGTGAGAACTGGGTTTTGTTCCAGATTTTTGGGCTCCAACTGTCTCCAGCTTTGGGCTTTCGACCGCTTTCTGAACCGCTTCAATTGTCTTTCTGGATAAATTCCCAGAAAAACTGCCAAAGATTGGCATGTTGACATGGTCCTTTGAGACTTCGACCATTGTGATTCCTGGCCTTTTCGACTGGCTTCTGGATTCCTCGATCACGTTCACTTCTGAAGGTTCAGCATAGTGGGCTTCAGCCTGCAACGGATTAGAGTCCACAACCATGGGGGTCTTGTCAGCAAACTTCAACCTCCCTTCTTCGATAGCGTCTTGCACAAGATTCCTGAAAAGAAAACATTGAGAAGTTTTATGGCCCAAAAAATTATGATATTTACAAAAGCCTCTCTTCTTTCTTTGATCAAGAGGAGGCACTTTTACCCCTGGGGGTACTATCATTTGGCCATCTTTTACAAGCAAGTCAAAGATCTCATCACATTTTGTAATGTCAAAACTATAAGTCTTTTTGGGGAACCTATCGTTGGTCCTTTCAGGACCAGTGGGATTTTTCCCGCCTGAGGGGACTAACAGTTTGCAAGAGTATGGTGGCCCTTGTTTTAGTTCCTCTAAATCGACTTCTCCTTCTTCGACAGTTATAGTTTCATCGAAGGATTCTGGATCTTCGTCATCCATCTCAACATACGCTATCCTCTCTCTCTTATGAGTTTTCATTGCCTTTGCTTTTTCAGCTTTGAGGCGTTCTACCTGTCGAACTCTATCGGCCAGTTGGGCCATGTCTCTCAGGTATTGAGTGTCTAACTTCTTCCTAATGGAATAATCTAAACCGCCTGCGGCTATTTCGACTAACTCATGTTCTGGCACTTGTGTAAAACATCTTGCTTTGAGCAACCTAAACCTATTTAGATATTCGTCTATAGGTTCAGTGAAACGTCTCTTTACACTGGCCAATTCTTTCAGGCTTATCTTGGTTTGCCCCATGTAGAATTGCTCATGGAACAATCTTTCCAACTGGGTCCAATGATGGATCGAATTGGGGGGGAGAGTTGTAAACCAAGTAAAAGCGTTCTTTGTTAAAGAACTTGGGAAGTACTTAATCCTCAGGTTTTCGTTGTTTGAAATATCTCCTGCTTTGATCAAGTATCTCGCCACATGTTCGACAGTAGATTTTGTCGTGTCCCCAGAGAACTTAGTGAATTTAGGGACTTTACATCTAGGAGGTAAGTCTGTTTGTAACACGTATTCTGACAGCGGGGATGTAAAGTTGGGCCTTCGAAAGCCCATGTTCATCCCATTTTGAGTCATGATCCTTTCGATCATGGTTGCCAGATTATTTTCCAAACCCATGTTTTGGTATTGGATATGCTGAACTACTTCGTCAGCATTTTGGTTTCTGTTAACTAACCTTACCTCTGGGGTTATTACCCTAGGTTCTTCGACAGGTTGCTCCAACCGCGCCCTAAGGTTTTCTTCGACAGGCTGTTGGACTTGGTTGATAGTGGTTTCTTCCTCTAAGAATACACCCTGGTTTCCCCTTATTTGCGCCCTTTGGGGCTGTCGAATAGGTTGGGGTACTCCAAAGAAATCAGCCAAACGCGTCATTTGCGTTGTCATCTGCTGATTCGATTGAGTAGTGTTCTATATTAGAGGGTTCAGCACTGTACTTAAAGTTTGTGCCAACATTTGAACCATATCATGGTTGCTTTCGTCCATTTGTTGCCTCAAGACTGCGGTCGAGGCATTTGTAAGGCCATGTGCTACTTGGGACGTTCCTCCTAAGAGTTGGGTCCTATTTCTATTTGCCATACCTACTCCAGAACCTTGGAGTGGCGAAGAGGCACTCACTAAAGGGTCTGAAAAAGTGGACGCAGCGTTCGTCAGGCTAGCCAAGTCAGAAGTTGGCATGCCATAGAGTGGTTCTCGATTATGACCGCCTGTCATGAATCCTGGGGGAACATAAGGCCTTGTGCCTAAATTTCCCCTTGGTGGGGAAGTTCCCAAAGGCACTCTGGGGCCTGTGAACGGAGGTAATGGCCCCGTTGTTGTGACCGTTACTGCCGGTGTTGAACCAGCGGTTATCGCTTCACTTACGGTCGGGATAACCGTTGCTCCCACATTCGTTTGTGGGATTTCGTTATTGTTTGGCGGATTCGCCATCTCTTCCCTTCTTCTGGCAGTGTTGGTATCGTTAGTGTATATTCTACCACTTCTCAATAACATGCAACACTCCTCGAAAAAAATGAGATTATGTTTAAAAAGGTTAAACTTCAAAAATCAACACACAGTCCCACCAGGTGTGCCAATTTGTTTACCGTGGTTATTGGTAAACAACCGCTGATCTTCCAAATGGTTACTTATTTGGTTACTCGCAGGATCGATCAGATTGATCCTAAGACATGGTTGATTTTGGGGTTTTGATTAAGTTGGATAATGGTTAAATGACAAGAAAATAAAGAGGCTTTAAGTAAATTGCATGAAGAAGTGGACTTGATAAAATAAAGGAAGGCTTGAAATAAAGGGCTTCGACAGGAAAAGTAAAGAAGAAAGCAAGTAAAGTTTCTGGAAAATAAATGACTTTGATTAATTAAAGTGGTGTTTCACACATACATTCTCAACAATTCTTTCTCACACGCTGGGTACTCGAATCTATATGAGTGACTTTGTATATAATTGTGAACACACGCAAAAAACTGCATGAACTACTACTGTTTATACTAAAATATCCCAAGTAACCGTCGGGCAGTTACACTGCTTCGAGATGACTCCACTTGGCACGTTCTCAGCGTTCGACGCTCCAGATCTTTGCACGTTGTACTTGGTAACTGCTGGGAACCGTTTTCCCTCCAAACGCTTGAATTTCAAACCGCTCCACTCTGAACAATCGAACACCTTCGTCGAGAAGCATCTTCGATGATAAACACCTTCGACGTCGAAGGCAACCAAATTCTCCCTTGGAAGAAATCCTCTAAGTATATTGCCATCTTTTGATAGGCATTTCGACAGACCCAGCTGGTCGAAAACATCCTTCAGCTTTAATGGCTGATATTAATAAAAACAAGGGTGTCGAATTTAGGAGCCAACACCCACATCAACATTATGAACTCACATGGACCATTTGATCAAGTTTGGATCACAATTCCACAAGAAATTTGATCAGATCACCAAAAGGGCAAAATGGTCATTTTTAGGGTTTTGACTGCACAAAGGCAATTTTTGACTGTTTAACCTAGCCAATGGCAAACCAAGCTCACATATGGATTCAAGGACACCATGGAATTATCTTGACATGCTCAACAAGTTCAAAAGATTCCAAATACACAAGATTGACAGTTGAATTTCCCAGTCAATTGATCAATTTTGACTGTATACTGAAAAGTCAAACTTTGACTTTTTGGTCAAAATCAAGAGTCAAGATTCATTTTTCATCAAAACATGCCAAATCATGAAACTTGTTCATCAAGAAATCAAAAAATGCAAATTAGGGTTAGAAATGAGAATTTTTCATAACTTAGAATTTTTCTAAGTTATGAAAAACCCTAATTTTTCCCCAACTTTACCTCACTTTCTCACCAAGATTCATTTGGATTCAAACAAAAGTAAAAACATGAAAGTTGTAGCTTGTTGCATAATCTACAACTTTGATTCACAAAGTTTTCCCAACTGAGGATTGTATCTCAAGTTACAATTTTTGGAATAAGGGTACTAAACCATTCTTAACTTAGTGAAATTTTAACCTATTTTGGCAAGGTTTTCTACCTAACTTCAAGACCATTTTCCATACACTTCCACTTGGAATTTAAATTTGCATTTCAAAGATGGATTGTAGTACACATTCCAAGATTTCCAAAATGTCCAAGAACTTCTCAAACAACCTCATGGTTAGGGAGAATCGAATTTTGCAAAATGGGAAAAGTCACTTTTGTTCTTGGCCAAGACATGTTCATACATTGGTGCCATTTTGAATTCAGCATGCTTAAGCTACATTGCAGGCCTCTAATCCCATTTTCACTCAATAATTCAATGCAAAACCATTGTGCCAAGATGTTGTTCTATGCATTTGGACATTACATGGAGAATTAACCCTTAATTAGAAAAAGCATTATTTCCATTTTGAAAAAGTAGAACTTTATGTCCATTTTGCAAATCCAAGTGGTACAGTCCAAATCTTCTTGGCACAAGTTTATGAGCAAATTGCACTGATCAAGGCCAATGTATGCAACATAGTGTGAGGGCCTGTACAGGCTAGAAACATCAAGTGGCCTTTGCTTGCTTAAGTGTGAAGAAAGATAGCATAACATATACCAACTTCCATTCCTACAAACCAAGCCTTAGAGAAAGTTGTCACACACATTCTAAACATCAAACACAAGCTGAAGCACGACCCTAAGACCACCAATACCTCCCCATTGCCAAAATCACTCTCAAACTGCAAAAACAGAGCAACCTCTGCAGATTGAGTTCCAACTCTTAATCCTTTCAAGCATTCTTGCCCAAACCACTTCCAACACCTTCCCTACCATCAATCCAAACTATCCAAAGCATTAGAAGCAACCTGTAACTCCTCTAATCCTTTTGGCCATTTTCACTTTTCTGATTTGCAGGTGAAGTGCTATAGCACGATTCAAAAGGTTTCAAGATAAAGTAAAGCTTGGAATAGCATCCCTGGACATCAAGGAAGCTATACCAATCATCACCTTGCACTGAAAGCTTCTCCATTGCCAGATAGAACTTCAACTGAACAGGTAAGTTCATGAACTCGTATCTCTCTTATTAGGCATTGTTAGCTTTAGGTTTGTGAAGAGAATATGTCACATTCATAGCCCTGAACATGCCCATGTAATTAGATTTCATTTATATTATGTGTGCTGCAAGAATTTTGAGTCTGAACATGGCATAAAAACTAGGTCAGAAATTGGGGAAGAAGAAATTCTCCCTCATCTTAGAGAGTTAAGTCAAGTTCTTTACATGGTTGGATTCGTCTTCTCATGCTCTACATTTTTCATGTTGTGAGTTTTGCTTGAAAGTCCAGGAATCAAGAGATGGAAAATGCGTGTTCTGGTTGTTCATACAGGTCTGAGGTTGAAGACAAAGTCTTCTTGGGCTGGGCCTGAGTTGACTTTTCTATTTGCACCCTTTGTTACTTTTACACCCCCCAAGCCCATTTTGCTTATTTTTATGATTTTTTGACATTTTCTTTTTTGTCCTGACTCATTTATTTTTTCTAACAATATTAAAAATATAAAAATAATTTTTTACACCATTTTTGAATTTATTAGGTATTTGTTTGATTAGTTTAGTTTTATACACAAATAAATAAATATATACATTTTATTAAAGAATACTAAGAAATATGCAAAAACATTCTTATTTTCATTTTTTTTATTTTGTTTTACCTTCTGAAAATATTTTATAGGAAAAATACTTTTTTTATTAAATATTAAATATTATTAATTTGTACATATAATACATATTTAGTAAATAATACATACACATATATATATTTATTAATATATTTAGGGTTAAAATGCAAATACATATACTTTTTATTTTTTATTTTTTATTTTTTTATTAATATTTAAATACAAAAATGCCTTTTTTACAAATATACTTCATTTTATTTTATTTTTATACAATAAATAAATACTTGTACATAATAAATAAATAATGCATTTTATTTAATAGAATTAGGGTTTAACCCTAAACATGAAAAACTCCAAAAAAATAATACTTTCCTTTTTGTTTATTTTGACATATAAAAACACTTTTTTTTCATACATACAAAAAACCATTTTTGCATCTTGCATATTTATTTTATTTAATTTATGCAATTAAATTATCTTGTAAATAGTTCAATATTGATGTAATAGTTTAGGTTTAAATTCCTTGTCAAAATCCCCATTTGAACATTTGTACCCCCCTTCCCATATGTGGTTTTGTAATAGCTTAGTAAATTTATTTTTGCACTTTATTGCTTTCTAATTATACCATGTTAGAATTAGGGTTTTGTATGCGAAAAAACAACAAAAATAGTTTGACCTAATTTCAAGATAAACAAGCATGAAAATGGACACACAAATCACACTTGCACCCCTTAGGGTATTCCACTTGTTGCCTTTCAAAATTGGGCCATATTGCATGTTAGGTCTCTTTGGGCAAAACAAACACAAATCAAATGATCATAGTCCCTCGATGACGCTTTCAAAATGTTGCCTAAACAAATGATCAAGTCCCTTAAAGAAAAATTGCCCAAAGATACTTGGCACCATTGCAATTATGGTCTAAACGATGACCCGTGCCCGTCCCTTTCACATCCTAACATGAGATTGTCCACCAAATACAATGGTGGAATAAACTTGTTAAAAGGGTTAAAACATAGCAATAAACTTTGAGAAATTTAGGAGTAGATAACCTCTTAGTTACTTGAATCAAACTTGCAAAAACAAAACACTTGCCTATTTTCTAAAACCACACCTCACAACACTTTCAAAACAACTTTCAAAAACAAATGAAAACCTTTTCAAAAGACATACATCTTTGTATACATCCCAACATGGATCATTACAAAGGTTGCCACCACATTGGCTTCTTTTCAAAACATTTTCAAACCCCCACACACAAGCACCATTTCAAACAATTGAAAACAAAAGGCAAGTGATCTAAGCAAGTAACTAAGAGCCCATGGATAACCATGGATAGAAAGGGTGCTAATACCTTCCCTTTCTATAATCTACTCCCCGAACCCAAGAAAACATCTCAAAAGGTTTTTGTTGTGCTTTTTAACCTTTCCTTAGGATAAAATAAAAAGTCGGTGGCGACTCTTGCTCAACCGAAACATTTGCGAAAACAAACGCAAAACCATAGTCAGTTCTCCCACCGTATCACAACTGCCTTCCGACAAACTTAACTTGTTTGAACCATCACCAAAACGTCATTCCAGACTCAATTGGAGTTCAAACGCACAATTAACTGAGCTTAGGATTGAAGAACATCACGAAGAAAGGGTGGGTACAAATACACTTTGAGCCTTTATCCTTTGTTTCTTAAACCGTGAACCAAGCCACGTTACAACCCTTCAAAAGTCCTAATTGAAGCATGGGTTAGTTCGAAAGCATACTGTTACAAAAGGTATCCTGACTCCTGTAAGGCTTAGCCCTAAATCTTGTGTTGAATTTGTCTTATAAAAAGTTTTCTGCTAAAAAACGCATTTTTCAAAACTTCGAGACAAGCATAAACTTTGCATTACTTGAATATCACTGTTTGCATTTGGCTATTTGTTTGATAGCGGAGAAATTCACACAATGAATATCCGATGAACGAAAGCTCTCCCAGTGAACAAAATCACTTCAAGTGGGATGAAACTTCCAACGACAAATCTCCTATAAACAAGGGAGCATGACATGTCACTATCTAGCACACCTGGGGCAGTCCAGTCAAGATTCCAAGAAATCTCTGAAGAAGTGCAGAGTAACCAGGGGCAAGTCTCCATCTCCGTCACTTGGGGAATTGAACGTCAACCCCGACAAAAGGTTACATACAATCAAACTTTTTGGCAATGCCACAAACATTCGCTACTAGGGGCAATGACAAGTCTCCCCAAAGTTCTTCTCATAGGATGATTCCCCAGCAAGAGTATAATCTCTGACCCCCTTTCCCCAGCTGAATCAACCTCAAGATTCCTCGAGGACTTCCCCCAACGAAGATGTCACCTCTCTAGCAGACTGATGACAGGGTTTATTTCCCCAACAACACCAGGATTCCCCAGCTTGAGTTTGCCTCTCCGACTACTACAAATAAAAGGACCACAACTCCTCTTCCCCAGTAGACTACTCTACAATCCCCATCAAGTTACTGCGAAACCTGGACCCGACCAGATATCAGTTCAACTTCGACTCCCCAGTAGAGCAACAGACGACTAAGACTCCTAAACTCTTTTCCCAAGCAGAAATAAACATACTCCCCACAGAGTTTTCAACTTCCCCCAACGGAGTTCTCCTCAAACAACAAAACAGGAATCCATTGGAAATATTCTAAGCAAAGTTTGAAGACACACATACTCTTCAACAGCAGTCCAGGATTTAATGACTCCCCAGCTTTTGTCAAGGATTTATTTTCCCAGACAAAAATACATTCATTAACATTTCACATTTCATACATCCTATTTACATACATGATAAGTGCATACAACACAATCTCATTTACTTTTGAGAACATCATGACATTATGCATTTGATACATCATGACATTGCATACAGCTAACGTTTTACCTTTTCAGGAAAAGGTCAATCAACAGATGGCTACCATCAACCTTTTCAAGTTCCGGATTAATACCTGTAGCAAGCTAGGAAAACTATTTGTGGACGACTGATTGTAGATTAACACCTGTAACAAGCCAGGAAACTATCTTTATTTCTCAGGGCAGAGATTAATACCTGAAACCAGACAGGAGAACTATCTCATCAGCCAACCTTTTCAAGTTCCGGATTAATACCTGTAGCAAGCTAGGAAAACTATCTGTGGACGACTGATTGTAGATTAATACCTGTAACAAGCCAGGAAAACTATCTACATGAAGAGATTGAAGATTAACACCTGTAACAAGCCAAGAAACTATCTTTCTTTCTCAGGGCAGAGATTAATACCTGAAACCAGACAGGAGAACTATATCATCGGCCAACCTTTTCAAGTTCCGGATTAATACCTGTAGCAAGCCAGGAAAACTATATGTGGACGACTGATTGTAGATTAATACATGTAACAAGCCAGGAAAACTATCTACATGAAGAGATTGAAGATTAACACCTGTAACAAGCCAGGAAACTATCTTTCTTTCTTTCTCAGGTCAGAGATTAATACCTGAAACCAGACAGGACAACTATCTCATCGGCCAACCTTTTCAAGTTCCGGATTAATACTTGTAGCAAGCCAGGAAAACTATCTGTGGACGACTGATTGTAGATTAAATACCTGTAACAAGCCAGGAAAACTATCTACATGAAGAGATTGAAGATTAACACCTGTAACAAGCCAGGAAACTATCTTTCTTTCTCAAGTCAGAGATTAATACCTGAAACCAGACAGGACAACTATCTCATCGGCCAACCTTTTCAAGTTCCGGATTAATACCTGTAGCAAGCCAGGAAAACTATCTGTGGACGACTGATTGTAGATTAATACTTGTAACAAGCCAGGAAAACTATCTACATGAAGAGATTGAAGATTAACACCTGTAACAAGCCAAGAAACTATCTTTCTTTCTCAAGGCAAAGATTAATACTTGAAACCAGACAGGAGAACTATCTCATCGGCCAACCTTTTCAAGTTCCGGATTAATACCTATAGCAAACCAGGAAAACTATCTGTGGACGACTGATTGTAGATTAATACCTGTAACAAGCCAGGAAAACTATCTACATGAAGAGATTGAAGATTAACACCTGTAACAAACCAGGAAACTATCTTTCTTTCTCAGGGCAGATATTAATACCTGAAACCAGACATGAGAACTATCTCATCGGCCAACCTTTTCAAGTTCCAGATTAATACCTGTAGCAAGCTAGGAACACTATCTGTGGACGACTGATTGTAGATTAATACTTGTAACAAGCCGTGAAAACTATCTACATGAAGAGATTGAAGATTAACACCTGTAACAAGCCAGGAAACTATCTTTCTTTCTCAGGTCAGAGATTAATACCTGAAACAAGACAGGACAACTATCTCATCAACCAACCTTTTCAAGTTCTGGATTAATACCTGTAGCAAGCCAGAAAAACTATCTGTGGACGACTGATTGTAGATTAAATACCTGTAACAAGTCAGGAAAACTATCTACATGAAGAGATTGAAGATTAACACCTGTAACAATCCAGGAAACTATCTTTCTTTCTCAGGTTAGAGATTAATACCTTAAACCAGACAGGACAATTATCTCATCGGCCAACCTTTTCAAGTTCCGGATTAATACCTGTAGCAAGACAGGAAAACTATCTATGGACGACTGATTGTAGATTAATACCTGTAACAAGCCAGGAAAACTATCTACATGAACAGATTGAAGATTAACACCTGTAACAAGCCAGGAAACTATCTTTCTTTCTCAGGGTAGAGATTAATACCTGAAACCAGACAGGAGAACTATCTCATCGGCCAACCTTTTCAAGTTCCGAATTAATACCTGTAGCAAGCCAGGAAAACTATATGTGGACGACTGATTGTAGATTAATACCTGTAACAAGCCAGGAAAACTATCTACATGAAGAGATTGAAGATTAACACCTGTAACAAGCCAAGAAACTATCTTTCTCAGGTCAGAGATTAATACCTGAAACCAAACAGGACAACTATCTCATCGGCCAACCTTTTCAAGTTCCGGATTAATACCTGTAGCAAGCCAGGAAAACTATCTGTGGAGGACTGATTGTAGATTAATACCTGTAACAAGCCAGGAAAACTATCTACATGAAGAGATTGAATATTAACACCTGTAACAAGCCAAGAAAATTATCTTTCTTTCTCAGGTCAGAGATTAATACCTGAAACCAGACAGGACAACTATCTACTCGACCAGCTCAAACAACCCAACTTTCCAATACAGTTCAGAGGCGCTCCAGACACGGACGCCATGCTGGAAATCATCCAGTTCCAGCTTATAGATACAGTCCAACAATCATTTCTGGATGACATCTTTAAGCCCATCTCCAACAACTATCCATTATCTCTCCAAATGGCATCTGTAAGCCCATTCCCGACATCACAATGCTGATACTACACCATGCGAGTGCAAATTTTTGGGCACTCTAGTGTTCAATTATCTTCCACCTTCGGATCACGAAAGGCTCAAAAGCCAATCTATATCCTCAGGTTTAAGAAAATTGAACAGGGGCAACTGTTGTACCCCAAAAATTTGCCCTCTCATTCTTCAAGGCCTTTCTCACAAGGATTCTCAAGGTTCAAGCTTGCACAAGTACTTTGGAATTTTCCAGTACCAAAATTAAAAGGAAACTGTCAAAAATGGAGAAAACAGATAAAAATAATATTTTGACAAATTTGGAGGAAAACATGTCTCCTTCGATTTAGCACCCTTCGAGTGACTCTTGGCCTCCTTCGAATGCAACTTGGATTACATCCTTCGTTTTGAGCAAGAGCCTCCTTCGAATGCAACTTGGATTACATCCTTCGTTTTGAGCAAGAGCCTCCTTCGAATGCAGCTTGGATTACATCCTTCATTTTGGACAAGAGCCTCCTTCGAATGCAACTTGGATTACATCCTTCGTTTTGAGCAAGAGCCTCCTTCGAGTGCAAGTTTAGAAACACCCTTCGATTCAGAAGCCAGGAACTTCCCTCACACTAAAAGGTAATGACTCCCTTTATGTTTGTTTCGACCCAAGCTTCGATTGGGCAATATGCTTCCTTCGAGCATGAGCTTTCGATTTGACAATATGTTTTCTTCGATACAAGCTTCGACTGGGCATTAGCTTGTTTCGACCACAAGGCTTCAACAAAACATTGACTATGTTTGTACTAGCTTCGACTAGACAACGTTTCTCTTTAGTCTGCTGCATTTCCATCCTTGACAAACTACAACACATGGTTGATGGCCCCTTCAAAAGATGCACAAAGGTGATTTGTTCGAAGGACACTTGTTGGAAGAAAGTCAAACAATGTGTTGGAAGAAGAATCTGGTCGAAGGAGGGTCAAAATGAAAGGAGGAAATATTTAAAGATGCTTGCTGCCAAGTTCAGGCATGGTACACTGGCCAAAACTGCTGCACAGCAGTCTTAAAACACTGCCCCATTCTTGCACCAAAATGGCATACAACCACTGTCCCTCGAAGGCTACAAAGAGCAGTTTACTCAAATTGTTCAAATTATTTTGTTTTCCCTCCAAAAGCTTCAGCCAACTTTGCCTATAAATAAGAGGCTCCAACACATGTTTAAGGAGGATCTTTGGACCAGAGGAACGAATCCCCCAAATTTTCTCAAACACAACAAAACTCTCAAGTTCATCAACACTTGAGAAATCAAAAAAACCCCGAATCCCAAACACTCACCTCTTTCGATTCTGAAGAACATCCCACACATAGAAGTTTGTTCAAACTCAAAGACAACCTTGTGTGACAACTCTTTGAACCAAAAGCAAACCCCCTGTGACTACTCTTCGAATTCCAGAAATGTCCAAGTAGCAGTTCAAGTTCGAATCCCACATCCATTCAAGTCTTGAAGCAAGGTAAGTTATTCTTACATTTGAACTTTTCGTTTCATGGCATAACATGTAAATAATCTTTACGTTTGTTTGAAACATGTACATACCATTGTTCCTTTTGATTCCACCCTTTTAACATATTTTTCATAGCTATCCCTTTCATTTTGCTTTCTGTTTACCTAAACTTGCTTTAACTATTAAACTGTTTACAAGACAAATATTAGCATGGCCTCAGGCCATGTTGCCATTTAATGCTTGAAATGAAAGAAACAGGAAACAGGAAATAGGAAACGAAGCTTCTGGCTTCTATCCTCTTTCTCCAGGTCGAACGAAAGATACAAATAGGAGGAAAACCATACACTGACTTCCAGGCTCAGTCGAAAGGCATTCCCTCACTGCTTTCAACCTCCAGTCGAAGAAGGCAACAAGGCAGAACCAGAAGGCTTCGCCATACACTGACTTCCAGGCCCCAGTTGAAGGATACAACTTGCTGCTGCCTTTGCCCAATCGAAGGACAGGACCTCGCCCCTGCCAAGGCCCAATCGAAAGACGTGACTTTGCTGTTGCCATCCCCAATCGAAGGAGGCCAACAGAATGCAAATCGAAGGCTGCTTCCCCCCAATCGAAAGACACTCATTTTTCTTACTTTTATCTTATTTTTTCATTCATACTTTCTATGCACTTCAATATGGTTGTAATAGTGTAGGATTTATTTTTTGCACTTTTTATTACTTTTGTACAAATGCTAGTAACTAGGTGTGTATGGCAAGATAAAACCAACAAGTAGACAACCTAAAAATCAAAGACAAATGCATGCAATAAAACAGACTTTGCACATATGCACTCTTAGGGTACACCTCACTTGGTTGCCTCGAATATGGTCATTGAGTATAGGAAGTTTTAGAGGTCTCCCTCTTGTCCCAAGATCATAGTTGCCTCGAAACGGTTGCCTCGGAAAAATGATCTAGGACATTAGGGTTACCGCTAAGGCATCCTAACATTGCTTTAGTGACCACATGTCCCTTAATCGAATTGACCCGAAAACTCCAACGACGATGCTACTTACTCCTCAATAGTGGGATAACACTGTCTAAAGGACATTTGCACAGTTTAATTCATTTTTGAGTAGGTAGATGTTCTTAAGTACTTGCTCCTTTTTAAAACAAAACAAAACTTTTCACACTTACACTCTCTTCAAAACAAAAACCCTTTTCAAACCCATAAACACAAAGAAAATCAAACTTTTGAAAACATAATGAGCAAGTACCTAAGAGCCCGTGGATAACCACGGATAGAAAGGGTGCTAACACCTTCTCTTTCTATAATCTACCTCCCGAGCCCGAGAAACATCTCAAAAAGGAATTTTTCTGTGCTTTTGTCCTTTCCTTGTTGGATAAAATAAAAGACGGTGGCGACTCTTGCTTACCGCGACATTTTGCGAAAACAAACGCAAACGCGAACCAGCATTCCAAAACAGTCAGTTCTCATTCCCACCGATCACAGCATCCCTCAAGGATGTGGAGGCTGTAATTAAAGAAGGAAGGAGTACAGTGTGGGGGCAACTGCCTGAGTTTTCTCACAAGACAGACAAGTTCAGACTAGGTTTTACTACTGCTGGCCAGAAAGCTGTGCGTCGCTCCCAGGATGGAGGACCACCCTTAAAAATTAACCACCATGGAATTAATGCCTTGGAAGATGTTGATGAAGAAGACAACTTTGAAGATTGGATTTTTCCAACCGTTGAAGGAGGATTAAGCAACTGGGAAGCGAAAGACTTCGTTCCCATCACTTTCATCAACAAGTAATTTATCTTTGAACAATTTCCTATTTTGGTCTGTAATAATTAAACAATTCGAACACTCTCTTTTTGCCTTATGCCTTTCCCAGGGCATGCAGGTCCATTTGTAAGGGCTTGATTTCTTCATTATCATATTCCATTTTTAAGTGAATCATTGGAAGTTTTCATCTATAAACTATTGTGTTCATTTTCTTTCCTTTTACATTTTGTTTTGTTTAAGGATGGCTATCCCTTACACACACACACTCACAAAATGAAGGTACCCATCTACTCCGAATTCCATGGGTGACTATTCTGCTTTAGCCTTCGGTGACTCTCAAGATTTGGTCAATCATGCTGAGTACGAAGGTGATGAAGACTGTGAAGTGCCTGGAGGGTTAGCCATACTTTTGCAACAAGAAGAGAGGGTTATTCTGCCCCATGAAGAGTTGCTAGAAACCATCAATCTGGGAACAGAGGAAGACAAGAAAGAGGTTAAGGTGGGTGCTAACCTGGAGCCAAGTGTCAAAGAGCGCTTAATACAGCTGTTGAATGAATATGTTGAGATCTTTGCCTGGTCCTATGAAGACATGTCGGGACTAGATACAGATATAGTGGTTCATCGTCTCCCTACAAGAGAAGATTGTCCACCGATCAAACAAAAGGTCCGCGAATGAGGCCCGATATGTCTGAAAAGATCAAAGCTGAGGTGATGAAGCAATTCAATGCTGGCTTTCTGGTTGTTACTTCCTATCCATAATGGGTTGCTAATATTGTGCCCGTGCCTAAGAAGGACGGCAAAGTCAGAATGTGTGTGGACTATCGGACTTAAACAGGGCTAGCCCTAAAGATGATTTTCCACTACCACACATTGACATCTTGGTTGACAACACAGCTCAACACAAGGTATTTTCCTTCATGGATGGATTCTCGGGATACAACCAGATCAAAATGGCCCCCGAAGACATGGAGAAGACTACTTTTGTTACGTAGTGGGGTACCTTCTGCTATAAAGTGATGCCATTCGGACTGAAGAATGTCGGGGCAACCTATCAGCGAGCCATGGTAGCTTTGTTTCATGATATGATACATCATGAGATCAAAGTCTACATAGACGACACAATAGCCCGTTCACAGACAGAAGAAGAACACCTTGACCATCTGCAGAAGCTGTTTGTCAGGTTAAAGGAATATAAGCTCAGACTGAACCCGAGCAAGTGCACTTTTGGAGTCAGGTCTGGTAAGCTTTTGGGATTTATCGTCAGCAACAAAGGCATTAACGTTGATCCTGCTAAAGTCAAAGCTATACAAGAAATGCCTTCCCCCCGCATTAAAAAGGAGGTTAGAGGATTCTTGGGACGCTTAAACTATATTGCAAGGTTCATCTCTCACCTAACATCTACCTGTGAGCCAATCTTCAAGTTGTTGAAGAAAGATCATGTGGTTGAATGGAACAATGATTGTCAATTTTCTTTTGATAAGATCAAGGAGTATTTGCTGGAACCTCCTATCTTGATGCCACCTGTCGAAGGAAGGTCGTTAATCATGTATCTGACCGTTTTGGATAACTCAATGGGGTGCGTACTGGGCCAATATGACGAGTCTAGCCGAAAAGAGCATGCCATTTATTACCTTAGCAAAAATTTTACCGACTGTGAGACTCGTTACTCACTGCTCGAGAAAACTTGCTGCGCTTTGGTATGGGCTGCTCGCCGGCTAAGGCAGTATATATTGACACATACCACTTTGCTGATTTCTAAAATGGATCCGATTAAGTATATCTTCGAGAAGCCTGCTTTATCTGGAAGAATCGCTAGATGGCAAATGATCCTGACTGAGTATGACATCCAGTACACAACCCAAAAATCTATAAAGGGGAGTGTACTAGCTGACCATCTAGCTCATCAAGCCGTCGAAGATTACCAATCTATGAGGTTCGACTTCCCTAACGAGGACATTATGACATTGGACAACCTTGAAGGTAACTGACCATATGACGGACCTGAACAAGGATCCTGATGGACCCTGTACTTTGATGGTGCTCCAAATGCACTTGGCAACGGTATCAGTGCGGTACTTATCTCTCCGGAAGATTGTCATACACCCTTCACTGCTAGACTTTGCTTCAGTTGTACCAACAACATGGCCGAATATGAAGCTTGTATCTTTGGTCTCAAGGCTTCTATTGACCTGGGAATCAAATCTTTGGTCGTATTTGGGGACTCAGCTTTGGTTATCAGTCAAATCAAAGGAGAGTGGGACACTAGACATCCTAATCTTATCCCATACAAAGAACATGTCCTAACATTGTTGCCTCATTTCGAGCAGATTACCTTTGAGCACTTCCCGCGAGAAGAAAATCAGCTAGCCGATGCTCTGGCTACAATGTCTTCCATGTTTAAACTCAACTGGGATAATGAGGCTCCCCAAATCACCATCGAGCGAATGGATGAACCTGCGCACTGTCATGAGATTAATACCGAAGAAGTAATGGAACAACCCTGGTTTCATGAAATCAAAAGGTATCTCCAGACCAGAGAATACCCTGAAGGAGCTTCAGTCAATGACAAAAAGTTCTTAAGGAGATTTGCTGCCAAGTTCTTCCTGAGCAACCGTGTCCTTTATAAGCGCAACCATGATTGTGTTCTACTTCGTTGTATGGACAAGGTTGAAGCAGAATCGATCATGACCGAAATACATAGCGGCGCATTTGGCACCCACTTAAGCGGACATACGATGGCTAAGAAGATTCTAAGGGCAGGCTACTACTGGTCTACCATGGAAGCTGATTGTCATCGACATTCCCGTACTTGTCACAAATGCCAAGTCTATGCTGACAAGGTACATATTCCTCCTGTTCCCCTCAACGTTCTAACAGCTCCTTGGCCATTCGCAATGTGGGGAATCGACATGATTGGAGAGATCAAGCCCACGGCATCCAATGGACATTGCTTCATCTTGGTCGCTATTTATTATTCTACCAAGTGGGTCGAAGCAGCTTCCTACGCCTCCGTTACAAAGAATGTGGTTGCCCGCTTCATCAAGCAGAACCTCATATGGCGGTATGGTATCCCCGACAGGATCATCACGGACAACGGTACAAATTTGAACAACACTATGATCACCGCCCTGTGCGAGCAATTCAAGATTCAACATCACAATTCATCTCCCTATCGGCCAAAGATGAACAGTGCTGTTGAAGTCGCGAACAAAAATATCAAGAAGATCATTCAAAAGATGACAATCACCTACAAGGACTGGCATGAGATGTTACCGTTTTCTCTGCATGGATATCGTACCACGACGCGTACTTCAACTGGGGTAACCCCCTTTTCTTTGGTCTATGGAATGGAGGTTGTTTTACCTATGGAAGTTCAGATTCATTCCTTGAGGATCATGAAGGATACTGGTTTGAGTGAAGATGATTGGATTCAGACCCGGCTCGACCAACTTAATTTGATCGACGAGAAGCGACTTACTGTTGTTTGTCATGGTCAGACGTATCAGAAATGGATGATCAAGGCTTTCAACAAGAAAGTCAGACGTCAGGTATATCAAGTCGGAGATCTTGTAATCAAGCGGATCATCTTGCCGCAAAGTGATCCCAGGGGCAAGTGGACTCCTACGTACGAAGGATCATTTGTGATCAAGAACATTTTTTCTGGTGGGGCAATGATTCTGACCACCATGGACGATGACGACTTGCCACACCCTGCGAACGCAGACATAGTCAAAAGATACTACGCATAAAACGACCCGACAAGTCGAAAACCCGAAAGGGAGACTTGGGAAAAAATGGGCATCCCGGTGAATCGAAAACCCGAAAGGGCGGTTCAGGCAAAAATTGGGGATAAATAAAAAAAATCTGTACACCCGGCAAGTTGAAAACCCGAAAGGGCGACTTGGGCAAAAATGGGTTTCCCGGTGGATCGAAAACCCGAAAGGGCGGTCCAGGCAAAAGTTAGGGAATTAAAGCGTATGACTATGTCTCATCGGATCACTTTAAGGACAATATCTTCACCAACAAGCTCCAGGCTCATGATCAATCCCATCATCCGCGGACGAAGCAACGAATGGACAAGATACTCAGAGTTGTGAAGGCTATAGCAGAATGGGAACCCCATGGAATTGTTACACATAACCATCTTTCCTTTTGTATAAATTTTTTCTCAATTTTTCGACAACATTCTCTTACTAGAATGTCTGTCTCCTTTGTACAAAATACTTACAAAAGTCAATACAAAGATACTTCTAAGTGCAGAAATTTGCTTGCCTTTTTTTTTTACACTTATGTTTTATTTGAAAACGTCCAATGGTTTGTTAAATAGGCATATGCATTTGAATATAATTATTGCTTACAAATAAAACAAAATGAGAAAGGAAAATTACTGGTAGGTCGAAAGTATAGGAAAACGTCTTTAGGCTATTCCAGAAGAAATCCCCTGCAGTATGTCATTCAGATCCTCAACAGAGCTAAAACCTTGAAGTGCATATCCCCAGCGAAGTTAAGCTTCAAAATTCCCATCAGAGTTAAGTCTTTAAACTCCCGATCCCCAGTGGAGCCCAAAAACTTTGAACTACGGACCCTCAGCAAAGATGAAACTTTCTTCCCCGACGGAGTCAAATTTCCAACTATCAATCCCCAGCGGGAACCATTCAGCTTTCCCCAATTTCCCCAGCGGGTTATCTTAAAAGTCTGAGAATCAACCAGGTAACAGTTAATTTTTTGTCTTATCCCCGACTAAGATATTTCCCCAGTAGATTGACATACAACCCAAGCTCCTGATTTCCCCGGCAGAATAAACACTCTCCCCACATAGTTATTTCCCAACAAAACGAAGACTCTAGTTCCTGTTTCTCCGTTTAAAGCCTCCCAGGTTTTAATTCCCCAGTAGAGGTCATCAGACTTTTCCTTATTTCCCCAGGAAAGTCGTGAAGAATTCTCACATCACCACAGAAGTTGTCAAATCTCTTATTAATCCCCACGAGTCACCAAGGATATTCAATCCCCAACAGTGGTCCCAGGATTTCTCATTCTCAACAATCAAAGATTTTTTTTAGAATCCCCAGCATCGGTCAAGGATTTACTTTCTCCGGCAGCAGTCAAAGATTTAATTATCTCTAGTTATCAAGGATTTATTTTCCTCAGCAAGACAGCTAATCAGCTTACATGCATATCAATTACATTCATATATCATAAATATTGATAAAATACATTGTATTGCATCATACATATCATGCAACATAACTCTGTGCTTTAGCTAACATTCTACCCTTTTCAGGATAAGATTAAAAGCTACCTTTGATAAATATTCAAAGATTTCAGATACAGTATGAATACACCTCAGACACGGCGGTCATCCTATTACTCATTCAGACTTCAGCAATCAGATAGAGACTAGATACGCTCCAGACACAGAAGCCATTCTATTTCTCATTCAGGTTCAACTATCTCGTTCAGATACAGTATGGATACACCCCAGACATGGAGGTCATTCTATTACTCATTCAGACTTCAGCAATCAGATACATACTAGATACGCTCCAGACACTGAAGCCATTCTATTTCTAATTCAGGTTCAACTATCTCGTTCAGATACAATATGGATACACCCCAGGCACGACGGTCATTCTATTACTCATTCAGAATTTCTAATCAAGATACAATATGGATACCCCCCAGACACGACGATTATTCTATTACTCATTCAGACTTCAGCAATCAGATACAGACTAGATACACTCCAGACACGGAAGCCATTCTATTTCTCATTCAGGTTCAACTATCTCGTTCAGATACAGTATGGATACATCCCAGACACGGCGGTCATTCTATTACTCATTCAGAATTTCTAGTCAAGATAGAGTATGGATACACCCCAGACACGGCGGTCATTCTACTACTCATTTAGACTTCAGCAATCAGATACAGACTAGATACGCTCCAGACACGGTAGCCATTCTATTTCTCATTCAGATTCAGCTATCAACTTCAAGTTCAGATACACTCCAGACACGGAAGTCATTCTGTCACTTGTCCGGATCCCAGTTACAGTACGGATACACTCCAAACACGAAAGTCATTCAGCTACTCATACAGATCTCAACTTCAGATACAGTCCAGATACGCTCCAGACACGATTGCCATTTTGTCACTCATTCAGAATTTATCCCCAGCACATAGATGCTCCCTACACAGATGTTTCTCTGTTACCCATTCGGAATACAAATACACTCCAGACACGACAGTCATTCTGATATTCATTCAAGAATCAAATACAGTTACAGCTCGGATACGCTCTAGACACAGACGCCATTCCTTTTCTCATACGAACCCAATCTCCAGATACAACTCAGATACGTTCCAAATACGGATACTATTCTGATGTTCATTCTACTGATCTTCAACAAACAAGTTTTGGATGGCATCTCTAAGCCCATCTCCAGCAAGATTCTACCATTTCCAAATGGCATCTTTAAGCCCATTCCCTCAGCTACATTTTGACGAGTGCAAATTTACGGGCACACTAGTGTCCAATCCTCTTTTACCTTTGAGTCACGAAAGGCAGGTTCGTCAATCTAACTCTTCAGGTCCAAGAAGATTGGAACAGGGGCAACTGTTGTACCCCAAAATTTTCCCTCCCTCAGGAATTTATCCTGAACTCTCAGATTTTCTCTTAAATAAAGCCAAGCCCTTTATTATCATTCCTTTCCAAGTAAACAATTTACAAGAACAAAATAGTCATTTGCAAAGCTTAAAAGGTAAAACTTTTGCCTTGGAAAAGCTAAATTCTAAATGCTTAGAATTTTCTCAAAAAAAGGGGGTTTAAGAAGAAAATGGCACTTCAGAACTTCTGAACCAACCTCCAGGCAGGAACAGTCAGAAGTTGCGAACTTGGCTCATCACATAACATTCAATCAGAACATGGCTCTTTCAACAATTACACCAACTCAATCAGAGATTGTAAACATGGTTCAGCACTTAATGTTTGAACATAACATGGCTCTTTCAGCAGTTACACAAAGTTCAGCCAGAGTTTGTTAGAGAAGTGTAAAGAAGGTAACAAAGCCTGAAACTCCTTCAGAACATACTGGGACCAGAAGGTAATGGGATCAGCAGATTGGGTAAAATACTGAAGCAGGATCCCTAAGTCCAGAGTCATTAAAAGCAGATCAAAGGAGTATACTGGAAAACTCTCAGAACTTGCTGAGACAGAAAGAGGCCAAGGTTAGAGCTTGGTTTACATTGTTTTTGGTAAAGCAGAACTGCTGGCTCAGATTGTAGGTAATGATGCAAAATCTCCTATTGCAAGATTTTTGATGTTGATAAATCTCATCACCAATTAATGCTCACAACCACTCATGAGCATTCATCCAAAGGGTCTCTCCACGTGTGGCTTGTTGAACACCTTTGTGCAGGTTTAGGCAGGGGTATATGTGCCATTTTTCGCCTATAGGTGTCACTTCTCCTCAATCCTTGCTTACTGTTCCAGCCTAGGCTGAAAAGCTGTCCATCATCACAACTTTTCATTAACTTCCTTTAAAAACAAGTTAATCTCTACTGCATAGTATTGGCGCCATTTAACGTTCAAAATCCCACAAAGCCTTGCCTATAAATAGGACACCATTGTCCATTACAAAGGAGAGAGGAGGTGAGAGAACATCCAGAAAAAATTGCTAGAGGAGAAACAGAAAACTCTAGTAAAAAAGAAACCTTATGAATCTCTGTCCAAAAATCCCTGGTATTTTCACAAACTTTGAACTTCCTACCTCCAAACTTCATTAATACCCAGTTTGCTTTGTGACCAAAGAACACCCATACAGTTTCTGACCATACATACACATACTTTTTCCATCCACCCATCCTAAAAAAGAACCTGTCCAGAACACCATCAGAGCTAAAGCTAGCTCCCACTCACAGATTTTTTTCAATAGCCAGGTAAGCACCTGCTGACTTTCATCACGCTGCTAAGCATCATCAGCTTTGCAGGCTCAATAAAACATAATGTAAATATCATGTTGCTGTTGTATGCGTTCTGAGGATTTTCATACCTCTTAATGCTTAAGTAGGAAGTGAATCAGTGTAGAACCTGCCTGTGACCTTATTGGTTCTATCTCCTGAAACACTTTGACATTTGCTGAGGTTGTCCCAAGCATGTTTTCTGTTTTATGGAAAAATAATAAAACTGCAGATGTTCTAGCTAGCACAGGGAGAAGCCAAGTTCTGACTTTAACGTTAGCACATCTGAAGCCTGTTTTGCTGTCAATAATATTAGAACTTCTGAAAATTATTGTATCTCCAGCAGGGTCAGAACTTCTGACATCCCCGCTAACCAACTTTTGTCTTGCAGCGCATGAGGGTCAGAACTTCTGACCTTCCCACTAACAGGTTTCTGTTTTGCAGGTGCCAGAGTCAGAAGTTCTGACTCATACATTTTCACTAACAGGTTGATAATCCTGCAGCAGGCCTGGGTCAGAACTTCTGACTTCCTCTCAGCAGTGCGCTAGCCCTCTCTCTTTCTCTTTTTCTTCCCATTGTTATTTTCTTTTCTTATCTATTTTTCTCGTTGAACCACCCCCATGTACAAATGTGTATCCACCATCCCCTAAATGTTGTAATAACGTAGGATTTTACATTTCCGCATTCTATTGCTTTCAAATGTAAATGCTAGTAATTAGGATATGTATGGCAAGATAAAAATCAATGAAATAGAAAATCCTACTTCAAGATAAAATCTTGCATGCAATAAAACACACTTGCACACTAGCACCCCTAGGGTTTCAATCCACTTGTTGCCTTCAAAAAATGGGCCATGGTATGCATGTTGGGTACTTTGGCAAAACAAAAGATCATAGTCCCTCGATGACGCTATCTTTGTTGCCCAAACAAAAATGATCAAGTCCCTCAAGAAAATTGCCAAAGATACTTGACACAATTGCTATCATGGTCTATACAATAACCCGCGCCTGTCCCGTTTAACATCCTAACACAAGGTTATTCACCAAATACAATGGTGAAATAATACTGTTAAAAAGGGTTAAAAACATAAGGAAATATCTTTGAGTAAAATAGGGTAGATAACTCTTAGTTACTTGATCAAAAAGCTTGCAAACATCCTTGTTGTTTTCAAACACACCTCACAACACAATTTCAAAACATTTTCTCAAATCACACTTTCAAACATTGAAATATCTTTTCAAAAGACAAACACCCTTGTATACATTTAAACAAGAATCATTACAAAGGTTGCCACAATGATGGCCTCTTTTCAAAACATCTTTCAAAACCACACACAAGGCACCATTTCAAACAATTGGAAAAGCAAAGCAAGTGATCTAAACAAATAACTAAGAGCCCATGGATAACCATGGATGAAAAGGGTGCTTGCACCTTCCCTTTTCATAATCTACCCCCCGAACCTGAGAAAACATCTCAAAGGTCTTTCCTGTGCTTTTTGACCTTTCCTTAGGATAAAATAAAAAGTCGATGGCGACTCTTGCTAAACCGAAACATTTGCAAACACAAACGCAAAACCTCAAGTCAGTTCTCCCACCGTATCAGAAACTGTAACTTGCTAATGCTTGCACAAAAACAAAAACCCATAACATGAAACTTGTGGCATTTAATCTCACGATTCCAACCATATAAAATTTGTAACCTAACTCTCAAAGATCAGAGAAAATTTTGGGACCCCTAATTCGTGACCTAAAAATTTCATGAACTTCAAGCTTCAAATTCTCACAGCATAGTTAATATAAATGAAAGTATGCATATGTACAACTTCACCATGTTATGGACTATATTTTTCCTTCACAAATCGTGGCTTGAGGATGCCTAAATGCAGAGATAGAGTTTGAGAAAAATACCTCCTTCAGCTAGATTTGGATAGAGCAATGTAGGTACTTTAATGGAGGCCTGAGGATTGATTAAGCTTCCTTGAACTTCCTTCAAGCTATTCCAATGCTTACTTTGCTTTGAGGATAGCTGGAAATCTCTGCAGAAGTCAAGCTGCAAGCTTCAAAGTTGAAAATGGCAAAGGATGAAACAGGGGTTACAGAACCAGGGAAAGGGCTTGGATAGCTTTTGTATGATGTGTATAAGGTGTTTCAAGTGTCAAGCCACAAAACGCACGAGCCAAAAATTAGTTGGCAATGATTTTGCAGAAATGATGTGTTTGGACATAATTTTGGAGTTTTTCAGTTTGAGTGAGTTCTGGATGCAAGCCAATCGTGTTTTGCATTGTGACAAGTTTGTATACTTGTATAGAATGGATACAAAGTCAGCTTCTCAACAGTGTGCAAGCTTTTGACCTTTTCACCAACTTTCTTGCTTTTGAAGTAAAGTGAAGTGACTTATGCTACATGCTTGTCCTTGCTTGCTCGAGGGCTGAAAAGAGATTGTACCAAATGCCTGAGAGTTGTGTAAAATGCTTACATCAAAGAGACCGGTCCAAGGCTCAAGATTGATAAAGTTACAAAAGCTTCCCTTTATGAAAATAACATTGTGCACTTTTGGCCAAAAATGGAAATGTAACTTGTACAAAGCCTCAAAAGCAAAGATAAAGCCTTTATCTTCTGAGTTTGCATTTAATTATGGAGTGTAGAATGAGTTTAGGACCTGTAAAGCAAGATTCAAACATCAAAGATCTGATTTGCAACTTGATGCTTTGTAAAAATGGCTTGATCAAAAGTGATAAAATGCCAACTTCCCTTCTTCGATTCTCCCTAACCAAAAATGATTTTGGGGAGTTCTTGGACATTTTGGAAAGCTTGCAATGTGCTATATAATCCATATTTGAAATGAATTTTGAGATACCTCTTGGAACTAGGTGAAAAATGTCCATGAAGTTGGGTCCAAAACCTGCCTAAATTAGGGCAAAATTTCACTAAGTTATTTAGTTCATGGACCTATATTCACAAATTCATAACTTGAGATCCAAGCATCTTTTGGGAAAAGTTTGTGAAGAAAAATTGTAGATTTCATGGAGGACTACAACTTTCGTGTTGGAAATTTTATTTGAATCAAAATGCATCATAGTGAAAAAGTGGTGGAAAGTTGGAAAAAAATAAGAAAATTTTTATACTTAGAAAAATTCTAAGTTATGAAAATTTTCAAATTCAAAACCCTAATTTTCAAAATTGGTTTCCTTGGTGAACAAGTTTCATATTTTGACATATCTTGATCAATTATGACCCTTAGCACTTGATTTTGACCAAAAAGTCAAAGTTTGACTTTTCAGTGCACAATTGACTTTTGATCAGTTGACTGCAAAATTCATCTGTCAATCTAATGAACTTTAGATCTTTTGAACCATGTAATTAGGTCAATATGATGCCATTGAACCCTTGAAATCATGCTTGAACTCAATTGGTCATTGGCTAGGTTAAAAATCAGAAATTGCCCTTTCTCAGTAAAAAACCCTAATTTTGACCATTTTGCCCTTTTGATGATTTGATCAAATTTCTTGAGGAGTTATGATCCAAACTTGATCAAATGGTACATATGAGCCTAAAATGTTGATGTGGATAAAAAATTATGAATTTTGACTGTAAATTGGCCATAGTTGACTTTTTCCCCAATACAATTGATTTTTAGGTCAACTGTCCAATTGACTGATCAAAAATGTGGTTCAAGGCTTGAAACTTAACATGAGCAATCTTAGGGATCCAAAATCATGTATGAAGGTCACATGAAGCATTGATGATCCAAAAATCCTTGTGCAAACTCAAACCCTAATTTTAGGTTATCAGTGTTAGATGAGGTGTCTTGAGCTGACCAAACCCTAATCTTGTCTTGAGTCCAAGAAGTCTTGTGAGAAAAATCTTGATAAATGAGAGGGAAAATTTTGGGGTACAACAGCTGCCCCTGTTCAATCTTCTTGAACCTGAAGAGTTAGATGATTAAAGAACGGACCAGACATGGTACCCAGAAACATGTCCACTAGCTCCCTATCAGACAGGGGAGGCTGGACTCTTCGTGCTAAGTCCCTCCACTTCTAAGCGTAGTCTTTGAAACCCTCACTCGAACCCATATCCAAACTATGGAGTTGAGTACGGGTGGGATCAAGGTCTGCATTATACTGATACTGCTTATAAAAAGCAGTGGCCAGGTCTTACCAATTATGGATGTTGGCCCTTTCCAGTTGATAGAACCAATCTAACTGAGTTCCAGATAGACTATCCTAAAAGAAATGGACCCACAAGTCTCTGTCAGCAGTGTTAGGCTGTATCTTCCTCACATAAGATCGGAGGTGCATCTTGGGACACGAAACCCCATCACACTTAGCAAACACTGGTGCCTTAAACTTTGGCGGAATAATAATCCCAGACACCAAACCTAGCTCTTCAAAGTCCAGCCCGGGCACTTTCTGAATCTCCATTGCACTCAGACGCTCTTCCAGATGTTTGTATTTTTCGTCAGCCGTAGGATACTACTCTTCATTGTAATCAGTGTTATTATCAGATTCCTCTGGACTAGGGTCTTCCTCTCTTGTCTCACCCTCTTGATTCTCTCCTTCCTTGGATGAAGAGGTCAGATCAACCATTTGCTTCAACGGTCCCTTGAATCTTCTTCCCAGATTTACCATACCAACTGTCCTTCTTGGCTTCTTAGCCTTGTCTTTAACAATCAAGGCTTTCAGTTCCTCCTGCCCTTTGTTTAGAGCCACGATCATCTGTTGGAATTGTGCATTTTGAGTCTGTAAGTCTTTCACAATTTGTTCGAGAGCCATTTCTTGCTGAAATAAACAACGAAGAAGATGAGAAACATGTTTATGCATTGATATGTATGACACGTGTATGGAATGATTTCAAGGACCTTATTGGATTCAAACTCTTTTAAACAAAACAAAAAGCAAAACCTTTTATTAGCAAGTTTTTAAAGAAACAAAAGATTACACAAGGATAAACATTGAAAGGAAATTCCTAAGTCTCCCATGGACGCTTCCTCTTGGTGTTGAGGTAGGTGTTGAGGTTCCTCTCTTCATGAAGTTGCTTTGTTGATTCCAGCACCTTCTTCTCACTTTCATAGAATTGAGCCTCAAAAGTATCTTGTTCTTCCTTGAGCTGGATCCAAGACTTTTGCAACTCTTTGAAGTTGGTTGGCATATCAGGATGGAGAATAATACAGGACTCGCCCCCTTGAACAATAGGTTCTAAGATCACCGATAAGATGGAATTGTATGGCATCATAAGACTTTGGTCTCGAGCTCTCACCCATTTGAGGTAAGATTCCAAAGGGATGAAGTTCTTACGCCCCAAAGTCCTACTATCAGTCTTCTTAACAATGCCCCAAGAGCTGATGAACCTCTGACGATAATTATGCAAATCATCTGAGTAGTTGAACACAATACCCTGGATGAGCATATCCGGTGGAACATCTCTCCGTGCATAGCCAAACTGACGTAGTGCTAAAGAAGGATTGTAGGTGATGCCTCCCCTAATGCCCAAGAGTGGAACATTAGGAAATTCTCCGCAGCGATCAATAAAAGAAATGTCCTCTTGAGAGCGAGGACACCAATAGATGTCGGAGTGAGAGAGAGACATTATTCTTTGACTCCACCTTAAGCCTAAATCATTTTGCATTACTGACCGAGGAAGGTGCAAAATAAACAACCTATATAGCATAGGGATGCAACATATGAGAGTTCCTCGCTTCTTCAGAATACGAGTATGGAGAGAATGTAGGATATCCCCGAGCAGTGTAGGAACCAGATTGTAAGCAAGAAAGATGTTGATGGCATTCACGTCTATAAGTTGATCTGAATTAGGAAATAGGACCAACCCATAGATCAAGAGGGCTATAACATCTTCTAAGGCATGATAGCTCATAGCATCCAGGAAAATCTGAGATTTCTTCATCAGGAAATTTGCAAGGAGACCCTTAACTCCACTTCTTTTTTCCCAATTGGACTCAATGTCAGATGGTTTCAAGTGTAAAGCTACGACAACATTTTCAGAAGCTGGGTCTTGTTCTAAACTAGTGAAAGGTACTCTCTCCAATATAGGTAAACCAAGTAACTTAGAGAATTCTTCCAGCGTAGGCACCAGTTTATAATCAGGGAATGTGAAGCAATGGTGCTTAGGGTCGAAGAACTGGAATAAGACACTCATCAAACCTTCGTCAAATCCGGTGGTAACCAAAATGAGCAAGTGACCATGTCTTTTGTGGAATGATGAGTCCTCGGGGACTTTCAAGACTAATTCCTTGAGCTTAGAGGGAAATTCTATGAAGTGAATTCAAATGGTTTTTCTGCGACCTGAATTCATATCCTACAAATCAACCAAGAGGTAAATCCAACAGGTCCGTGAAATGATTAGTATGTATGAATGTCATGATGTTTATGATGTCATGATTATGCTAAAAATCACAGATGAACACAAGTAAATCACACAATAGACCTTAAGTTCAATGGCTTGCTTTAGTTTTTAAGGTATGTACCCTCTTGAATGTTCAGTTGGCTCAACATGTCCTATTAATAGTAACCGGGTTCTAAGGAGCCTCAATATCACCAACCTTCCCTTTAGAAATTGTTTCAGCTCTGCACCGAAGTATTACGGCCAAAAAATCCTGAAAGTCCAGCCTTAATGAGTGTAGTATCGAGTATCAACCAATCTTCGATCAGAACCAAAGCCGATTATCTCACTACTTCCTAATGGCTAGGATGAGTCAATTTAAAGGTTCTAAAGGTCAGTTAGTGCTTAGTGACACTATGAGGAAGCCTAATTTATCCTTAACTTACTCAAGGAACATTAGTACAACCCAAAGTATCGCGCTAACGTAGCCACCACTTCGTTCGTATCGGTCTACGCCGTACGACTTCCATGGTTTATTGCTACTTATCTAATAAGGTGCCCCAGATCCGGGTATAGGATCTTTACAAGAATACCCCAACAAAACCCTCAAAGATAAAAGCAGTCAAAGCAAACAGAGAAAGCAATTTAAAATGATCTAGATCCTAAGGTAAACCTCACTTTATAATTTTCTCCAGCAGAGTCGCCAGTTCTGTGATACGGTGGCAGAACCGATTGTTTAATACTGGTTTGCATTTTTTGTTCACAAATGTGCGGTAAGTAAGAGTCGTCACCGACGTTTCTTTTATCCAATAAAGGAAAGGGTGAAAAGAACAGAAAAAGACATTTTTTTTCGAGATTTTTGAGTAAGGGGGGTAGATTATGGAAAGGGAAGGTGTTAGCACCCTTTCCATCCATGGTTTTCCATGGGCTCTTAGGTACTTGCTCATCTTTGAAAATTGCTTTTGTGTTTGTGTATTTTGAAAAGCTTTGAAAATTCCTTAGTGCGGCGATTCACTTTATGGTAACCCTTGTATCAGTCCTCAAGAGTGTGATAAAGTGTTTTGAAAACTTTTGTTTGAAAAGTATATTTGAAAGTGTGGTGTGTAAATTTATTTGAGCAAGTACCTAACAGTTATCTACCTTCTCGAAAAAAGACTGTTCTTCTCCTCCTTTCCTTTAGACCGTGTTATCCTACTATTAGTGAGTAGGTAACCCTAGTCGTTAGATTTTTGAGGGACTATCGAAAGGGACGTACGGTCACTAAGGCAACAGGGCAAGATCTCTTAGTAACTGTCCTAAAGCCCTAAGATCACTTTTATACCGATGCAACAGTCGAGAGGGTCATCGAGGGACTAGTGGTCTCTAGACTTAAGGACAACCACTAAGAATTCTCACATTTCGAGAATTATGACTGTAATTCAAAGGCAATCGAGTGAGGTATACCCTAAGGGTGCAAGTGTGCAACAATGTGCTTTTTTCAGATATTTTATCTTGCACAATTAGGGTTATCTAGGTTCAATTAATCATTATCTTTCATGCAACCCTATTAAACATTCATCTAAGCAGTTTATCGTGCAGGAGAATAAATGGCAGAAAGATAAAACTCCTAACTATTACAAGGCTTTGGTGCAATTACATCAATAATGATTGAAAATTAAAAATGCGGAATTAAAACCCTAATTAAACTATTAGAAACCGGGCACAATTACATAAATAATGAAAAATAAATCGTACGGCAAAAATAATTAAGCGCGAGAATTAAAATTGAAAAAGGTGCAAAACCCTAAAAAAATCCTGATTTGATTATTAAAATATTTTTTGAATTTTATATAAAAAAATGATTTGAAATTGACCTAATTTTCTAATTAATTTTAATTAATAAGTTAAAATTGATTAAAATAATTAATTTGCAAACATTAATTTAAATGAAAATTAGGACTTATTTTTGTGATGATTTTCTGATTTTATAAAAAATTGATTTAAAAAGAATTAAACTAATTAAACAAAATAAAAATAGTAAAAATTAAAAAGAGTGAAGGGATGGGCCTGAGGGGTGTAAACCCAAATTTGGGGGGTGGCATGCTGAATTCGTCCAAGGCCCAATCCTGTGGCCCATCACCAGCGCTGGATCCAGTGTTGTTGGGAGCCTAGAGGTCCATCAT
Source organism: Vicia faba (assembly GCA_948472305.1). Taxonomy (NCBI): domain Eukaryota; kingdom Viridiplantae; phylum Streptophyta; class Magnoliopsida; order Fabales; family Fabaceae; genus Vicia; species Vicia faba. The sequence goes on along the minus strand of OX451739.1, from coordinate 508,062,693 downwards.
GGGGAGCTTCATTGGAGGCGTGAGATCAGGGAAATGCTTGATCTAATGGTGATGAATATGTGGCGTATGATGGACGCGCTGGGCATGACAACATTGAATCTGCAAATAGATGTTAAGAAAAATAATATGTAGGAGGCAAGGATCGAGCCCCTGACCTCCTACACGCGTGGGCTTTGAAACCATCCATCCTTGCCACTGAGCCACTTGTTCTTTTGTGATATAAAACAAAAACAATATATCTTATTTAATAATTAGCAGTAGTGATAAATGAAAAGCGTGCGCCATTCAAATTTTCTAACCAGACTTGGACACGCCATCATCTTCTTCAAAGGGACTGTCTTTTAGACATCACTTTTACCTACGGGCAACATGTTGTAACTATAAACCTGCATATTTCAAAAATCACAGCCACACAATAAAAATAAAATCTAAGAACCCAGACCGACTGGGCTTGATCTCCTGAGTACATTGATACTCTTCTTTTGGCTTAATTTCACCTGTAACCCTAAAACGCACCTACAAACCCTAACAATGGAAGTTATCCATACAAGCATAAAAACTCATAATTAATTATACAAACAGATTCTAAATAACGATACAAACATGAATGTATGTTTAGAAATCATTTATAACGCGTAAATCCTCAAAACTAAATTCAAGAATGAAGGGAAAACCGTGATATCGTATGAGGCGTTTCTGGGTGCTTTGATGCGTGGGAATGATTCAGGTGGCTTCAGAATACCTCCAACAATCGACTGCGGGCCTCAGGATGCTTTGAATCTCCTTGTGGACAAAAATCTGACCACCACTTTCTTGTCAAAATTTTGAGTTTTGTTCTTCCAACTCACACGGCCAATCCTCCTTTTTCTGGTCTGGGAATGTTACGCATATATATGAGAACATATTAGGTTAGCAAAACTGGATGCAATCTTGAAGATTTGTGAGAAAAAGATTTGATTTGCAATTTGTATTTTAAGTTTCCAAAATTGGCCAAAACATGCTCTTTTCATTCCAATCAGTCCTTGCACGAAATCTTCACATGCTCATCAAATCCTAGACTCATTATATGGCCCTAAAACAAATCTTTGGATTTTATTTCATTATTTCAATATTTTATTTGATTTATTTTGATTTAAATGAATAAAAAATCAAAATAAATAATAAAAATAATGAAATAATGTATGAGTGAGCTCAGGGGTCGTGGGCCATGTTAAGAACAAGTTTCAAGCATGGAAACATGGGCCCATTTGGAAAAAAAATCAACTTTGATCAATGTTGACTTCATGCACATTTCTAAAATTTGGTCAACTTTAGCAATGCACATCTCTCTCATTTTTGACCCTAAGAGGATGTTCTTGGACTTTTTAGAAAGCTTAGGATGTACTCTAAATAAACCTTTTTGTTTCATCTCAATTGGATCTTCCATGTTCATGTAAGGAGCTTTGACCCAAAATATGTTTTTGTTGACTTTTTGAAATGACCTATAATGTCTGAGCTTATATCTTTTGATTGATGAATTTTTTGAACTTGAGGGATCAAGATAAGTTGTAGGGAATATGACTCTCTTAAAAATGAGCCTTGGTTGGAAAATTTCTGATAAAGTATGAGAAAGTTATGCCTGGTCAAAGTTTGGTTGACTTTTCCTATAGAAACCCTAAATTGCCATTTTTGACTTTTGAAGAGTTGGGAGCATTTCTTGAGGAATAATGATCAAACGTTGATCAAATGATGGACAATAATTTAAAATGTTGATGTTGACCCAAAATCTTGATGTTTGACTGTATTTGGGCCGTAGTTAACTTTTGACCTAGTGCAGTTAATTTTTAGGCATTTGAGCAGTTGACTGAGCAAACTTGTAGTGCAAGGCATGAAACTTGGCATGGATGATCTTGAGGACATATTAGGGAAATGGGAAACATTTGAGACCCTTTGGACTCAACCATCTTGATGAGGAGTGAAACTCTAGTTTGAGGCTTATTGTCTTAAGAGGAGGATTTGTCTGGTCAATCCTTAGTCAACTTGAGCAATTGAGGACCTCTAAGAGTATGTCTTGTGTGGAAAGGGGAGGGCAAATTTTGGGATACAACAATATCCAAACACTTTAGCTACGATTATTCAAATTAATACAAAACTAGAAAGAATAACATAGTCGTCGATGTTCTATCGCAAGATCCAAAAGGCCCATCTACGCACCTTTATTTCTCTATTCCTCATTTCGTTTTTTTGAATCAGCTTCTCCAATACATTCAAAATAACCTTACTTTCCATAACCTTCTTTCCCAATTTCAAACCAAACCTTCATCATTCCCAAACTACAAAGTTCACAGGGCCTCATTCTTTACAAAAAACGTATTTGGTTAGATCCTCAAAGTCCGAATTGCCACCAATCACCCGAAGAATTTCACTTTACACCATTAGAAGGTCACATGAGTATCACCGAAACAATAACACAGGCTCAAATTCAATTTTTTCAAGGAAGAACTTTGTCAAAGTGTCCGAACCATTGTCACCAACTGTCACACATGCCAATAACAAACATGAAGCAAATGAACTAAAATAATTATTTTAACCCCTATCGATTCCTACAAGTGTTTGGAGACCTATCCCTCAATTTTATTATAGGTTTGTCTGTTTCACATGGCTTATTTGAGGTTCTTGTGGTAGTAGATTGATTCTCTGAGGGTGTGCATTTAGGTTCCCTTCCTACCAAATTCACCATGTATAAGGTTTCATTGCTTTTTCATTTACCTGGTGTGTAAATATTACATATTTCTCCACAATTTGGTTAATGATCGTAACTATATCTTCACGAGCTGCTTTTGGCGTTAACTCTTTCGTTTGTGTGGCACCAAGCATCATATGAGCACTACTTATGACCTTGAAGTCGATGACCAATATAAGTTTCCAATTGTGTTCTTGAACAATGTGTTTGTTCCTTTATGCAAAAACATCCTCAATAATGTTTCACCTATTTAAACCTTGATGTGTGGTCCTACAACACTTATCTTTATTCCTCTACTAGGATTTCACCATTTGAAATTACTTTTGGCAAACCACCACCTACCATTCAACATTATCTCATGGGTTCTTTCCCTATTAAAACTGTTGAATCAATGACCATTTCCCTCCAAGAACTCATCATCAAACTCCAGCAGATCTTATCCAAATCAGAGACACATGAAATATTTTGCAGATAAAAAATGCAGAGATGTTTCATTCAAAGTTAAGTCACGGGTCTATATCAAATTACACCCATATCACTAGAAATCATCCACCCCTTTCTCATGCACCAAACTCTCTCAATTCTTCTATGACCCTTTCAAAATTCCGATATAATTGGCCAAGTAGTTTACTATTTAGACCTTCCCCTGCATCCAAAATTCACCTTGATTTTTTCACTATTCATTATTGAAACTTCACCATTATCCCATCGAGTCCATAAATTCTTCCCTACCACCTACTTTAATTAACAATCACCCATTTTATCCAGCATGCCTCCAAATGGGATACATTTGTCACACATCCTACTTGTCTTGTGCTCGTCCAATGACAATGAGTTACTTATAAGGACACTTTTTGAGAAGCTTGGCTCCAAATTTGTGAGACTTATCACCTTAAGGACAAGGTGTCTTTTCCAACCACAAGGAATATAGCAGCCCAATACTATTGACACCAACATTACTAAAGAACAACTCACACCCAAGCCCATTGGAATATAACAACCCAATGAAAAAACGAAAAATTCAAGAGATTCAACACTTGACTCAATTACCTCAAGGACTACATGTGAAAAGTAGCAGACAATGCTTGAATAATATTCCTAAGATTTTAGAAGAATTACATCTCACCATATCTTTATCATTTGTTAGAATTATGTTAACATCTTTTCCAAATTTTTTCATTTTCTATAAGGAGGTCCCTTGTCCTATAACTCAAAAAATTAACACTTAACAACTTGATGGTTGAACGCTGTATTACACAGAGAAACATCTAGTTTTAATGCAGCACTAATTTTAATAAATTTGTGGAGGTAAATTTTTTAAAATTGTAATAAATAAACAAGTCCAAAATGAAGCCCAATCTACCTCCTTTTCAAAGGTGGGCCCATTCACTATGCATATAAATTCACTAATTAATTTTTTAAACCCTAATCACAGTCAAATTCAACAGTTCACTGATTTGCGAGTCGCACTGAAGTCGTGAGAGGATCAACTTCGAGTCACATTCAACTCAACAGTGAGATATTCCGACCAAGATTTTCCTCTCTCCAACGTTATTATCACTTCACACTCTTCTCGCCTTTTCATCTTCCCTTATTCCTCTATTTTCTCTTTCAATTATTACAAAAAAAATTATATCCATATCTCTAATTTACATTTATTTTTCTCAGATATAATTCACATGTTCTTACGAGATTGTGTTCTCTTTCTTGTTTATTCATCATCAATATGAAATAATTTCACAAAAAATAAGCACTTTTAATAAATTCTGAATTGAAATAACGTTTGACGTAATTCACAAGAAACCCGTTTTTTATTTTTATTTTTTTTGAATTCTGAAGCAAAGTCACTATTTTGATATTTCAGATTCATTTCTCTGTTATGGGTGAACTGGGTGGTTTCGGTAAGTGGAGCAGAGAACAAGACATGGCATTTGAAAATGCATTGGCGAATTATCCTGAGGATGCTGTGGATCGATGGGGGAAAATTGCGGATGTTGTACCCGGGAAAAGTTTGGAAGAGATTATGCGTCACTATCAGCTTTTGGTCGAGGATGTCAGCCTCATTGAATCTGGAAATGTGCCTTTACCGTGTTATGATTCTTCTCCGGAGGGATCGACAAAGCGTGCTCGTGGAAAAGGAGCTGTCAAAAAGGGAGCTAATGGGTCGAAGTCTGATAAAGATCGACGAAAGGGCATTCCTTGGACTGAAGATGAACACAGGTTAGTTTATCTTAGTTTGTTATTACTACTGTCTCTTGTTTTTTTAGTTTTATTTAACTGTATAAATTTGAGGTATTTGGAGCTTATATGTGATGGTGTTGGAATTGCGGATTGTAAAAAATAAAGTTTTGTTCAAATTCTGCTATGTTGTAGTAATTGTTGTCAAATATCGACCATGGTGGATTGTGGTGGCAATTTTTTTGACAATTGCAGTTGTCAATTAGTGTGTATGGCAGCTTAAAATGCGGGATTTTTGGCTTTAGCCCATCCACGATCAATAACACTAGCTATCATCCTATAGCCGCTATTTGAGAAAAGCTATCATCCTATAGCCGCTATTTGAGAAAAGTTTGTGCTAAATAGTGTACGTGTATCACAAGACCATAGCGATCTGTTCAAATTCTGCTATGCTATAATATTTGACGACACTGATGATATTTGGTTGTAGACAATGTTGTCGATGGTGGATGATGGAGAGCCGAAATCCCGCTATATAGCAGATTATGGCGGAAAAATTCGCAATATCGGCCGGTATTTACCATCGCGCCAACCCCAAAAACCGCAATGTATATCCGCCATGGCCGATATTTGATAACACTGATTGTAGGGTCTATATATCCTAAGCTATCTGAGCCGTGCATTAAGTTTTTCAGTGGATATTTGTTAGAGAAGTTTCCAGTCTTGTTATGACAGTTTACTGCGGTGTCTGTTTTACTAAACCATGACATTTGGGACTCCTGGACCAGTGTGTAGAATTTATCTATAGTATTGGGTAAAGTGTTTGGGGTTCAAATCGTAGTGGTTGTTAATTTGTTGGTACTGCTCGTATGTCTTCACCGACCCTTGTGGCATGCATTTGAATCAGACAAATTTCCCTTCTCCTAAACTTTTTATCCATATTAAAGAAAAAAGCGATCCTTTTCCCCATAATATTTAACGCAATATACCAGAATGGTGCCTATTAGATATTCTACCGAACCACGTTTATTTAGACTTTATTGCATTGATATAGGATCACTACTTGTTAGATTTAGTTTCAATAGTATCAATAATATGCCGCGAATGTTACAATCAGTTAAACCGGATTGTTTTGCTTGATTTTGTTATGGGTTTACTCCAATCTTTGGAAGAGTTACTGCTATATCCGATCTATGAAACAATCGTGTGAGGAGATTTTGGCAAAGTGATGTAGAACAGTGTATTGGTGGTTGTTAGATTTAGAAAAATTTAATGAGCTTGATTGTTATCAATAATCAATATCATTTAATCATTTAATGGTGTGTCGGATTTTTTCACAACCACGATATGGTGTCATGTTTATACCGTGGACTTTTTGCATTCCGCCATTGACAAAACTGATCAGGATTAAATTGTTGACTTAGTTAGAGTCTTAGAGATACTGATTAAGAAAATCCATGTTTCTGTTTAACATTTGATCATCTTTGTGGAAGGTTAATTTTGAATATGGTTAGTAATGTTTTTAAGTATTTTCAAAATTGTGGAACAGGTTATTTCTTATAGGCTTGGAGAAGTATGGAGATGGTGACTGGCGAAGTATATCAAGGAGATGTGTGGTGACAAGGACACCTACTCAAGTCGCAAGCCATGCTCAGAAATACAAGATTCGTCAGAAATCAATGAATGAGAAGAAAGAAAGAAGAAGGCGATCCAGCATACATGATGTCACCCTTGAGAAAAATGTAGACATTCCAGGACCTCAAGTACCAATTACTGGTCAATCAAGCGATCCTGCAGCAAGTTCGGCTGGAGAATCAGCCACACAAGTTCCTCCAGCCCCAGCTACTGAAATGATTGCTGCTGCCGCACCTGCTGAAATGTTTGCTGCAGCCCCACCTGCTGAAATGTTTGTTGCAGCCCCATCTGCTGGAATCAGAACTTTAGATAATCCTCCGGCCCCACCTGCTGGAATCAGAACTATAGATAATCTTCCTGCCCCACCTGCTGGAATTTATGCTGCTCCTAGGATCTGGCAACCTGTAGGAGGACCAGTTGTATCTGCAGATGGCACCACTCCAGTGAATCTCACTGCTTCTGGACACACGGCTTATGGTCGTGTGCCGGTTTCTGGGACAGCTATTCAAGAGGCACCAATGAACTTTAGTTCTCTGAAATATCTCATGCAACAAACATCTACTCGCATGTAAAGTGCTGATCAGAGGCACATGAAATACATACATAGAAACAGAAGTCAAATTACAGTTACTTTTATTTCTGCATTGTTCCTTATGTGCAAGCAAGTGTTTTAAATTCAATCAATTATTCAAATAAGAGATTGATATTTAACATCCTTGGCATAGGACAAAACGGAAATAAGTTTTTTTTTTTGTAGAGATACAGATTGTTATAGACAGTCAAATAAAGTGATTTGTTGTGAATTAGAGGAAGTTCCTTGGCCTTAAATTTTCAAGGTTTTATTGTTATTAGGAAATAAAGCTCATATCAGAGTACTTCATAGTGAAAATGAAAAGGATTTGGGTTGTCTGGTCCCTACAAATGTAGAAGGCTGATCTCAAACAGTTGGAATTGTTTTTTTAATTCATTTTGTTTTTCATTTAGTTTTCCTAATTCAAGTAACTCCGTCTCCATTGACATCAAGGGTTAGGACTTAGGATTAGGACTCACTTTTTTTTTTCATTTGTTGTTTTAATATTTTATGGTAATTAGGGTATTGATTTATGAACCTACATCAACTTGTTAGTAATATGATATTTTGATGTTTTTAATATCAGTAGCATTTTGTTCATAAATGCTCAAGTAATTAACATATATTGAATCGTTAACACATTCCAATTAAATTTAGAATTCAAATTAGATTTTTTTTTTTTTGACATACAACATATATTGAATTGAATTGTTAACACATTCCAGTTAAATTTAGAATTCAAATTAGATTTTTTTGACAAACAAGAACTTAACTTATATCATTAATCAATAGAAGTTCAATACAAGAAAAAATCATATGAAATAAATTACGTCTAGTCCAAAAATCGGCTGCCTTTGCTATAGAGTGAGCAACCGAATTCGAGTAATTTAATTTTTTAGGAATATTTATAAGATATATTTAATTTAATTTTTATAGTAAAAAATAAATGAATTAAAATGTTTGAGAGCGAGAAGTTATGGGTGATTACTTTTTATTATTTTTATGAGAATCGTAAGATTTTCATCTTATAACATGAGAATAGAAAGTGACAAAATTATGTGTAAAATAAATTAGAAGGAATAAAAAATTCCTAAATATATTTAATAAAACTTGAATAAAAATGTAAATGGAAAATATTTCAACCTAAATTCCCCGGAATAAATTTGTAATCTAGAAATAAATGTCCTTAAGATTATAAGAAAGTTGCATGAGAAAAGAGGAAGTCTGAGAATAGATTTGTAATCTAGAAATAAATGCCCTCTAAGATTATAAGAAAGTTGCATGAGAAAAACTTGAGAATTAAAGAGGCAACTGTGAAAGAGATTAAAAAGGCACCTGTGCTGACTAAAGAGGAGTTGAAGACTCCAGCTCAAAACCATAGCACACCTGATTCATCAACATGGATGTATGTGGCTAATCATAGGAAGACAAAAGATAAATTTGTGATCCTTGAACTTGACACCATCAAGGAAGTTAACTGTCAAAATGAATTTGAAACCCTAGACTCATGGGATGACCCAGGCCCAAGCAACCACCCCTTAGGTGAATGATAATATCTTAGAATGTGAGGGGGATAAATAATGCAGAAAAGTGTAGTGAGATTTTCTCCTGTCTCTATAGCATGAACCATGATTTTGTTATCAACAAAGCCAATAATATTAGAAATAAATGAAAGGGTAACTGGCTATTTCTAGAAAATTATTCCCACCATCATAATAGCAGAATATGGATCATGTGGAATGCCAACAAGATGAAATTATCCATGATTAATTGCTCTGACCACTACATCCATTGTGGCCTGCACTACCTGAATGGCGTCCGACAGACACTTCTTCGTCTGCCCGACATCAAGTCGGAGAGACAACCATGAACCGATCAGATCATTACCTGTAGTCTACCTCCTCCACAGGACCAACGACTAGTTGCAAGCACTCTATCTGGTTTGACTGACAATCCTACAACGCAAGGTAAATACTTATCACAATCCTACAACGACAACATGTAAACGAAATGAATCCTAAGTACAAAAATCATACTAAACATTCTAAAACAAAACAAACTCAATCATGAATCACACCTAGTAAAAATTCACCAGTAGATGAAGAACACATAAAGGTGAGGAATAAAAAACACGCATCCACACTCTTTCAAACAATAGACTAAATTATGCATTCATCCAAAAACTCATATTGGAAATACAAAGGCAAGAATCACAAGGGCTTTTTAAGGTTGTAATGTGGCTTGGTTAACAAACAAGGGATAAGTCCTAAAGCTAATCGAAACAAAAACTTGCCTTAATCTAAGGGAGTGATCAACTCACAAAGACTCAAGCAAAATAAATTCAATCAAACTTCTTCTTCATTCCAAATTTCAAACCAACACACATTACTTATTATCACACCATTATTCAAATTCTTTTTATTTTTCAAAACTTTTCTCTTTTTTCTTTCTTTTTCTTTTTTTCTTTTTCACTTTTTTTCCCTTTTCTATTTCTTTCTCAACCTCATAGTAATACACACAAGAGAAAGCAAATAATTCTCTCCCTAACTTGAATTCAACCATATCATAATGTGAATACTCCCTACTTTCTAAAGCAAGGTAAAAATTCAAACTACAAATCATAGTTAAGAGTTCAAGAAAACAAAGAATCAATATTCATAAAAAAAGCATTTAGCAAAAATAACATAGATATCGACAAAAAGTCAAAAGGGGATACTAATAATCACACACTCACAAGGTGAATTGACTATTTGGCCAAGGTAGTTTTGCTCAAAATGAAACAAAAAATTCCTTGATCATGTTCATGCTTTCATACAATCAACACAAAAAAAAAGATTAAACATATTAAAATCCAGTTAAAACAAGAATTGTGGCCTCCAGCATATGTGAACAATGGAAAGCTTCCTCATATTTATGGGTAAAAAAGGAACTAAAGTGATTCAAGTCATGAGCAAGTAATTAAAAAAGAATGAATGGTATGGTAATTATATAAATGATAAATTTACTAAACATGTTATGTTATAGAAAGCGATAAACGAGTACACGGCGAGTACCAACTTTAAAAACTATCATTAACATACATCCGCAAGTTGACACACTAAAAATTAGAAAATCACCAAATGCGACTTCAAGCTATCTAACCAAAATTTGAGTCCAAACAAAAAAAGAAAGAATTAAAAATATTACTATTAATTACTATACTATAAAGCCTTGGGTGAAGTGGGAAAAAAGAGAGCCAAACGAAAAATTAAAAAGAATTCATTGGCTCTGCACAGCAGGGCGCATTAAGCAGTACAGAGCGCGCTAAGCGCGCTACACCAGTTGCAGAAAAACAGGGCAAATGGTGCAGCTGCTATGCAAGCTCCACTTACACCTACACAACCTCAAACATACAATATTGACAACATACAAACTTCCTCAATCTAAACACAACAAGCTTGCATAAAAACTCAAAATTACATAACAAAACAAACGGGTGAAAGTGAATTAAACAATTTCACCACACAACATAAACGAACATAAACATGCTTGTTTTATGTCGTAAGCTCGACGCTTTTATTGTGTGAGCTAGTAACATCCTCCCGTCATGCCATGGTATTTTCAGACTGTGCAAACCTAAATAAAGTGTCATAACATGCACACAACAAACGTTACGAAAACGAGACAATTTACAACAATACATAAAAACAAAGAAAAACACATATATGCACAAGTATGAAAAGTAAACATAAAACATGTACAAGTAAAAATAGACAAGTTTATGTACACATTCTATACAACATATATATTAATTACAAAACTCAAAAACAAAGAAACTATCAGAATACAAAACAATAAACATCAATCCCCGGCAACGGTGCTATTTTGCTGGATGCGGTAAAGCGACAAGCAAAAAGTAAAGTATTATTTTTACCGGGTGATATAGGTTATATCCTATTGTATCCACGGAGATTGGTGTATTGAACTGCCGTTCGAAAAATATCTTGTTAATGAGTTTGGGGTTTGAATTGGTTGAAAGGAAAAGTATCAATAGAAAATAAACCTATAAAAAGGAAAAAAATAACTTATCAAGCATGCATATATACTACTTCTCACAAACTTAAACCTATCGACATGTTATACTAAACCTACAATATTCATCAATGTCATCACATGTCAAACACAACACCCACTGTATCATCTCGATGATGATCTCTCAACCAACCTTAACAACATATAAGTCAACCGTGCTCATTTATATTGACGATCTCTCAGAGCGACACAAACAACACAAAAGCATTAATCACAGAAACCCTAAGTAAATGGCAGCTCTAAATCTATCTCTAGAATCCATAAACTAACAGATAATCATCCTAGGTAAGAATTCGAGCAGTATATGTCTATAGCAACTCAAATCCCTAGCACAGAGCAAAAATCAAGGATAACAATCGACAAATATTTGTAAAGTAAGTTTTATATAATGCCAAGGGAGACAAATATACATAAGATCAAAATAAATATATATAAAAACCCAACCAAAATAGAATACACAAAGAAAAAGAGAAATGAGCCACATATCTACCGGTTTGTCAGTGCTGATCGAAGAGCAATCCACCCCAGATAATCCGTATGCAAGCTCCATAGTTGTTATCTAAGCTAATCCTAATAAAATTAGAGGTTGATGGAGTTTGGAGCAAAAACTTCCCCAAAACTATAACAAAAAATGAACTAAAAATAAAGTTATAAAACAAATCTCAGCAGATCGTGCTTAGCGGGCTCACCGCGCTAAGCGTGCTGCATGATATTTACACATCAAATCAACCTAAACCGCACTAAGAGTGCTATCCACGCTAAGCAGGCTCAATTATAAAGCTTCTTCCAAATTGTCAAAACGCAAGCAATGCACTACAAAATATACTGAGCACACTCACGCTTAGCCGCCTTCGACACCTTATTCCTTTATGCTCCAAAATGCAACAAATACCTACAAAATGAATGGAAAAATATCAAACGGTACACTATGTACATAAAACACAAATAAACACAAACTAAACGTATTTACACAAAAGTCGAGTTTATTCAATGATTATTAACAACAAAGAGTCGATAAGTGCAACAAAAAGTATATACAAAAATAACTACAATTTGCACTTATCAGTGTCCTAGTGGATAGAGGGATATATGTTATTCTCTTTTGTGATTTATAGCAAAGAAGAATATATTATATGTGAAGTATTCAAAGGTTCTTATCTAGACCTCGAATGAGAATAAGGTATGTTTATGAGTTATTCTATTAAGAGAGGTACTTTTAGTAATGTTATCAGGATCAAAAAATCAGTGATGTACTCATTAAGAAAGGTACTGATGTTCAACCAGATGTTGGAACATCACCACAGTAGTTTGTTATTCCAGAGATTGTGGAAGATTCTAAAAGGTTATGAGGTACTGAATAAGAAATCTATCAAGAAAGAATTTTAAGAAGGAGTTCATTATTTGGAGTTTATTCTAGTCTGTGATCATCAGTTGTTTCAGAGTTGAAATATGTGATGTTGAAGAATCTTGGAGTAAAAGCTTTTGGGCCAAGTATGAAGAAGATTGTATTGTTGGATGATATTCTGATCACTTGGATTAAAATTAATTGAATCTTGGAATATCCTTAAGATTAGGTACACTGCTGAAGGGAGATGAGTTTTAATTGGGTTGATTACTAAAATAGTGCAATGTCAAATGGAATGTTATGACATTGTAGTGTGATATGCTACTGCAATCAAGGTACAAGGATTTTATTCTGCTTACAGAACAAAGTCATTGATTCTATCATCAATGTGTCAGGGGTCTTTCTACAAGCTTATATTGACACTCCTAAGCTTGGTATGGCTAAGAATATCTGGAAGTATTTTCATCATAACTTGCGGTGCAAAGTTACATTGAGATTATGAGAGGTAGTTTTGGAAATTGAATTAATGACTAAGTATAGCTATGACTGTTTGGACGGTTGTGGCAATTATATTCATCACCTGGCGGACTGTGCGATCTTATAAGAATAATATTTAATGGCATGGAAAAATATCATTTCAAATGTTGTAAAATCTTCAAGCAGTCAAAGCTTGGAAAGAGAGAAAGCTGATAAAAAATGTGTCTCTCTCCTACTGTAAATGGTTCACTGTTACTAAAGAAGACTTTATCTCCTACCAATAATGTTTTCATTGACTAGATTGTTGTTACAAGCAAGGTTTTGTTACAATCTAAGTAACTCTTCATTGTATTTAAAGACTATACAACCTCACCATCCTCACAAGCTGCATTTCAACATGAGCAAAATCTTTCAAAATTGCTAATGCAAAGAAGACTCTTCTGCTAGAAACCAAGAATGAAGGGGGTTTTGGTTCAGATAAAGTATATTTAAACACATTAACAAATGTTGGAGCATCTACTAGAACATATAGGATAGGGAAAACACCTAGAATCAAGGTGAAGTCCCTCAAGAAGAACAATGTGCATACACTTAATTCAAAATCAGAGGCTGATGAAGATTGGGTCAATTTTATTGACTTAGGAGATTGTGTAGGATAGCTGTTATATGCTATCTGTTTATAAACAAACAAAAAAAACAAAAAAAAGGTTTTTTTTTCCATTTGTTTTCTTTTGTTTATTGAGTCATTGTTTTTCTTAGCTTGTGTCCCTTCGGGTGAGTTCTCGTTTGTTCTTTCTGTTTTTCTTTGTTATGTCTTTTGAGTCAATTTGATGCAATTAGTCTTGTATCAAGCAAAGGGTCTGTTTATTTTTTCCTTGGACTATTTTTTTTGAGTCAGTTTTTGAGTCTTCCTTTGTTTGACTTGAATCAATTCTTGCTTCTATTGTTTCTTCGTGTGTCAGTTTCTTTTCACTCTGTTTTTGTCAATTTTTGGCTAAAAAGGGGGAGAAAAGTGTCATTGAGTCTAGTCAAGTGTTGTTTGCTTTATGCATCACTTTAGGGGGAGCATGACTGTCTGTCATGTGTGTCTTAAGTATGTCTTGTTTCTGCTACTTTCGTTTGAGTTATATGCATAATGTCCTATATGATGTTCTAACATACTGTCTATTGTGTCTTGTATTTTGAATTATGAGCATTGTTGTGTTTTATGCTGTGAGTTATGTGTGTTACTTCTGTTGCATGTGATTCTAATGTGTTATGTTATTGAGAGGGAGATTTGTCTCTCTGTGACAAGAACTGGTTCTGTGTTTGAGGGGGAGTAATATATATCTTCTTTCTCATGTACAAAATTTACATGTTTAGCATGTAGCTTATGTTTGTGTAACTGTTGTATCTTTGATATATATTTTATGCAGTTTGACTTGTGGTTTTATTCCTCTATGGTTCTATTCTTGTCTGGTGTTATTCCTCTCTCCAAATGTATTTGGTCTTTGGTTGTTTTAGCCAAAATTTTCCAAAGGGGGGAGATTGTTAGTTCTATGGTTTTAGGTTTGGCATGATTTTTCTAAAACATGGTTCTATACTGATGTTAATTAAGATGTTGCAACATTTAGATCAGTTGTCATAACATGTTTAGTGTTATGAGTTTTTCAACCAGATGTCGAGGTAGATGTCATGACATATTGGTCTAGTATAGCAGACGCTGCTATTTTAAATCTTGACAGATTTGACTTGACTCTGATATTTCTTTTGGATATATCTCAGTAAAATTTGTAGGTCAGGAAGATTTAATCTGGAACAAGTTTTATATCTCTAGATGTATATTAGTTACTAATTTGGGCCTTGAGACAATTTAAGAAACTTTATATTGTTTGTTCAAAAACAATTTTACTGCAGTAACAAAGTCAACAAACAAGTATTGCCAAAAACCTACTATGCAGAAAAACAAGTCAGCCAAAACCTGTCCCAAAGATTGCACAGAACTAGGCAAACACAAGCTGCATTAAAAAAAAGCAACAACACAAGGTAACAACCAACAAGAAAATAACAGAAGCACAAAAAACAGCAGCATGCACACAAACCCTAAACTTTTTATCATCATTTTCCACATATCCTCAAACCCTTCAGAAAACAGAAATAATCATTCACACAGACAAATCGCAGCAACCAGATTCATAAACCCTAAGCATCATCATATCCCTAAACTAAAAATCTTCAGAAAGTTATGAGAAAAGAAGAACAATAGTTCTGCATCACAGACAAAAAAATAGGAAAAGAATAGGGTCAAAAAGATGTCACCCAAAACATAACAGCCCAAGCACAGGCGGTTGTCCCAAAACTGCATCAATCTGCTGCAATCCTGCCAAAGCCTGCTGCGAACCAGCCTTAAACCTCTCCAAACAGCCCTGCTATCAAACTGCTATATTTTTGTCCACACCTCTACATAACCTTCTCCAAAAGTAGTCCACAAATAGGCTAATATAACAATCCAAAACCTGCACAAAAGCCTGCATAAAACCAGTCCAAAGTCTGCTGCAACTTTGTATACAAATGGTAAGAAAAACTGCACCAAAAAAAGCACAGATCAACATGTCAAACATGTTCAGATTGCTCAAATTCTTGGGTTATTTCCCCCCCCCCCTAAAACTCCCTCAAAGCCACCTATAAATACAACAAGGAATTAGAAAGCAAGGGGTGAAAAAATCAGCAGAAGAATATATACATACAAGAAAATCAGTAAAAAGGAAACCGTTGACCTTCACCACCATTCTTCTCACCCTTAACTATGCCCTGCTCTTAGCCTTTATCATAAACAGAAGATACACCTCTGTATGGTTTCATTACGAGGCATCATCATTACCTTCATTCTCAAACAACATCATCATTCACAACAATTACCACATGACATACCACACTGTAAATCCTACTGAAATCTTCCTCACTCTACAAAAACACCTAAATCGATCTCAACTCACCTGTAAATTAACCTCCTTTCAATCATGTAAGACTCTCTCAAACGCCACAAACTTCATCCAAATCCATCTTCCCTTCAACCACACCTTTATTGCACAACAATAACAACACAGGAGACAGTAGAGAAAAGCTAAACCAATAACACAAAACACCGACGATCGTTCCAACCAGTCGGTTATCTTAAAGGAAAAGATTGAGAAGAAGAGGAAGGGATTAAGGAGCCGAACAATTCAAACATCATACCTCAACTTTTACCAGAGAACTCCTCCTCTCTGCATGTAACTCTTTTCCGATTCAGTTTTTAAGCATATCAAATCTTTATGGTTGCTGCTACTTTTTCCGCAATCGTTTGGTTTTGTACTTGCGCGACTTATTGTTAGATCTTGTTTCTCTTTTAATGTGTAAACCGAAACCGAGGGATGAGCTGAGATTTGTTGATTTGTTTGTTTCAAAACTGTGAGCAGATTGAGATAAGAGGGACACAGTGTGGGAATGGAAACGAGAGATTGAGAGTGAAATGGAGTTTCACACGAGTTTCGCCATTGTTGTCTTTCAGACGAGATCCGTTGAGAGCTGAATGAGTTTTGTTGTTGTTCAGTGGGGAAGATTGATAGATGATGGATCGATAGAGGAACCAAAGGTTCGTTGTTGTTGTTGTTTGTTCGACTGAGATATATGAACAAGTGAGAGAAGAATAAAAAAGAAACAAATATTTGGAAAGGATGAGCGCATAACCTGATGAGTGTGAGAGCCCACCATAAGTCTTTAGGTTTATTTCCATCAATTTGTTTCGGTTTGGGCTTGGACCAGACCCGACTAGGCCCAACTTTTTTTAATTTATTTATTCTTCTTTCTATTTTGTTGCATGTGGGCTTATATCAACAGTCCAGTCCGAGAATTCCTTCATATGCACTCCCATTTTGTTGTTTCTGACTTTATTACTATTTGTTTTAATATTTTGTTTTATTTGTTTTAATTTTATTTTTATTATTTAATAATATTTAGTTTTGTTAATTATGTTTTGTTTCTCTTAATTGTTTCATCTTAATTTTCGTTATTTGTTAATAATAATAATTAATTTTTAATTAGTTATAAGTTAGGATTATTATCGTAAAAAAATCACAAAAAATAAAATTAGGTTTAATTTTCTTTTAATTGTCTTTATATGATAAAAAAAGTATACCAAAAATATTTAGAATTTAAGTTTTCTTTATTCGTTTAGATATTGATACCATACTCCCTTAAGTAACTCCATGAGGTGATTAAATCCAGTTTCGATCGTCTTATGTTGAGGTAGACTTTTAGCTCATCAAGTACATAACAACATTAGGGTAGACTTTCTCCTTTGACTTTTCTTTTGTCACTAAAACTTCGCATTCACAAATCAAAAATACAAAAAAAAATTAATCATTATTCAAATTCATTTTAAAACTCGCAAAATACTCAACCAATCAAAACTCCCCAAAGGGGGCATGTTATCTCTGTTCTACCACGATACAGGTCGTGCCTATTGTTAGAGTATATGCGTTAACATCACCCATTAAAAAACACCAACAAACCAACTTTTTCTAGAGGAACTACGGTGTTCTGATTCCTTAACTGGATACATAGGCAAAGGGTTGTGAGACCCTCACAAAGCACTAATAAAAAACCATTTCTTTCCCCTTAGCAAGTATAGTTATAGATATACACACCCTTAGAAGCAAACAAACAAAAAGGATCCCGTTGAGTACAACGGATGTGAGGGGTGCTAATACCTTCCCCTCGTATAATTGAATTCCTCACGCTTTCTCTTGATCGTAAGACCATCTTATCCATCTTCCTGTGGTTTTCTCGATATTTCCCATTCCTTCAGGATAAATAAAGTTCGGTGGCGGCTCTGTGTTTTTTGCCAGTAGCTTCAGGGGGGGGTATGAAAAGAAAAAAAAGTGTTAGGCCCAAAAACAAGTTTTTGTTTGAAGCAGAAAAAAAAAGAGTTAGAATGGGCCTAATAATTCAGTAAAAGGGAGGGTGTTGAAAGCAGACAACTTAGGCCCAAGAAGAAATTTGTGGATCCTGTGTGAGCAACTCATGGGTCTATTATAGGGATACCAGTTTAGAGCGTTGGATCTTGGTCTATAGAGATATGATGGTGAGGATTTGATGGCGCATGGTGAGCTTATGGAAGCTTGGCACACTAGATCTGCAAGTAAAATATGTGGAAAAAAAGAGTACCACTGGGGCTCGAACCCAAGTCCCTAAGGTTAACGCATGCTTATTTTACCACTAGGGTGGCTGTTTCATCCGTTCATAAAACAACAACCAATAAATATAATATGAAACAAATTTTGAAATTTCGAAATGCCATCTTCTTCTTCCTCGCGCGCGCAGACAACAACAACACCACTGTTGATCTTGTAAAACTCTCATTTCTCAATCATTTTAAAAACTTCAAACACCAAACTTGCTTTAAATTTTAACATGAATTCAACAATGCCACTTATTTTTAATAACACACAAAGATTATCAAGAATTTTAAGCCGGTACCAAAAATGAAACCTAACTGGTCAGAGCTTCGATTCTCACTCCATGAGAAAAATTAATGAAAACGAATGTGTGATACGGTGGCAGAACTGACTGTTATACTGGTTTGTGTTTTTTGTTCACAAATGTTGCGGTAAGCAAGATTCGCCATCAACTTTTCTTTTATCCAACAAAGGAAAGGGTGAAAAGAACAAAAAATACCCTTTTTTTGAGATTTTCTGAATAAGGGGGTAGATTATGGAAAGGGAAG
The DNA here is from genome assembly GCA_948472305.1 of Vicia faba. Classification (NCBI taxonomy): domain Eukaryota; kingdom Viridiplantae; phylum Streptophyta; class Magnoliopsida; order Fabales; family Fabaceae; genus Vicia; species Vicia faba. The sequence goes on along the minus strand of OX451739.1, from coordinate 508,043,948 downwards.
GTGTTAGCACCCTTTGCATCCATGGCTTTCCAAGGGCTCTTAGGTACTTGCTCATTTTTGAAAACTGTTTGTGTTTGTGTGTTTTGAAAGATTTTTGTTTACTTTTATGGTAACTCTTGTATCAGTCCTCAAGAGTGTGATAAAGTGTTTTTGAAAATATTTTTCAAAAATGTGTAAGTGTGAAAATTTCAGGTTTGAGCAAGTACCTAACAGTTATCTACCTACTCTAAAAATAATGTTATTTTCCTCCTACCCTTTAGATAGTGCTATCCTACTATTAGTGAGTAGGTTGCCCTATCGTCGGATGCTGAGGGACTATCGAAAGGGACGTTATGGTCATCGAAGGCAACATGTAAGGATATCTTAGCGTTCGAAGGGACGGTCATCATATAAGCAACATCGAGGGACAAGATCATTTCTCGTAGGCAACTCGAGGGACGTTAAGGGACAATGATCTTTATGATGACTTTAGAATCGTGGGTCTTTGCTAAGATATCCCTACGTTCGAGGGACATGACCATTTCCGAGGCAACCAAATAAGAAGTACCCTAAGGGTGCAAGTGTGAGAAGTGTGTTTTTTCAGTTATATTATCTTGAGGTTAGTGATCTAACAGTTAATTAATTAATCTTGTTATGCACGCCTAATTTACTAGCAGTAATATATACAGAAAAATAAAATGCGGAAAATATAAATCTAGACTATTACATGGCTTTGGGGAGGGGGATTTACATTCCAAAGTAAATGGGGAAAATAAAATAAAGCAATAAAGTAAATTACATCCCGTATAACAGTTACGTGAGTATAAAAATACAAAAGGAAATAAACGGGCGAAAAGTGAAAACACGTTCTAAAACCTAGAGAAAAAATATTTTTGGTTGTTGGTTTTTATTATAACAAAAAGTAAGTGAAGTAAATATCTAAAATTTAATTAGAGAAATAAAAAAAGTTGGATGAAAATAAATCCTAATTCTAATATTTTTTTTGGTATTTTTTATTAAGAAAATAATTTAAATTTAAAAGAAACTAAGTCTAATTTGATTTTAAATTGATAAAATTGCATTAAAATAATTAATTAATTAATTAATTTTTGAAAGAAACTAAATCCTAATTATTATTATTTTTGATTTTTTATGATTTATATAAAAAAAAACCTTTTGAAAATGATAAACAAAATAAAATAAAAAAAGAAAATAACATGGGCCTGGTCATCAAAACAAAAATGGGGGGTGTGGTTGTCAAAAAACGTTTGGCCCAAAGGTGAAAGCCCAGATTGGTGTTTGATCCTGTGTGGGAATGCCTGGAGAGTCCATGATGGGGACTACTTGTTGGAGGCAATAGATCCAGGTTGAGTATGATCTGATGGTGTTGATGGTTCGAGTCCCAGGTCCAACATATTATTTTTCTAACAATTTTCAAATGCACGAGTGAAGAAGACAAAGTGTGGTATTGTCCCATTGGTCCATTCAAATATGGCGCACATTTTTTTATTTCCTGGATAATGACTTGTTTTTTAATATAATATTCTTGTTTCGTTTTATGTAACGAATGGCAAGGCAGCTCAGATGGTGAGGAGGCGCGCGTATAACGGAAGGGACCTGGGTTCGAGTCCCAGGTCCCTTCCCTTATACGATCTGCATTTGAAAATTGTTAGAAAAATAATATGTTGGACCTGGGACTCGAACCCAGGTCCCTTCCCTTATACGCGCGCCTCCTCACCATCTGAGTCGCCTTGCCATTCGTTACATAAAACGAAACAAGAATATTATATTAAAAAACAAGTCATTATCCAGGAAATAAAAAAATGCGCGCCATATTTGAATGGACCAATGGGACAATGCCACACTTTGTCTTCTTCACTCCTCCGTCGTTTTAGATCAAACACCTATACTGACAGATTTTCATTTGTCATTATAGCACCTGCAATTTATAAAACTCATAATACGCAACAAAAATCAAATGTGAGGCCATGGATTGATTGCTTTCAACCTCCTGAGCAAGATGGTGCCCTTGGTTTGGGCTAATTTTAGCCAATACAAAAAACCCCAATTTGGAGGTTCGAACCCTAGCTATGGCAAACTGTTATACCTGCACTCAAACTTCAATCCAACTATGCAAACACTTCAATAATCAGTAATGTATGATTAAAACGCATTTACGTTACATGAATTAAGCATAATTAATTTGAAAAAATACAAACCGTGCGAATTGGTTGATGCGCTTGGCAAAGTTTCAAAGCTTAATAATGGTTGAAAATGCTTCAGGGGACCTCCTGGAGTGTGTTTTGATCTTTGTTTGGGACTAAAATAGGCTGGAGATGGAAATTCGAATTTGACAATTTTGGTGTTTTTTGCAAAACTTTCAGGGGTTCCCCCAGGCTATGTATCTCTATCTGATGCTTGCTAATGGTTTGTTTATATAGAGAATGATGAGGAGACACGAAAAAATAAGCTTGTAACAGCCATAATCAATTGCTTGAATGCTATGAATGTCCATTTGTAACCTTGGCCAAAGTTAAGGGATTTTGTCCATTTTTGAAATTTGAATGAGTGCAAACATATTAGCCTTGCTGTACACGAAAATGGGGACCCCTCCATGCATTAAAACAAGCCTTAACCATATTATTTGTAATAATATTGACTTATTTGATTTTTAATTAAATAAAATTAATATAAAATGCAAATAAAGTCAAGACTATGCAAAAATGGTTTCAGGAGTCCTTTATACTCTTAGGAAGATGTTTGAAGTCCAAGAATTTGAGCCATTGCCTTAAAAACTCAAATTTGCTCAATGCATATTTCTTGAAATTTCCCAAAATTTCCAAACTTGGGCAAGCCATAACTTGCTCAATTTTTATGTCATGATGATGATCTTGGACTTTTTGGAAAGATAAAGATGTCTACTTTAATCCCTATTTTGATAAATTTTGCATTTGAAGATGTTATCTTGATGTTAAAGGTCTTGGAAAAAAGTTGCTTGTATTGACTTTCTAAAAATGACCTGTAATGTATGAACTTGTACCTTTCAAATGGTGCATTTATTGAACTTGAGGGATGAAGAGAAGTTGTAGGGAATTTTATTCTCTTCAATATAAGATTTGGTTGGAAAATTTCTGATAAAGTATGAGAAAGTTATGCTTGGTCAAAGTTTGGTTGACTTTTCCTATAGAAACCCTAATTTAGCAATTCTTGACTTCTGATGAACTACTAGCATTTCTTGAGAAATCATGATGAACCATTGATCAAATTATGGATATCACTTCAAAATGTTGATGTTGACCAAAAATCTTGAAGTTTGACTGTACATGAGCCACAATTGACTTTTGACCTAACACAGTTGATTTTCCAATACTTGAGCAATTGAATGAACAAACTTATTGAGCAAGGTATGAAACTTAGAATGGATGATCTTAAATACATATTAGGACCATGGGAAGCATTTGATACCATTGGAGTTCAACCATCTTGATGAAAATGGAAACCTTGGTTGGGGGTTCATTGCCTTAGGAGGAGAATTTGTCTGGTCAATTCTTGGTCAACCTTGAGCAATTGAGGACTTCTAGGAATATATCTTGTGTGAAAATGGGAGGGAAAATTTTAGGTTACTACATCTTCCCCTGTTCAATCTTCTTAAACCTGAAGATTTAGATTGGCTTGTTTGCCTTTCGTGATCTGAAGGTGGAAGACGATTGAACACTAGAGTGCCCAGAAATTTGCACTCGCCCGAAGTGAGACTGTTGGTGAATAATATAGGGAATGGAATTACAGAAGACTGTCGGAGATGGGCTTAAATTTGCCATCCAAGGAATATGACGGAGAGTCGTCGGAGATGGGCTTAAAGATGCCATCCAAAATAGATGTTGACTTTGTAAGGAGTCTCTTTGTGGGGATTCCTGTTCCTGTTGTCTGAGAAGGAGTCTGCTGGGGAATGTTTTTTAGGGGAATAGTGTCTAGGAGCTTCAGTTGTCCATTACTCTACTAGGGAGTCATCTCTTGACTGAAGAGATGAAAGTGAACTGCTATCTGGTCAGGATCCAGGCTTCGCAGTGACTTGCTGAGGATGATAAGGCTGACTGCTATCTGGTCGTATTTCAGACTTCACAACGACTTACTGGGGAAATGAGATTAAACTGTCACCTGGTCATACTCCAAGCTTTGCAGTTTCTCCAACTAGAATAGAACTAAGAAAAATCAATGTTGATTTAACTGAACCAGAGAAAGGATCTACCAGGAAAGAATCAGTAATAAATCAATGGTCGATTCGAACTGAACCAACAGAGGTCTTGATTTATCTTTGACTGGATAAGAATCATAAAAATCTTAGTGTCGATTTAACTGAACCAGAAAAAGTCTTGGATCATCTTCAACTGGAATAGGAATCAAAGAGATCTTAGTGTCGATCTGACTGAACCATAGGAAAATCTTGAATTAACTTTGACTGGATAAGAATCAGAAAAATCTTAGTGTCGATTCAACTGAACTAGACAAAAGTATTGGGTCATCTTCACTGGAATAGGAATCAGAGAGATCTTAGTGTCTATCTGACTGAACCAGAGAAGGTCTTTAATTAACTTTGACTGGAATGGAAATCAGGAGAATCTTAGGGTCGATTCAACTGAACCAGAAAAAAGTCTTGGAATATCTTCAACTGGAATAGAAATCAGAGAGATCTTAGTGGTAATCTGACTGAACCAAAGAAGGTCTTGGATTAACTTTGACTGGAATGGAAATCAGAAGAATCTTAGTATTGATTCAACTGAACCAGACAAAAGTCTTGGAATATCATCAACTGGAATAGGAATCAGAGAGATCTTAGTGTTAATCTGACTGAACCAGAGAAGGTCTTGGATTAACTTTGACTGGAATAGAAATCAGAAGAATCTTAGGATCGATTTAACTGAACCAGACAAAAGTATTGGAATATCTTCAACTGGAATAGAAATCAGAGAGATCTTAGTGTCGATCTGACTGAACCAGAGAAGGTCTTTAATTAACTTTGACACGAATGGAAATCAGGAGAATCTTAGGGTCGATTAAACTGAACCAGACAAAAGTCTTGGAATATCTTCAACTAGAATAGAAATCAGAGAGATCTTAGTGTCGATCTGACTGAACCAAAGAAGGTCTTGAATTAACTTTTACTGGATAAGAATCAGAAAAATCTTAGTGTCGATTTAATTGAACCAGAAAAAAAGTCTTGGAATATCTTCAACTGGAATAGAAATCAAAGAGATCTTAGTGTCGATCTGAATGAACCAGAGAAGGTCTTGTGAGGGCATCTTTCTGAGGAAGATCCTGAGATAAACCTTTGTTATATGTATCTTTCGAGAAGACTACCAGGTCACATAAGTAGTCAACGATGTTTGCTGATTTGATCTTTTCCTGAAAAAGGTAAAGAGTTAGTCATATGCAATGTCATGATGTATGAAATGCATTGTGATGATGTTCTCAAAATAAATGAGATTATACTGTATGCGATGTGTATGCGCATGCCATGATGTATGAATATGGGATGCTATTTGTTGCACCCCAAAATTTGCCCTCCCATATTCTCCAAGAAATTTCCAAGCCAAGTCACAAAATTCCCCAAGGGTTGCACAGTGCAATTGTCCCTTATACAGTCAAAACTAGGGTTTGTGTTCTGGTCAAGAAAATGAAGTCTTCAAAGGCCCAATCAAGTCTCACATGCTCACAAATATGGTCAAGCATCCTCATATCAAGTTTCAAGGCATTCAGCTCAAAATTGCACAGTCAAAACCCTAAATTGCACTACAGTCAACTGTAGGGGCAAAATGGTCATTTGACAGTCAAAAGTTCAAATTTTTGGTCAACATGTCATTTTGAAGCCACAAACATCATTTGATCAATGCTTGATCATGATTCTCAAAATTTGGCTCAGAAAATCATCAAGATGCAAAAGTTTCCTTATTTGGACAGCTGAAAAAGTCAACTGAAATTGACCAGGGCATAACTTTCACATGGATTATCAGAAAAATTCCATCCAAAGCTCATTTTGAAGAGAAAGACATTTCCTACAACTCATCTTCATACTTCAAGTCCAAGAAATGCTCACACAAAAATTTATCAATTTCAACATTATAGGTCATTTTCAAAAGTCAACAAAAAGGGACTTTAAGTCAAAGGCCATAACTTGAGATTGGAAAATCAAAATGACATGGGACCAAAGGCATTGGTTAAAGGACTCAAAGAAATTTCCAAAATGTCCAAGAACATGATAAAAGATTAAAAATTGAGCAAGTTATGCCTTGTGGAAGTTGGGAAATATTTGAGAATTTTGAAAAGTCAACTTTACTTCAAATGACCTAAATTTGCTAATGGGCCCATTTTTCTTCCATGATTCATCATTCCAAGCATGTGCACGACCACTTGGCCCAAAGGGAAGTATTTTCTCATTTTTTATTTATTTATTTGAATTATTATTCATATTAATTCATTTAAATTATATAAATATGTGAAAAATATCTAACATGACCTAACCAATCCTTTTATGCATGTTTGATACTCAAGATTTCGTGTACAACTAAATAGGGAAAGATTTGGACTAATTGGATCATGATTTGCACAAGAACATGTGAAAAAAGATATGAAAATAATGGTGGAAAATCAAATATTGAAATCAATGAATGAAAAAGATTTTGGCCAATTTTGTTAACCTAATGCCTTCACTACATAATCAGAAACATAACCCTAATGCTCATGGACCCTAAGCTGCGCAGAAGAACAATAGACAAACTTGGAAAATTGTTGAAAAAACTCAATTCTGAAATCATTGCTAGAGGTGGATTCAAGGCATAATTCATAGTCCATTAGCTTCCTTGAAGGCTCCTGAACACGTTCCAATCAGGCACAGCCACCAAAACCTCAAGAATTGGTATACTAAACTGAAACTGTACAGCATGAAACTCACGATCGTATTTTCCATTCTAGGCATTCTCATGACATTCTAATTGTGGATTTATATTCATTGTAATGTTTTAAAGCTAACCATGATGTTTAATTTGATTATCATGCTGTATATCCAATTGTACCATGCGCGATTTCTAGGGTTTACAGGTTTGCAAATTTAGGGCTTTTGAAACGAAGTAAAATCAGGACTCCAGACCACCACCATTCAATTGAGCAAGCCTGGACGAAGAGATCCCAACCCTCGCGCTGAATTTATGTTTAGAGATGAGCTAATCGCTATTTTCTCAAAACGTCCTTAAAACCACGCTTAAGAAACCGTTGCCATACGTTCATGTTTCAGAAAAAGTGAAGAAGACGAACTCGTGGTCGGCGTTGATTGGAGGATTTGAATTTCGCGCGTTTTAGCCCACTAACGCGTTATTTTCTTTTATTATATTTGTTGCTTATTCATTTAACAAAAGTGTTTCATGGCTCAGCTGGCAGGCGTTGATAGCATTCACATCCAAGACCTGGGTTCGAGTCCCAGGTCTGTATAATTTCAATATTATTTTTCTATGTGAATTCCTGTGCAGCGTAAGCATCATAGACGTACCATATGCCTCCCTCATCCAAGCGTCCACACGTCTATCATATTCAGATCAAAGGCACAAGATGGATGAACACGCTACACTCCCAGTCAACGCACCACACGCTTGTCCAAAAGTCAATCAGGCCTTGCAAGATTGGGCTCAATTTATTGGATCAACACCTCACAATTGGGACTGAACCCCCCACTGGTTTGCAATTTCCTATTTTTTGTTTTTTCTTATTTTTTAATTGTTATCTTATTTTTCTTTATTATTTTTAATTTGATCAATTATTTTACAAAATACAAAAAAAGGCTTAAAAATCAGAAAAGACAAAATATAATAAATAATTTTTATTTTAATATTTTCTTGTAAATAAATTAGCATGTAAATTAATTTAGTATTAATTTAGGTTGCCACTTTAATTCTTTTCATAATAAAATATAAAAAAACATAGAATTTAGGTTTAATTGATAATTTTCATTCCTTTTAATTTTTCCTTTTTTATAATAATATTACTCATTTTATTTTCATAATTAAATTGTACATAAAAGAATTCAGGGTTTAATTTAGGTTAATTTAACATTTTCATAATAACTAAAAGATAATTAGAATTAGGGTTTGACATTTTATTTTAATTATAATTAATTCTCTTTTTTCTATTAAATCTAAAAAACATAAAAATACCAAAAACATTTTCTTTTAATTTTAACTTTAATTCCTTATTAATTTTAATTTTGCAAAAGGGTCCAACGCCCATATTTTTAATTGTTTAATTTGCGTATTTATTTTATTGCTTAACTAATTATGTATCTCTCCCAAAGCGTTGTAACATTACTTCTCGCACTTTTCTTTATTTGCTTTATTTACTTTCCGTTAAATCGGGTCCGGTTTAATTTTGGCGATGTGGACCCGCGCCAGTTGTAATAGCCTTAGATTTATTTTCCCGCAAATATTTTAACTGTTAACCAAGCATGAAAGAATGTATGGACCATAATAAAATCAAGCGTAGATCACAATAAACATGACAAGACAAATATCAATGAACATGACACACGAATCGCACACACCACCCCTAGGGTACGCCTCACTGTTGCCTTGCCTCGAAAGGTGATCGTCGAGTAGAGGATGTCTTAGTAAGTCCTCATGATCCGGGAACCTGGCATGAGGGTAGCTTCTAAGGTGTCTTCCCATTGCTCTGGTGATCACCATGTCCCGAACCTCGAATTGACCCGAACACCTCCAACGGTGGTGCTACCTACCTCTCAATGGTGGGATGGCACTACTTTAAAGGACATTTACACAGACGAATTCCTTAGGGTAGGTAGGTTCTCGTAGATACTTGCTCTCTTCAAAAACAAAACAAATAATACTTTTCACCAACACATTTTCAAAAGCTTTCGAAAGCAATTTTTCAAACACTCTTGAGGACCGATACAAGAGTCGAACTGGAATTTTCAAAGAAACTTTTTTAAAACCCACAATTGAAAAGCAAACAAACCATTTTGAAAACACAAGTGAGCAAGTATCTAAGAGCCCATGGATAACCATGGATAGAAAGGGTGCTAACACCTTCCCTTTCTATAATCTACCTCCCGAACCGAGAGCAAACTCTTTAAGGAATTTTTCTGTGCTTTTGTCCTTTCCATTTGGAGAAAATAAAAGACGGTGGCGACTCTTGCTTCCGCGACATTTCGCGAACCAGCGTTAAACAGTCAGTTCCAGATCCACCGATCACACTATTGATATGTTTCCCAGTCTAGGAAAATAAATCCCGGACTACTACTGGAGAGTATTGGGAAGATGAATCCTTCATTTCTGCTGGGGATGATGAATGGATATGATTTGTCGGGGATTCCCTCTTTCTGTTTGAGGATATTCTGTCGGGGATTGATTCTATTTGAGAATAACTTTGTGGAGGAAGGATGCTTTGTTGGAAGATCTTACCGATGTAGAGAAATAAACTCTATTGGGGAATGAACTTCCGCAGTTTAAGGAACAAACTCTACCCGGGAAGGGGGTTTTATGAACTGTTTGAAATTACAAAGCTCGGTTGGGGAACACAGATCTCCGAAGGAACTTTGCTGGAGGAGATAATTCATGCTTGGGGAAGAAGGAGATCAAAACTCTGGTTGTTTCTACTCTGTGGGGGACATAGACATCGCGGGGTCGTATGTAGTGGTGACTTTGTCTCAAACTGTCTCTGCCCATGTACCATGCTGGACAGCGTAACTGTCGGGACTACAAATTGTTTTTTAAACTTTGCCCTATTTTTGAAAGTCATTAGCAATTGTGTTTCTGTTTCTTATGCAAGTATTTGTGAACAGTAATCATATTCAAATGCATATGTAAAAAATAATCATTGGACGTTTTTGCAAAGCAAAGCAGAAAAATAAAACAAATAGTTTTGGTACTTTCAAGGAACGATTTGTATTGATTTTTTTGAAGTTCGCCTATAATAGGAATTTTGTACAAAGAGACTAACGTTCTAGTAAGAGAACACCGTCTTGCAAGTGAAAACTATACAAAATAGTGTACAAAGAGAAAACAGCTATGTGTAATAATCCCATTGAGTTTTAATTCTGCTATTGCCCCTATGTCTTCGAGCGTCTCATCACTTTGCTACTTGTCCGAAGCTGACTGGATTGATCGGTACCGTTTGAGTCTTGGTAGTTGGTACTGAGGTCTGATCGCAAGGTAATCCAATGGGACATAGTTGTACGCTTTAAATACCTAACTTTTTCCTGGACCGCCCTTTCGGGTTTTCAGTCCACCGGGATACCCTTTTTTGCCCAAGCCGCCTTTTCAGGTTTTCGACTTGTCGGATGTACAATTTTTTTTTGTATCTATCCCTAATTTTTTCCCGAATCCTTTTAGTTTGCTGGGATGCCCTTATTTTTGCCTAGGCCAGTCAACCTAGTGGGTCTTTATCTATGCATATTATCTATTCACTATGTCGCATTAACAGGGTGAGGAAGGTCGTCACCATCCATGGTGGTCAGAATCATGGCTCCACCAGAAAATATGCTTTTGATCACAAATGTCCCTTCGTATGTGGGAGTCCATTTTCCCCTAGGATCACCTTGTGGCAGTATGATGCACTTGACTACTAGATCACCCACTTGATACACTTGACGTATGCCCTTTTTGTTGAAAGCCTTGATCATCCATTTTTGATATATTTGACCATGACAGACAACAATAAGCATTTTCTCGTCAATCAGATTCAGTTGATCAAGTCGAGTCTGGATCCAATCGTCTTTTTTCAAACCCTCATCCTTCATGATCCTCAAAGAAGGGATCTGGACCTCAATAGGTAGGAAAACTTCCATACCATATACCAGAGAATAAGGTGTTTCCCCTGTCAACGTTTGTGCTTAGGTGCGATAACCATGAAGAGAAAATGGTAACATCTCATGCCCGTCTTTATATGTCACCGTCATCTTCTGTATGATTTTCTTAATGTTCTTATTAGCAGCCTCCACAGCGCCATTCATCTTCGGCCGGTAAGGAGAAGAATTATGATGCTGGATTTTGAATTGTTTACAAAGTTCGTTGATCATTGTATTATTGAGATTTGTACCATTGTCTGTGATAATTCTCTCTGGCACACCATACCGATAAATTAAGTTATGCTTGATAAACCGCGCCACAACATTCTTGGTAACAGTAGCAAAAGAGGCAGCCTCAACCCACTTCGTGAAGTAATCAATGGCCACTAGGACGAAGCGATGCCCATTAGATGCGGTAGGCCTAATTTCTCCGATCATGTCAATGCCCCACACTGCAAAGGGCCAGGAAGCCGTCAAGACATTCAAGGGACCGACGGTACATGTACTTTATCAGCATATATCTGACATTTGTGACAAGTTCGGGAATGCTGATAACAGTCTGCTTCCATAGTGGACCAATAGTATCCTTTCTGTAGGATCTTTTAAGCCATGGTATGTCCACTAGAGTGGGTGCCAAAGGTACCTTCGTGTAAATCTGCCATAATCCTCTCTTCTTTGTTTTTATCTACGCATCAAAGTAAAGTGGAGTCATGGTTGCGCTCGTAGAGGATTCCATTATTGAGGAAGAACTTTGTAGAGAACCTTCTCAGAAACTTCTTATCATTGACAGACGCCCCCTCATGATACTCTTGAGCCTCAAGATACCTTTTCACTTCTTGGAACCAAGGTTTGTCTGCTACCTCATCAGTGTCAATCTCATAGCAGTATGCTGGTTCATCCAACCTCTCAGTAGTGATTCGAGGAGCTTTGTTGTCCCACTTGACCTTGAACATAAACGACATAGTAGCCAGCGCGTCCGCTAACTGATTCTCTTCTCGTGGGAAATATTCAAAGGTGACCTCTTCAAAGTGTGGAAGCAATGTCAGCACATGTTCTTTAAAAGGGATGAGATTCGGGTGCTTCATGTCCCACTCCCCTTTTATTTGACTTATTACCAAGGCTGAATCCCTGAAAATGCTCAAGAACTTGATCCTCAGATTAATATCAACTTTGAGACCCATGATGCATGCTTCATACTCCGCCATGTTGTTGGTACAGTTGAAACATAATTTGGTCGTGAAAGGAGTATGACAGCCTTTGGGAGATATGATTATAGCACCGATGCCATTGTCGAGTGCGTTTGAGGCTCCATCAAAAACTATAGTCCATCGGGATCCTTCCTCAGGCCCTTCATCCAGTCCCGGTTCTTCACAGTCAGTCACCAACATAATGTTCTCATCCGAGAATTCAAAGTTCATGGATTGGTAGTCATCCACAGCCTGATGAGCCAAATGATCAACTAGTACACTTCCCTTGATTGCTTTCTGGATCGTGTATTGGATATCATATTCGGTCAATATCATTTGCCATCTCGCTATTCTTCCGGAGAGAGCGGGCTTCTCGAAGATGTACTTGATCAGATCCATCTTAGATATCAACAAAGTGGTGTGGGTCAATATATACTGTCTCAGTCGGCGAGTAACCCATGCCAAAGTGCATCAAGTTTTCTCGAGCAGTGAGTATCTTGTCTCACAGTCGGTAAAATTTTTGCTAAGGTAGTATATTGCATGCTCTTTTTGACCGGACTCGTCATGCTGCCCCAACACACACCCCATTGAATTATCTAACACTATTAAGTACATTATTAAAGGTCTTCCTTCAATCAGAGGCATCAGAATTGGAGGCTCTTGAAGGTATTCCTTGATTCTCTCGAAGGCGGTCTGACATTCGTCATTCCACTTTACCACTTGATCTTTCTTCAAGAGTTTGAAGATTGGCTCACAAGTAGCAGTTAAATGGGAAATAAATCTGACAATGTAATTTAGGCGTCATAAGAAGCCTCTGACATCCTTCTCAGTGCGAGGAGCTGACATCTCTTGTATAGCCTTCACTTTTGCAGGGTCTACCTGAATGCCCTTGTCACTGACAATGAAACCTAGCAGTTTACCAGACTTTACCCCGAAGGTGCACTTGTTCGGATTTAACCTCAGCTTGTACGTCTTCAACCTATCAAACAACTTTTGTAGATGATCAAGGTGCTCTTCCTAAATTTGAGACCTGGCTATCATGTCATCAACATAGACCTCTATCTCATGGTGAATCATGTCATGAAAAAAAGCTACCATGGCTCGCTGATAAGTTGCCCCGGCGTTCTTCAACCCAAACGGAATCACTTTGTAGCAGAAAGTGCCCCATTGTGTAACATCCCGATTTAATTAATAGTATTTATATTATTATTTTCTAGAAATGACCGGTTGATGTTTATTTTAGTAATTTGATAATTATTTAGTCGATTATTCGATCCGGTAGTGGATTAAATTGGTTTATTCGGGTTTATCGGAAAATGATTAATTTTATAGGGTAATACCGTATTTTTGATGTGTATATATTAATATGTGTGTTAATTGATTAATTAATGATAATTGAATTATTAAAGTATTTATTTAATTATATTAAATTAGTTTAATTAAATAATATAAATTAGTTTTATTAAATAAAATAAATTTTATATATATATATATATATATATATATATATATATATATATATATATATATATATATATATATATATATATATATATATATATATATATATATATATATATATATATATAGTATGTTATGTTAAGTTAGAAAGAGACAGTAAGAAAAGAAAAAAAACAGAGAGAGAAGTGAGATAGAGAGGAGAAGAAGAGAAAAAGAGGAAAGCTAGAGTTAAGAAGAAGAAGAAGTTGCTGTAGAAAATCCACAGCTTGCAAGATAAAAGCTATAAGAGGTAAGGGTCTGACTTCTCCTAATTATGTTGTATGTGATTTTTAGTTTTGGAATAGGAATTATTTTAGGGTTTTAACATAGATGATGGTGTGTTCTTTTAGATTGTTATGTGAAACTGAAATGGAAAGGGTTAATACCGGAGTAGTATTAATCGGTTAATAAATAATTAACGATTGATCCTATAACTATGAATCGGTGAGGAATTGTTTAAGTTGGAAATAAGTGGAATGGGTTCTGTTCGGTCTAATTTGCCAGTATAAGCGGTAAAAATTAGTTATCCAGAATTTAATGAAAATGGACATGGTAACTAAGTTTGACGAGTAGATAATTGTGGTTGTGTTATTTTTCGAGATTTCGAAGTTTTCAAGGACTAACCGGAATTGTGTTTGATTTAAATAAATTATGGAAGTAACATTGTTTAAACTTGTATGTTACTTGATTTGTGAATTATATTTGTAATGCATGTACAATTGTTGGTATTTCATTGTGTTGAAATATGTGGTATGTGTATGTTGAGGTCGGGAGTGGTCTTAATTGCATACGAGTTGTTGATGGTACATTGCATGGCATGGTTGGTCTTGAAATAGAGACGGTGAAACGGTGGGTTCACATTTTATAGACGTTGATCCTTGAATGGAAATAGACGTAGTGACTTTGACCCGGAAAGGGAACATAGGCAGTGAAACATGGGTTCACAAAAATAGACGTTGATCTTAGAGTGGAAATAGACGTAGTGGCTTTGATCCTATGTAGAAAAATAAGCGGTGGAACTTTGGGTCCACAAGTCGGTACCGCATTTGCATTGGTTGCATCGAGTTGTGAGTCACATGCATAATGATATATATTATGAGTTTATGTGAAGATGATCGAGTTTGTGAAATTGGTTATGATATGTGAATGAGTGTGATTATATGGTTAGGATGATAAATGGTTAAAGAGATAATTCTTGAGTATAGCGGAATATGAAATATATGAATGTGCTTATGTTAGTGATATACACATATATTCAAGTATGGAGAATTCCTTTTATTTATTGTTTTCCATTGCTTTAAATTATATATTTCATGATTATTGGAATTCTCACCCTTCTGTTGGAATGATGCTTGATACGGCATCGCTTAGGTACCGAAGATGGTAGTGCGAGGCACAAGGATTAGCGGATGCATTTAGGCTTGTAGTCCATTATGTTTTGGTTATTGAGTCAATGCTCTGATTGTAACACTTGGGGGGTTTAGTGTACGCATTCGAACTCATGTTTTGTATATGGATTATACCTGTATATAATCCTTTATTTTGATCATATTTTGATGTATGTATATGAGACTTGATAACATGAATTGTGTATGAACCATGTGGCATAAATGCCTTATATGTTACATGTTGGTTCCTCCTTTTGGAAAAGATGGTTATTATTATGATTCTGTTGTGTATTGCATGAAGTTAAAGAATATGCCATGTATGGATATTATGGTTTACATGATAAAAAGTATTGTTGAATATGTTACGTTTGGCTTTTCATGAAAGATGGAAAGTGACTTGTGACACTCCTCGCATGCAATTTTATTTCTCTGATATAATTACACTGTTTTATTCGGGGTTATTATAAGGGGTGTTACACATTGTGTGACGAAGGTTGTCTTCTCCATGTCTTCGGGTGCCATCTTAATCTGATTGTAACCATAGAAACCGTCCATGAAGGAAAATATCTTGTGCTGCGCGGTGTTGTCAACCAGAACGTCAATGTGGGGGAGCGGAAAGTCATCCTTGGGGCTTGCCCTGTTTAAATCTCTGTAGTCCATACACATCCATACTTTTCCGTCCTTCTGAGGAACCGTAACTACGTTAGCAACCCATTATGGATAATAGGTGACAACTAAGAACTCAACGTTGAACTGTTTCATAACTTCCGCTTTGATCTTTTCTGATATTTCAGGGCGCATACGACCAACCTTCTGCTTTACCGGAGGGCAATCTTATTTAGTTGGCAGACGATGAACCATAATATCCGTGTCCAGTCCTGGCATGTCTTCATATGACCAGGCAAAGATCTCAACATAATCATGCAACATCTGAATCAAACGCTGTTTGACACGAAGCTCTAAATTTTCACCTATCTTGACCTATTTTCTGTTCTCTTCTGTGCCCAAATTCACTGTCTCAACTGGCTCTTCATGAGGCTGTGTAGCCTTTTCTTTCTGCTGTAACAGTCTGGCAAGTTCTCTGGGTACCTCATAATCTTCCTCACCTTCGTCCTCGACTTGGTTGATCGGATTTTCAAAGTCATAACCGGTAATAACAGAACTATTATCAATGGGATCCATAGTGGATATGGATCTGCAGTTTGATACGTGAGTGTGTGTAAGAGCATAGCTGTATAGACAAAGTAAAAAGCAGAAAATAAAAACAGAGAGCTCAAAATTTGTATGCATAAACGTCCAATGCTTTATTAATGCCATATGAAATTGAAGCATGATAACCCTCACAAATAAACCACTGTGCCCCGGGTGAGACACATGGCCAAAAAGTTTATATTGTTTATTACATATCCAAAAACAAGAAAGACAATTACTTCTGAATAAAAGTAATTGGTACAAAGTCTTTTACTGTCCAGTTACTAGGTCTACCGTTGGTAGTAGGGAAGATCCAACTATCCATGTCATAGTCACCATCACTGTCTTCTAGAGCGTTAATCCCATGATTGCTGATGCATAGGGGAGGTCCTCCATCACGAGCATGACGAACAACCCTTTGAGTCCCTGAAGAGAAACCCAAATCAAATTTATCATATTTGTACGGAATGTCAGGGAGTTGGCCCAAGATGGTACATCCACCTTCCTCAACAACTGCTTTGACGTCCTTGAGAGAAGCCATTTTCAAGGGAGGTCTGGTGATCTTTGGCAGATTGGTGACAGTTTCAGTTGTAGCCATAGTCTGAGGTACCTCTTCGAAATTATTACACGGAGTCTCGATGAACTCGCCATCCATTTCCACATACCTGAAGGAGTTCAAGTGACTGACCATGTATTCTTCTTCACCGTGTACCGTAACAATTCTTCCTTTTACCGGGTACTTCATCATTTGATGCAGGGTAGATGTGACAGCTCCCGCCCCATGGATCCAAGGGTGACCCAATAAATAAGAATACGATGGTATGATATCCATCACATAGAAGGTGGAGTCAAAGGTCTGAGAACCAACTTTGATGGGGATGTCCACCTCCCCGTGCACCATTCTCTTAAAACCATCGAAAGCCCTCACTACTATGTTGCTGGGCTTCAAGGTCAAACCTTCACAATCTAATATGTCCATAGCTTTCTTAGGAAGCACGTTCAAAGATGAACAAGTATCTACTAGAACATGGGCCAAAGTAGTGCCCCTGCATTCGACCAAAACATGTAGCACATCATTGTGTTTTCTCCCTCTGGGTGTCAGATTAGCATTAGAAAAACCCAAACCGTTATCAGCCATCAAACTGGCCACACAATCTTCAAATTGGTCAGCGAATGTTTCTTGTGGCAGATGGGCAGTCTTAAGGAACTTCACCAAAGCCTTTGCATAAGCTTCAGAGCACAACAGTAAGGCCATCATAGAAATTTTGGAAGGCGTCTGTCCCAACTGTTCGACCACATTGTAGTCGCTCTTCTTTATAATTTTCAAAATTTCTTCCATTTCCTTCTTGGAAGCCTCTGGGATAGATACTGAATGTGCCTTTGTCTGGATAGGCTCAATCAATACGTCTTTGCGTCGAGTCTCGACCAACTCGGTGATAGGGGTGTCAACAGGGGTAATCACAGGAATTGTAGTAGTAGTATCAGCGGGAACAAAAGTAGGAATGATCATAAGAATAATAACAACTTTTGGAGGAGAAATCTCAGGGGAGAACACTCTTCCACTTCTTGTTATTTTACTGGTTCCAACAATGTTTCCAATGTCAGGATTAGCCTTTTCAGAAACCTAGTCTTCAACGGCCAGCAGGTCTTGCTTGACATTGTGGTAGTAGACATCACCCCCATAGTTCCAGGGAACAGTTTTGTCCGAGGAGTATGGCATTGGCCCTGGCATAGTAATTATCAGTGGAGTCATCTTCAGAACAGATGTAATCCTGATGGGTCTTTTGGTGGAGACCCTGGGAGGATTGGCAGAAATGGTTATTATTGAAATATCCTTGCAAGAAATGGTTGGAACGGGAGTCTTTTCAAACAAAATCTCTCTATCATCCATCAGGCGTTGAACACCTGCCTTCAACAAATGACAACCAGTCGGTAGAGATAAACATAAGTGGCAACCTTCGCCATAACCCGAAAATAAACCGGCTTTCAATAAGTTCCACTTAACGGTCAGGAGAGGAGTAACAAGTTCATCAACGACAGTAACAAATATATCATCTTCAACATCATTAACACCGCGACCGTGCTTGGGCATAGGAGCAGTGATAAAATTTAGAATCTCAGGGGCATCAAATTCAATTTCCTTCGCCTCGAGAAGGTCTTGCACCTTGTTTTTCAAAGTCTAGCGGTCGTTTGTATCATGACCTGGACTTTCCGAATGGTATGCACATCGAGCATTAGGGTTGTAGCGAGGGGATGCGGTGTTGGGATTCTTTGTAACTTCCCGCAAGGTTACCAGATTAGATTTCAACAAATGAGGCAAAACTTGGGGATAAAGTCATATTTATCCAGGTAAACTGTCTTACCGGCCTTTCTGTTCTCGGTTGATTACTCCTTTGTTGAGTGGGTGCAGGCTTAGAGATCATGACAACTCCTACTGTTGGACGATGTTCAGTTCTGTCCTGATTCCTTTGATTGTACACATCACTAACCTCTTTCTTCCCAGCAAATGGCTTCCTTACTGCACTAGAGGATGCATAATTTTGAATCTTCCCACTCCTAATTCCAGCTTCCACTCTTTCTCCTGTCAAAATCAATTCAGTGAAGCCGACTGAGGAGCTTTCAATCAGGTGATTGAAAAACGGACCAGATAAGGTACCCAAAAACATATCCACTAGCTCCCTATCAGACAGGGGAGGTTGGACTCTTCATGCTAAGTCCCTCCACTTCTGAGCATAGTCTTTAAAGCCCTCACTTGAACCCATAGACATATTTTGGAGTTGTGTACGGGTGGGAGCGAGGTCTGCATTATACTGATACTGCTTGTAGAAAACAATATCCAAGTCTTCCCAATTACGAATGTTGGCCCTTTCCAGCTGGTAGAACCATTCTATTTGAGTTCCGAACAGACTATCCTGAAAGAAGTGGACCCATAAGTCTTTGTCAGCAGTGTGAGGCTGGATCTTCCTAACATAAGATCAGAGGTGCATTTTGGGACATGAAACCCCATCATATTTGGAGAACACTGGCACCTTGAACTTTTGTGGGATGACAACCCCAGAGACTAAACCCAGCTCTTCAAAATCCAGTCCCGGTACCTTCTGGACCTCCATTGCATTCAAACAATCCTCCAGCTGTTTATATTTTTCATCAGCAGGAGGATACTGCTCCTCATCATTGTCAGATTCATCATCAGATTCTTTTGGACTGGAGTCTTCCTCTCTTGTTTCCTCCTCTTGATTGTTTCCTTCCTTTGATGAAGTTATCTGTTCAGAGGCTCACTGCACTGGTCCTCTGATCCTTCTTCCCAGATTCACTAACCCAGTTGGCTTCTTTGGCTTCTTCTTCTATTTAACAGGTAGGGCTTTCAGTTCTTCTTGCCCCTTTGTCAGAGCCATGATCATCTGTTGAAATTGGGCATTCCGAGTCTATAGATCCTTCACTGTTTGTTCTAGAGCCATTGCTGAAATAAACAGAAAAGAGGATGAGAAACCTGCTTTGAAACCTGCTTATGCAATGATATGTAAGATATATGTATGCAATGTTTTCAAGGATTTCTAAGACTCAAATTTGCTTAAACACAAAAATAGCAAACATTAATTGCATTAAGATGTTTTATTGGTCACAACGATGCCTCTTGGGCTTACAAAGGAGGTAACAAAGCAAAAGTAAACTCCCAAAGCAAAGAGACTCAAGCTTCTCACGGGCGCATCCTCTTTGGTGCAATGTATGCATTTATATTCCTCTCCTCGTGAAGTAACCGGGT
This sequence comes from Vicia faba, assembly GCA_948472305.1. Taxonomy (NCBI): domain Eukaryota; kingdom Viridiplantae; phylum Streptophyta; class Magnoliopsida; order Fabales; family Fabaceae; genus Vicia; species Vicia faba. The sequence goes on along the minus strand of OX451739.1, from coordinate 508,024,097 downwards.
GAGCTCTAGAACCTTCTTCTCATTGGCATAGAATTGGGCTTCGAAAGTATCCCGTTCTTCTTTAAGTTAGATCCAGGATTTCCGTAGCTCCTCAAAATCAGTTGGCATATCAAGATGAAGAACAACGTAAGGATTGTCTCCTTCAGTAATTGGCTCTACAATCATAGGTAAGATAGCGGGGTAAGGCATCATAAGACATTGAGCACGAGATCGCACCCATTTGAGGTAAGGCTCAAGAGGGATGGAATTCTTGTGTCCCAGTGTCTTGCTATCAACTCTGTTTGTCATGCCCCAATCTCGAATGAACCTCTTGCGATAACCCTGAACATCATTCTCATAGTCAAAGATCATTCCTTGGACGAGTGCATCATGAGGACCATCCCTTCTAGCATAAATAAACTATCGCAATGCTAAACAAGGATTATAAGTGATTCCTCCCCTAATGCCTAAGAGAGGGACATTAGGGAATTCCCCACAGTGATCAATGATGATAACATTCTATGAGGATCGCGAACACCAATGAATATCTGAATGTGTAAGGTCCATCAGCCTATGAGACCATCTCATACCCTGCTCATTTCTCAAGATAGACCGGGGTAGGTGCGAAATAAACCACCTAGCCAATAGAGAAGTGCAACACAAAAGGACCCCTCTTCTCTTTAGAGTGCGAGTATGCAGAGAGTGTAGAATATCCCCAAGTAAGGTAGGAACCGAATCATGTGACAGAAAAACATTAACCACATTCACATCTACGAGTTGGTATGTGTTAGGGAATAGTACCATCCCATAGATGAGAAGGGCGAACACCTCCTCAAAATCTTGTAAATCCAGGCTATCCCAAAAATAGTGGGCTTTCTCAATTAGAAACTTAGCTGGAAATCCTTGGACACTTCTTCTGGTTTCCCAATTTGCCACTACATCGGACTGTTGTAAAGATAAAGCTTGAGCAATCTCTTCAGGCTTTAGGTCTTTTTCCGTACCGTTGAATGGTAGCTGATTAAGGATATGTACCCCCAATAACTGAGAAAATTCCTCCATAGTAGGCACCAGCTGGTAATCGGGAAAAGTGAAGTAGTGATGCAACGGGTCAAAGAACTGAAAGAGCACCTTTAACATTTCTTCATCAGGGGTTGAAGTGACCAAGTTGAGAAGTCGACCATGTTTTTTAATGAAGGGAGAGCTTTCAGGAATCCTTGATGCTAACTCCTTGAGTTGAGGATGCACTTTCACAAGGTTGATTTGGATAGTGTTCCTGCGAGCGGATGTCATGTCCTACAAAACAAGACAAAGATAAGCCCTAGAAAATCCTTGAAATGGTTAGTATGATATGCCATTGTTGTACCCCAAAATTTGCCCTCCCATATTCTTCAAGAAATTGCCAAGTCAAGCTGCAAAATTCCCCAAGGGTTGCACAATGCAAAGGGCTCCCATACAGTCAAAATTAGGGTTTGTGTTCTGATCAAGAAAATGAAGTTTTCAAAGGTCCAATCAAGTCTCATATGCCTACAAATATGGTCAAGTATCCTCATATCAAGTTTCAAGGCTTTCAGCTCAAAATTGCACAGTCAAAACCCTAAATTGCACTACAGTCAACTGTAGGGGCAAAATGGTCATTTGACAGTCAGAAGTTCAAATTTTTGGTCAACATATCATTTTGAAGCCACAAACATCATTTGATAAATGCTTGATCATGATTCTCAAAATTTGGCTCAGAAATCATCAAGATGCAAAAGTTTCCTTATTTGGACAGCTGAAAAAAGTCAACTGAAATTGACCAGGGCATAACTTTCACATGGATTATCAGAAAAATTCCATCCAAAGCTCATTTTGAAGAGAAAGACATTTCCTACAACTCATCTTCATACTTCAAGTCCAAGAAATGCTCTCACAAAAAGTTATCAATTGCAACATTATAGGTCATTTTCAAAAGTCAACAAAAAGGGACTTTAAGTCAAAGGCCATAACTTGAGATTGGTAAATCAAAATGACATGGGACCAAAGACATTGGTTAGAGGACTCAAAGACCTTTCCAAAATGTCCAAAAACATGAGAAAAGCTTAAAAATTGAGCAAGTTATGCCTTGCGGAAGTTGGGAAATTTTTGGATATTTTGAAAAGTCAACATTACTTCAAATGACCTAAAATTGCTAATGGGCCCATTTTTCTTCCACAATTCATCATTCCAAGCATGTGCACGACCATTTGGCCCAAAGGGAAGTATTTTCTCATTTTTTATTTATTTATTTGAATTTTTATTCATATTAATTCATTTAAATCAATTAAATACATGGAAAATATTTAACTTAACCTAACCAATCTTTTTATACATGTTTTAGCCTCAAGATTTCGTGCATATGCAATTATGGAAAGATTTGGGTTGATTGGCTTGATTGAGAACAAAGAACACATGGAAAAAGATATGAAAAGATCCTTAAGAATCAAAATTTCAAAAGCCATGAATGCATTGGATTTGTGCTGTTTTTCTTGACCTAATTTGTTCACTACATATGCCTGATCATAACCCTAATGAGAATACACGCATAGCTGCTCAAAAAGACCATTCACAAACTTGAAAAAATTCTCTAAAAACTCAAAACTGAAAACCACTTTTGAGGGCGATTCAAAGGGTAATTCTTGTTCCATTAGTTTCCTCAAGGTCCCCTGAACGATTCTCAATCAAAAACACTCATCAAAGCCCAAGGAATTGGTATACAGAACCTGAGATATCTCATGAAAATTGCATAATCGTATTCTCCAATCTAAGCATTTTTACAGCATTTTATTCATGGATTCATGTTCATTATGAAGTTCTGAAGCTAACATACAAATATGCCATGTTTGATTTTTAGGGTTTACAGAGTTCTAAATTGGGGGTTTCTTGTTAAAGAAAAATTGGTCCTCCAGACCAAGACCATTCAATTCAGCGCATGGAGACGAAGAAGAAACACCCATCGCGCCCAATTTATGAATGCCTGAGCTCTAGTCGCTATTTTCTTGAAAACGGCCTAAAAGAACATTCATAAAACCGTTGCTTAATATTTTATGTTTCATGGATGATGAAGAAGATAAGTCTGTGGCACACGCTGATTGGCTTGTTCAAAAATTCGCGCGCGTTTCCAAGCGTTAACCCACTTTCTTTTATATTATTTGTTTGTTTATTATATAACAAATGCGTTGTAGTGGTCCAGTGGCGAGCGAGAACGTTGGCAATGTATATGACCTGGGTTCGAGCCCCAGGTCTACGTTATTTCCATATTCTTTTCCAATTCATCATCACATGCAGGCATCATATTGAGGACCATCATGTTCCTTCATCATCCAGTCATCCACGTGCACATTGGAATCAGATCAAAGGCTGAAAATTGGAGAGCACGCTACGCCCTAGTCAACGCACCACACGTGATTCAAAAAAGTCTACCAGGCCTTGCTAAATGGGCCAGATTACTGAATCAGACCTCCACTTTGGGGACTACCACCCCCCCTGGTTTGCAATTTTCTATATTTTTCTTATATTTTCAATTATTATTTTTATTTTCTTTATTGTTTTGCTTTAATTAATTATTTCTACAAAATATAAAAAATGCATAAAAAATCAGAAAAAGATCAAAAATATAATAAATATTTTGTTTTAATTTTTCTTGTAAATAAATACATGTAAATTAATTAGTTTAAATTAGGTTATTAGTTTTAATTCCTTTCATAACAAAAATCTAAAAAATATAGAATTAGGTTTGATAATTGTTTTTATTCCTTTTTAATTTTTCTTTCTTATAATAATGTTTATTTATTTTATTTATTTTTATAATTAAATTTGCATGAAAATAACTTAGGGTTAACTTAGGTTAAAACTTCAATATTTTTCTAAAAAACTAAAAAAAAAGAAGAAGATAGAATTAGGGTTTGCATCTCATTTAAATTTTAATTAATTCTTTCCTTTTTCTATTAAATCTTAAAATACAAAAATACCAAAAAAAAAACAAAAAAACAATTTCTTTTCTTAATTAATTAATTTATGTAATTTTAAATTTTGCAAAAAAGGGTCCAACGCCCTCGTTTCGTTCTTAATCTCTTATTTATTCGCATATTTATTTTATGTCATTTAAATAATTATGTACCTCTCCCAAAGCCTTGTAACATTTACTTCTCGCACTTTTTAATTCTTTATTCGCTTTTATTTATTTTTTGTCAAATCGGGTCCTGGTTAATTTTGGCGATGTGGACCCGCGCCATTTGTAATAGCTTAGATTTACTTTTCCTCGCAACTTTTAACTGTTAAACAAAGCATGCAAGAATGAATGGTCTTAAGTAAAAACAAACGCTAGATCACCAATGACATGACAAAAGACAAAAATAACTGAAAACGACACACAAATCACACACCACCCCTAGGGTACGCCTCACTGTTGCCTTACCTCGAAAGGTGATCGTCGAGTAGAGGATGTCTTAGTAAGTCCTCATGATCCGGGAACCTGGCATGAGGGTAGCTTCTAAGGTATCTTCCCATTGCTCTGGTGATCACCATGTCCCGAACCTCGAATTGACCCGAACACCTCCAATAGATGATGCTACCTACCTCTCAATGGTGGGATGGTACTACTTTAAAGAACACTTACACAGACGAATTCCTTAGGGTAGGTAGACGACTCTAGATATTTGCTCTAATTTCAAAGACAAATTCAAAAATACTTTTCACACCAACACATTTTCAAAAAAGCTTTCGAAAGCATTTTTTCAAACACTCTTGAGGACTGATACAAGAGTCGAACTGAAATTTTCAAAGAAACTTTTTTAAAACCCACATTGAAAAGCAAACAAACCATTTTTGAAAACACAATGAGCAAGTATCTAAGAGCCCATGGATAACCATGGATAGAAAGGGTGCTAACACCTTCCCTTTCTATAACCTACTGTGATCGGTGGATCTGGAACTGACTGTTTAACGCTGGTTCGCGAAATTTCGCGGAAGCAAGAGTCGCCACCGTCTTTTATTTTCTCCAAATGGAAAGGACAAAAGCACAGAAAAATTCCTTAAAGAGATTGCTCTCGGTTCGGGAGGTAGGTTATAGAAAGGGAAGGGGTTAGCACCCTTTCTATCCATGGTTATCCATGGGCTCTTAGATACTTGCTCATTTGTGTTTTCAAAAATGGTTTGTTTGCTTTTCAACTGTGGGTTTTAAAAAGTTTCTTTGAAGATTCCAGTTCGACTCTTGTATCGGTCCTCAAGAGTGTTTGAAAAATTGCTTTCGAAAGCTTTTTGAAAAGGTGTCGGTGTGAAAAGTATTTTTTGATTTGTTTTGAAACTAGAGCAAGTATCTAGAGTTGTCTACCTACCCTAAGGAATTCGTCTGTGTAAGAGTCCTTTAAAGTAGTGCCATCCCACCATTGAGAGGTAGGTAGCACCACCGTTGGAGGTGTTCGGGTCAATTCGATATTCGGGACATGGTGATCACCGGAGCAATAGGAAGACACCTTAGAAGCTACCCTCATGCCAGGTTCCCGGATCATGAGGACTTACTAAGACGTCCTCTACTCGACGATCACCTTTCGAAAGGCAACAGTGAGGCGTACCCTAGGGGTGGTGTGTGCGAATTGTGTGTCAGTTTCATTGATATTTGTTTTGTCATGTTTATTTGTGATCTACGCTTGATTTTAATTAGGGCCATTCATTCTTGCATGCATATTTAACAGTTATAAAGTTTGCGGAAAAATAAATCTAAGGCTATTACAAATGGCGCGGGTCTACATCGCCAAAATTAAACCGGACCCGATTTAGCGGAAAAATAAAGAAAGCAATAAAAAAGTGCGAGAAATAAAATTGTTACAAGGCTTAGGGACATGTACATAATTATAATAAGCGACAAAGTAAAATGCGCGAAAACAAAATAATTAAAGCGGCGGGCGTTGGACCCTTTTTGCAAAATACTAAATTAATAAGGAAATAAAATAAAAAATGAAAAACTAAATGTTTTTTGGTATTTTGTGTTTTTTAGATTTAAAAGAAAAAAAGAAGGAATTAATTATAATTGACTAACCCTAATTCTATTGTTTTTTTTTAAGTTTATTGTGAAAATATTATATTAGCCTAAATTAAACCCTAACTTTTTTTATTTATGTACATTTAATTATAAAAATAAAATAAATAAATAAATAATATTGTGATAAAAAAGGGAAAATTAAAAGGTATAAAAATTATTAATTAACCTAATTCTATATTTTTTTGGATTTTTATTAAAAGGAATTAAAGTTAAAAACCTAATTAAACTAAATAATTTACATATAATTTATTTATGGAAATAATAAAATAAAAATTATATTTTTTGCCTTTTTCTGATTTTCTGTATTTTTTATGTATTGTAAAAAAAATATTTAATTAAATTAAAGCAATAAAATAAATACATAATGATTAATCAATAAAATAAAAATAAGTAAAAAAATTGAAAGAAGTTGCAAACCAGAGTGGGGTGTAGTCCCAAAATTGGAGGTTTGAGCCCAGCAATTTGGCCCATTAACGCTTTAGTCCATTGACTTTTCCAATTGTGTGCTAACGCATTGACTTGCATTCATGGTACACCTTGACTCTGAGCCCTTTGATGGTCGTCTGGGACACGTGTGTGCTTGGATCAGGATGGCATATGGTGAACCTGGACGTTAGCATAGCATAGGATTTTATATTGAAAAATAGCATTGAAATTTGCCAGACCTGGGGCTTGAACCCAGGTCTTTGATGTTACCAACACATGTCCCTGCCACTGAGCTGTTTCAATCACGTTTAATATATAATATCATACAAATAATATAAAAGAAAAGTGGAACAACGCTTGGAACGCGCGCGAATTTTTTAAATCCGCCTATCATGCTTCGCCACGAGGTCTTCGTCCTCGTTTTCCCTGAAACTAAAACAGATAGGCCACGGTTTTTGAGCGTTGTTTTAGAGGGGTTTACAGAAAATAACGATTAGCTCATCTTTGAATATAAATTCATCGCGAATACATGAATCTTTTCGTCTTGGTGTACTGAATGCAATGGTGGTACTGGGATGGTCTAATTTTGCCTCCATTAAAAATCCCTAATTTTGAAACCTGCAAACCCTAAATCTCATTCATGGCATATTCGCGTATGTGGCACAAAAACACAATTGAATACGTTGGTTAGCTTAGAAACATCATTATGAGCATGAATACATAAATAAAAATGCAAAAAGATGCTTGAATTATGCTATATGATTTCAAAAGTTTCGAGGTACAGTCTGAATTCTTGATACCGATTCTTGGAACTTTGCTTGTTGTTTGTGATTGGAATATGATCAGGAGTCCACGAGCAAGCTTTTGGTATAAGAATTAGGGCTTAAAACCACCTATAACCTTGAAATCAGTTTTGTATTTTTATGGAAAATTTTCAATGTTGTGTATGGCTTCTGAGCGCAGCTTCTAGTCTAAGGCAATTAGGTTTTGATTCCTGAATATGTATAGAAGTTTTTAGGTCAACAAATTTGCACAAAATCCATGGCATTGATAGTTTTCAATATTTGATTTTCTTAAGATTTGTTCAAATCTTTTCCATGTGCATTTTGCTCTCAATCATGCCAATCAGCTTCAAATCTTTCCCCTTTTGGATTTACACGAAATATTGAGTCCAAACCTGCATAAAAAGATTTGTTTTCATTAGGTTTGTATTTTTTATGCATTTTATTTAATTAAATGAATTATAAATGATAAATAATCCAAATAAATAAAAAAAAATGGAGAAAAACTTCCTTTTGGGCCTAATGGTCGTGTATGTGTTTGGCATGAAGAAACTTGGAAGAAAAATAGGCCCATTTGCATTTTTAGGTCATTTGAACCATTGTTGACTTTTCAAAATTCCCAAAAATTTCCCAACTTCCACAAGGCATATCTTGCTCAATTTTTAAGCTTTTCACATGTTCTTGGACATTTTGGAAAGGTATTTGAGTCCTCTAACCAATGCCTTTGGTCCCATGTCATTTTGATTTACCAATCTCAAGTTATGGCCTTTGACTTAAAGTACATTTTTGTTGACTTTTGAAAATGACCTATAATGTTGAAATTGATAACTTTTTGTGAGAGCATTTCTTGGACTTTAAGTATGAAGATGAGTTGTAGGAAATGTCTTTCTCTTCAAAATGAGCTTTGGATGGAATTTTTCTGATAATCCATGTGAAAGTTATGCCCTGGTCAATTTCAGTTGACTTTTTCAGCTGTCCAAATATAGCAACTTTTGCATCTTTGATGATTTCTGAGCCAAATTTTGAGAATCATGATCAAGCATTGATCAAATGATGTTTGTGGCTTCAAAATGATATATTGACCAAAAATTTGAACTTTTGACTGTCAAATGACCATTTTGCCCCTACAGTTGACTGTAGTGCAATCTAGGGTTTTGACTGTGCAATTTTGAGCTGAATGCCTTGAAACTTGATATGAGGATACTTGACCATCTTTGTAGGCATGTGAGACTTGATTGGGCCTTGAAAACTTTCAATTCTTGATCAGAACACAAACCCTAGTTTTGACTGTATAGGAGACAATTGAACTGCATGACCCTTGGGGAATTTTGTGACCTTGACTTGACAAATCTTGAAGAATATGGGAGGGCAAATTTTGGGGTACAACAGTTGCCCCTGTTCAATCTTCTTAGACCTGAGGATGCAGATTGGCTGATGTGCCTTTCGTAATCCGAGGGTAGAAGATGATTGGACACTAAAGTGCCCAGAAATTTGCGCTCACATAGTGACAGTGATGGGGGAATGGGCTTATAGATGCCATTTGGAGATTGCTGGATAGGACGATGGGCTTATAGATTCCATCTGGATGTTGATCGCGTAGGAGATTCCTTAGCGAGAACCTGCATACCTGCAAAAGAGAAAATGAGTACCTGACACGTTGCAGGAGCTGATTTTAGATGCTTGGTATAGATGTGTCCTGACTGGTTGCAGGAGCTGAATCTGGAGCTTCAAACGCTGATGAATGAACCAGGGATGGTTACTACCTTAGTATGAATGGTAAGAGAACCTTGGGCGACTTTAACTTCAACAACGCTCGTTGAGAAAAATCTTGGGTGTCTTCTACTGGAATAAGAATCAGGGAGATCTTAGGGTCGATCTGACTGAACCAGTGAGGCCTTTGACTGGGTAGGAATCAGGAAAATCTTAGGGTCGATTTAACTGAACCGTACAAGGTCTTGGAATATCTTCAACTGGATAAGCATCAGGGAGATCTTAGGGTCGATCTGACTGAACCAAGAGAAGGCCTTTGACTGGATAAGCATCAGGAAAATCTTAGGGTCGATTTAACTGAACCGGTCTAGGTCTTGAAATATCTTCAACTGGATAAGCATCAGGGAGATCTTAGGGTCGATCTGACTGAACCAAGAGAAGGCCTTTGACTGGATAAGCATCAGGAAAATCTTAGGGTCGATTTAACTGAACCGGTCTAGGTCTTGAAATATCTTCAACTGGATAAGCATCAGAGAGATCTTAGGGTCGATCTGACTGAACCAAGAGAAGGCCTTTGACTGGATAAGCATCAGGAAAATCTTAGGGTCGATTTAACTGAACCGGTCTAGGTCTTGAAATATCTTCAACTGGATAAGCATCAGAGAGATCTTAGGGTCGATCTGACTGAACCAGAGAAGGCCTTTGACTGGATAAGCATCAGGAAAATCTTAGGGTCGATTTAACTGAACCGGACAAGGTCTTGGAATATCTTCAACTGGATAAGCATCAGGGAGATCTTAGGGTCAATCTGACTGAACCAGAGAAGGCCTTTGACTGGATAAGCATCAGGAAAATCTTAGGGTCGATTTAACTGAACCGGACAAGGTCTTGGAATATCTTCAACTGGATAAGAATCAGGGAGATCTTAGGGTCGATCTGACTGAACCAGAGAAGGCCTTTGACTGGATAAGCATCAGGAAAATCTTAGGGTCGATTTAACTGAACCGGACAAGGTCTTGGAATATCTTCAACTGGATAAGAATCAGGGAGATCTTAGGGTCGATCTGACTGAACCAGAGAAGGCCTTTGACTGGATAAGCATCAGGAAAATCTTAGGGTCGATTTAACTGAACCGGTCAAAGTCTTGAGACGTGATTGAGAATTTCAACTGCATCTTTCCTGAAAGGTAAAGGTCAGTCATATGCAATGCATGATATGGGTCAAGCAATGATATTCTCGATATAAATGAGACTTGTATGATGCAATGCGTTATGCATGCTATAATGATGTATGTGATGTTTTATGTATGTTTCGTCTAGGAAAGTAAATCCTTGACGGGTGCCGGGAAGTCGTATCCTGGGCTGACGTTGAAGAATAGATTTTGCTTCCGCTGGGGATGATAATTGCAAGAATACCGGTAGGAGAAGATGACTCCGTTGCGGAATAAACTTGGCGAATGGAAGATTCTGCAGGGAGAAAAAATGCTCTAGCGACCATGCTGGGAAGCGGTACTCTGTGGGAAGAGGGATGCCTTGCTGAATGTTGATAGCTTGCTGAGGATACCCTTGTTGTTGGAAGTGTTGATGGACTTCGCTGGGGTAAGAAGACTTTGTCGACGACGCTCTTTCCATGGCTTTTGGCTGAGGATAACCCAGTTATATCCTGTTAAGGAAATAACTCTTTAAATCAAGCCGGACATCGCGTTCGTGCTCTGCGAGGGATAAGCTTCCAGAATCTACTGGGGATAAGCTTACTGCTTGGGGAGATGAATTCCAACCTTCCTGGGGAACTGGATTGGACTTTTCTGGGGAAGTTTTGGACTGCGGGGAAGTGATTCCTTTGAATGTTGGTATGCCGCCGGGGAACAATCTTTAGACCAAGATTGCCGGGGATGCTTGTTAAGAATATATGTATTGCTGCCGGGGGAATGTTTGAGATCGGCTGGAGGATACTCAATTTCCTTGATATTTGATGATTTGCTTGGAGAGGAATGTATTGTTGTACTCTCTGGGGAACTAATATGTACTGGTCGTGTTCTTTAGCTGAACCTACCTTGGTACCTTGGAGGATAGAACAATTGGATTGTTTAGACAACTCTTTATTGCCCCTGTTTCTAGTGTCACCTGCAATTAATTCCTTTGTTTCGTATGCAAATATCTATGAGTTAGCAAATTATTGTCAATGCATATATCACAAATTGAACCTTGGACGTTCTTCGCAAAACAAAACAGAAAAAGAAAGGCATTTGGCACGTTTAACTGAAAATATATTTGTATTGATTTTGAATGGCCTATGAATAGGCGTTTTGTGTACAAGAGGCTGACGTCCTAGTAAGAGGTACGCCGCCGAAAAAGAGTTTATACAAGTTTTGTACAAAAGAAAGTAAAACAGCTGTGTGAAATATGAATGATCCACTGAGTTCCAACTCTGCTATTGTCTTTATAACTCCGAGCATCTCATCACTTGATGACCTTGGTTGAAGGTGAAGCTGACTGATCGATGCCGTTTGAGCTTGATGCAGATACCGGATTCTGGATGCAAAGTGATTTAATGAGACATAGTATTACGCTTTTATCCCTAATTTTTGCCTGGACCGCCCTTTCAGGTTTTCAGTCCACCGGGATACCCATTTTTGCCCAAGCCGCCTTTTCAGGTTTTCGACTTTCCGGGTGTACAGATTTTTCATTTTCATCCCTTCATTTTTCCCGAACCCTTTTGGTTCGACGGGAAGCCCTAATTTTTGCCTAGGCATGTCAGCCTAGCGGGTCTTTTTCATGCGTAGTATTTTTTAACTATGTCTGCATTGGCGGGGTGAGGAAGGTCGTCACCATCCATGTTGGTTAATATCATTGCTCCTCCTGAGAACACGTGCTTAACCACAAATGGCCCTTCGTATGTAGGGGTCCATTTGCCCCTTGGATCACTCTGAGGAAGGATGATTCTCTTGATTACCAGATCCCCGACTTGATATTCCTGTGGTCTGACCTTTTTGTTAAATGCCCTGATCATTCGTTTTTGATATGTCTGACCATGACAGATAGCAGCAAGTCTCTTTTCGTCAATGAGGTTGAGTTGATCAAGTCGTGTCTGGATCCAATCATCTTCGTCTAGATTTGCATCCTTCATTATCCGGAGAGAGGGAATTTGCACTTCGATCGGCAAGACTGCCTCCATGCCATAAACTAGGGAGAAAGGAGTTGCCCCGGTTGACGTCCTGGCTGAGGTACGGTACCCATGCAGAGCGAACGGTAACATCTCGTGCCAATCTTTATAAGTCACTGTCATTTTCTGCACGATCTTCTTGATGTTTTTATTTGCTGCTTCTACAGCCCCATTCATCTTCGGTCTGTAGGGAGAAGAATTGTGGTGCTGTATTTTGAACTGTTCGCAGAGCTCAGCGATCATCTTATTGTTTAGATTGGTACCGTTGTCTGTAATAATCCGCTCAGGGACGCCGTACCGACAGATCAGATTGTGTCGAATGAACCGTGCCACAACAGTTTTGGTCACTGTAGCATAGGATGCTGCCTCGACCCACTTCGTAAAATAGTCAATCGCCACTAGGATGAAGCGATGTCCGTTGGATGCTGTAGGTCTGATCTCGCCAATCATGTCTATGCCCCACATTGCAAACGGCCACGGCGCAGTCAGAACATTCAGGGGAACCGGAGGAACATGCACCTTGTCTGCATAGATCTGGCACTTGTGGCATGTCCTGGAGTGTTGGTAACAGTCAGCTTCCATTGTGGACCAGTAATATCCTGCCCGTAGGATTTTCTTAGCCATCGTATGTCCGCTGGAATGTGTACCAAAGGTCCCTTCATGTAGCTCCTCCATGATTCTTTCCGCTTCAATCTTATCCACACAACGCAGTAAGGTTGAATCATGGTTTCTCTTGTACAAGATGTCGTTGCTTAGGAAGAACTTGGCTGCAAACCTCCTCAGGAATTTCTTATCGTTGACAGAGGCACCTTCAGGGTATTCCTGAGCTTCCAGATATCTCTTCACTTCGTGGTACCAAGGCTTCTCAGTTACCAATTCAGTTTCGAGATCACAACAGTATGCTGGTTCGTCCAGTTTCCAGATGATGATCCGGGGAGCCTCATTATCCCATTTGACCTTGAACATTGAAGACATTGTAGCTAACGCGTCCGCTAACTGATTCTCTTCTCTTGGAAAGTGTTCAAAGGTTATCTCCGTGAAGTGGGGAATCAGGGTCAACACACATTCTCTGTAAGGAATCAAGTTTGGATGTTTTGTATCCCACTCTCCTTTGATCTGATTGATCACAAGAGCGGAATCTCCGAAAACACTTAGAAATTTGATCCTGAGGTCGATCGCAGCTTGAAGACCCATGATACACGCCTCATACTCCGCCATGTTGTTGGTACAGTTGAAACACAGCCGGGCAGTGAGTGGAGTATGAGTACCTTGAGGAGATATGATGATGGCGCCGATACCATTTCCCAAAGCATTGGAGGCTCCGTCAAAGTGCATAGACCATCGGGATCCTGGTTCAGGTCCTTCATCCGGTCCAGGTACTTCACAGTCAGTCACAATCATGATGCTTTCATCCGGAAACTCGAAGTTCATTGATTGGTAGTCATCTACAGCTTGATGAGCTAAGTGGTCTGCCAATACACTTCCCTTGATGGCTTTCTGGGTTGTGTACTGAATGTCGTATTCCGTCAAGATCATTTGCCATCTTGCAATTCACCCAGACAGAGCAGGCTTTTCGAATATATACTTTATAGGATCCATTTTTGAGATCAATAAGGTAGTGTGAGTCTGTCTCAGCCGGCGAGCAGCCCATACCAAAGCGCAACAAGTTTTCTCAAGCAGTGAGTATCGGGTCTCACAGTCGGTAAACTTTTTGCTAAGGTAATAAATGGCATGCTCTTTTCGGCCAGACTCGTCATGCTGCCCCAGCACACACCCCATTGAGTTGTCCAGCACTGTCAGGTATAGTATCAGAGGTCTCCCTTCAACCGGTGGCATAAGGATGGGTGGTTCTTGGAGATACTCTTTGATTCTGTCGAAAGCAGCCTGACATTCATTGTTCCAACGTACTACCTGATCTTTCTTCAGCAGCTTGAAGATTGGCTCACAGGTAGCAGTCAGATGAGAGATGAATCGAGCGATGTAATTCAGGCGTCCTAAAAAGCCTCTGACTTCCTTCTCTGTCTTAGGAACTGGCATCTCTTGAATAGCTTTGACCTTAGCAGGGTCCACTTGAATACCTTTATCACTGACCACGAAGCCTAGCAACTTCCCAGATCTTACCCCGAAGGTGCACTTGTTCGGGTTCAATCTCAGCTTGTACAGTTTCAACCGATCGAACAACTTCTGTAGATGATCTAGATGCTCTTCCTCAGTCTGGGACCTTGCGATCATGTCGTCCACATACACTTCGATCTCATGATGGATCATATCATGAAATAAGGCAACCATGGCACGTTGGTAGGTTGCCCCAGCGTTCTTTAATCCGAACGGCATGACCTTGTAACAGAAGGTGCCCCACTGAGTAACAAATGTAGTCTTTTCCATGTCTTCAGGTGCCATCTTGATCTGATTGTAACCTGAAAAGCCATCCATGAAAGAGAACACCTTGTGCTGAGCTGTGTTATCAACAAGGACATCAATGTGCGGTAAAGGGAAGTCATCCTTGGGGCTGGCCCTGTTTAGATCCCTGTAGTCGACACACATTCTGACCTTGCCGTCCTTTTTAGGTACCGGCACCACGTTAGCAACCCACTGAGGGTAAGAAGTCACTGCAAGGAAACCGGCATCAAACTGTTTCATGACTTCGGCTTTAATCTTCTCGGACATCTCTGGACGCATCCGACGAACCTTTTGTTTAACTGGAGGGCAGTCTTCCCTAGTCGGCAAATGATGGACAACAATATCGGTATCCAACCCGGGCATGTCTTCGTAGGACCAGGCAAAGATCTCCATATAGTCATGTAACATCTTGGTTAACTGTTGCTTCACGCTGAGCTCTAGGTTGGCACCAATCTTTACCTCTCTTCTGTCTGCCTCCGTACCCAAGTTTATGGTTTCCACTGGCTCTTCATGGGGTTGAATTGCCCTCTCTTCCTGAAGTAACAGTCTTGCAAGCTCGCCAGGCACTTCGCAATCATCTTCACCTTCGTCTTCGGCTAAGTTGATCGGATTTTCGAAGTCATAATTGGCAGTAGCAGAGTTGTTATCAGTAAGATCCAGAGTGGATTGGAACCTGTATGAGTGAGTGTGTGTGTAAATACAGCTGTTTTTGAAAATTATGTAACGGAAAAGAAGGACAGAAAAGGAACACAATATTTGCAATGCGAAAAATACGTCCAAGATTTTCATTCATGGTATATGAAATGACAATTTGTATGCCCTCACAAATAGAACCACGGTGCCTCGGGTAAGACACCGGGCCATAGAGTTTATCATTGTTTATTACAAAATAACAAAACATAGGAATTCATTACTGCGTCACAAAGGTAACCGGGGTATGGTCCTTAGCAGTCCAATTGTTCAATCCGTCTTCGGCCGTCGGATAAATCCAGCTGTTGAATTCTGCTTCGTCCACTTCATGATCCTCCCCAACAGCATTCACTTCTGAGCTTTTGATAAATACCGGAGGTCTTCCGATCTTTGCTTTCCTCATAGCCCTCTGACCTTCTGAGGTAAAACCCAGCCCAAGTTTATCAGTCTTCTGGGTGAAGTCTGGAAGTCTGCCCCAGTTGACACATTCACCCTTCTGCACCACAGCCCTGGCATCCTTCAGGGAAGCCATCTTCAAAGGACCACCTGCTTCTGTTGTTTCTGCTGCAATTGGAAACACCTCCTCGAAATGCTGAAAGGGGGTCTCAATGAACTCCCCATCCATCTCAATGTATCTGAACGAGTTTAGGTGACTCACCATATATTCTTCCTCTCCTTGCACGGTGACAATCTTCCCTCTGACGGGGTACTTCAGCTTTTGATGCAAGGTAGAGGTCACTGCCCCAGCCTTATGTATCCAGGGTCGACCCAGTAGACAAGAGTACGATGGGCGGATGTCCATCACATAAAAAGTGGAGTCGAATGTTGTACCCCAAAATTTGCCCTCCCATATTCATCAAGAATTGTCAAAGTCAAGGTCACAAAATTCCCCAAGGGTTGTGCAGCTCAACTGTCTCCTAGACAGTCAAAACTAGGGTTTGAGTTCTGGTCAAGCAAATGAACTTTTCAAAGGCCCAATCAAGTCTCATATGCCTACAAAGATGGTCAAGCATCCTCATGTCAAGTTTCAAGACATTCAGCTCAAGATTGCACAGTCAAAACCCTAGATTGCACTACAGTCAACTGTAGGGGCAAAATGGTCATTTGACAGTCAAAAGTTCAAATTTTTGGTCAATATATCATTTTGAAGCCATAAACATCATTTGATTAATGCTTGATCATGATTCTCAAAGTTTGGCTCAGAAATCATCTAAGATGCAAAAGTTGCTATATTTGGACAGCTGAAAAAGTCAACTGAAATTGACCAGGGCATAACTTTCACATGGATTATCAGAAAAATTCCATCCAAAGCTCATTTTTGAAGAGAAAGACATTTCCTACAATTCATCTTCATGTTCCAAGTCCAAGAATTGCTCTCACAAAAAGTTATCAATTTCAACATTATAGGTCATTTTCAAAAGTCAACAAAAAGGGATTTTAAGTCAAAGGCCATAACTTGAGATTGGTAAATCAAAATGACATGGGACCAAAGGCATTGGTTAAAGGACTCAAAGACCTTTCCAAAATGTCCAAGAACATGTGAAAAGCTTAAAAATTGACCAAGTTATGCCTTGTGGAAGTTGGGAAACTTTTAGGAATTTTGAAAAGTCAACAATGATGCAAAAGGCTTAAAAATGCAAATGGGCCCATTTTTCTTCCAAATTTCTTCATGCCAAGCCTATGCACGACCACTAGGCCCAAAGGGAAGTATTCTCATATTTTTTTGATTATTTATTTGAATTAATATTAATTTATATTCATTTAAATGATTTTAATATATGAAAAATATCAAACTTAACCTAAAAAAATCTTTTCATGCATGTTTATTCATAATATTTCGTGCATATCCCAATTAGGCAAATTTGGATGAGATTTGGATCATGATTGAACAAAAACAACATGAAAAAAGATTGGAAAAGATACTAAGCAAATCAAATCTTCAAACAATGAATTCAATGGATTTTATTCAATCTTTTTGACCTAACATGCTCTATACATACTCAGCATCACAACCCTAATGCCATTAGACTAGAAGCTGCGCTCAGAAAGCAAAAACACAAACTTGAAAATTGTCCAAAAATTGAATACTGAATTCAAGGTTTTAGGCCGATTCAAGCATCAACTCTCATCCCATTAGCATTCTGAGACATCATTGAGTGTTTCTCAATCATTAACAACAAGCAAAACACCTTGTACTGGTATCCCTGAGTCCAACCGTACCTTGAAAATTTTGAAATCACATAGCATGATTCCATCATCTTTATGCATTTTTTTTCATGGATTCATGTTTATATTGGTGTTTCTAAACTAACTGATACGTTTGATTGTGTTTTTGAGCCACATATGCGTTTTCGCCATTGTCACATACTAGGGTTTGCAGGCTTGCTAATTTGGGGCTTTTGAGATAACGTAAAATTGGAGCTCCAGACCTTTGCCATTGCATTGAGCACGACCAGACAAAAAGCTTCCAACCCTCGCGCTCAATTTATGAGCGTCGAGGGTCTAATCGCTATTTTTTGATATATAGCTTTAGGCCACGCTCCATAAACCGTTGCTGTATTGTTTATATTATAGGGGACGTGAAGAAGATGAAGTGGTGGCAACCTGTGATTCGCCAGTTTAAATTTTCGCGCGAAATTCCAAAGCACTAACGCGTTATTATTATATTGTTATTTGTTTATTATATGTTAACTAAATGCGCTTGGTTCAGCTGGTAACATGCTACGCTTGTAACCTTCAAGACCTGGGTTCAAGTCCCAGGTCTGGCAAACGCTCAATATCATTTTTCAATAATTGTTCATATGCAGCGCTACTATAGAAGTTCACCATACACACTCAATATTCATCGCCCACGTGTCCTGGAGATTTAATCAAAGGGTCAGATTAAAGGCATACTATGGAGGCCAGTCAACATGCCATACAAGATCAAGAAAAGTCAGCAAAATTCAAATCTTATTGGGCCTGATCTTTGGACCTATACCTCCTTATTTGGGGCAACACCCCACCAGGGTTTGCATTTTTATATTTTTCTTCTCACTTTTATTTTTGTTGTTTTATTTATTTTATTGTCTTAATTCAATTAATTTATTTTTCCTACAAAATATAAAAACACTAAAAAATCAGAAAAGGCCAAAAATTAATAAATATTTATATATTAATTATTTTCATGAATAAATAAAAATGTAGATTATTTAGTTAATTAGGTTTTCAATTTTAAATCCTTTTTAATAAAAATCCAAAAAATGTAGAATTAGGTTAATTGATATTTTTTATTCCCTTTAATATTTTTCCCCTTTTTTAGAATAATAATAATCATTTATTTATTTTTTTTCTATTTAAATTGTACATAAATGAATTAGGTTTAATTTAGGTCATATTTTAATTCTTTCTTAATAATTAAAAAATATTAGAATTAGGGTTTGCCGTTTAATTTAATTGACTTCTTTTCCCTATTAAATCTAAAAACATAAAAAACGACAAAAACATTTAATCATTTAATTTTTTAATTCTTATTAATTTTAATTTGCAAAAGGGTCCAATGCCCTAGTTTCGTTTTAATTATTTAATTCGCGCATTTATCTTATGTCGTTTAATTATAATTTTGTAAATATCCCAAAGCCATGTACATTTATTTATCGCACTTTTATCGCATTATTTATTTTCCGCTAAATCGGGTCCGGTTTAATTTTGGCGATGTGGACCCGCGCCTTTGTAATAGTCGTAGATTTATTTTTCCTCGCCACTTATAACTGTTAAATGTGCATGCAAGAATGAATGGACAAATTAAAATCAAGCGTAGAACACGACAAACATGACAAGACAAATAACTGAAACATGACACACAATTCGCACACACCACCCCTAGGGTACGCCTCACTGTTGCCTTTCGAAAGGTGGTCGTCGAGTAGAGGACGTCTTAGTAAGTCCTCATGATCCGGGAACCTGGCATGAGGGTAGCTTCTAAGGTGTCTTCCCATTGCTCTGGTGATCACCATGTCCCTAAAACTCGAATTGACCCGAACACCTCCAACGGTGGTGCTACCTACCTCTCAATGGTAGGATGGCACTACTTTTAAGGACATCTACACAGACGAATTCCTTAGGGTAGGTAGGTTCTCAAGGATACTTGCTCTAATCTCAAAATAAACTCAAAAAGACTTTTCACACTGACACTTTTCAAAAGCTTTCAAAGCAAATTTTTCAAACACTCTGACGTACGAGTCGAACTGAAATTTTTCAAAGAAACTTTTTTAAACCCACATTGAAAAGCAAACAAACAATTTTGAAAACACATTGAGCAAGTATCTAAGAGCCCATGGATAACCATGGATAGAAAGGGTGTTAACACCTTCCCTTTCTATAACCTACCTCCCGAACCGAGAGCAATCTCTTTAAGGAATTTTTCTGTGCTTTTGTCCTTTCCATTTGGAGAAAATAAAAGACGGTGGCGACTCTTGCTTCCGCGACATTTCGCGAACCAGCGTTAAACAGTCAGTTCCAGATCCACCGATCACAGAACTGGCGACTCTGCTGGGGACCAATCTTTATAAAGTGAGGTGTACCTTAGGGCTAGGTCATAACTGTGTTTTCACTTGTATTGTTTTGCTTGCTTTACTATTGTGGGTTGCATCGGAGATACATAGATCCTAACCCGGATCTGGGGATACCCTGTTTAGGTAGCATAAGCTGTGAGGGACCTGTCCGGCGTAGACCGACACAGGTGAAGCAGTGGCTACGTTGGTGTGGCACCTTAGTCTGTACCGATATCCCTTGTGTCGCAACGAGGAGAATATGGGTCTTCTAAGGAGTCATTAAGCACCAACAACCTTAGAACCTTAATTGACACAACTTGGCCTTTAGAACAGTAGCAGTATGCTACGCCCATTGAGGCTAAACTCTCGTGATGGTTCTGGCCGCAAGGAAAGATTGCGATGCTGGAGTTATGACCGATTGAGGTTAGTCAATGATATTGGGATCCTCTAAGAACCCGGTTACTTTTGATTAGGACAGGTATGAACCCACCAACTTCAAGAGGGTAATACCCAGACCCCATGCTGGCCTAAACCCTAAGGGCTTCTCTTGTGTGACTTGTGTGCCTTCGTACTTGACTACTTGCATGCTTGTTATCTGACCCTTGATGTCTTGCAGGTTTTGTTCATAGTCCTTAATAGGGACTTATAACAGGGTGTACTAACCACTTGCAGGTTCTGTTTATAGTCTTTAACTAGGACTCATGACAGGATTTACCGAATTTCTTGCAGGTGTTGTTTATAGTCCTTAACTGGGACTCATAACAGGGTTTACTAGATCTCTTGCAGGTGTTGTTTATAGTCCTTAATTAGGACTCATAACAAAGTATACTGAATTTCTTGCAGGGTCTGTTTATAGTCCTTAATTGGGACTCATAGCAGGGTTTACCTACATCACCCCATGCATAGCATGACATCATACCATTGCATACCATTGCATACATCCTAACCCATTTCAAGGATCTCAAGGGCTTGTGATGCAGGTCATGATAAATCAAACATCTAGCCAGGGGCAAAGAGGATTTATTTTCCTCCAGCCAAAGTTGTCAGAGGCTATGACCCACTTGATATGGTGAGCTTTGACACTTGAAGAAGGTTCCCCTAGCCAAGGTTGTCAGGGGCTATGACCCACTGGATATGGTGAGACTTTGACCTTGAAGAAGGACTCTCAACAACATGCAGTTCCTTCAATCAAGCTACCGGATCCAAATGCTAACAAACTTTCTTGTTTACCCCGCGAGGTCCTTGAAAACATTGCATGCATATCATACACATCATTGCATAGCAGGTATCCTTGTTGCAGGTCACTTACCCTTCTCGCTGTTTATTTCAGCAATGGCTTCCCAACAAGGTAACCAGGGTCTTCATGCTCAAGAGACTCAGTTCAGGGAAATCTTCCTAGGTCTATCCAAGGGGCAGGAAGAGTTGAGGGCACTCCTCATGGGGAATCTGATCAGAAAGAGTCCTGAAGATGACAAGGACGAACAACTGAAACGTCTACAAGCTGAGGTAGACACATTGAAAACCCAGATGCTGGGGCAAAGGGCCCTCATTCAAGGTTTAGCTCAGGAGCAAGGAGAGCTGAGGGCCATGATCAGTCAGCTTCATCAAGATATGAAGCAACCAGCCCAAGTCAGGGACCAAGTCTTTAATCAGCCACCAAGAGGACCAAAGTCTGGTAGGGTGAAGAATGAACCTCTCCAAATGGCTACTACTTCACAAGCCCAGTATCAACGGGGTAATCGACGCAAGCGATACACGCCTGGAAGACATTTCACTGAGACTGGCATACCACCATCTCTAATGCTGGAGCACTTGTTGGAGGTCAATCTGATTACTTTAAAGGGTCCTCCCCAGAATCCTGACATCTCTGCTCCTACTTATAACCCTGATAAAAGATGTGCCTACCATTCTGACAGTCCTGGACATGACACCAATGACTGTTGGAGCTTGAAGAACAAGATCCAGGACTTGATCGACGGAAGGGTGCTGGAGTTCATGCCGGGCGGCCAAATGAAATGCTTCTGCTAAGAATCTTCCACTTGAGATGACTAGTTCAAATTAGGAAATTTTTGTTCATTCGAATGTTCAAGTTGCAATTTTCTTCTGTTCAAACATTTATTCATGATTAAACATTGTTATTTCATTAATGCATCGCTTATGTCTATTTTGAATCAATATATTCGCATTTACTATATACAAATTGTTTCATATTTTTTCTGATGTCAACTCTCGTTAATTCTAAGCCTCTTGAGGGAGGATGACGAAAACGATACCACGATCTTTACAGTATGCTTTTGAACAGACCCCGCTGATGAGGTACAGGCATTGTTTCAATTCCTAAACACTGGAGTAATAAGGATGATAATCCCTCGTCAACCCATCAGAGCCAAAGAAGTAGGAGTTTTTATTTTCGAAAATCAAAACCCTTAATCATAACCTGGGGCAGGGTAGTTCTCTCAGTTGATCCAAGTGCATCCTTACAAAACGAACAAAAGACCGTGATGGTTCAGAATAATCAAAAGGACAGGCAGTCATGATCAAAAATGAAAATTCATAAATGAAAAGCCCAAAAAGTCTAAACCTACAAAGGGGATTTATGAAACTGGGGCATCCCGCTGACTGTAATTCCAAAAAGGAAACAGTTCAGGCAAAAAAGAAAGGGATAACAAAACCAAGAAAGAGGTCTCACAAACCCTCGACAAAAACAAAGGAATGACTGCCCATTCAAAATAAATCATCAATATCCGAACCATCACTGGAAAATCAGAGCAAAGACTCAAACAAGGTCTAACGTATGATCAACTGAGTTTAGGTTTGGAGAACATCACGAAGAGCGGTTGGGTACAGATAAAATTTGAGCCTTTATCCTTTGTTTCTTAAACCGTGAACCAGGCCACGTTATAACCCTTAAAAGTCCTAGCTGAAGCATGGGTTAGTTCGAAAGCATACTGTTACGAAAGGTATCCTGACTCCTGAAGGCCTACGGTAAATACGGAGTTGACATCACGTTTTACGAACATTAATTTGTTTTATGAAAAAGAATGCATTTTCAAAATCTTCGAGACAGACATAAGCTTTGCATTTTTAACATAACTTTGTTTACATATGACTTCTTGTTTGAACAGTAGGGAAATTCGCACGATGAATACCTAGTGAACAAAAGTACTTCCAATCAAGGGGCAGACAAGATCACTGTCCATCATCTGGGGCAATCCAATCAAGATTCGGAGAATCTCTCAAAAGGCCAAAAGCCTGGGGCGAATCTCCGCCTGAGTCACTTGGGACATTCCAACAATGAAGCTTGCCTGATCAAACACTTTCTGGGGGCATGACAAAACACTTCTAAACAGGGGCAACTCCCTACATTCAGAGAGCATGGACATAGTCAAAAAATACTACGCAAAATCAAAGACCCGCTAGGTTGACACACCTAGGCAAAAACAAGGGCTTCCCGGCGAACCAAAAGGGTTCGGGCAAAAATAAGGGATGAAATGAAAAATTTGTACACCCGACAAGTCGAAAACCCGAAAAGGCGACTTGGGCAAAAATGGGTATCCCGGTGGACTGAAAACCCGAAAGGGCGGTCCAGGCAAAAGTTAGGGATTAAAAGCGTACGACTATGTCCCGCCATCTGTCTACCAGAAGAAGGTTTGTCCGCCAACAACTATCAGCACCCCATAGAAACAGGGGCAATAACGAAAGGTCTGAGCAGTCTGAGTGTTCTATCCTCCAAGGTACCAAGGTAGGTTCAGCTAAAGAACATGACCGAGGATCTTAATTCCCCAGAGAGTAGTTCAGCAAAACAATACATCTCTCTCCAAGCAAATTTACAAATATCAAGGAATTGAGTATCCTCCTGTAGATCTCAATACCTCCCCAGCAGCACGCATTCTTAACAAGCGTCCCCGGCAGTCTTGGTCTAAAGATTGCTCCCCGGCGGCATCTCAATATTCAAAGGAATCACTTCCCCAGCATATCAAACTCCCCAGAAGAGTCCAATCCAGCTTCACCAACAAAGTCGGAAGTCATATCCCTCAAGCAGTAAGCTTATCCCCAGTAGATTCTGGAAGCTTATCCCCTCGCAGAACACGAACGCGTCGTCCCGGCTTGATTTAAAGAGTTATTTCCGTAATAGGATATAACTGGGTTATCCTCAGCCAAAAGCCACGGAAAGAGCGTCCTCAGTAAAGTATCTTCCTACCCCCAGCATAACTCATCAACGGCATCCCCAGCGGAGTTATCTTCATCAACTCAGCCAAGCATCGCTATCCCCACAGAGTAGCACTCCCCAGCATGATCGCTAGAATATCTTTTCTCCCGCAGAATTATTTCATTTGCCAAGTTTATTCCTCAACGGAGTTATCTTCTCCTACCGGTATTCTTGCAACGAATCATCCACAGCGGAAGCAAAATCTCTTCCTCAAACATCAGCCCAGGATACGACTTCCCGGCACCCGTCAAGGATTTATTTTCCTAGACAAAAACATACATGAATCATCACATACATCATTATAGCATGCATGTACGCATCATATCATATAAATCGCATCCATATTGAGAACATCATTGCTTGATCCATATCATGCATTGCATATGACTGACCTTTACCTTTCAGGAAAGATGCAGTTGAAGTTCTCAAACATATTTCAAGGACTTCTCCAGTCCAGTTAAATCGACTCCAAACAGATTTTTCTGATAAAGACTCAGTAGAAGTTCTCTTATGGTCCCCTCTCCAACGGCGCGTGAGGTGGTAATTCCTTCTTCAGATGTTCCCCTCTCCGGCATGAGCGTGAGGTGATATTCTCTTATGGTCCCCTCTCCAACGGCGTGTGAGGTGGTAATTCCTTCTTCAGATGTTTCCCTCTCCGGCATGAGCGTGAGGTGATATTCTCTTATGGTCCCCTCTCCAACGGCGTGTGAGGTGGTAATTCCTTCTTCAGATGTTCCCCTCTCCGGCATGAGCGTGAGGTGATATTCTCTTATGGTCCCCTCTCCAGCGGCGTGTGAGGTGGTAATTCCTTCTTCAGATGTTTCCCTCTCCGGCATGAGCGTGAGGTGATATTCTCTTATGGTCCCCTCTCCAACGGCGTGTGAGGTGGTAATTCCTTCTTCAGATGTTTCCCTCTCCGGCATGAGCGTGAGGTGATATTCTCTTATGGTCCCCTCTCCAACGGCGTGTGAGGTGGTAATTCCTTCTTTAGATGTTTCCCTCTCCGGCATGAGCGTGAGGTGATATTTCCTTTCAGATTATAATTTCCTATAGTTCCCTCTCCAACGGTGAGTGAGGTGGCTCCCTTCGAGATTATAATGTCCTTTGGTTCTCTTCCTGACACTACGAAGATGGTAATTCTCACCAAGATTTTCTCAACGAGCGTTGTTGAGGTTGAAATCATTCAGGATTCTCTTACCATTCATGCTAAGGCAGTAACCATCCCTGGTGCATTCATCAGCATTTGAAGTTCCAGACTCGGCTCCTGTAACCAATCAGGACATATCTATATCAAGCATCTAAAATTAGCTCCTGCGACGTGTCAGGTACTCATTTTTTTGTTTTGCAGGTATGCAGGTTCTCGCTAAGGAATCTCCTATGCGATCAACGTCCAGATGGCATCTATAAGCCCACCATCCTATCCAAGCAACATCCAAATGGCATCTATAAGCCCATTCCATCATCATCATTGCTACTATGTGAGCGCAAATTTCTGGGCACTCTAGTGTCCAATCATCTTCTACCCTCGGATTACGAAAGGCACGTCAGCCAATCTGCATCCTCAGGTCTAAGAAGATTGAACAGGGGCAACTGTTGTACCCCAAAATTTTCCCTCCCATATTCATCAAGAATTGTCAAAGTCAAGGTCACAAAATTCCCCAAGGGTTGTGCAGCTCAACTGTCTCCTAGACAGTCAAAACTAGGGTTTGAGTTCTGGTCAAGCAAATGAACTTTTCAAAGGCCCAATCAAGTCTCATATGCCTACAAAGATGGTCAAGCATCCTCATGTCAAGTTTCAAGACATTCAGCTCAAGATTGCACAGTCAAAACCCTAGATTGCACTACAGTCAACTGTAGGGGCAAAATGGTCATTTGACAGTCAAAAGTTCAAATTTTTGGTCAATATATCATTTTGAAGCCATAAACATCATTTGATCAATGCTTGATCATGATTCTCAAAGTTTGGCTCAGAAATCATCTAAGATGCAAAAGTTGCTATATTTGGACAGCTGAAAAAGTCAACTGAAATTGACCAGGGCATAACTTTCACATGGATTATCAGAAAAATTCCATCCAAAGCTCATTTTGAAGAGAAAGACATTTCCTACAATTCATCTTCATGTTCCAAGTCCAAGAATTGCTCTCACAAAAAGTTATCAATTTCAACATTATAGGTCATTTTCAAAAGTCAACAAAAAGGGATTTTAAGTCAAAGGCCATAACTTGAGATTGGTAAATCAAAATGACATGGGACCAAAGGAATTGGTTAAAGGACTCAAAGAACTTTCCAAAATGTCCAAGAACATGTGAAAAGCTTAAAAATTGACCAAGTTATGCCTTGTGGAAGTTGGGAAATTTTTAGGAATTTTGAAAAGTCAACAATGATGCAAAAGGCTTAAAAATGCAAATGGGCCCATTTTTCTTCCAAATTTCTTCATGCCAAGCCTATGCACGACCACTAGGCCCAAAGGGAAGTATTCTCATATTTTTTGATTATTTATTTGAATTAATATTAATTTATATTCATTTAAATGATTTTAATATATGAAAAATATCAAACTTAACCTAAAAAAATCTTTTCATGCATGTTTATTCATAATATTTCGTGCATATCCCAATTAGGCAAATTTGGATGAGATTTGGATCATGATTGAACAAAAACAACATGAAAAAAGATTGGAAAAGATACTAAGCAAATCAAATCTTCAAACAATGAATTCAATGGATTTTATTCAATCTTTTTGACCTAACATGCTCTATACATACTCAGCATCACAACCCTAATGCCATTAGACTAGAAGCTGCGCTCAGAAAGCAAAAACACAAACTTGAAAATTGTCCAAAAATTGAATACTGAATTCAAGGTTTTAGGCCGATTCAAGCATCAACTCTCATCCCATTAGCATTCTGAGACATCATTGAGTGTTTCTCAATCATTAACAACAAGCAAAACACCTTGTACTGGTATCCCTGAGTCCAACCGTACCTTGAAAATTTTGAAATCACATAGCATGATTCCATCATCTTTATGCATTTTTTTTCATGGATTCATGTTTATATTGGTGTTTCTAAACTAACTGATACGTTTGATTGTGTTTTTGAGCCACATATGCGTTTTCGCCATTGTCACATACTAGGGTTTGCAGGCTTGCTAATTTGGGGCTTTTGAGATAACGTAAAATTGGAGCTCCAGACCTTTGCCATTGCATTGAGCACGACCAGACAAAAAGCTTCCAACCCTCGCGCTCAATTTATGAGCGTCGAGGGTCTAATCGCTATTTTTTGATATATAGCTTTAGGCCACGCTCCATAAACCGTTGCTGTATTGTTTATATTATAGGGGACGTGAAGAAGATGAAGTGGTGGCAACCTGTGATTCGCCAGTTTAAATTTTCGCGCGAAATTCCAAAGCACTAACGCGTTATTATTATATTGTTATTTGTTTATTATATGTTAACTAAATGCGCTTGGTTCAGCTGGTAACATGCTACGCTTGTAACCTTCAAGACCTGGGTTCAAGTCCCAGGTCTGGCAAACGCTCAATATCATTTTTCAATAATTGTTCATATGCAGCGCTACTATAGAAGTTCACCATACACACTCAATATTCATCGCCCACGTGTCCTGGAGATTTAATCAAAGGGTCAGATTAAAGGCATACTATGGAGGCCAGTCAACATGCCATACAAGATCAAGAAAAGTCAGCAAAATTCAAATCTTATTGGGCCTGATCTTTGGACCTATACCTCCTTATTTGGGGCAACACCCCACCAGGGTTTGCATTTTTATATTTTTCTTCTCACTTTTATTTTTGTTGTTTTATTTATTTTATTGTCTTAATTCAATTAATTTATTTTTCCTACAAAATATAAAAACACTAAAAAATCAGAAAAGGCCAAAAATTAATAAATATTTATATATTAATTATTTTCATGAATAAATAAAAATGTAGATTATTTAGTTAATTAGGTTTTCAATTTTAAATCCTTTTTAATAAAAATCCAAAAAATGTAGAATTAGGTTAATTG
Organism: Vicia faba; assembly: GCA_948472305.1. Taxonomy (NCBI): domain Eukaryota; kingdom Viridiplantae; phylum Streptophyta; class Magnoliopsida; order Fabales; family Fabaceae; genus Vicia; species Vicia faba. The sequence goes on along the minus strand of OX451739.1, from coordinate 507,996,123 downwards.
ATATTTTTTGTTCCCTTTAATATTTTTCCCCTTTTTTAGAATAATAATAATCATTTATTTATTTTTTTTCTATTTAAATTGTACATAAATGAATTAGGTTTAATTTAGGTCATATTTTAATTCTTTCTTAATAATTAAAAAATATTTGAATTAGGGTTTGCCGTTTAATTTAATTGACTTCTTTTCCCTATTAAATCTAAAAACATAAAAAACGACAAAAACATTTAATCATTTAATTTTTTAATTCTTATTAATTTTAATTTGCAAAAGGGTCCAACGCCCTAGTTTCGTTTTAATTATTTAATTCGCGCATTTATCTTATGTCGTTTAATTATAATTTTGTAAATATCCCAAAGCCATGTACATTTATTTATCGCACTTTTATCGCATTATTTATTTTCCGCTAAATCGGGTCCGGTTTAATTTTGGCGATGTGGACCCGCGCCTTTGTAATAGTCGTAGATTTATTTTTCCTCGCCACTTATAACTGTTAAATGTGCATGCAAGAATGAATGGACAAATTAAAATCAAGCGTAGAACACGACAAACATGACAAGACAAATAACTGAAACATGACACACAATTCGCACACACCACCCCTAGGGTACGCCTCACTGTTGCCTTTCGAAAGGTGGTCGTCGAGTAGAGGACGTCTTAGTAAGTCCTCATGATCCGGGAACCTGGCATGAGGGTAGCTTCTAAGGTGTCTTCCCATTGCTCTGGTGATCACCATGTCCCTAAAACTCGAATTGACCCGAACACCTCCAACGGTGGTGCTACCTACCTCTCAATGGTAGGATGGCACTACTTTTAAGGACATCTACACAGACGAATTCCTTAGGGTAGGTAGGTTCTCAAGGATACTTGCTCTAATCTCAAAATAAACTCAAAAAGACTTTTCACACTGACACTTTTCAAAAGCTTTCAAAGCAAATTTTTCAAACACTCTGACGTACGAGTCGAACTGAAATTTTTCAAAGAAACTTTTTTAAACCCACATTGAAAAGCAAACAAACAATTTTGAAAACACATTGAGCAAGTATCTAAGAGCCCATGGATAACCATGGATAGAAAGGGTGCTAACACCTTCCCTTTCTATAACCTACCTCCCGAACCGAGAGCAATCTCTTTAAGGAATTTTTCTGTGCTTTTGTCCTTTCCATTTGGAGAAAATAAAAGACGGTGGCGACTCTTGCTTCCGCGACATTTCGCGAACCAGCGTTAAACAGTCAGTTCCAGATCCACCGATCACATCGAACACCTGAGAGCCCACACGAATCGGAATGTCAACCTCCCCATGGACCATCCTCTTCGAACCGTCAAAGGCCCTGACGATAATGTTGCTGGGTTTCAAATCCAGGCCTTCACAATCTAGACGATCCAGAGCCTTCTTGGGTAGCACATTCAAAGATGACCCAGTATCAACCAACACATGTGCCAAGGTGGTGCCCCTGCATTCGATTGAGACATGCAGAGCATCATTATGATCTCTCCCCTTTGCGGTCAAATCAGCATCTGAGAAACCCAAGCCATTGTCTGCCGTTAGACTTGCCACGCAATCGGTGAACTGGACTGCAGAGGTTTCATGTGGCACATGGGCCGTCTTGAGGAATGAGATGAGGGCCTTTGCATGGGCCTCAGAGCACAGCAGTAAAGAGAGCATGGAGATCTTGGAGGGCGTATGCCCCAACTGTTCCACGACATTAAAATCGCTCTTCTTTATAATCTTCAAAATCTCCTCCATCTCTTGTGGGGAGGCCTCAGCAGCTATGGGTATGGGTGCCTCCATCTGGGCATGCTCGGTTTCAATTCCCTTGCCCCGAGCATTGGATGACTCGGCAGCAGGAGAAACAATCGGATCGGCAGCAGGAACAACAACTTGATCAGCAACGGGAGTAGGTGTACTTGCAGGAATTATCAGGGGCGGTCTTCGGACAGCAGGTGGCGCAATGTCAGGCGAGAAGAGCCTGCCACTGCGGGTAACTTTGGCTGGGCCAGTAATGTCACAGATGCTGGCGCCAGCGTTGAGCTCTTGTTTAACTCCGTTTATATATACATCTGCCCCATAGTGCCAAGGGACAGCTTTGTTAGATACATAGGGCAGGGGCCCAGGAACAGTGATAGTAACAGGTGCAACGGTCAGAATTTGGATGGGCTTCTTCTGGAGAGCCGGGATCGGATTATTGAAGATGGTCACCACAGAGACTTCTTCTATTGGAACCAAACGAACAGCAGACTTCTTGAATAGAATCTCCTTGCTATCCATTAAGCTTTGGATGCCTAACTTTAGCAAGGGACAACCGGATGGGGACACAACACAGAACAGGCAACCCTCACTACAACCCGGAAATAAACCGGCCTGCAGTAGGTTCTTCTTAACGATCTTTAGAGGAGTGGCTAGATCATCCACAGAAACAGCATAAACATCTTCATCAACAGCATTTACCCCGTGATGAGGCATAGGGGCAGTAACTACATTCGGCTTTGCAGGCGCCTCGAATTGTATCTCCTTTGCATCGATAAGGTCTTGCACCTTATTCTTCAATGCCCAGCAGTCATCAGTAGAGTGCCCCGGGCTATCTGAGTGGTAAGCACAACGAGCATTCGGGTTGTACTTGGGGGACGCAGTATTGGGGAACTTTGGCGCCTCCCTGACAGTCACTAAATTAGTTGAGAGTAACTGTGGCAGGATCTGCGACAAAGTCATGTTTAAACGGGAGAATTCTTTCCGGGGTCTTTCCACCTTCTGAGTATTGTTTGGCCGGGGAGCGGCAGCAGGCTTAGCAATCATGACCGCACTGACAGATTGGCGGTGCTCATGTCTTTCTGATCTTCTGGAACCATACACGGCACTAGACTCCTTCTTGAATGGTTTCTTTTCCGAACTAGAGGATGATGCCCCCTTCGCAATCTTCCCAGACTTCAACCCAGCTTCAATCCTTTCTCCAGTCAAGATCAAATCAGTGAAACCAGCAGAAGAATTCCCAATGAGATGGTTGAAGAATGGCCCAGATAGGGTCCCCAAGAACATGTCAACCAACTCCCGATCAGTCAATGGTGGCTGCACCCTGCCAGCCAGGTCTCTCCACTTCTGAGCGTACTCCTTAAAACCTTCGCTTGCGCCTAACGCCATACCCTGGAGTTGGGTACGTGTGGGGGCAAGGTCGGCATTATACTGATACTGCTTGTAGAAAGCAGTAGCCAGCTCCTCCCAGTTACGAACTTTGGTCCCATCCAGCTGATAGAACCATTCGAGATGAGTCCCTGAAAGACTCTCCTGGAAGAAGTGGATCCATAGATTCTTGTCCGCAGAGTACGGCTGAATTTTCCGAACATAGGACCTTAAGTGCAGCTTGGGACAAGACGCCCCGTCATACTTCGAGAAGGATGGTGCTTTGAATTTATGCGGGATAATCACACCAGTCGACAAACCCAGATCTCCGAAATCCAGCCCAGGTGCCTGTTGCACCTCCATAGCCTTCAACCTGTCCTCCAGTTGTTTGTACCTGTCATCTGCAGGAGGGTACTGTTCTTCATCAAAATCTGTCTCGTTGTCGGAGACTTCTGGAGTAGGAACCTTTACTTCTGCTTGAGAAGGACTCTTGCCAACAGAAGAACCAGCCTCTTCATGTTGCAGAGTGTTGCCAAACCTTCGGCCCGAGTTGAACAGAACAGTTCTTCTTTTCTTCTTCTTCTCCTTCTTCAGGAGCATAGTCTTCAGTTCTTCTTGGCCTTTAGCCAGACCCTTGATTAGTTCTTGAAACTGCGCATTCTGCGCCTGGAGAGCCTTGATTGATGTCTCTGTTGATTCAGATCCGGGATTCATGATGCTGAAATAAACAGCGAAGAACTGTAAGCAACCTGAAAAGAGGGAAAACCTGCTATGCACATGATGCATGAAATGCGTATGGATTATGTTTTCAAAGACAATTGGGAATCAACTTTGTAAACAAAAAGAGAACACACTTCATTAGATTCAACTTTGCAACTGGAATTATTCAACAAGTTGCCCTTAGGCGTTTACATGAAATGAAACAACTGGAAAGGAAATAAAAACTATAAAGGCACATTCAGAATTCCTCATTGATCCCATGGTCTCCTCTTCTCAGTACGGAGGTAGGCATTCAGAGCCCTTTCATTCTCCAACTGCTTTGTCAGCTTCTGGATCTTTGATTCCTGCTCGTTGAACTTTTCCCGGTAAGAATCCCGCTCTTCTTGCAGTTGCGACCAAGATCTCTTCAATGTCTCATAATCAGTAGGTATCTGAGGAGGAAGGACAGTTGGAGGAACACCGTCTTTATCAGGACACTCAAGAATGACGGGTCTGACAGCTTCATACGGCATACCTAACTTCTGAGCACGGATGCGGACCCATTTGTAGTAGGCTTCCATAGGTAAAGAAGTCTTTGGCCCTAGCTCTTGTGGGTCAGCTTTATGAACCTTGTCCCAAGCCTTGATGAACCTACGACGCAGCTCGTCACTATCCACCTGAAACTCAAAACTGATGTGAGGCACCAACATCTCATGGGGGCCTGCTCTTCTTGCTCTTCCAAACTGACGGAGTGCTAGACATGGATTGTAAGAGATCCCTCCTTGAGTACCAATCAGAGGAACATTAGGATACTCCCCGCATCGATCAATAACAGCTATCTCATCTAAACCTCTGCAAGTCCAAATGATGTCTTTATCGGTGAGAGACATTAACCTGTGAGCCCAACCTCTTCCTTCTTGGTTCTTCAGTACGAACTTAGGGAGGTGCGAAATAAACCACCTCACCAACAAAGGGATACAACACCATAGGGTTCCTCGTCTTCGGGTAGTACGGGCATGAAGTTGTTGCAAGATGTCACCCAAGAGAGTGGGCACAGGGTTCTGAGACATAAAGATCCTAATGGAAGTGACATTGATGAAGTTGTCAGGATTAGGAAACAGGACTAACCCATAGATTAGGAGAGCCAAGATGTCTTCATATGCCCTAAAGTCCAGGTCATTCCAGAAATTGTTAGCTTTACCAATCAGAAACTTGGCCAAGAAACCCTTAACTCCGCTTCTAGTTACCCAGTTGTCCGTTACCTCTTGGTGGGTCAAAGGAAGAGCTGCAGCAATGTCCTCAAGCCTGAGGGTCTTTTCCCAACCAGTAAAGGGAGTCTGATCCAAGATAGGGATACCAAGCAGATTAGAGAACTCTTCCAGGGTAGGGACCAACTGGAAGTCTTGAAAGGTGAAGCACTGGTACTGAGGGTCATAGAACTGGGTCAGAACACTCATCAACTGTTGATCCCGCTTTGCAGTGACTAAACTGAGAAGAGAACCATGCCTCTGAATGAAGGAAGTGGTGTTTGGAATTCTGCTAACCAACTCATCAAGCAACTCAGGTGAACGAACAAAGTTGAACCAGATAGTATTCCTTCGCACATGCATCATAATGTCCTACAAAACAGAGCAAAGATGAAACCCTCTTGTCTTTGAAATGGTCAGTTCTTATGCAGGATGCATGCAATGCTCATGATGCTATGATGTTATGATAAAGCACACCACATACAGATACAAAGGCAAACATAGTAAGGCACACAAGTCACACAAGGCAAGCCCCTAAAGTTTAGGCCAGCATGAGGTCTAGGTACTACCCTCTTTCAGTTTGTTGGTTCATACCTGTCCTAATCAAAAGTAACCGGGTTCTTAGAGGATCCCAATATCATTGACTACCCTCAATCGGTCATAACTCCAGCATCGCAATCTTTTCTTGCGGCCAGAACCATCACGAGAGTTTAGCCTCAATGGGCGTAGCATACTGCTACTGTTCTAAAGGCCAAGTTGTGTCAATTAAGGTTCTAAGGTTGTTGGTGCTTAATGACTCCTTAGAAGACCCATATTCTCCTCGTTGCAACACAAGGGATATCGGTACAGACCAAGGTGCCACACCAACGTAGCCACTGCTTCACCCGTGTCGGTCTACGCCGGACAGGTCCCTCACAGCTTATGCTACCTAAACAGGGTATCCCCAGATCCGGGTTAGGATCTATGTATCTCCGATGCAACCCACAATAGTAAAGCAAGCAAAACAATACAAGTGAAAACACAGTTATGACCTAGCCCTAAGGTACACCTCACTTTATAAGATCTTCCCCAGCAGAGTCGCCAGTTCTGTGATCGGTGGATCTGGAACTGACTGTTTAACGCTGGTTCGCGAAATGTCGCGGAAGCAAGAGTCGCCGCCGTCTTTTATTTTCTCCAAATGGAAAGGACAAAAGCACAGAAAAATTCCTTAAAGAGATTGCTCTCGGTTCGGGAGGTAGGTTATAGAAAGGGAAGGGGTTAGCACCCTTTCTATCCATGGTTATCCATGGGCTCTTAGATACTTGCTCATTTGTGTTTTCAAAAATGGTTTGTTTGCTTTTCAACTGTGGGTTTTAAAAAGTTTCTTTGAAGATTCCAGTTCGACTCTTGTATCGGTCCTCAAGAGTGTTTGAAAAATTGCTTTCGAAAGCTTTTTGAAAAGGTGTCGGTGTGAAAAGTATTTTTTGATTTGTTTTGAAACTAGAGCAAGTATCTAGAGTTGTCTACCTACCCTAAGGAATTCGTCTGTGTAAGAGTCCTTTAAAGTAGTGCCATCCCACCATTGAGAGGTAGGTAGCACCACCGTTGGAGGTGTTCGGGTCAATTCGATATTCGGGACGTGGTGATCACCGGAGCAATAGGAAGACACCTTAGAAGCTACCCTCATGCCAGGTTCCCGGATCATGAGGACTTACTAAGACGTCCTCTACTCGACGATCACCTTTCGAAAGGCAACAGTGAGGCGTACCCTAGGGGTGGTGTGTGCGAATTGTGTGTCAGTTTCATTGATATTTGTTTTGTCATGTTTATTTGTGATCTACGCTTGATTTTAATTAGGGCCATTCATTCTTGCATGCATATTTAACAGTTATAAAGTTTGCGGAAAAATAAATCTAAGGCTATTACAAATGGCGCGGGTCTACATCGCCAAAATTAAACCGGACCCGATTTAGCGGAAAAATAAAGAAAGCAATAAAAAAGTGCGAGAAATAAAATTGTTACAAGGCTTAGGGACATGTACATAATTATAATAAGCGACAAAGTAAAATGCGCGAAAACAAAATAATTAAAGCGGCGGGCGTTGGACCCTTTTTGCAAAATACTAAATTAATAAGGAAATAAAATAAAAAATGAAAAACTAAATGTTTTTTGGTATTTTGTGTTTTTTAGATTTAAAAGAAAAAAAGAAGGAATTAATTATAATTGACTAACCCTAATTCTATTGTTTTTTTTTAAGTTTATTGTGAAAATATTATATTAGCCTAAATTAAACCCTAACTTTTTTTATTTATGTACATTTAATTATAAAAATAAAATAAATAAATAAATAATATTGTGATAAAAAAGGGAAAATTAAAAGGTATAAAAATTATTAATTAACCTAATTCTATATTTTTTTGGATTTTTATTAAAAGGAATTAAAGTTAAAAACCTAATTAAACTAAATAATTTACATATAATTTATTTATGGAAATAATAAAATAAAAATTATATTTTTTGCCTTTTTCTGATTTTCTGTATTTTTTATGTATTGTAAAAAAAATATTTAATTAAATTAAAGCAATAAAATAAATACATAATGATTAATCAATAAAATAAAAATAAGTAAAAAAATTGAAAGAAGTTGCAAACCAGAGTGGGGTGTAGTCCCAAAATTGGAGGTTTGAGCCCAGCAATTTGGCCCATTAACGCTTTAGTCCATTGACTTTTCCAATTGTGTGCTAACGCATTGACTTGCATTCATGGTACACCTTGACTCTGAGCCCTTTGATGGTCGTCTGGGACACGTGTGTGCTTGGATCAGGATGGCATATGGTGAACCTGGACGTTAGCATAGCATAGGATTTTATATTGAAAAATAGCATTGAAATTTGCCAGACCTGGGGCTTGAACCCAGGTCTTTGATGTTACCAACACATGTCCCTGCCACTGAGCTGTTTCAATCACGTTTAATATATAATATCATACAAATAATATAAAAGAAAAGTGGAACAACGCTTGGAACGCGCGCGAATTTTTTAAATCCGCCTATCATGCTTCGCCACGAGGTCTTCGTCCTCGTTTTCCCTGAAACTAAAACAGATAGGCCACGGTTTTTGAGCGTTGTTTTAGAGGGTTTTACAGAAAATAACGATTAGCTCATCTTTGAATATAAATTCATCGCGAATACATGAATCTTTTCGTCTTGGTGTACTGAATGCAATGGTGGTACTGGGATGGTCTAATTTTGCCTCCATTAAAAATCCCTAATTTTGAAACCTGCAAACCCTAAATCTCATTCATGGCATATTCGCGTATGTGGCACAAAAACACAATTGAATACGTTGGTTAGCTTAGAAACATCATTATGAGCATGAATACATAAATAAAAATGCAAAAAGATGCTTGAATTATGCTATATGATTTCAAAAGTTTCGAGGTACAGTCTGAATTCTTGATACCGATTCTTGGAACTTTGCTTGTTGTTTGTGATTGGAATATGATCAGGAGTCCACGAGCAAGCTTTTGGTATAAGAATTAGGGCTTAAAACCACCTATAACCTTGAAATCAGTTTTGTATTTTTATGGAAAATTTTCAATGTTGTGTATGGCTTCTGAGCGCAGCTTCTAGTCTAAGGCAATTAGGTTTTGATTCCTGAATATGTATAGAAGTTTTTAGGTCAACAAATTTGCACAAAATCCATGGCATTGATAGTTTTCAATATTTGATTTTCTTAAGATTTGTTCAAATCTTTTCCATGTGCATTTTGCTCTCAATCATGCCAATCAGCTTCAAATCTTTCCCCTTTTGGATTTACACGAAATATTGAGTCCAAACCTGCATAAAAAGATTTGTTTTCATTAGGTTTGTATTTTTTATGCATTTTATTTAATTAAATGAATTATAAATGATAAATAATCCAAATAAATAAAAAAAAATGGAGAAAAACTTCCTTTTGGGCCTAATGGTCGTGTATGTGTTTGGAATGAAGAAACTTGGAAGAAAAATAGGCCCATTTGCATTTTTAGGTCATTTGAACCATTGTTGACTTTTCAAAATTCCCAAAAATTTCCCAACTTCCACAAGGCATATCTTGCTCAATTTTTAAGCTTTTCACATGTTCTTGGACATTTTGGAAAGGTATTTGAGTCCTCTAACCAATGCCTTTGGTCCCATGTCATTTTGATTTACCAATCTCAAGTTATGGCCTTTGACTTAAAGTCCATTTTTGTTGACTTTTGAAAATGACCTATAATGTTGAAATTGATAACTTTTTGTGAGAGAATTTATTGGACTTGAAGTATGAAGATGAGTTGTAGGAAATGTATTTCTCTTCAAAATGAGCTTTGGATGGAATTTTTCTGATAATCCATGTGAAAGTTATGCCCTGGTCAATTTCAGTTGACTTTTTCAGCTGTCCAAATATAGCAACTTTTGCATCTTTGATGATTTCTGAGCCAAATTTTGAGAATCATGATCAAGCATTGATCAAATGATGTTTGTGGCTTCAAAATGATATATTGACCAAAAATTTGAACTTTTGACTGTCAAATGACCATTTTGCCCCTACAGTTGACTGTAGTGCAATCTAGGGTTTTGACTGTGCAATTTTGAGCTGAATGCCTTGAAACTTGATATGAGGATACTTGACCATCTTTGTAGGCATGTGAGACTTGATTGGGCCTTGAAAACTTTCAATTCTTGATCAGAACACAAACCCTTGTTTTGACTGTATAGGAGACAATTGAACTGCATGACCCTTGGGGAATTTTGTGACCTTGACTTGACAAATCTTGAAGAATATGGGAGGGCAAATTTTGGGGTACAACACCTACCTCCCGAACCGAGAGAAATCTCTTTAAGGAATTTTTCTGTGCTTTTGTCCTTTCCATTTGGAGAAAATAAAAGACGGTGGCGACTCTTGCTTCCGCGACATTTCGCGAACCAGCGTTAAACAGTCAGTTCCAGATCCACCGATCACAGAACTGGCGACTCTGCTGGGGATAATTATAAAAGTGGGGTGTACCTTAGGGATAGTTCATAACTGTGTTTTCAATTGCTTTCCTTGCTTGCTTTAAATTGTGGGACTGTCTTGGGAGTTCTATAGATCCTAACCCGGATCTGGGGATACCTTCTTAGAAAGTAGCAACAAGGCTGTGAGGGAACTGTGCGGGGTATACCGACATGGTTGAAACAGTCTGCTACGTTGATGTGGCACTTTGGTGTGTACCGGTAACCCTTGAGTTCAGTCAAGGAGAGTACGGGGCCTCCGCGTGGTGTCGTGAAGCATCAACAGACCTTAGGAACCTTAATTGAACTATCTTGGCCTCTTTAGGGTAGTGAGATAACTGACTTTGGTGCAGTCCGAGGTTGGTTGATACTCGATACTACACTCAATTGAGGGTTGCTTTCCTGGAATATTTCGGTCGCCAGTTCAGTGGCTAAATCGAAACGATGAACAATGAAAGCAATCCCGTGATATTGGGACCCTTAGAACCCGGTTACTTTGATTAGGACAGGTTGAACCCACCAACTTCAAGAGGGTACTACCTAGACCCCATGATGGCCTTAAACCTTAAGGGCTTGTCTTGTGTGCCTTGTGTGCCTTACATGTTTGTCTTTGTACATATCTGTGGTGTGTTTAATCATAGCATCATGACATCATCCAGCATCATATGCACTGACTAACCATTTCAGGGGTTCGAATTTTCATCTTTGTTCTTGTTTTGTAGGACATGGAAACTGTTCGTAGAAAGACAATTCAAGTCAGTCTTGTAAGAGTCCCTCCTCAGCTTAAGGAGCTTATATCCAGGATTCCCGAGAACTCTTCATTCAGTGAAAGACATGGAAGCCTCATCAGCTTGGTCAACACCAACATCGACGAAGATATGATAAAGGTCCTGTTCCAATTCTTTGACCCTCTGCATCACTGTTTCACCTTCTTGGACTATCAGTTGGTACCTACATTGGAGGAGTTCTCCCGGCTCCTGAAGATCCCTATCCTTGATCAGCTACCCTTCAACGGTACAGAAAAGGAACCTAAGCTCGAAGAGATTGCTAAAGCCTTGCACCTACAGGCATCTGACCTCAAGGGACATTGGGGAGTCAGAAGTGGTATCAAAGGGTTCTTAGCCAGGTTTCTGTTTGAAAAGGCCCTTGAATGTTGGAACTCCCTTGACTTGCAAGCTTTTGAAGAGGTTGTGGCCCTCCTTGTTTATGGTTTGGTGTTGTTTCCTAACCCATATCAGCTTATTGATATCAGTGCTGTCCAGATCTTTATGTCCAGGAATCCTATACCTACGTTGCTGGGGGACATCCTTCACTCATGTTACACTCGAACCATGAGAAAAAGAGGTGTCCTTATGTGTTGCACTCCTCTCCTGGGAAGGTGGTTTATTTCGCACCTTCCACAATCAGTCTTGAAGAATGAGCGGGGTTTGAGATGGTCACAGCGGTTGATGACTCTTACGCATGCAGATATACATTGGTGCCCTAGGTCCAGAGAAGATGTCACTATCATTGATCGTTGCGGGGAGTACCCTAATGTTCCTTTACTTGGAATCAGAGGAGGTATTACTTATAGCCCATGCCTGGCTTGGAGACAGTTTGGTTATGCTCGGAGGGATGGTCCTCATGACATGTTAGTTCCTGACGTAATTTTTGACTTCGACAACGATACTCAAGGACTTCGCCAGAGATTTATCAGAGCCTGGAGGAGGCCAAGTAGGATAGACAGCAAGACACTGGGGCACAGGAACTCCATCCCTTTGGAGCCTTATCTCAAGTGGGTACGCACCCGCTCCCAGAAGTTAGTGATGCCTTATCCCCATATGCTCCCAGTAATCAAAGAACCAGTCCTGGAAGCACTACTAAAAAAAAGACATTTGAGAAAAGGTTTTTACATCGGGTATCAAAATAGGTGATGTAAAAAATACAGTTAACAAACTTTTTACATCAGGTATTTATTTCCAATGATATAAAAAATAAGGGAAAATTTTTTTTTCGTCACCTATTACATCGGGTAATCTCATCCACCGATGTAAAAGATTTCCAGAAAAAAAACACGGTGGCATTTTTGTAAATAAGAAACAAGGTGACAAAAAAGTTAAAAAAAATATAAGAAAGCTATTACATCGGTCTAAAGACAAACCGATGTAAAAAGTGATTATTTGAATTAATATATAAATTATATTGAAAATGAATAAAAACGTGGAAAAAAAAACCTATTAAATCGGTGGGAGTCTCCACCGATGTAATAGCCTAAGCAATATTTTTTTAAAAAAAATAACCTATTAAATCGGTGGGAGTCTCCACCGATGTAATAGCCTAAGCATTATTTAAAAAAAAATAAATAACCTATTAAATCGGTGGAAGTTTCCACCGATGTAAAAGCCTAAGCATTATTTTAAAAAAAAAAAAAACCTATTAAATCGGTGGAAGTTTCCACCGATGTAAAAGCCTAAGCATTATTTTAAAAAAAAAAAAACCTATTAAATCGGTGGAAGTTTCCACCGATGTAAAAGCCTTCCCCTTATATCGGTCAAATATTCCACCGATGTAAAAAGTTCTAAACAGAATTTTCTTTTATTCCCGAAAACTGTTCATTTGCCACTCCGACCCATTTCCGACCCATTTTCGTCGACGATTCCCTCCGCCTACTATTCATTTCGCCGCTTTATTCCCGAAAACTATTCATTTCGCTGTGAACGTCGCCGACGATTTTCCTCCGCCTACTGTCACGACGTCGCTTTCGCCGACGATTCGCCGCCTACTGGTCAAGTTCGCCGCGACGTTCTTCCGACCCTTTTTCGCCGCGACGTTCATCCCTCCGCCTACCATTCGCCGATTCCGACCCATTTTCCTCCGCCTACTGTTCATTTGCTTCGCGACATCTCAGCTAGTAAAGCGATTTCAGTTCAGTTCGCCGCGTCGATTTCAGTCGCAAACTCCTTTGCATCACAGCGATTTCGTCATTATCGGTAAATCTCGATTTCCTTTCATCAGTGTAGTAATTTGTTTAAATTGTGTTTCTGTTCTGGGAAACAAGTTAGATATGCTGTTTGGGTCTGATATTTTCGAGCGAGAATAGCTGATATTCTGTTGGTTTGACAGTGGAAGTTTTGCTGCATTTCTGATCATACATTTCATTTTTCTATTCATATATTTGTGAGATTTTTGGTTTGGAATCGAAAGATAAACTTTGATGATATGATAATTATAGTTTGACATCGGTATTTTGAAGTTGATAATGGAGTTTCGGTTTGTCAATGTGCTTGTGATCGTGTTGCGAGGTTGTTTTTTCGCTTGTTTTAAATTTGAATGAGATTTTTGTTCGTCAATAATATGTTCACTTGATTTTAATTTGGTTGAAGTTTCAATGTCATTATCATGTTAATATGTTATTCTTGCTTGTGGGGGTTTGTTCATGTTTTAATCAATTTTTATTTTGCGATAACAATTTTAAATAGTTGTCGCTGCCTACACCGTCGCCGCCAACACCACTTCCGCGACGCATACCGCCTCCAACACCCATTCTACTGCTTCCTCGTCGCCGATTCATCGGTCCCGTCTTCTGCAAATCATTCTGCAAATCATTCTGGGGTTCGTTCTAATTCTATTTCTTTTTTTTTGCATTTTCTTTTTCATTACAATTTCAGCATTTTTATGCATTTACGCTATGTTACATTACATATCAATATTATGCAGTTGGCTAGTATACGATAGTTTAAATTTTTATGGTTCTTCCTTAAGATAAAGTTATACATGTTTATAGATACTAAACTTAGTAACTTTAACTAATGCAACAAGCTACTTGTTTCAAGAAAATATGGTGTATGTTAGTGTTTGTGCAGTGTGAAATTTCATGATCATGATGGTGAAGAGTGAAACATGAAGATTGTTATATTATTAAGTATTTACAGGTTCTGAGACAAAAATTGAATATATGGTGATCGTTTTGAAATTATTAGAAAAGGAAACCAGTGAGAATCAGTTATGTATTAGTGGTGCAAAGTGTAAAAATAATAACAATTAGTAATAAATCGTTAAATGAGAAATGTGTTTTTTCAAAATAATTGGATATTTTATTTGTTAAGAACAATGGTTTGAGAAAAACATATGGACAAGGTTTTGAAAAAAATTTAAGAGAGTGTCTTTGTGTTAGTGTAGTGTTTATATATACTGATTTAAAAATTATTACTAACAAGAAATAAAAAAATATATATAATACGATTAAAACATCAAAGGAGTTAAAATTGAAGAAGAAAAGATAAAATTGAAAATAACAAAGTGGCCTCATATTTTAATCATTGGCCAAAAATAGTTTAATCATTGGCCTCATATAAATTACACTTTGTTACTCATGTGTTTTATACTTTGTTCCATTATTGTTACTATTATTATACTATTATATTTGAATCCCTTTCTCCTATTTTTATGCTCACCAAATAAAAGAAGCGGAAAATTTAGAAACCTATGACAAAAGAATTAATGGTCCTCTCAGAAACACATTGTTTATCTTTAACCTATCAAACTTAATAGAGTTATCACCTTGCCATTGAAATTTGATTCTATTTGTCTTTCTCCGCGAAGCAGCGCAACTTGCAATCTCGGAATCTCCGTGAAGTAGCACAGCCGCGGACACACCGTTCGTCAGACCTTCCTCCGTGTGAACATAGTTATGGATCGTAGTTGGATGAGAGCTAATCGATTAAGTGACGAGTACGAACATGGAGTGATGGAATTTCTACAGTTTGCTGAAAGTAATGCTGACAAAAGTCTTCCTACGCTTTTTCTCTGTCCATGTATTCGTTGTGCAAATAAAGAACCAAAACGTAGTAAGAAAGAAATCATGGATCATCTAATTTATGTAGGGATTTGTCAAAGTTATACAAAATGGATATGGCACGGTGAAGTAGTAGCAAAGTCAAACGTGTCTCAAAGAGATGGTGTTAGTGTAGAAATGGATGATCATCTAGAAGACATGATGCGTGATATTGGACAAGATTCGTTTAAGAGGGCACATACGTATGATACTATATGCAATGACAAGGATAAACCATTATACTCGGGATGCAAAAAATTTACACGTCTGTCAGCCGTGTTAAAATTATTTAATCTGAAGGCAAAGAATGGGTGGACTGACAAAAGTTTTACCGAGTTGCTTGAATTGTTGACCGAAATGCTTCCAGAAGGTAATGTAATGCCAAGTCGTTATTACGAGGCGAAGAAAATATTGTGTCCAATGGGTTTGGAGTATGAAAAGATACACGCATGCCCTAATGATTGCATATTATACAGAAAAGAGTATGAAAAGTATAATCATTGTCCAAAGTGTAAGGCTTCACGCTACAAAAAGAAAGATGGTGAGTCAATTGATGATGAGGTGGTAAAAAAGGGTCCTCCTGCGAAAGTGGTATGGTACCTACCAATAATTTCAAGGTTCAAGAGATTATTCGCCAATGCAGATGACGCAAAGAATCTTAGATGGCATGCAGAAGAAAGAAAATATGATGGACAAATTCGTCATGTAGCTGATTCTTTGCAATGGAAGAAAATAGATTCTTTGTTTCCAAATTTTGGCAAAGAGTCGAGAAACCTTAGACTTGGACTTGCTACTGATGGAATGAATCCGTTCGGTAATCTGAGTACTAACCATAGTTTTTGGCCTGTTCTCTTGATGATTTACAACCTATCTCCTAGGCTGTGCATGAAGCGTAAATATATTATGTTATCGATGATGATATCGGGCCCAAAACAACCAGGAAATGACATAGACGTTTATCTAAGTCCACTGATTGATGATTTAAGAGTGTTGTGGGATGAAGGGGTGGATGTTTTTGATGCGTATTCTGGCGAACAGTTCAATATGCGTGCCATGTTGTTTTGCACCATCAATGATTTTCCGGCATATGGTAATTTGTCTGGGTATAAAGTTAAAGGGCATAATGCATGTCCTATATGTGAAAAAGACACTTGTTACCATCAGCTTGAAAAAGGAAAGAAGACCGTTTATCTCGGGCATCGAAAATTTCTAAAACGTTATCATCCATATCGTAGATTGCGGAAAGCTTTCAATGGGGAACAAGAGCATGGTGTTGCTCCAAAGCCCTTGTCTGGAGAGGAAGTTTATCAGCGACAACAGGGACTTGATGTTATCTTTGGAAAGTACCAAAAACGATCTACTGTGAAAAATGTATGGAAAAAGAGATCGATTTTCTTCGATCTTCCATATTGGTCTAGTCTTGATGTAAGACATTGTATTGATGTGATGCATGTGGAGAAAAATGTATGCGATAGTGTAATCGGAACACTTCTCAACATTCAAGGCAAGACAAAAGATGGTATTAATGCTCGTCTGGATTTGGGTTTGATGGGTATACGAGAAGAGTTAACCCCACAATATATAGGTAACAAGACATATTTGCCTCCTGCCTGCTACACTTTGTCTAAAAAAGAGAAAACAAGTTTTTGTGAGTGTTTACAAAGTATCAAAGTGCCGCATGGTTACTCATCAAATGTCAAGAGGCTTGTATCAGTTAAAGATTTTAAATTAGTTGGCTTAAAATCTCACGACTGTCATGTCTTAATGCAACAACTACTACCATTGGCTATTCGTGGGATATTGCCTAACAACGTAAGGAAGACCATAACTAGGTTATGCTTATTTTTCAATGCAATTTGTTGTAAAACCATTGATCCACTAAAGTTAGACGATTTGGAAAATGAGGCTGCAGTTATCTTGTGCCAATTAGAGATGTATTTTCCTCCTTCATTTTTTGACATTATGGTTCACTTGATTGTTCATCTAGTAAGGGAGATTAGATTATGTGGTCCAGTTTTTTTACGGTGGATGTATCCAATAGAGCGATACATGAAGATTATAAAAGGGTATACAAAAAACCCACACCGTCCGGAAGCATCGATTATTGAGAGGTACATTGCAGAAGAAGCAATTGAGTTTTGTTCTAACTATTTGTCAAGAGTGGATGTTGTAGGGGTTCCTAAGTCTCGTCATGATGGAAGATATGAGGGTGTGGGTACACAAGGTTTAAAAGTCAAGAGCTTAAGTATTGATGTGGTTGTTCAAGCGCATTTGTATATATTGAATAACATAGATGAAGTTCAACCTTACTTATCTGCTCACAAAAGCATCGTAAAGAAAAAGTACCCCAAGATGAATGAAAGAGGGTTGTTAAAAGAGCATAATAAGAGTTTCACTGAGTGGTTTAAAGAAAGAATTGCTAATGAAGATAGTGATTGATTACAAAGTATAATTATATTTGTGATTGATTAATTGATGTTTTTGCATTTTGTAGGATTCTCTTGTTCAAGAAGCTGAAAAAGGTGCAATTGTTCCAGATGGACGTAACGATATCTTATCATTAGCCATTGGAACATCTGAGCATGGAGGTCGTGTCCGTGGTGTTGGAAAACACCATAAACAAAGCACTTACTTTGGAAGAAAAAGTCAACATATCGACGTAAATGAACAACTTGCAATATTGGAAACAAAACTTAGAGCTGAACTTGAAGAAAAGTTGGTTGAAGAGCGTAAGATGTTTCAGCAATCATTAATGGAGACACTTAAGTCTATGGGTTTATCACAAAGCACAGGTGATATTAAATGCATTCAAAAATTGGAAATTATTGATGGAAGCGGAAAAGGAAGTTGTTCAGCTGCAAAGGGAAGCACAAAAGAGAGCACAAAAGACGTGGAAGTTGATGATGTTCAGAGATTGTTACTCATGGTTTTGAAATTGGATGATAACCATTTGGCAATACAATTAAGTCATTGTGCGAGTGTCTCTAATTTTTATGTTTCAGCTAAATGTATCAGAGAGTTATTGGTGGGTTTAGGTCATTGGCTTGACGTGTCTATTCTTCAAATTTGGTGCACGTAAGTAAATTTTATTGTTTTATTAAAGTCAATCTCTATTAATATGTTATATCTCTCATCACTTTGATTCTAATGTTAATTTTAAAACTATTCAGGTATATTCATCGTGTTTGTCTTGAGAATTCCGTTTCAGAATTATATGGATTTATGGACCCTGCTAGGTGTATTTATAATGATAATGTAGCGAAATCTCAAGAAGATGTTAAAAATTACGTGCTAGAAAAGTTACGTGATGAAAACAGAGCGTGCCACTTACTACCATTAATTCATGGGTAAGAATTTTTATGAAATTGTGTTTTATGTTATTTAATTTTGATTTTGATAACATATATATTTTATGCGACTTTTCTGTTTCCACACACACGTACAGGAGACATTGGCAATTAATAGTCATGTGTCCAAGAGACAATTTAGTTGTCGTATTTTGTTCACTTCATCGGGAAATTGACCAGAACACGAAGAAAATTATTACAAAGTAAGTTTATCTTTCATGTGACTTTCATTGACAACTAATAGTTATGTGATTTTTCATTGGCGAGTATATTTAGTTATGTGATGTTTATATCTTTCTGTATTAGTTCTTTTGGGATTCATCAAATGGCAAATGGAAATAGAAAAAAGGCTATATGGCTTCATCCCAATGTAAGTGTGATGTAAATTATAATTCTATAGTTAAATATATACGATAAATATTCACTAATTATGTCATTCAATTGTAGACAAGGCAACAACATAACTCTAATGATTGTGGATACTATGTGATGAAAAATATGTTGGATATTGTCTCTGCTAATATAACCGAGAATTGGATGCAGGTACTAAAAATAACTTTACTTTGTTCTTTACTTTTTGTTTTTCGACTTAATATGAATTTTTAAAAAATAACTCTATATTGTTATATTTATGTATTATAGGTATTTGATGATCCAACAGAATTAACACCAGATGATTTGTATGATTTGCGACTTCGTTGGGCAAAATGTTTCTTTGACTTACATGGAACTTAAGTTTAGCTAGTGAGTTTTATAGAATTGTATAAGTTGTGGTTTTTGCACAATACATGTGGTTTTTGCTCATGTGTTGAGTTTCTTGATTTTTTTGCTGATGTTAATTGTTATTATTTATTGTCAGGCAATATGATTTTGGTGTTGTCTACCGAAGATTTTATATTGGTAATTCAAGTTTGGAAACTTAGAAATAGTTGAATATTTTAGTATATGTATATTTTGTGAATATTATGTAATTGTAAGTTTTGAAAAAGACTTATAAATAGTTGAATATTGTTTTATATTTTGTTAAGAATTTGTAATTGTAAGTTTGTATGTTGTAATACAATACAAGTTTGCAATACAATTGTTCAATTTGTAAGTTTGTTGTGAAAAATATGAAAACATCGTCCTAAATGGTGATATATGTGATGTTGGAAAGCTATGAAATCTATATAGCGACATAAATATAGTCTGTTTGATATTGGAAAAATATGAAAAAATGGGTACAAATTATATTTGTATAGGGAAACCCAGAAAATAAATAATCTATTCCAAAAAAATTTCATACATTTTACATCAGTTATTAGTAAAACTGATGTAAAAACTTTCAATAAGGGACTTTTTACATCGGTTGGAAGTAATACCCGATGTAAAAAGTCGCGTCACTGGGGACTTTTTACATCGGGTATTACTTCCAACCGATGTAAAAAACTGGATCAATTTTTTTAAAAAATGTGCATAATAATTGTTTTTTACATCGGTTCATATATTATAACCGATGTAAAAAAGGTACTTTTTACATCGGGTATTACTTCCAACCAATGTAAAAAACTGGATCAATTTTTTAAAAAATGTGCATAATAACAGGTTATTACATCGGTTCTGATATTATAACCGATGTAAAAAAGGGACTTTTTACATCGGTCCCAGAACCGATGTAAAAAGTCCCTGATTTACTATATCACCTGACTTTACATCGGATCCAAAACCGATGTAAAAAGTCAATTTTACCCGATGTAAAAAGTCATTTCTGCACTAGTGAAGGGGAAGTGTCCTACACTATTCAGCACCCTGATATGCCCACATCCTGGGAAGAGATGCAGAAGAGCTGGATCCAGCTTAAGGAGGAAAGGAATTCTCTCGAGACTAGTCTACATGCCAGTGAAAAGAAGGTCTTGGAGCTCACCCGCCTGTTGCATGAGGAGAGGAATCTCAACACCTACATAGCTCCAAAGAGGATGCGCAGCATATTTTAGGACTGATTTGATTCTTGTACTTTTGCCCATGAGGCTTTAATGTATTAAACAATGATTTCTCTAATGATAACGTGTGTTCCTTTTTGTCTACAACAAAGTTGAATTTTCGAACCCTTGAATGCATTGCATGAACACATATCATTCATCATGTGCATAGCAGGTTTTTCCCCTTTTCAGGTTGCTTACAGTTCTTCGCTGTTTATTGCAGCATCATGAATCCCGAATCTGCATCAACTGAGACATCAATCAAGGCTCTTCAGGTGCAGAATGCACAATTCCAGGAATTAATCAAGGGTTTGGCCCAGGGCCAAGAAGAACTGAAGGCTATGCTCCTGAAGAAGGAGAAGAAGAAGAAGAGAAGAACTGTTCTGTTCAACTCGGGCCGAAGGTTTGGCAATACTCTGCAGCATGAAGAGGCTGGTTCTTCTGTTGGCAAGAGTCCTTTTCAGGCAGAAGCAAGGGTTCCTAGTCCGGTAGTCTCTGACAACGAGACTGATTTTGATGAAGAGCAGTACCCTCCTGCAGACGACAAATACAAGCAACTGGAGGACAGGTTGAAAGCTATGGAGGTTCAACAGGTACCTGGGCTGGATTTCGGAGATCTGGGTTTGTCAACTGGTGTGATTATCCCTCACAAGTTCAAAGCACCATCCTTCTCCAAATATGACGGGGCGTCTTGTCCCAAGCTGCATCTAAGGTCCTATGTTCGGAAAATTCAGCCGTACTCTGCGGATAAGAATCTATGGATCCACTTCTTCCAGGAGAGTCTTTCAGGGACTCATCTCGAATGGTTCTATCAGCTGGATGGGACCAAAGTTCGTAACTGGGAGGAGTTGGCTACTGCTTTCTATAAGCAGTATCAATATAATGCCGACCTTGCCCCCACACGTACCCAACTCCAGGGTATGTCGTTAGGTGCAAGCGAAGGTTTTAAAGAGTACGCTCAGAAGTGGAGAGACCTGGCTGGTAGGGTGCAGCCACCATTGACTGATCGGGAGTTGGTAGACATGTTCTTGGGGACCCTATCTGGGCCATTTTTCAACCATCTCATTGGGAATTCTTCTGCTGGGTTCACTGATTTGATTCTGACTGGAGAGAGGATTGAAGCTGGGTTGAAGTCTGGAAAGATTGCGAAGGGTGCATCGTCTAGTTCGGAGAAGAAACCCTTCAAAAAGGAGTCTAGTGCCGTGTATGGTTCTAAGAGATCAGAAAGACCTGAGCGCCGCCAATCTGTCAGTGCGGTAATGATTGCTAAGCCTGCTGCCGCTCCCCGGACAAATAATCCTCAAAGGACTGAAAGACCCCAGAGAGAGTTTACCCGGTTAAGCATGACCTTATCGCAGATCCTGCCACAGTTGCTATCCACCAATTTGGTGACTGTCAGGGAGGCTCCGAAGTTCCCCAATACTGCATCTCCTAAGTACAACCCGAATGCTCGTTGTGCTTACCATTCAGATAGCCCGGGGCACTCTACTGATGACTGTTGGGCATTAAAGAACAAGCTGCAGGACCTTATTGACGCGCAAGAGGTACAGTTTGAGGCATCTGAGAAGCCTAATGTGGTGACGGCTCCCCTACCTGCTCACGGAATAAATGCTATTGGGGACGAAGACGAAGTTGATGAAGCTGAGTTTGATAGCTGGATCTACCCGGCAACTAACGGTGGACTTAGCAATTGGAGCGCAAAAGACAATCTCCCTGTTTCTCTTGTTACTGAGTAATGAATTCCTATGTTTTGTTATTTTGTAATAAACAATAAATAAACTCTATGGCCCGGTGTCTTACCCGAGGCACCGTGGTATCATTTGTGAGGGCATATAAATTGTCATTTCATATATCATGAATGAAAATCTTGGACGTATTTTCGCATTACAAATATTGTGCTCCTTTTCTGTCTTTCTTTCCTTTACATATATTTCGAAACAACTGTATTTACACACACACACACACACTCATACAGGTTCCAATCCACTCTGGATCTCACTGATAACAACTCTGCTACTGCCAATTATGACTTCGAAAATCCGATCAACTTAGCCGAAGACGAAGGTGAAGATGTTTGCGAAGTGCCTGGCGAGCTTGCAAGACTGTTGCTTCAGGAAGAGAGGGCAATTCAACCCCATGAAGAGCCAGTGGAAACCATAAACTTGGGTACAGAGACAGACAGGAAAGAGGTAAAGATTGGTGCCAACCTAGAGCTCAGCGTGAAGCAACGGTTGACTAAAATGCTGCATGATTATATGGAGATCTTTGCCTGGTCCTACGAAGACATGCCCGGGTTGGATACCGATATCGTGGTCCATCACTTGCCAACTAGGGAAGACTGCCCTCCAGTTAAACAAAAAGTCCGTCGGATGCGTCCAGAGATGTCCGAAAAGATTAAAGCCGAGGTGATGAAACAGTTTGATGTTGGGTTCCTTGCAGTGACTTCTTACCCTCAGTGGGTTGCTAATGTGGTGCCGGTACCTAAGAAGGATGGTAAGGTCAGAATGTGTGTTGATTACAGGGATCTGAACAGGGCCAGCCCCAAAGATGACTTCCCCTTACCTCACATTGATGTCCTTGTTGATAATACGGCTCAGCACAAAGTATTCTCTTTCATGGATGGCTTTTCAGGTTACAATCAGATCAAGATGGCAACTGAAGACATGGAAAAGACTACATTTGTTACTCAGTGGGGCACCTTCTGTTACAAGGTCATGCCATTTGGATTAAAGAACGCTGGGGCAACCTACCAACGTGCCATGGTTGCTTTATTTCATGATATGATCCATCATGAGATAGAAGTGTATGTTGACGATATGATCGCGAGGTCCCAAACTGAGGAAGAGCACCTAGATCATCTGCAGAAGTTGTTTGACCGGTTGAAACTGTACAAGCTGAGATTGAACCCGAACAAGTGCACCTTCGGGGTAAGATCTGGGAAATAGCTAGGCTTCGTGGTCAGTGATAAAGGTATTCAAGTGGACCCTGCTAAGGTCAAAGCTATTCAAGAGATGCCAGTTCCTAAGACAGAAAAGGAAGTCAGAGGCTTTTTAGGACGCCTGAATTACATCGCTCGCTTCATCTCACACCTGACCGCTACCTGTGAGCCAATCTTCAAGCTGCTGAAGAAAGATCAGGTAGTACGTTGGAACGATGAATGTCAGGCT
Organism: Vicia faba; assembly: GCA_948472305.1. Taxonomy (NCBI): domain Eukaryota; kingdom Viridiplantae; phylum Streptophyta; class Magnoliopsida; order Fabales; family Fabaceae; genus Vicia; species Vicia faba. The sequence continues at coordinate 507,972,790 of OX451739.1, read as the reverse complement.
GCTTTTGACAAAATCAAAGAGTATCTCCAAGAACCACCTATCCTTATGCCACCGGTTGAAGGGAGACCTCTGATACTATATCTGACAGTGCTTGACAACTCAATGGGGTGTGTGCTGGGGCAGTATGACGAGTCTGGCCGAAAAGAGCATGCCATTTATTACCTTAGCAAAAAGTTTACCGACTGTGAGACCCGATACTCATTGCTCGAGAAAACTTGTTGCGCTTTGGTATGGGCTGCTCGCCGGCTGAGACAGTATATGCTGACTCACACTACTCTGTTGATCTCAAAAATGGATCCTATAAAGTACATATTCGAAAAGCCTGCTTTGTCTGGGAGAATCGCAAGATGGCAAATGATCTTGACGGAATACGACATTCAGTATACAACCCAGAAAGCCATCAAGGGGAGTGTATTGGCAGACCACTTAGCTCATCAAGCTGTAGATGACTATCAATCAATGAACTTCGAGTTTCCGGATGAAAGCATCATGATAGTGACCGATTGTGAAGTACCTGGACCGGATGAAGGACCTGAACCAGGATCCCGCTGGTCTGTGCACTTTGACGGAGCCTCCAACGCTTTGGGAAATGGTATTGGCGCCATCATCATATCTCCTCAAGGTACTCATACTCCACTCACTGCCCGACTATGTTTCAACTGTACCAACAACATGGCAGAGTATGAGGCGTGCATCATGGGTCTTCAAGCTGCGATCGACCTAAGGATTAAGTTTCTGAGTGTCTTCGGAGATTCCGCTCTTGTGATCAATCAGATCAAAGGAGAGTGGGATACGAAACATCCAAACTTGATTCCTTACAGAGAATGTGTGTTGACCTTGATCCCCCACTTTACAAAGATAACCTTTGAGCACTTTCCAAGAGAAGAGAATCAGTTAGCGGACGCGTTAGATACAATGTCTTCTATGTTCAAAGTCAAGTGGGATAACGAGGCTCCCCGAATCATCATTTGGAAACTGGACGAACCGGCATACTGTTGCGATCTCGAGACTGAATTGGTGACTGAGAAGCCTTGGTACCATGAAGTGAAGAGATATCTGGAAGCTCAGGAATACCCTGAAGGTGCATCTGTCAACGATAAGAAATTCCTGAGGAGGTTCGTAGCCAAGTTCTTCCTTAGCAACGACATCTTGTACAAGCGAAACCATGATTCAACCTTACTGCGTTGTATGGATAAGACTGAAGCAGAAAGAATCATGGAAGAGCTACATGAAGGGACCTTTGGTACGCATTCCAGTGGATACACTATGGCTAAGAAAATCCTACGGGCAGGATACTACTGGTCCACAATGGAAGCTGACTGCTACCAACATTCCAGGACATGCCACAAGTGCCAGATCTATGCAGACAAGGTGCATGTTCCTCCGGTTCCCCTAAATGTTCTGACTGCGCCTTGGCCGTTTGCAATGTGGGGCATAGACATGATCGGCGAGATTAAACCTACGGCATCCAATGGACATCGCTTCATCCTAGTGGCGATTGATTATTTTATGAAGTGGGTTGAGGCAGCATCCTATGCTACGGTAACCAAGACTGTTGTGGCACGGTTCATTCGGCACAACCTGATCTGTCGGTACGGCGTCCCTGAGCGGATTATTACAGACAACGGTACCAATATGAATAATAAGATGATCGCTGAGCTCTGCGAACAGTTCAAAATACAGCACCACAATTCTTCTCCTTACAGACCGAAGATGAATGGGGCTGTAGAAGCAGCAAATAAGAACATCAAGAAGATCATGCAGAAAATGACAGTGACGTACAAAGATTGGCACGAGATGTTACCGTTCGCTCTGCATGGGTATCGTACCTCAGCTAGGACGTCAACCGGGGCAACTCCTTTCTCTCTGGTTTATGGCATGGAGGCAATCTTACCGATCGAAGTACAAATACCCTCTCTCCGGATAATGAAGGATGCAAATCTGAACGAAGATGATTGGATCCAGACACGACTTGATCAGCTCAACCTCATTGATGAAAAGAGGCTTGCTGCTATCTGTCATGGTCAGACGTATCAGAAACGGATGATCAGGGCATTTAACAAAAAGGTCAGACCACAGGAATATCGAGTTGGAGATCTGGTAATCAAGAGAATCATCCTCCCTCAGAGTGATCCAAGGGGCAAATGGACCCCTACGTACGAAGGGCCATTTGTGGTTAAACATGTGTTCTCAGGAGGAGCCATGATCCTAACCAACATGGATGGTGACGACCTTCCTCACCCCGCCAATGCGGACATAGTAAAAAGATACTACGCATGAGAAAAAGACCCGCTAGGCTGACATGCCTAGGCAAAAATTAGGGCTTCCCGTCGAACCAAAAGGGTTCGGGCAAAATGAAGGGATGAAAATGAAAAAATCTGTACACCCGGCAAGTCGAAAACCTGAAAAGGCGGCTTGGGCAAAAATGGGTATCCCGGTGGACCGAAAACCCGAAAGGGCGGTCCAAGCAAAAATTAGGGATAAAGCGTAATACTATGTCTCATTGGATCACTTTGCATCCAGAATCCGGTATCTACATCAAGTTCAGACGGCATAGATCAGTCAGCTTCACCTTCAACCAAGGTCGTCAAGTGATGAGACGCTCGGAGTTATAAAGGCAATAGCAGAGTTGAAACCCAGTGGATCATTCATATTTCACACAGTTGTTCTATTTTCTCTTGTACAAAATTTGTATAAACTCTTTTGTTCGGCGGCGTTCTCTTACTAGGACGTCAACCTCTTGTACACAAAACGCCTATTCACAGGCCATTCAAAATCAATACAAATATATTTTCAGTTAAACGTGCCCAGTGCTTTTCTTTTTCTGTTTTGTTTTGCGAAGAACGTCCAAGGTTCAATTTGTGATATATGCATTGACAATAACTTGCTAACTCATAAATATTTGCATACGAAACAAAGGAATTAATTGCATGTGACACTAGAAACAGGGGCAATAAAGAGTTGTCTGAGCAGTCTAATTGTTCTGTCCTCCAAGGTACCAAGGTAGGTTCAGCAAAAGAATATGACCAGTACATCTTAATTCCCCAGAGAGTAAGCAAGTCAGTGCACTCTCTCCAAGCAGAATCATCAAATTGAGTATCCTCCAGTAGATCTCAATGCTTCCCCAGCAGCAATACACATATTCTTGACAAGCATCCCCGGCAGTCTTGACCTAAAGATTGTTCCCCGGCGATATACCAAACATTCAAAGGAACCACTTCCCCCGTATATCAAAACTTCCCCAAGAGAATCCAATCTAGTTCCCCGGGAAATTTGGAATTCATATCCCCAAGCAGTAAGCTTATCCCCAGTATATTCTGGAAGCTTATCCCATCGCAGAGCACGAACGCGTCGTCCGGCTTGATTTAAAGAGTTATTTCCTTAACGGGATATAACTGGGTTATCCTCAGCCAAAAGCCACGGAAAAAGCGTCCCCGATGAAATCTCTTCTTATCCCCAGCAAAGTCTATTCATACTTCCAATACAACAAGGGTATCCCCAGCAAATTATTATCAACACTCAGCAAGGCATCTCTCTCCCCACAAGAGTATTTCTCCCCAGCATGGTCGCTAGAGTATTTTTTCCCCGCAGAATCTTCCATTTGCCAAGTTTATTCCGCGACGGAGTTATCTTCTACCGGTATTCTTGCAGTTATCATCCCCAGCGGAAGCAAAATCTATTCTTCAACATCAGCCCAGGATACGACTTACCGGCACCCGTCAAGGATTCACTTTCCTAGGCAAAAACATACATTCATGAAACATCACATACATCATTATAGCATGCATAAACGCATCATATCATACAAATCTCATTTATGTTGAGAACATCATTGCTTGATCCATACCATGCATTGCATATGACTGACCTTTACCTTTCAGGAAAGACGCAGTTAAAATTCTCAAACGTATTTCAAGGCCTTCTCTAGTCCAGCTAAATCGACTCCCAACAGATTTTTCTAATGAAGACTCAGTAGAAGTTATCCCATGGTCCCCTCTCCGACAGTGCGTGAGGTGGTAATTCCTTTTCAGATGTTACCCTCTCCGACGGTGAGTGTGAGGTGATAGTCTCCTATGGTCCCCTCTCCGACGGTGAGTGAGGTGGTAATTCCTTTTCAGATGTTTCCCTCTCCGACGGTGAGTGTAAGGTGATAGTCTCCTATGGTCCCCTCTCCGACGGTGAGTGAGGTGGTAATTCCTTTTCAGATGTTTCCCTCTCCGACGGTGAGTGTGAGGTGATAGTCTCATATGGTTCCCTCTCCAACGGTGAGTGAGGTGGTAAGTCCTTTTCAGATGTTTCCCTCTCCGACGGTGAGTGAGGTGATAGTCTCCTAACGGTTCCCTCTCCGACGGTGAGTGAGGTGGTAATTCCTTTTCAGATGTTTCCCTCTCCGACGGTGAGTGTGAGGTGATAGTCTCCTATGGTCCCCTCTCCGACGGTGAGTGAGGTGGTAATTCCTTTTCAGATGTTTCCCTCTCCGACGGTGAGTGTGAGGTGATAGTCTCCTATGGTCCCCTCTCCGACGGTGAGTGAGGTGGTAAGTCCTTTTCAGATGTTTCCCTCTCCGACGGTGAGTGAGGTGATAGTCTCCTATGGTCCCCTCTCCAACGGTGAGTGAGGTGGTAATTCCTTTTCAGATGTTTCCCTCTCCGACGGTGAGTGAGGTAATAGTCTCCTATGGTCCCCTCTCCAACGGTGAGTGAGGTGGTAATTCCTTTTCAGATGTTTCCCTCTCCGACGGTGAGTGAGGTGATAATTCCTTTCCAGATAATTCCCTCTCCGACGGTGAGTGAGGTGACAGTTCCCTTTTCAGATTATAATGACCTATGGTTCTCTTCCCGATCCTGCAAAGATGGTATTTCCCACCAAGATTTTTCTCAACGAGCGTTGTTAAAGTTAAAATCACCTAAGGTTCTCTTACCATTCATGCTAAGGCAGCAACCATCCCTGGTTCATTCATCATCTTTTGAAGCTCCAGATCCAACTCCTGTAACCAGTCAGGACATATCTATATCAAGCATCTGAAATCAGCTCCTGCAACGTGTTAGGTACTCATTGTTTCTATTTTGCAGGTATGCAGGTTCTCGCTAAGGAGTCTCTTATGCGATCAACATCCAAATGGCATCTATAAACCCATCATCCCATCCAGCAATCTCTAAATGGCATCTATAAGCCCATTTCCATCACACTGCTACTATGTGAGCGCAAATTTCTGGGCACTCTAGTGTTCAATCATCTTCTACCCTCGGATTACGATAGGCACGTCAGCCAATCTGCATCCTCAGGTCTAAGAAGATTGAACAGGGGCAACTGTTGTACCCCAAAATTTGCCCTCCCATATTCTTCAAGAAATTGCCAAGTCAAGCTGCAAAATTCCCCAAGGGTTGCACAATGCAAAGGGCTCCCATACAGTCAAAACTAGGGTTTGTGTTCTGATCAAGAAAATGAAGTTTTCAAAGGTCCAATCAAGTCTCATATGCCTACAAATATGTTCAAGTATCCTCATATCAAGTTTCAAGGCTTTCAGCTCAAAATTGCACAGTCAAAACCCTAAATTGCACTACAGTCAACTGTAGGGGCAAAATGGTCATTTGACAGTCAGAAGTTCAAATTTTTGGTCAACATATCATTTTGAAGCCACAAACATCATTTGATCAATGCTTGATCATGATTCTCAAAATTTGGCTCAGAAATCATCAAGATGCAAAAGTTTCCTTATTTGGACAGCTGAAAAAAAGTCAACTGAAATTGACCAGGGCATAACTTTCACATGGATTATCAGAAAAATTCCATCCAAAGCTCATTTTGAAGAGAAAGACATTTCCTACAACTCATCTTCATACTTCAAGTCCAAGAAATGCTCTCACAAAAAGTTATCAATTGCAACATTATAGGTCATTTTCAAAAGTCAACAAAAAGGGACTTTAAGTCAAAGGCCATAACTTGAGATTGGTAAATCAAAATGACATGGGACCAAAGACATTGGTTAGAGGACTCAAAGACCTTTCCAAAATGTCCAAAAACATGAGAAAAGCTTAAAAATTGAGCAAGTTATGCCTTGTGGAAGTTGGGAAATTTTTGGATATTTTGAAAAGTCAACATTACTTCAAATGACCTAAAATTGCTAATGGGCCCATTTTTCTTCCACAATTCATCATTCCAAGCATGTGCACGACCATTTGTCCCAAAGGGAAGTATTTTCTCATTTTTTATTTATTCATTTGAATTTTTATTCATATTAATTCATTTAAATCAATTAAATACATGGAAAATATTTAACTTAACCTAACCAATCTTTTTATACATGTTTTAGCCTCAAGATTTCGTGCATATGCAATTATGGAAAGATTTGGGTTGATTGGCTTGATTGAGAACAAAGAACACATGGAAAAAGATATGAAAAGATCCTTAAGAATCAAATTTTCAAAAGCCATGAATGCATTGGATTTGTGCTGTTTTTCTTGACCTAATTTGTTCACTACATATGCCTGATCATAACCCTAATGAGAATACACGCATAGCTGCTCAAAAAGACCATTCACAAACTTGAAAAAATTCTCTAAAAACTCAAAACTGAAAACCACTTTTGAGGGCGATTCAAAGGGTAATTCTTGTTCCATTAGTTTCCTCAAGGTCCCCTGAACGATTCTCAATCAAAAACACTCATCAAAGCCCAAGGAATTGGTATACAGAACCTGAGATATCTCATGAAAATTGCATAATCGTATTCTCCAATCTAAGCATTTTTACAGCATTTTATTCATGGATTCATGTTCATTATGAAGTTCTGAAGCTAACATACAAATATGCCATGTTTGATTTTTAGGGTTTACAGAGTTCTAAATTGGGGGTTTCTTGTTAAAGAAAAATTGGTCCTCCAGACCAAGACCATTCAATTCAGCGCATGGAGACGAAGAAGAAACACCCATCGCGCCCAATTTATGAATGCCTGAGCTCTAGTCGCTATTTTCTTGAAAACGGCCTAAAAGAACATTCATAAAACCGTTGCTTAATATTTTATGTTTCAGGGATGATGAAGAAGATAAGTCCGTGGCACACGCTGATTGGCTTGTTCAAAAATTCGCGCGCGTTTCCAAGCGTTAACCCACTTTCTTTTATATTATTTGTTTGTTTATTATATAACAAATGCGTTGTAGTGGTCCAGTGGCGAGCGAGAACGTTGGCAATGTATATGACCTGGGTTCGAGCCCCAGGTCTACGTTATTTCCATATTCTTTTCCAATTCATCATCACATGCAGGCATCATATTGAGGACCATCATGTTCCTTCATCATCCAGTCATCCACGTGCACATTGGAATCAGATCAAAGGCTGAAAATTGGAGAGCACGCTACGCCCTAGTCAACGCACCACACGTGATTCAAAAAAGTCTACCAGGCCTTGCTAAATGGGCCAGATTACTGAATCAGACCTCCACTTTGGGGACTACCACCCCCCCTGGTTTGCAATTTTCTATATTTTTCTTATATTTTCAATTATTATTTTTATTTTCTTTATTGTTTTGCTTTAATTAATTATTTCTACAAAATATAAAAAATGCATAAAAAATCAGAAAAAGATCAAAAATATAATAAATATTTTGTTTTAATTTTTCTTGTAAATAAATACATGTAAATTAATTAGTTTAAATTAGGTTATTAGTTTTAATTCCTTTCATAACAAAAATCTAAAAAATATAGAATTAGGTTTGATAATTGTTTTTATTCCTTTTTAATTTTTCTTTCTTATAATAATGTTTATTTATTTTATTTATTTTTATAATTAAATTTGCATGAAAATAACTTAGGGTTAACTTAGGTTAAAACTTCAATATTTTTCTAAAAAACTAAAAAAAAAGAAGAAGATAGAATTAGGGTTTGCATCTCATTTAAATTTTAATTAATTCTTTCCTTTTTCTATTAAATCTTAAAATACAAAAATACCAAAAAAAAAAAAAAACAATTTCTTTTCTTAATTAATTAATTTATGTAATTTTAAATTTTGCAAAAAAGGGTCCAACGCCCTCGTTTCGTTCTTAATCTCTTATTTATTCGCATATTTATTTTATGTCATTTAAATAATTATGTACCTCTCCCAAAGCCTTGTAACATTTACTTCTCGCACTTTTTAATTCTTTATTCGCTTTTATTTATTTTTTGTCAAATCGGGTCCTGGTTAATTTTGGCGATGTGGACCCGCGCCATTTGTAATAGCTTAGATTTACTTTTCCTCGCAACTTTTAACTGTTAAACAAAGCATGCAAGAATGAATGGCCTTAAGTAAAAACAAACGCTAGATCACCAATGACATGACAAAAGACAAAAATAACTGAAAACGACACACAAATCACACACCACCCCTAGGGTACGCCTCACTGTTGCCTTACCTCGAAAGGTGATCGTCGAGTAGAGGATGTCTTAGTAAGTCCTCATGATCCGGGAACCTGGCATGAGGGTAGCTTCTAAGGTATCTTCCCATTGCTCTGGTGATCACCATGTCCCGAACCTCGAATTGACCCGAACACCTCCAATAGATGGTGCTACCTACCTCTCAATGGTGGGATGGTACTACTTTAAAGAACACTTACACAGACGAATTCCTTAGGGTAGGTAGACGACTCTAGATATTTGCTCTAATTTCAAAGACAAATTCAAAAATACTTTTCACACCAACACATTTTCAAAAAAGCTTTCGAAAGCATTTTTTCAAACACTCTTGAGGACTGATACAAGAGTCGAACTGAAATTTTCAAAGAAACTTTTTTAAAACCCACATTGAAAAGCAAACAAACCATTTTTGAAAACACAATGAGCAAGTATCTAAGAGCCCATGGATAACCATGGATAGAAAGGGTGCTAACACCTTCCCTTTCTATAACCTACCTCCCGAACCGAGAGCAATCTCTTTAAGGAATTTTTCTGTGCTTTTGTCCTTTCCATTTGGAGAAAATAAAAGACGGTGGCGACTCTTGCTTCCGTGACATTTCGCGAACCAGCGTTAAACAATCAGTTCCAGATCCACCGATCACAGCCATGTTATGATATCATGATTATGCTAAGAAACCACAGATATAACAAGCACAAGAAAATCACACAAAAGACCTTAGGTTTAAGGCTTGCATGTGTTTTAAGGTCATACCCTCTTGAAGTTGGATTGGTTCAACCTATCCTAAAAAGTAGTAACCGTGTTCTAAGGGATCTCAATATCACCGATTTTCCCCACAAGTTTCGTTTGATAGGCAACTGACTTGCAACCAAACAAAACTCAGGAGTCAAATCTCAATGAGTGTAGCATCGAGTATCTGCCGACTTTGGGAATACACTAAAGATGACCATCTCACTACGTCCTAATGGCCAAATTGTTCATTTAAAGGTTCTAAGGTCAGTTGACGCTTTATGACACCATACTATGGCCCCGTATTCTCCTTGATTAACTCAAGGGCTACCGGTAGTGTCGCATCAATGTATCCATCACTTTAATTGTGTCGGTATACCCCACACAGTTTCCATGATCTATTGCTACTTACCTAAAAGGTTTCCCCAGATCCGGGTGTAGGATCTATAGTAACCCCAAAAAGTACCCTTAAAAATAAAGCAAGCAAACAATCAAAGAAGCAAAATGATCTAGACCCTAAGGTAAACCCCACTAAAACATCCTCCCCAGCAGAGTCGCCAATTCTGTGATACGGTGGCAGAACCGACTGTTATACTGGTTTGTGTTTTTTGTTTGCAAATGTTGCAGTAAGCAAGAGTCGCCACTGACTTTTCTTTTATCCAACAAAGGAAAGGGTGAAAAGAACAGAAAAAGACTTTTTTCGAGATTTTCTGAGTAAGGGGGATAGATTATGGAAAGGGAAGGTGTTAGTACCCTTTCTATCCATGGTTTTCCACGGGCTCTTAGGTACTTGCTCATTTTTGAAAACTGTTTGTGTTTGTATGTTTTGAAAGACTTTTGTTTGCTTTATGGTAACTCTTGTATCAGTCCTCAAGAGTGTGATAAAGCGTTTTTGAAAAGCGTGTAAGTGTGAAAATTTCAGGTTTGAGCAAGTACCTAACAGTTATCTACCTACTCGAAAAAGGATGTTCTTTTCCTCCTATCCTTTAGATAGTGCTATCCTACTATTAGTGAGTAGGTAGCTCTATCGTCGGATGCTGGGGGACTATCGAAAGGGACGTTATGGTCATCAAAGGTAACATGTAAGGATATCTTAGTGTTAGAAGGGATAGTCATCATATAAGCAACATAGAGGGACAAGATCATTTCTCGTAGGCAACTCGAGGGACGTTAAGGGACCATGATCTTTATGATGACTTTAGAATCATGGTTCTTTGCTAAGATATCCCTACGTTCGAGGGACATGACCATTTCCGAGGCAACCAAATGAGGAGTACCCTAAGGGTGCAAGTGTGAGAAGTGTGTTTTTTCAGTTATATTATCTTGAGGTTAGTGATCTAACGGTTAATTAATTAATCTTGTCATGCATGCCTAATTTACTAGCAGTGATATATACAGAAAAATAAAATGCGGAAAATATAAATCTAGACTATTACATGGCTTCGGGGAGGGGGATTTACATTCCAAAGTAAATGGGGAAAAGAAAATAAAGCAATAAAGTAAATTAAATCCCGTATAACATTTACATGAATATAAAAGAATTTTTTTTATTAATAACCATGTATTAAAATAATATTTCGTAAATAACCGGGTTTCGGAAAAAATTACGCAAATAACCATGTTTGAGATGGCTCCACAAAGGAGGAGCCATCTCAATTGGCGCATGCACCTCCTTTTTTAAGGGAGGCGCCATCTCACTTGGCGCCTAAGTGCTTAGGGCATGCCCTAAGCCAAGTGAGATGGCGCCTATGTACAAAATTAGGCAACGGAATATTCAGTCGCGTGTGTTGGGCATTTCAACCATGCATCACAGGGTTTGCATCATGCAAACCAATTCTACAAATTGACGGGACTTGGTTGTATGGGAAGTACAAAGGCACGCTATTGATGGCAGTTGCACAAGATGGCAACAATAACATTTTCCCCGTTGCGTTTGCCCTTGTCGAGGGGGAGACCGGTGGTGCTTGGAGCTTTTTCCTGAAAAATCTTCGTACACACGTGGCTCCTCAACCAGATCTCTGTTTGATCTTGGACATACATGCCTCAATTGAAAGTGCCTATAATAATCCAGCAAATGGTTGGCATGAACCTCCTTCTACGCATGTCTATTGCGTCAGGCATATCGTCCAGAATTTCTCGAGGGAGGTCAAGGACAAAACATTGAGGAAAGCGGTGATGAATGCGGGATACGCACTGACACAGCCCACATTCAAATATTACCGCAACGAGATCCGTTTGTCTAACCCAGAAGCCGGTACGTGGATCGACAATATACCGGTCGAAAAGTGGACTAGGTCATACGACAATGGCCAAAGATGGGGGCATATGACAACAAATCTTATTGAATCAATGAATGGGGTATTCAAGGGCATACGAAACCTCCCAATCACTGCCTTGGTGAAATCCACGTATTTTAGGATGGCTGCGTTATTTGCCAAAAGAGGTGAAATATGGTATGCGATCTTGCAATCAGGACAACTATGGAGTGAAAGCTGTATGAAATACATTAAGGCTGAAAGTGCTAAAGCCAACACTCACATGGTTACACGGTTTGACCGACACAACCACAACTTCATTGTGAAAGAGACAATCGACCACAATGAAGGCCTGGCAAGACAAGAATACAGGGTCATTTTACCTTCTCAATGGTGCGATTGTGGCAGGTTTCAAGCATTTCGTATGCCTTGCTCTCATGTCATTGCCGCTTGTGCTCATACCCATCAAGACGCGCTTCAACTGCTCTCAAACGTTTATAAATCTGAAACGTTGCTCACTGTTTACAACAATAACTTTCCTTTGGTGGCAAAACCGGACTATTGGCCTGAATACAACGGCGATATAGTTTGGCACAATGACCAAATGCGAAGGAACAAGAAGGGTCATCCCAAAAGCAGGCGCATCACAACAGAAATGGACGATCTTGACAGGTTGGAAAAAAAGTGTGGTTTATGCCGTCAGGTCGGACACAATCGCAAAAACTGTCCGAATCGGGCGTCTGGCTCGACCACATAAATTTTGTAATACAATAAATCTTTTCAATATTTGTGTTGTAAACATTAGGGTTTTCCGTTAATAAAACTGTTAACACAATTTAAGAAATTCAATATAGGAAATTACATTAGGGTTTTCGCGTACAACAATGATTAACGATATTCAATCTAGGAAATTACAACTGTTAACACAATTTCATCTGACCCATGCATCATCAGCATTACATCACTGTCTGTTTTGACTTCCTCCAACCACACATTAGGTCTTCCTGTTGCATGCGAGGTTGTAGTTCGTTTTCGCTGGATCCTTCGAATTTTTTCCCCCTCCGCGATGTCTCCATCTAGCCACCGCATCAACTCCCGCTTCAGACGTTCCATGGAGTGAATGTGCCAGAATTTCATTTTCATCGCAGGTTTCGTGGCGGAGAATATAACGTAACCATCTCTGCTAAAAATCATAGGTGACGTCATTACATAAATAACAGAGTACAAAATAAAAATACAGTGCGAGAAAGTGTGAGAAATTTCAAAGAAACGGACGAATTATTTATAAAACAGCAAAAAACCCTAGTTTTTCCCTAGGCGCCAAGTGAGATGGCGCCTCCTCTCATTTTTAAGGAGCATGCGCCATCTCACTTGGCTAAAAGACAAGGGAGGCGCCAAGTGAGATGGCGCCTAGGGCAAAACCCTAGGTGCATGCGCCAATTGAGATGGCTCCTCCTTTGTGGAGCCATCTGAAACATGGTTATTTGCGTAATTTTTTCCGAAACCCGGTTATTTGCGAAATATTTTTTTAATACATGGTTATTAATAAAAAAAATTCAATATAAAATGCAAAAGGAAATAAACGCGCGAAAAGTGAAAACACGTTCTAAAACCTAGAGGAAAAATCTTTTTGGTTGTTGGTTTTTATTTTTAATAACAAAAAGTAAGTGAAGTAAATACCTAAAATTTAATTAGAGAAATAAATAAAAAGTCGGATGAAAATAAATCCTAATTCTAATGTTTTTTTGGTATTTTTTATTAAGAAAATAATTTAAATTAAAAAGAAACTAAGTCTAATTTGATTTTAAATTGATAAAATTGCATTAAAATAATTAATTAATTAAATAATTAATTTTAGAAAGAAAATAAATCCTAATTATTATTATTTTTATTTTTTATGATTTATATAAAAAAACCTTTTGAAAATGATAAACAAAATAAGAAATAAAAAGAAAATAACATGGGCCTGGTCATCAAAACAAAAATGGGGGGGGGGGGGGGTGGTTGTCAAAAAACGCTTGGCCCAAAGGTGAAAGCCCAGATTGGTGTTTGATCCTGTGAGGGCACGCCTTGAGAGTCCATGATAGGGACTACTTGTTGGAGGCACTGTATCCAGGTTGAGTATGATCTGATGGTGCTGATGGTAGGGTGTATGGTGAACCCTTGGCTAACGCGTGCATCCAATCTGCATTTGAAAATTGTTAGAAAAATAATATTTTGGACCTGGGACTCAAACCCAGGTCCCTTCCCTTATACGCGCGCCTCCTCACCATCTGAGCTGCCTTGCCATTCGTTACATAAAACGAAACAAGAATATTATATTAAAAAACAAGTCATTATCCAGGAAATAAAAAAACACACGCCATATTTGAATGGACCAATGGGACAATGTCACACTTTGTCTTCTTCACTCCTCCGTCGTTTTAGATCAAACACCCATAGTGACAGTTTTTCACTTGTCACTATAGCACCTGAAAACTCATAATACGCAACAAAAATCAAATGTGAGGCCATGGATTGATTGCTTTCAACCTCTTGAGCAAGATGGTGCCCTTGGTTTGGGCTAATTTTGGCCAATACAAAAAACCTCAATTTGGAGGTTCGAACACTAGCTATGGCAAACTGTTATACCTGCACTCAAACTTCAATCTAACTATGCAAAAAGCTTGCAAACACTTCAACAATCAGTAATGTATGATCAAAACGCATTTATGTTACATGAATCAAGCAGAATGAATTTGAAAAAAATACAAACCGTGCGAATTGGTTGATGCGTTTGGCAATGTTTCAAAGCTTAGTAATGGTTGCAAATGCTTCAGGGGACCTCCTGGAGTGTGTTTTGATCTTTGTTTGGGAATAAAACAGGCTGGAGATGGAAATTCAAATTTCATAATTTTGGTGTTTTTTGCAAAACTTTCAGGGGTTCCCCAGGCTATGTATCTCTGTTTGATGCTTACCAATGGTTTGTTTATATAGAGAATGATGAGGAGACACGAAAAAACAAGCTTGTAACAGCCATAATCAATTGCTTGAATGCCATGAATGTCCATTTGTAACATTGGCCAAAGTTAAGGGATTTTGTCCATTTTTGAAATTTGAATGAGTGTAAACATATTGGCTTTGCTGTACACGAAAATGGGGACCCCTCCATGCATTAAAACAAGCCTTAACCATATTATTTGTAATAATCTTAATTTATTTGATTTTTAATTAAATAAAATTAATATAAAATGCAAATAAAGTCAAGACTATACAAAAATGGTTTTAGGAGTCCTCTATACTCTTAGGAAGATGTTTGAAGTCCAATAATTTGAGCCATTGCCTTAAAAACTCAAATTTGCTCAATGCATATTTCTTGAAATTTCCCAAAATTTCCCAACTTGCGTAAGCCATAACTTGCTCAATTTTTATCTGATGATGATGATCTTGGACTTTTTGTAAATCCCAAGATGTCTACTTCAATCCCTCTTTTGATCAATTTTTCATTTGAAGATGTTATCTTAATGTTAAAGGTCTTGGCAAAAAGTGGATTTTATTGACTTTCCAAAAATGACCTGTAACGTATGAACTTGTACCTTTCAAATGGTGCATTTCTTGAACTTGAGGACTGAAGAGAAGCTACAGGGAATTGGATTCTCTTAAAAATTATCTTTGGTTGGAAAATTTTTGATAAAGTATGAGAAAGTTATGCTTGGTCAAAGTTTGATTGACTTTTCCTATAGAAACCCTAATTTAACAATGCTTGACTTTTGATGAAATAGGAGCACTTCTAGAGGAATCATGATCAACCCTTGATAAAATGATGGATATCACTTCAAAATGTTGATGTTGACCAAAAATATTGAAGTTTGACTGTACATGGGCCACAATTGACTTTTGACCTAACATAGTTGATTTTCCAATACTTGAGCAATTGACTGAGCAAACTTATTGAGCAAGGTATGAAACTTAGCATGGATGATATTGAAGACATTATAGGACTATGGGAATAATTTGAGACCATTGGAGTTTAACCATCTTGATGAAAATGGAAACCCTAGTTGGGGGTTCATTGCCTTAGGAGGAGAATTTGTCTGGTCAATTCTTGGTCAACCTTGAGCAATTGAGGACTTCTAGGAATATATCTTGTGTGAAAATGGAAGGGAAAATTTTGGGGTACAACATAATGATATAGTTAGCTTCAGGATATTGATATCTACATTTTTGCTTTAGAATGTATGCACTAAAGATGCTTGTATCAAGATATCACAGTTTGGAAAACTTACCTCTTGAAGTGAAAATCCAATGCCCTTTACACGACTTCCAGAAGCAATGTGATGATGGATTAAGCTTGTTGGGACCTTGCTTGAGCTAATGGGATAACTACTTTGCTTTGAAAGTTGCTGAATCAATCCAACCAAGTCAAGTTGCAATGGAGAAAAGTGGAAATGGTGTATGATGATGGGGTGATTACAGAAGTGTGACAGGGGTGTGGATGAGTTCTATATGGTGTATAAATGATATTTGAATGATAAAAAGGGAAAACACACGAGTGGATTTGAAGTTGGGTGTTGGAAGCTTCAAATGTGCAACAATGGTGGTTTCTTGGTGATTCTGAGTTTGAGAGTGTTTGAGGGCTTGTCAAATCGTGCTTTGGCTTGTAAATGGCCTCTCTATTTATAGAGAAAATGTTTGAGGGTAACGACTAATCAGGTTTGCAAGTTATCAATTTTTGGCTTGGTTAAGATGTAACTTGTGATTTTTTGAGAAATCAAAGTTCCAATGCATAGTACCATGCCTTCTAGAGTGGTTAGGAGCTATAGACATGTTGCTTCTTGCTTTTATGCTTGAGTGTGATCAGAGGAAGCAATGTATGGGCTCAAGGAGTTGACATTTTGATTAAAGTCACTTTACAAGAATGGAAGTGTTAGCTTTCTTCCCTTAATGGCAAAATGAATTGGATAATGCTTGAATCAAATGGACCATAGCTCAAAAGCTTATGTAATCTTCTGACTAGAGATAGATTTACAAGTTTAGAGGCCTGCAAAGGGAGATTACAAGGCATGTCATTAAGATTTGATCATAAGGTTTTCAAAACAATGACCTATAATTCAAGTTTGACATGCTATCTTCATCTCTTCGAAACTTCTAGCTCAAGTATGATAAATTTGTGTTCTTGGAAGTTTTAGAAAGCTTGAATCAATATCTACAACTTTCATGTTGTGAGTTTTTTCTGAATCAATTTGGATCTTAGTGAAAAATGGCCATAAAGTAATGACTTTGTTAAGAACAAAACACTTAGAATTTTTTTTTACGTGTTGGGTAAAAATAATCAGAACTTCATGGGCTCATATCTTTTAAATTAAGCACTTTTTGAGGATCATCCCACATTAACAAAGTTGTAGAATTCATTAATCCCTACAACTTTCATGTTAAAAATTTTCCTTGAATCAACTTGTATCTTGAGGAAACTTGCTTGTGAAGTTAGGGTTTTTTAGGCATAAAAACTTGAATTTTTTCTAAGTGTTTGAAAATCTTCAATTTTGACTTTTGTTGACTTTCTTGATTCTATTGATTCTTGATGACAAAGTTTGATAATTTTGAATGTTTTGATGATTCTTGATTTTTGAATTCCAATGTTGACCAAAAAAGTCAAAGTTTGACTTTTGTGTGACTGTTGACTTTTCATCAATTGATTCAATTCTCCAACTATCAGTCACTTGCATCTTTGGAAATATCTTGAACCATGCAATTAGGTCAAGATGTTGTATTTGAGCCCTTGAGATAATGCTTCAAGCCATTAGGTCATGCATTAGGCCAAAAGTCAATGATCAATCATCTTTAGTCAAAACCCTAATTTGGCAATTCCTTTGATGATTTGAGGGTTTTCCTTGAGGAATCATGATCAACCCTTGATCAAATGATGAATATCCCTTCAAAATGTTGATTTTTACCAAAAAATATTGAAGTTTGACTGTACGTTGACTTCAGTTGACTTTTTACCCAATACAGTTGATTTTCAATCATTTGAGCCATTGAGTGAGCAAATATGTGATGCAAGATTTGAAACTTGACATACGAATTATTGAAGACCTATGATGAAACATGAAAGTCATTTGAGACCCTTGCAACCCAATCTTCCTTGAGAAACACAAAACCCTAGTTGAAGACCCTTGCTTAGGAGGAGATTTTGACCAATCAACTCTTGAGTAGTTTTGAGCAAATGGGGATCTCATGAGAATGTCTTGAAGAAAATGGGAGGGAAAATTTTGGGGTAGAACACTATCATAGTGGATTTCTTTTCTGACTTGGTAGCCTCCAGAGTAGGTGACGTTGCATCAAACCGGGTTAATAATTAATTGCGTTAATTTATCTTCAGCAATTTATTTTTTTGCATAATTCATCTTCTGGATATTGTTGTATCAGGAACAACTATCGTAACATATGACTTGACATTATATTTGGTGTTGGGACATCAATCTTGACATCTATTTTAAGTAACGGAATTTCACCTTGTTTTCTGCAAAATTCATTACACACTTCTGAAATAGCCTCAAGGCATTCATAATGCCTTAACCTGCAATCCCGTAGCTCTTTCTTGTCATGAAAGCCTCCACTAGATGATGAATGAATAACATCATTTGAACCTTATAGAATATATAGAACACATATTTTAGACCTTTTAGAAATAATCACTTCATCATGTGAAATCTTCAACACTCTATGTTCAACTCTAATGCAATAGCCTAGAGCAATAAACATGCTTATAGATAAAAAAAATTTGCTTGAGTTCTGGAATATACCTCATGCTGTGAATAAGGAACTCATGATCATCAAACATTTTAAATCTGATAATACCAATACCATGAATCTTACAAGCCTTATTATCATCAAGAATAACTACTCCACCTTGCACCTACATCAAAGTCTCAAAGTATTATATGCTTGGAAAAATGTGATAAGAGCAACCTGAGTCTATGACCCAACTATCTTCATTTTCTAAAGTCGATGCCATTCGCGCTTCAATATTCCCATAATAATCCTCATCTGAGACAACCGCAACTTGAACATAATCATCATTTATCTTTCTCTTAGGACAATCCTTTTTAAAGTGATAGGTTTTCTGACATTTAAAACATTTTAACTTTTAGTTGTCAAACTTCTTTTATTTGAACATTCCTCTATGCTCAGTTCCTCCTCTAAAGACACTCAAGCCTTCACCAATATCTTCAATTTTCAAATCTTTTACTTTTGAAAATTCTTTGGATTTTACCGTCATATGGACTTCATCCAAAGTGATAGTACCTTCCTTACCATAAAGAAGGGCATCCTTAAAGTGCTCAAAGGATTTGGGTAATGAACTCAACAAGAGTAAAGACTTGTCATCTTCATCAATCTTAACTTCAATACTCTTAAAATCATCAATAATCTTGTGAAATTTTGTAAGTTGCTCCTCTATGGATTTGTCCTCCACCATTCAGGATGAATAAAGTTATTGTTTCAGACACAACCTATGAGGCAAAGACTTTGTCATATACAATGATTCAAGATTTGTCCACATCAAAGCACCAATCTGCTCTCTGGAGAATTCTCTTAGAAATTTATTCCCGATGCACAAGATAATGGTTCTCTTGGCCTTATGCATCATCTCACTATTTTCTACCGGTGTAAACCTTATAAACATCAATGCCTCTATCTTTAAAGTTTCAACACACTTCTCTTGAATTAAAATTTCTTGCATCTTCACTTTCCACAATCCAAAATCATTGTCTCCAAAATATTTCGTGATCTCCCATTTAACCATGGTATTCACTTGTAAACAATATCCCTTTGCCCCACGGTGGGCGCCAATTGTAATAAAAATGATAAGGTTCAATTCACATCAAGAAATTTGATGTGTGGTGACAAAGAATAGTAGCAACCAAATAAATGGACCTCCAACAATAATAAATAATAAGCAAAAAATATAATAGAATAAGGCAAGAAAAAGTGAAATGTTTGTTTATCCAGTTTGATCAAAATATCTACATCTAGGGAAGATAGCAGCTCTTAAATTCACTATACTCAGAAAATTATTACAAAAGATTACAAATGAGTTGTAAGGAAATAATCTTCGCCTTCTCCTTTAGAGTTTCCAAGAACAAACCCTGAAGGCTCCCAAGAACAAACCTCTATTTTCTACCCAAGTGTTTCCCAACATCTCCAACTCTTAATATATAAATCACTTAAATCCAAGATCTTAGATGTATTTCTCAATCTCATTATCTCCAAAAGTTTTCCAAAAAACTTTGTCTTTCTAAGATTTCTCTTAGAATTTCCTAAACCTTTATTTTCCCCTTTTGCTCTAAAGCTCTAATATTGTCACACTGTAATAATAAAAGAGATACACATTTATAATTACTAACATCCAACAAATACATAACAAATCCAAAACATACCTCATTAATCGTTACAATAAAGATATTATTATAATCTTATAATATCTCTTAGAATATTATAAATATATATCTTATAATATCTCTTATAATATTATATATATATATATATATATATATATATATATATATATATATATATATATATATATATATATATATATATATATATATATATATATATATATATATATATATATATATATATATATATATATATATATATATATTTTAGAATATTATAAATATCTTATAATATCTTTTTATGTTAATTTATATGATCTTTAAATTAGTATAAAATATTCTTACATTAATGAATCCACAAACTAAATCAACTGAACCCGATATCTGTGAACTATTTAGACCAGATTATTTTTCGACTTTATAATTTCTGACAATCTCGAAATATATTTTCTTTTTCTTCATCACTTAAAGATTTTAAAACATACTTCAACCGAACATACAACTAGAAACGTAGAAATCACATCACCAACTCAAGTGCTTAGTAATAAATAACAACATATAAATATTAATATGTTAGACCAAACATTTTATTTTAGATTGGACTTTAGGATTTGGGGTCTCTGCCACAATCAATTCTAAAGATTTTTGAATTGTTTTAGGTTTTAGTTTTGAAAAACAAGTGTGTTTAGACTCAATCTCTATCTTCAATTACATGATGTGGATTATTTGATAATTATGCCGAACAAAATTATTTTTGGTAGCCAAAACTTTATAATTAATTATTAAGATATCTCTTTATTAGATTGGGAGTGGTATTTGCTTAAGTGGTTAGACTGTTAGGGATTTGTTGGATGATCAGTCCTTTTTTTTGGTTTCGTGTAGGTGTGTTCATGCATATTTTCTTCTAAGTTACTCTCTCCGAAGGTCTATTTTCGAATTCAATATAACAATTATTGAGTCACTTTTTGTTCCTCCTCGGTGTTGTCCATTTTTATCCCTTTGTAACTATTTTTCCTATTTAATCTAATATATGGTTGTTCCTTTGCTATTAAAAAAAAAGACTTCACATTTATAAATGTGAGTTTCGAATGTTGTTGGCAACTTTTATGAACCCAATAAAATTAAACTTTTTGTATTAACAAGATGATTCGATGAACACACTGATCACAACCAAGTTTCATTTTCAAATGTACTAAAACTACAAATAAGACATAATTATTAAGACAGAAAACAACCAAACATAGGACGTCCTATAAACTAACACCATTCCCTTTGTACTAAATGGCAAATGCTAAAATACATAATATAATCTTATTATTTCATAACTCAAGCCTTACAATACTAATTCCCTTCTTCATCAGCATGCAAGACTTTATGCATTTAGAATATAATCATCAACCTTAAGAAAGGTCTTAAGAGCAAATTCTTTAATGATCTCTGGTTCAGGAACCTCTTCGCTATTTTTTTCATACTCAATGGACCATTTCACCAAGCTTCCATCACCCTTAGGAGTTACACTAATGTCTCCCTTAAATTTCTTGAAGTACTTGAGAATGTCCCCATCAATAACACTATAGGTTAGTGTCCTCTCTGAATCCTCAACAACATCAATCTTCTCTTTTATTATCTTCACAAGTGGTGACCCTAAAAATTACCACAAATAATTCAGAAGAGAGTGTCAGTGTCATTTTAACGTATCTCATAGTGTCAATATCTCACAAGAGATAAGTGTAATTTTCACTATAAATTATTAATAAGGAAGAAAGTTTAAAACACCTTCACCAAAAGTTATTAAACGGACAGAACCAACACTCTTTCCATCACCTTGAAGAATCTCAATGCTTTTGTAGTCATTTGGGAAAGCCTTAGGGAATATAGCTGCAGACTCTTTAATAATACTCCAGAACTTATCTGCATTAGACTTTACTTCAATTTCTACATCAAGCTTTCCATTGCTAGCCATTGTTTATCAGTTACAAAGTAAAAATATATGTATTGAATATGTTATGCTTATCAAGTTGGATACTTGTATATATAGAGAAAATATGTGTTTGAAACAAAAGGAAATTAATGTATAATTTAATTCACGTGGTGGTTGTTCAACTACCACAGAAGACATTTTATCAAGTGCAATCTTTCACATGCTAGAATAAAGTTAGGTCCCAAAAGGACTTATATTCTAGTGTAAGTTATTTACGAAAGGTTTATTACCATTTCACTCCAATATCATATAGGTAATTTCTAATTTATTCTCTGTAATTTTTTTTAAGACTAACACTTGAAGATTATGTTGTTTAAATCTTGTAAAAGTTTTATTTTTAAAATCAATCTTATCACTTGAAAATTTGGTCATTTTAAACACTATAATTTTTTGTTTTTGTAAAATTTATCTTGTCCAGTCAGATTTCGGATGATTTAAAATGACAAAATTTTCAAATTAAAAAAATTTAAAATCATAGAATCTTTAAATAATAAAGTTGATTTTACAAAAAAAAAAATTACAGAATTTAAAATGAAAAAATCTTCAAATAACTAGATTGTTTTTAGAAAAATAATTTTATCAAATAAACTAAAAATCGCCTATATGATAAGAGGATAAAATAATATTAACCATTATGAAATTTTAGTCTTTCAATTTAAGGTTTCAAAGATCCTTAATAATAAGCACATTTACAATTAATTAGTCAAGGGAATAATGATGTTACGAAGTAGTATATAGTAAGTAATTTTAGTCTTTCTCTATCCCATTATATATTTGATGATTAAAATAAAGTTTTAATATTTAATGTTATTTTATGA
Source organism: Vicia faba (assembly GCA_948472305.1). Lineage (NCBI taxonomy): Eukaryota > Viridiplantae > Streptophyta > Magnoliopsida > Fabales > Fabaceae > Vicia > Vicia faba. The sequence continues at coordinate 507,950,244 of OX451739.1, read as the reverse complement.
TAATCTCATTTTATTAAATTCATCTTATTATATTTATTAATATTTAATTGTGCTGCATTAACCATATATTTAAAGTGTCATTCGATTTGATATCAATTAGTTTTTTTAGTAATTTTATGTACACACATTTTATTCTCAAATAAAAATAATAAGTAAAAAGAATCTGCATCTATTTTCAATAGAAGTAAAAAATTTAACAATTGTAACAACATTTTGGGTGGTTAAAAATGTTTTATTTATGGAAAGGTGTTTATTTTTGAAAGGGATTGTGTTTGGTCAAAGAGAGTTATCACTATACTAAAACATATTACCAGGACATAGAGGTGTTGGATGTACTATAGTAATGTTAATTAAAATAAGTACTTATATAATACTATTTAGTGGTTGATTGAAATATGATTTCTTGGAATTGTATGATAGGTGGTGCACCATTTTTCAAAAGAATGTTTATGTTTATCAAAATCAAATAAATTCTACCACCCAAGTTTAGTACCATGTATACTAGTCTTTCCATTTTAACTAGCCATCTTAATTTTGTTCATTTAAATACTAGTCAACATGTATGGTATATTATGGCCAAATGTTGGTGTATGTTAATCTTACGGCTTTCATTTATTTAGTTATAAACATCACTTATTTTAGTGTATTCGAACATCTCATTAAAGTGACACATTAGTTCAAACTAATATGGCTGCTACTATGATCAAACTCTTAATACTTATGGGAGTTTCTTTTTTGGCTTCAGTTTGTATCACTTTTAGATCCGATCATGAGAACCCCTTTATCTTTAAGTCTAATAGGTTTCAAACTCAAATTGATTTCAAATTCTTTGTAAGAATGAAAACGGTTACATCGTCTTCTCCAAAAGTTTGATAAACATTTTAAAATATTTGAAAATCATCAAAACTACCGTCTTTTAGAATATAAGTCCAAACCACACTTTTTTTTTCTTCCACAATACACCAAAGTTGACTGTATCGTCCTTAGTGGTAATGTATTACTTATAAATTTATAGATTACAAATTGATCATCGATAATTTTTCTATAAATAATGATATTTCTTACTTTATAAATTTGTTTTTTGTGAAGATAAATTAAGTTGAAAATAAAAATCTAATCTTAATTGCAATATACAAGAAATCTCATTCTCACTGTGTTGAATTTCAATGATCGAAACTCCTTTAATCTTGAACTTGGTGACAACATCAAACACCCATTACTTATTTGGCTAGCCGAGATAACAACAAGGATCTTAAAGTATTAGATCTTGTCATCTCATTAAATAGACCCGGTCAATTATAGGTAATCAAGTCGGACTTTACCTTTTCTAATATTATATATTGTCTACATTTCTATAAATAATTTTAGAGTGATCTACAGTAGCATCACAACAACAATTGTGTCTCCATTTTCTCACACTATATTGTAAATTTTTCTCCTCTTGCCATTATTTATTTATAATTTTTTCAAGTCTTTGTTATTATCTGGAACTCAAAATCAACCTTCTTTTGTATTTAGGTTCAACAAGAATATTTTAGAGGCTGCTTTCAATGTAAGCATACAACAAACAACCTTTATTCAGTTTCATGTACTAGTTTAGTTTACTTCATGTAAATATTCACTTTGTCCTTTAATTAATCGTTGAAAATAAAGACCAATTACGAGAAGGTAGAAAAGGTTCTTTTAGAAGAGCAGAAACAAGATCCACAACACCAAAAAAATCCTTTGGAATAGAAGATAAGAGATCAACGAAGAAGATGTAATAGTCAAAGTATCAAGGGAACAAATTGAGAAACTGGGAAAAAATGCAAAGTCGAGCTCCAAAATAAATGTATCATCGGAATCTAAACCATTCAACTTGAGAAATCACAATCCTATCTATTCTAACAAGTTTGACAAATTATTTAAATTCTTTGTTCTTTTCCTCCTCCTTTAGATAATGCTTATCTACCATTGATTGATAGAGAGCTTTATCATTGGATGTGAGGGACATGCGTGGATCATCGTACAGTCATAAAAGACAACTTGTAAGATGTTTTTAGCAATTTTCGTAAGGGACTAAGATCATTTATCGAAGGCAACTTTTGAAGGATCATAGAGAGACTATGATCTTTTAATCGAGTGTCTTTGTTAAAACATCCCATGTTCGAGGGACATGACTGTTTATATCTGAGGCAACAAGTGTGGGTTAACCTAGAGGTATAGTGTGTGCAAAGTGTATTTTATTCAAGTATTTTGTCTTGCATTTAGGTTGTCTAGTATTGATTTTAAGTCTTGCCATACAAACCCTAATTACTAGCAACAATATGGAAAGTGATAAATTGCGGAAATTAAATATCCTACACTATTATAATACTTTAGGGGATGGGGGATACAAATTTACAAATGGGGATGACAAGTAAAATAAACCCTAATTACTATTATAAGGCTTTGACAATTACATAAATTATAATGCAAAATAGTGAAATGCTCAAAGAAAATATAAGAGAGAAGAAATTATTTTTGTGGTGTTTTTTGATGGAGGAGGTTTTATGTTTAACCTAATTAGTATAATTAATTTACAAGAAAATTTAATTAATTTATATAACAAAAATACAATACTCTAAGTCAGTTAAAAGAAAATTAAACAAAATCTAAGTCTAGTTTAGTTTTAATTCTAAAATGGGAAAGATTAATTAAAAATATTCTTGGAGTTTTATTTATAAAAGTAAAGTAAAAATGAAATAAAATAGAAAGTTTTTAGTCTATTTATTTAAGAAAATATATTTTGTATTTTAATAAAATAAAATAAAATAAATGAAGAAGATATAAAAATGAATAAAATAAAAAGTTGGGCCAGGGGGAGTTAAAAAGTAGAAAGAGTGTGAAAAGTAGTAACAAGTTTAGGCCCAAAAACAGTTTTTTTATTGGAATCAGAAAATAAATAAAAAATAAAAAGAGTTATGGGCATGCGTTGTAACTAGTAAATTGGGGGGTGTGCTGAAGAGAAAAGGCTGAGGCCCAAAGATGGAAGGCCCAGGCGCGCTTGTGAGTGTGAAAAGGAGGAAAATAATATGGAAAAAATCAAAAGGGTACTACTGGGGCTCGAACCCAAGTCCCTACATACCAATGCCTTACGCGCGCTCTCTCTGCCACCGGGTTGGCTAATTCATCCGGTAATAAAACATGTTAAAATAAATTTAAAATAAACCAAGTCCTGACTATACTTCATCTTTTTCCTCACGCCATAACCAGAACAACTTTTTTGAACTTTGTAACTTGCTCATTTCTCAACCATTTCAGAAATTGTAAATATCAAACTTGTTAGAAATTTCATCACGATTTTAAATATGTAAATAACTTAAGCTATGGATAAAAAATGAACATGGATTTTTCTTGGTACCAAATTCTGACCTAATTTTTCAGAAAGTTCAAACTCAAAATTCACATCACTCAGGAAATATAAATGAAATCTAAGGGTATGGTGAGCTTCAGGGCTATGATGTCTACGTTTTATCTTTACAAATCTGTTGTACCCCAAAAATTTTCCTCTCATGTTTTCCAAGGTTTTTTTCTCTTATATGGATGGTTACAAGCACTTGCCTAAAGAAAATAAAAAATTTTAATGTTAGCAAAGTGTCTTTCGATTGGCAATTCAGCAATGTCCTCCGATTGGCATCTGAACAGGGTACTTCGATTGGCATTTGAATAGGGTACTTCGATTGGAATCTGAGCAAGCTTCGATTAGGCGTTGAACTTCCTTTGACGCAAGCCTGATTCACAAGCTTCGATTGGGTGATGGGCCCCCTTCGATCAAGTTCAAATCACAAGGCTTCGATTGCGTATTGGTTGCTTCAGGCTTGCCTTTGAGTCACAAGGCAGGAACTTCCTTCATGTCAGCAGGCACAAGGCAATGGCCTCCTGCATACATATGATAACGAGAAATCGTATCATATAATTACTACACTTTTTATCGATTTTCATAATACATTGAGTCGTTTAACTCCCGATTGTTCTGAGTTTTTATGTCTTTTCACAGGTACAACATGTTTAAACTCAAATCAGTGAAAAAGGATCATATGAAGGAAGCTAACCAAGAATCAGAAGAAAAAGAACCAAATCTGCAAAGTCTGCAGATTTTGTAGCTGCGACGACCGTCACACCCCATGACGAGCGTAACTCTCTCACAACTAGAAGGACACTCGTCACACATCATTGACGAGCGTAACGTGCTATTTAAGCGCATTACGACTGTCACCCCCTCGTGACGACCGTCACACGCTTAAAAACAATGTTATGCATTACAAGGAGACGTGGGCAATGTTGTGGGCAGTTTCTTCTCCTGTATTTCCTCAACTTCAGTAACCATGAATCTGAGTCTTCCTCCACTCAAGTTGTTCCAAAATTTTCTCAACTGCAAAATCTTCTTCTATAAATATGAAGCAGTTCAATGGATCATGGTCGAAGAATTTTCTACAGAGCCAAATTTCTATTTTTCTGCATTATTCTATTTTGTTTGCTTTTGAACCCTTTTTTATACCTACTGTAATTTTAGTTTCCATAATTAGTTTCTAGAGTGTTAGTTCTTCATCTAAGAATTAACACGGTAATAGATTTCGATTAATTGCAAGGAATTTGTAAGCATCCAAGATTACCACAACAACATTATTTACAGGTTTTTTATGCAATTGATTTTTTTTATTTATTCTTATGCTATGCCATTTATTTTTATGAATTATATTTTAAGTTGCATAGTTACTAAATATATTATGTCCGGCTAAATTAATTTGTACCGGTATGTGACTCCTAAGTACCAAAAGAATTCGGTGATAACTTGGCTAAAAACATTTATAAATAATTTCTGGTTTCCAATTTCCATGTTTAATTTAACTACCCTTGTCACGAGAGTGAGAGGATAATTAACACGATTTTGCCACGAGAGTGGGAAATTAATTAAGGCAAGAACCTGCATGTGAGAGCTGGGTTCGACCCAGATAGTGGTAACGAAACATTAATTTTTAAATACACGAGAGTGTTTTAACAAATTAATTAAACTCAAGTTGTTTTCAAAAAGTGTTATTAAATTTAAAGTGCAGCCACTAGGTTTAGTAGCATAACTTATTTCATGAACACGAGAGTGTATGTCTCAGGTTTTTAAACAATTCGTTTTTACCGAAATACTTTATATGTCAAGCGATTCACTGAATTCCCGAAGTCCGACTATCACATACCGGTATAGCTATTACTATTATTTTTAATTAAACTCTTTTCCCCCTAAAACCAAATATTCATCGCTTAGTTAAACAGTTGTAGCATTAGATCGTATGCGATTGATCCTCAGTCTTTGTGGGTTCGATAATCATTTAAAACTAGAACGACTAAACTGTATACTTGCAGTTAGTATCCCAATAGACTCATAAAGTCCCGATCAAGTTTTTGGCGCCGTTGCCAGGGACTGATTAGTCAATTAAGTACGATTCTTCTGTTGTGCGTTTAGACTAGGCAAAAAAACCCCTTTTTCGATTTGTATGCCAAGGACTCGCTCACAAGGCGAATCACTTGACAAATCGACGGACGAACCTGAACGCATCCTTTCCGTAAGACGAACAGTCAGGGATTACTGTTTAAATCACGCTATTCCTTTACCCAAACCCGAAATTAAGATTGATTCCGAAACAGATTCTAATTCTTCCTCTGAAACCGAAACTAATCCAGAAGTAGACATGGCCGAAGAACAAAGGACCCGTCCACTGAAGGAGTACGCAGCTCCATCACAACAAGAACCCCACAATAGCATTGTTGCTCCAGCAATAAATCGAAATGATTTTGAGTTGAAATCATCATTGGTATCAGCTATCCAACAACGCCAATTCTCTGGAAATCCTACCGAGGATCCAAATGAACATCTTACAAAATTCATTCAATTTGCCGACACAGTTATAGCAAATGGTGTTAGTAAAGATGCAATAAGATTACGTCTTTTCCCTTTCTCGCTAAGAGATAGAGCTTGGGCTTGGTTGCAATCCTTGCCATCAAATTCCGTCACTACGTGGGAAGGACTTAAGACTGTATTTTTAGCACGATACTTTCCCCCAAGCAAGACTGCTGCATTAAGAGCTCAAATCAAAGGATTTAGGCAGAAGGATACTAAATCGCTATTCGATGCATGGGAACGCTACAAAGATATGATGTGAATGTGCCCACATCACGGACTAGAAAAATGGCTGATCATCCACACGTTTTATAATGGACTCTTGTACAACACAAGACTCTCTATAGATGCCTCCGCAGGTGGTACACTAATGGACAAGCCTTACGACGAGGCTAACCAACTCATTGAAAATATGGCTCAAAACCACTATCAGTGGGGAGGAGAAAGAACACATGTGGAGAAAACTCAAACCAAAAGTGGGATGTACGAGATTAGTAGCCTAGATAAAGTTAATGCTAAGGTAGATACTCTTACCCAAAAGATAGAAAGCTTGACCTTACCTCCTGCAGCCACCGTGGCTGCAGTTACCCCAAACTGCGAAGTTTGTGGAGTTCCTGGTCATGTTGGAACCGAATGTCAAATCTTAGCAGGAATATCAGTTGATCAGGTGAATTACGCTCAAGGTAATCCCTATGCTAATACCTATAATCTTGGTTGGAAGAACCATCCTAACTTCTCGTACAAGAACAATAATGCTTTATATGCACCTGGCCAAGCACCTGCTGTACCTCCAGGTTATCAAAAACCTGTTGTTAATGTTCCTAACATTCCTAAGAAATCTAACCTTGAAATCCTAATGGAAAATTTTATCGCTAATCAAGCTCAACAAAACAAAGAATTCCTCAATCAAAATGTTCACACCGGTGAACAATTGAAGCTATTGGCAAATAAGGTAGATGCTCTAGCAACTCACAATAAAATGTTAGAAACCCAAATCTCCAAAGTAGCACAACACCAAGCTAGTTCTGCCGCACCTGCTGGTACGTTTCCTGGACAGCCACAACCCAGTCCTAAAGGACATGCTAATGCTATCACATTACAAAGTGGGATAGCACTTGAAGGACCGGTAGATCCTAGACTCCAAAATCCGACCATGTATCAGAAACCTGAAAAGGAAGCAGAGAAATTGAAAGAACAATATGAGAATGTAGAGGAAGACGAGAATGAGAACAGAGAGGCTTCAGAAAAACCTTACGTACCCCCACCGCCATATAAACCACCAATTTCATACCCTCAAAGACTTGCAAAATCCAAGAACGGTGGGCAATTCAAGAAATTTGTAGAACTTCTGAAACAATTAAATGTTACTATTCCGTTTACAGAAGCTATAACCCAAATGTCGTCATATGCTAAATTCCTAAAAGAAATATTGTCTAATAAGAAAAAAATTGTTGAAAACGAAACCGTTATGCTAACTGCCAAATGTAGCGCCATAATTCAAAATAACATGCCTCCAAAGCTAAAAGATCCTGGTAGTTTCTCCATACCATGTGTAATTGGAAAATCTGTCATAGACAAAGCACTATGCGATTTAGAAGCAAGTGTTAGTCTAATGCCCTTATCTATTTGCGAGAAGCTCAAACTAGGTGACATGAGACCTACCAAGATGTCCCTACAACTAGCCGACAGATCAGTCAAATTCCCTGTTGGTATGCTAGAAAACATTCATGTCCGAATAGGACAATTTTACATACCGACTGACTTTATAATAATGGACATCAAGGAAGATTCAAACATTCCCATCATACTAGGAAGACCATTTTTAGCCACTGCAGGAGCCATTATTGACGTTAAGAAAGGAAAGCTTACCTTCGAGGTAAGAGAAGAAAAAGTAGAATTCATTCTTTCCCAATTCTTCAAAGCCCCTGCTATAGATCACTCATGCTGTTTCCTAGATATTATTGATGAATGTGTCAAAGAACTAGAAAGCCAAGAAGACACCTATTCTGGGATGCTGAAAATTCTGACACCAACTATATTCAAGGACGATGACTGGAAACAAGAATATCAAGATGCCAACCTAAGCGAATGTTTCGCCTTAACACCCGATCCTACCCCAACTGATAAGAAAACTAGTATAGAACTTAAAACGTTACCTGAAGATCTTAGGTATGAATTTTTAGATAAAGAGCTCGAACAACCAGTTATAGTCAATGCCAATTTAGGGAAGATCGAAACCAAAAAACTTCTTAATGTGTTAAGGAAGTATCCAACTGTGTTAGGCTATAATTTATCAGATCTAAAAGGAATAAGCCCTTCTCTCTGTATGCACCGCATTATGCTGGAGGAGGACTACAAGACTTCTAGAGAACATCAAAGACGAATAAATCCTATCCTAAGTGAAGTCGTTAAGAAATAAGTACAGAAAATACTAGAGGCAGGCATCATATACCCAATATCAGATAGCAACTGGGTCAGTCCAGTTCACGTAGTACCTAAGAAAGGAGGTGTTACAGTTATAACAAACACAAAAGGCGAATCGGTGGCACAACGTACCCAAACAGGATGGAGAATGTGTATCGATTACAGAAAACTAAACAAAGCTACGCGCAAGGACCATTTCCCATTACCATTCATTGATTAAATGCTCGAGCGTTTAGCCAAACATTCCCATTTTTGCTATCTTGACGGATACTCGGGATTCTTCCAAATTCCCATTCATCCTGATGATCAAGAGAAAACCACGTTCACATGCCCCTATGGTACCTTTGCATACCGAAGAATGCCATTTGGACTATGTAACGCACCTGCAACTTTCCAACGATGCATGATGGCTATTTTCGCAGACTTTTTGGACGGAATTATGGAAGTATTCATGGATGATTTTTCTGTCTGTGGAGAAAGTTTTGACGGATGTTTATCAAATCTTGAACTAGTACTGAAACGTTGTGTCAATGTCAACCTAGTGCTCAATTGGGAAAAATGTCACTTCATGGTGAGACAAGGAATTGTGTTGGGTCACATTGTATCAAACAGAGGGATTGAAGTCGATAAAGCAAAAATCGAGGTTATCAAAAACCTTCAACCACCAAAAACAGTTAGAGAAATAAGAAGTTTTCTAGGACACACTGGTTTTTACCGATGTTATATAAAAGCTTTCTCTAAAATCACGAAGCCGCTAACTGAATTATTGATGAAAGAAGCCGAGTTTATTTTCGACGATAAATGCTTAAACGCATTTGAGACGCTTAAAGAAGCCTTAATTTCAACACCTATTATGCAACCTCCTGATTGGAACCTACCATTTGAAATAATGTGCGATGCGAGCGATTATGCTGTAGGCGCAGTCCTAGGACAATGCAAGGATAAAAAGCTTCACGCTATCTACTACACAAGCAGAACACTCGATCCCGCACAAATGAATTACGCCACTACGGAGAAGGAACTCTTAGTTGTTGTATTCGCATTGGTCAAATTTTATTCCTACTTAGTGGGCGCCAAAATCATTATTTACACGGATCATGCTGCGATCCGATACTTGCTAAGTAAGAAAGACGCCAAACCACGACTACTCAAATGGATCTTACTCCTACAAGAGTTTGACTTGGAAATAAAAGACAAAAGAGGGACTGAAAACGTGGTAGCGGACCATTTATCAAGATTGGATGGAATCCAAACCGAGAACGTTCCCATAAACGAAGATTTCCCATATGAACGCCTTATTGCTAAACTAGAGATAGCTCCTACCGACAATTTAGATCTACACAATGAACATTTAACAACTGCGGTTGTAAAAGCCATTTGTACCAACACCACATTACCGTGGTACGCTGATTTCGTTTACTACTTAGTCGCCGGTGTTTTACCACCCGATTTAACGTACCAAGAGTGGAAGAAATTCTTCCATGATCTTAAACACTACTTTTGGGATGAACCACTACTCTTTAAAAGAGGCGCCGATGGTATCTACCGTCGTTGTGTTCCTAACGATGAAATATACGACGTCATTGCCCATTGCCATTCCGCCCCTTATGGTGGACACGCTAGTACATCGAAAACTTGTGCAAAAATACTTCAAGCTGGCTTCTTTTGGCCTACTTTATGGAAAGATGTCCACGTAGAAATTATGAACTGCGATAGATGTCATCGCACAGGAAATATATCTAGACGTGACGAAATGCTGCAAAAAGGGATTCTCGAAGTAGAAATTTTCGATGTGTGGGGAATTGATTTCATAGGACCGTTCCCCACATCTTTTGGAAATAAGTATATATTGGTAGCTGTTGACTACGTATCAAAATGGATTGAATCCGTCGCTGCACCCACAAACGATACACGAGTAGTACTTAAACTATTCAAGCATGTAATCTTCCCACGATTCGATATACCAAGACTAGTAATCAGTGATGGCGGTTCCCATTTTATCTCTAGAATTATCGAAAAACTACTTTCAAAATATGGCATTAAACATCGCATAGCCACACCATACCATCCTCAAACAAGTGGACAAGTGGAAGTGTCAAATAGGGAAATTAATTGAGAAAACCGTAGCCACATCCAGAAAAGATTGGTCCTCCAAGCTAAATGATGCTCTTTGGGCATATAGGACAACTTTTAAAACCCCTATCGGAGCAATGCCGTTTAAATTAGTTTATGGAAAATCTTGTCATTTTCCAGTAGAATTAGAACATAAAGCTTACTGGGCCATTAAAACCCTTAACTTAAATAACAAGATTGCTGGCGAGAAACGAATATTAGATATCCATGAATTAGAAGAATTGCGTTTAGACGCTTATGAAAATGCTAGAATCTATAAGGAGAGAACAAAAAATGGCACGATAAGTGTATCTCGCGAAAAGAATTTAAGGAAGGAGACATCGTACTCCTATTCAACTCTAGACTGAAACTTTTCCCGGGTAAATTACGTTCCAGATGATCAGGACCATTCAAAATTAATAAAGTTTTCCCAAGTGGTGCGATAGAAATTAAAGGAAATTCTATCGAACCATTTACAGTCAATGGCCAATGCTTAAAGCATTATTTTAACGTCGGAAATCTAAACTATTTGGCTTATCTGCAGTTAAGTGAGCCACCTACCCCGATACCTAACTGAATAGGTACTATCTATCGAGCCATCGACATAAAACAAAGGCGCTTCATGGGAGGCAACCCATGTTTTCTTTTAATTATTTTTATTGTTTCAATATGTTTTTCTTTTTCTTTTCTTTTTCTTAATCTTTAAAACTTTCATGTTGCATCCCTTACTCCTTTTTATTTTTCTTTTTCTTTTATTTTTATTTTTCTTTTAAACTTTCTTTTTCTTTTTTATTTAACTTCGGCATTTTTAACCTGAAAATACTAACTTAGTTTTTCATACATTTATTAAACATTTTCAGGGGTAGTTCTTTAGCTTTAATATTTAGCTCCATGGCACGAGTAAACTTCATGAACATCACCTTGAGAAGTAGGCACCAGAGAAGACGCTTTGAGGATCTAGCTGAGCGTGAGATGTGTCCTACAATTTATGCTGATGACCATGCTATGACTGCTTTAGGCATTCGTGAGAGTGTCATGTATCTGCTACACCAAATAGGCTGGGACACTGCTCCTATTCGGAGACGTTATTGTACCTACCGAAAGTTGACCCTTGAGTTCTTGAGCACACTGAGCTACCTACCAAATCATGGGTTAGGATTCAACCGCGGGCTGATCACCTTCAGACTGTTTGACATGGACTACCGCTATAATCATAGGGAGTTTGCCAACCTGTTAGGATTCCCTAATGGCCCTGATGTTATTACCATGACCCAGGAAGACCTATTGCTAGATACTGACCTTGATTTCTTCTGGGGTAGCATTGCTGGAAACAACCATCCCGAGCCATCTGACCTTTACTCGGAGTCCATCCACAACCCTGCTATCAGGTACTTCCATAAGATCATTGCCCGCACCCTTTTTGGAAAAGAGCAAAATGTTACATCAGTGTCACGTGATGAGCTTTTCATCATGTACTGTGCTTCTCAGAGTCGCCCAGTAAATGGTGCCACCTATATGCTTGCTAATATGGAACGTATTATACAAACACCAAATGCCCCAATCCTATTAGATGGTTTAGTCACTATGATCTCTAATGCCATTGGACTCCGAAGGCCTATGTTAGGATCAACTCCGCACTATGGAATCAAGCCAATGAATATTGAATTTTGCTTCAACACTAGTTTTATAGGAAATCTGGGGCCAGATGAATTCGAGCTGCTAATTAACCATGAAACTGTCCACCAGTTTGTACTCCCGAACCCTATAACTAGTGTCCATAATAGAGTAAACTGGATTTTTGATCTCCACCATTCTCCTACACCGCCTTCATCTCCTTCCACTGTTGACATCTATGGAGTCCCTAATACCTCTCGAGATGCTGAAGATCCTGAAACACCACTGGGATACCACCAGTTTCCCGACCCATGGGAGCAGCATGTAGTTTCTACTGAGACCACCTTCCAGGCTCCAGAGATACCACCACCGCCTCCACCTACTATCACCCTCGACTCTTTGCATGAAGAGATTACCGGAATACGGGGTGAGCTTACATCTCTGCGTGTGGATTTCATCGCTTTTATGGATTTGGTGACAGACCAACTGAATTTCATGCACCAACATATGTTCCCTACTCCTCGTGGCTAGAGATTGTCGTTGTTATGCTGATTTGTTCTTCTCTTGCATTTGTATACACAACGAGGTCACTGTTTAGTTTAAGTGTGGGGGAGGAACCTAGTTTGTTTTAGTATTTTATTATTTTTATTATTATTTAAGTTATTATTTCCAAACAATTTTTACTCATTAATGAAATTTCAATTATTCATCAAATTCTATTGCCTTACTGCCATTATTTCATTTTTAACAAAGTTTATTCTTTACATACATGTTATTTCAATTTCAGTATATTTTTCATTTTTTATTAATTTACTGTTCATATTTTCTGCAAAAAATTTGTCATAGGACGTATGTTGGAAATATTGTGCCTATTTACTGTGCTAGGATTGTGAGTTATAATATTGGAAATTAAAGGTGTCACGTTCATTTCATTAATATAATTAATTGAACGCGTGACGCTCGTAACGCTCCCATGACGAGCGTAACACGCGTTTCACCGTGTGTTGGCTCCTAAATTCGACACCTTTGTTTTGATTGATGGCAGTCATTAAAAGCTGAAAGATGCTTTCGACTGGCTAAGCCTGTCGAAGTGCCCGTCGAAAGATGGCAAAATAATTAGAAGATTTCTTCCAAGGAAGAAGGCTGATTGCCTTCGACGTCGAAGGAGTTTTCGTCGAAGACGTTTCTTGATGAAAGTGTTCGATGGTCCAGAGCGGAGCAGTTTGAAATTCAAAGCTTTGGGGGGAAAATGGTTTCCAGCAGTTACTACGTGCAAACGTGCAAGGATCTGGAGCGTCGAGCATGGAGAACGTGCCAAGTGGCTTAATCTCGAAGCAGTGTAACTGCCCGACGGTTACTTGGAATGTTTTAGTATAAATAGGAGTAGACATGTAGTTTCTCGCGTGTGTTCACAAATAGATACATAGTCACTCATTTAGATTCAAGTACCCAGTGTGAGCGAAAGAATTGTTGAGAAATGTATGTGTGAAACACCAATTTTATCAATTAAAGTCATTTACTTTTCCAGTATTTTACTTGCTTTTCTCCTTTAAATTCCTGTCGAACCTTTACTTTAAAGCCTTGTTTATTTTACCAAGCCTTTCCTTTATGCAATTTACTTGAAACATTTTACTTAAAGCCTTATCCACCTTAATCAAACTTCAAAATCAACCTATGTCCATAGGATCAATCTGATTGATCCTGCGAGTAACCAAATAAGTAACCATTTGGAGGATCAACGGTTGTTTACCAAAACCCAAGGTAAACAAATTGGCACACCTAGTGGGACTGTGTGTTGATTGTTGAAAAATAATCTCATCTTTTCGAGTTGTATGTTATTGAGGAGTGGTAGAATATACACTAACGATAACAATACTGCCAGAAGAAGGGAAGAGATGGCGAATCCGCCAAACAATAATGAAATCCCACAAACGAGTGTGGGAGCAACGGTTAATATGACCGTAAGTGAAGCGACGAATGTTGGTTCGACACCAGCAGTGTCAGTCACAACCACGGGGCCAATAACTTCGTTTTCAGGCCCCAGAATACCTTTGGGAACTCCCCCTACAAGGGGAAATATAGGCACAAGGCCTGTGGTTCCCCCAGGATTTATTCCATTCTATGGTATGCCAACTTCTGAAGTGGCAAGCCTGACGAATGCTGCGTCCACTTATTCAGACCCTTTCGTGAGTGCCTCTTCGCCACTCCAAGGCTCTGGAGTAGGCATGGCGAATAGAAATAGGACCCAACTCTTAGGAGGAACGTCCCAAGTAGCCCATGGCCTTACAAATGCCTCGACAGCAGTCTTGAGGCAACAGATGGACGAAAGCAACCATGATATGGTGCAAATGTTGGCACAAACTTTGAGTACAGTGCTAAATCCTCTAATACAAAATACTACTCAATCGAATCAGCAAGTTACAGCGCAAATGACGCGTTTGGCTGACTTCTTTGGAGTACCCCCACCTATTCGACAGCCCCAAAGGGCGCAAACAAGAGGAAATCAGGGGATATTTGTAGAGGAAGAAACCACCATTAATCAGGCTCAACAGCCTGTAGAACAACTTGTCGAAGAACCTAGGGTAATAGCCCCAGAGGTAAGGTTAGTTAACAGAAACCAAAATGCTGACGAAGTGGTTCAGCATATCCAACACCAAAACATGGGTTTGGAAAATAATCTGGCAACCATGATCGAAAGGATCATGAATCAGAATGGGATGAACATGGGCTTTCGAAGGCCCAACTTTACATCTCCATTGTCAGAATACGTATTACAAACGGATTTACCTCCTAGGAGCAAAGTCCCCAAATTTACTAAGTTCTCTGGGGACACGACAGAATCTACTGTCGAACATGTGGCGAGGTATTTGATCGAAGCAGGAGACATTTCAAATAATGAAAACCTAAGGATCAAATACTTCCCAAGTTCCTTAACCAAGAACGCTTTTACTTGGTTCACAACTCTACCCCCCAATTCGATCCACCATTGGACCCAGTTGGAAAGATTGTTCCATGAACAATTCTATATGGGGCAAACCAAGATAAGCCTGAAAGAACTGGCGAGTGTGAAGAGACGTTTCACTGAACCTATAGACGAATATCTGAATAGGTTTAGGTTGCTTAAGGCGAGATGTTTTACACAAGTGCCAGAACATGAGTTGGTCGAAATAGCCGCAGGCGGTTTAGATTATTCCATTAGGAAGAAGCTAGATACCCAGTACCTAAGAGACATGGCCCAACTGGCCGATAGAGTTCGACAGGTCGAACGCCTCAAAGCTGAAAAAGCTAAGGCAACGAAAACTCACAAAAGAGAGAGAATAGCGTACGTTGAGATGGACGACGACGATCTAGAATCCTTCGACGATACTTTAACTGTCGAAGAAGGAGAAGTCGATTTAGCAGAACTAAAACAAGGGCCACCATACTCTTGTAAACAGTTAGTCCCCTCAAATGGGAAAAATCCCATTGGTCCAGACAGGACCAACGATAAGTTCCCAAAAAAGACTTATAGTTTTGACATCACAAAATGTGATGAAATATTCGACTTGCTAGTTAAAGATGGCCAAATGATAGTACCCCCTGGGGTAAAAGTGCCTCCTCTTGATCAAAGAAAGAAGAGAGGTTTTTGCAAATATCATAATTTTTTGGGCCATAAAACTTCTCAATGTTTTCTTTTCAGGAATCTTGTGCAAGACGCTATTGAGGAAGGGAGATTAAAGTTTGCTGACAAATCCCCCATGGCTGTCGACTCCAATCCACTAAAGGCTGAAGCCCACTACGCAGAACCCTCTGAAGTGAACATGATAGAGGCGACCAGCATCCCGTCGAAGAAGCCAGGAATTACCATGGTCGAAGTCTCAAAGGACCACATCAACATGCCAATCTTTGGCAGTTTTTCTGGAAATTTATCCAGGAAGACAATTGAGGCTGTCCAGAAAGCGGTCGAAGACCCGAAGTCGAAGACTGCTGAAGCACAAAAAACTGGACCAAAGCCCAGTTCCCACTTGGCCACTGTTCAAGGCCAGACGGAGAATCTGGAGACACAAATGAAGCAACTAACTCTTGCTAATAAGGATACAATGAATATCAACATGGTTGAACTTTCTGACCCTAAAGCTTCAGAAGAAGCCATAAGGCAAGAGCAGGCAAATAAAACGGCTTTCCCTAGGGAAAACGAAAACTTGGCAGATTTTTTACAAAGATGCCAGAAGAAGAAATCAGAGGTGATGCTATGTCCAAGATGCAGTTCTATCTTTGATAAAAAAGCTGCTGAGCACATACAAGGCGTAAGAGCAGCGAACAAGAGAAGGGAGAATGCTGACCTTCGACATGATCCCAGGAGGGGTTCTAATCAAGACAAGAGGCCATTGACTTTTAGGCCTCCAACAAATGTACCAGTAGACACTTGGTACAAAACATCTGGCCGGAAAAGGCCAAGTGAAGAGAAATGGCATTCTTTCGATGTTCCAAGAGGTTCCTCTTTAATTCAGAAGAAAGAGCCTCAAGTTGCTGCACCCAAGGTTGCTCAAGTGTCCAGCAACTACAAGGGAAAAAATCCTATGTCGCGATCCCAATGGAGGAGATATCAAAGAAGGCGAAAAGCTGAAAGGGAGGCTGCCAACGAACCTAAGGCAGAAACTAGTTCGAATGTGCCTCAAAGGAAACAAAGAAAGCCTCTTGAGAGAGAACCAGTTACCAACAGGCTAGTTTGGCCTAACCAAAGTGAAGTCGAAGACGAAGATGATGCTGAGTCCGACGATACTCTGGATATAATGGTGAATATTGTTTCAGTACTGCCTAGGGAATTCAATCGACAGGTAGAAGTCGAAGCCAGTGACTGGGAGGTGGAACAAGAAATGGCCAAACATAGGCCAGTGTGCTATTTTGTCATGGACAATGGCACTACAGAGGAACAAAATGGCTTCTTCGAGCCACCTACAGAGGCGATGAAGAATCACCTCAAACCTTTGTTCATAAGGGCTAAGCTCGAAGAGACCACTGTGAACAAAATATTGGTCGACTGTGGGGCCACTATCAATATTATCCCTCATTCTATGCTAAGGAAGATTGGCAAAAGGGATGAAGAAATCAAACCTCACAATATGGTCCTGTCCAACTATGAGGGAGGCATTGGGACCACCATGGGAGTGATCCAGCTAGACATAAAAGTTGGGTCGATCCTTCGACCAACAATGTTCATGGTCATATCGGCCAAACCTAACTACAACCTTTTGTTAGGCCGTGAGTGGATTCATGGTGTTGGCGCTGTACCTTCATCGATGCATCAAAGACTGCTGCTATGGCGTCCAGATGGGATGGTCGAAAACATAGAGGCGGATCAAAGTTACTACCTTGGCGAAGTGAATCACTTGGGTGTAACAGATTTCGACAAAAACTTGGCTCACATAGGGCCATGTCCAACTCCTGACTTCGACATGGCGCCAGCGCCAAACACCTTTTGTTCCCTATACCTGCATCCTGAGCATGGTTTCCAATGGGACAGAGAAGACTTGTCCCACATAGACTTCAGTGGGCTAACTGATATCCAACCAACTGGTTGGGGAAGTGAATTCAGTGATAATGACTGAGTCACAATCTCTGAAGCGAATTTCGGCTTATGTGGCCGAAACCAAGATGATAACGGCTCTCGAAGCCGAAGTAAAGTACATGGCCACACGGGCCAATGATCAACAATTATCTGCTGTTGGCCCAGGAAAGGATTTCGATCCAAGACCTCCTGATACCATGCCAGATGAAATGCAGGAACAGAGGCTCGACGCCATCTATGACGATGAGCCTTTGGGCTTCGAAAAGGATCCCTTGGCGAACAACATTAAGATGTTAGCACAAGACCCTTTAGAAGAAATCAACTTAGGCGAAGGATCAGAGAATAGGCCAACTTACATCAGCGCCAAAATTGATCCAGAACTTAGGTTGGAAGTAATCCAATTGCTGAAAGAGTTTAAAGACTGTTTTGCATGGGATTATGACGAAATGCCCGGTCTCGACAGAGGATTGGTAGAACTTCAGTTGCCAATCAAACCTGGAAAGAAGCCAATCAAGCAAAATCCAAGACGCTTCGCTCCAGAAATATTGTCGAAGATCAAAACGGAGGTCGAAAGACTTCTGAAATGCAAATTCATCCGTGTTACAAGGTATGTCGAATGGATTGCAAATATTGTGCCAGTAATTAAGAAAAATGGCACATTAAGGGTGTGCATAGATTTCAGAGATTTGAATGCTGCCACCCCCAAAGATGAATATCCTATGCCTGTGGCGGAAATGCTAGTCGATTCTGCCGCTGGCTACGAATACCTGAGTATGCTCGATGGTTATTCAGGATATAATCAAATATTCATTGCTGAAGAGGATGTGTCGAAAACAGCTTTTCGATGCCCAGGGGCCTTAGGCACTTACGAATGGGTAGTGATGCCTTTTGGCCTAAAAAACGCTGGGGCAACGTACCAGCGAGCAATGAATACTATCTTCCATGATTTTATTAACACTTTTATGCAAGTTTATATTGATGATATTGTTATAAAATCTGTTTCCAGGAAGAGTCACATTGACCACCTTCGACAATCATTCGAAAGAATGAGAGAACATGGTCTGAAGATGAACCCTTTGAAGTGTGCGTTCTGTGTGAAAGCTGGAGATTTCTTGGGTTTCGTTGTCCACAAGAAAGGAATCGAAATCAATCAGAACAAGACGAAGGCAATTTTGGAAGCGAAAGCGCCATCGAATAAGAAGGAATTGCAATCTCTCTTAGGCAAGATAAATTTCTTAAGAAGGTTTATATCTAACCTAAGTGGGAAAGCTCAGGCCTTTTCACCCTTACTTCGACTGAATAAAGAGGGGTTCGAATGGGGGCAAGAGCAACAAGAAGCCTTCGACAAAATCAAAGGGTACCTCACTAAGCCACCTATTTTGGTGCCTCCTTGTAGCAATAGGAGTATGAGATTGTACATAGCTGCATCTGACAAAACTCTGGGAAGTATGTTAGCCCAAGAGGATGAGAATGGAGTCGAAAGACCCATTTATTATCTCAGTCGAGTTTTGAATGATGCAGAAACTAGATATAGCGAAGTTGAAAAATTGTGTCTATGTCTGTATTTCTCTTGTACAAAACTCAAGCAATATATAAAACCAGTTGATGTTTATGTTTCGTCTCATTTTGATGTTTTCAAATATATGCTGTCGAAACCGATCTTGCATAGTCGAATCGGCAAGTGGGCATTAGCATTAACTGAATACTCCTTGACCTTTATGCCTCTTAAGGCAGTAAAAGGACAAGTGGTTGCAGACTTCATAGTCGACCACTCAATTCAAGTCGAGGATATTAATTATGTGGAGATAGAACCTTGGAAATTCTACTTCGATGGTTCCAGCCATAAAAATGGAACAGGAGTAGGAGTCTTGATTGTTTCTCCAGATAAAATTCCAACAACATTCAAGTACCAAATAGAAGGTTCTTGTTCGAACAATGAGGCTGAGTATGAAGCTCTAATTACTGGCCTTGAGATATTGTTGGAATTGGGGGCAACTCGAGTCGAAATAATGGGAGACTCAGAGTTAGTCATCAAGCAAGTCACAAAAGAATATAAATGCATAAGAGAGAATCTCATTATGTACTTTGTGATAGCAAATCGTTTATTGAAACAATTTGAAAGTGTCAATATTCGACACATACCCAGAGTCGAAAATCAAATAGCCAATGACTTGGCTCAAATTGCATCTGGGTATAAGATTTCAAAAACGAAACTACAAAGAGCAATCGAAGTTCGAAAGAAGATAAAAGCAACTTGTCTATCACCATCAGACTTGGAATCGACGAGGCTAGGATATGCTGATCACAGTAACTTCGAGATTTCGTTCATTGATAATTTGTCAGATCAAGATTGGAGGAAACCCATTGTGGACTATCTTCAAAATCCAGGAGCTCCGACAGAACGAAAAACAAAATACAGGGCGTTGAGTTTTGTACTCATGGGTAATGAGTTATTCAAGAAGACGCCTGGAGGGGTGTTGCTGAAATGTTTAAGTGAAACTGAAGCATACATAGCCCTTTCGACTACGCATGCTGGGGCATGTGGGGCTCACCAAGCAGGCCATAAGATGAAATGGTTGTTGTTTCGACAAGGACTATATTGGCCCACTATGCTGAAAGATTGTGTTGAGTTCGCCAAAGGTTGCCAAGAGTGTCAAGTTCATACAGGCATCCAACATGTACCAGCAAGCGAACTTCACTCGATAGTGAAGCCTTGGCCCTTTCGAGGATGGGCGTTGGATCTTATTGGAGAGATTCGACCAGCATCATCAAAGAGTCAGAAATACATATTGGTAGGCATTGATTATTTTACTAAGTGGATCGAAGCGATCCCTTTAGTC
The DNA here is from genome assembly GCA_948472305.1 of Vicia faba. Taxonomy (NCBI): domain Eukaryota; kingdom Viridiplantae; phylum Streptophyta; class Magnoliopsida; order Fabales; family Fabaceae; genus Vicia; species Vicia faba. The sequence continues at coordinate 507,929,795 of OX451739.1, read as the reverse complement.
AATGTGGACCAAGAAAATGTCATTGAATTTATTCAAAAGAACATTATCTTTAGATATGGAATTCCTGAGACAATAACAACTGATCAAGGGTCAGTTTTCACCGGTCGAAAGATGCAAGAATTTGCTCAGGAAACAGGTTTCAAACTCCTAACATCCACGCCTTACTATGCACAGGCGAATGGTCAAGTCGAAGCAGCTAACAAAGTAGTGATTGGCTTGATAAAGAAACATGTTGGGAAGAAACCAAAGAATTGGCATAAGACGTTAGACCAGATTTTATGGGCTTGTCGAACATCCCCAAAAGAAGCCACTGGTACAACGCCATATAGGCTAACTTTTGGCCATGATGCAGTGTTGCCAGCAGAAATTTGTCTTCAATCTGCAAGAGTTCAGAGGCATTATGATATTCCTTCTGAGGTTTATTGGAATATGATGTTAGATGAATTGGTGGATTTAGACGAAGAGAGATTACACGCTCTCGACTTACTCAGGCTTCAGAAGAAAAGAGTAGAAGACTCTTATAATAGAAAGGTAAAACCTAAGGTATTTTTGCCTGAAGATTTAGTTTGGAAGGTAATTCTTCCCATGGATCGACGGGATCGAAGCATGGGGAAATGGTCACCCAAATGGGAAGGACCCTTCAGAGTTATCCAAACTTTTTCTGGTGGAGCCTATGAGGTCGAAGAGATAAGTGGTGAGAAAAGGCTCTTGAGAGTAAATGGTAAATATTTGAAAAAATATAAGCCTATACTTCAAGAGATAAAAATAAAATAATAAAAGAACAAACTAAATTAACCATAAAAATGCCAAAATGGAAATTTTCATTAATTTCAGCCAAGATGGCAATTGTTGTCGAAAACGATTACAGAAGATGGTTACAAAAGAGAATCAATCAAAAGGTAAGAGAATTCTTGAGTCGAAGATACTTGGCATACTGCAGCTCCAACCTCTTTTTGCACCAAGAGTTTTCTTGCACTAGTTTGGCAATTTGAGCGTCGAGGCTTTGAGCCCTCTCAGCGAATTCCAGGCCTTGCTTGATCTCGGTCTGGCTCTCAGTGTCTGGGATGGTCGAAAGAATTTCCTTCTGGAGTACAGTGTTGGCGTTTATCTTCGCCTCTATCTCTGCAATTTGTGCTCGGAAGGAGACATTCTCTCGCTCAATAGCATCGATCCTTTCCTGTGCAGACGCTTTCTGTTTCGACAACTCGGCAATTCGAGAAGTCGAATCTGAGACAGCAGTCCACGCAGATGAGCTTTTGCCATGCAGCACTTCGAGCTGACTGTTAAAACCTCGTTGGCGCCTGTAATCCGCTGAGACTTGATCAATCATAGAATGTAATTCCATGATTAAGTCTGAGATTTCTGGGGCTACAGCTTCGAAGTCAACAGCATTCAAAACCTCTTTTAAGCATGATGGAGCAGTGGGGTCCCCCTCTAAAGTCTTCATTAAATCTCTCTTGAAGAACTGGGCCTTAACCTTCGCCAACGCATCATCAAGAGGAGAAGTTTCAGTAGATTTCCCCGACAGGGTAGGAATTTCCTGACTAGTGTCAGAAGAACTCTTACTCTCGATGATTGCATTGAGGTAGCTGACAGGGTCAGTTTGTTTCAAGATTTCCAAGTCCTCTTTTGACTTGTACTTTGAGGAGGTGACCCTTGCCACAGTATTATCTTGGGCTTGAGGCTGTTGAATGTTGAGTGCCTCGTTTGGTTGCTCTTCGACTTGGACTGAGGCGGTACTAGCGTCGACTTGTGGTTCTTCGTTAACATCACCTTGGGGTCCTTCGCCAGCGTCATTTTGTGGCTCTTCGCTAGCGTCACCCTGGTGTTCTTCGCCAGTACCACCTTGGTGCTCTTCGTCAACAACATCTTGATTCTCTTCGCCATTGCCTTGGTCTCTTCCTTCAAGATTCTCTTCTGACGACAAGTCCACCACAGGAACCGTTTCTGGCTGTGTTTCCTCCACCATAGGTTCTTCTGTTGTCTTCTCCACTGTTTCAGCATTGGCCTCATTCTCAGTGTGGGCTTCGTCATTGCCCAAATCTTTTTCCTGAGGCCTGCTAAGGTCAGCAGATTCTAGAGTTTCTGAAGTCCTTGGTGGGGAACTTTCAGTAGTGTCCTGAAAAGGAGAAAGAAGACAAATCTTCAGATGTCGAAAGAGATACAATCGAATACTGGTATCTATGCCTAAAATAGATTACCTGTGGATTAACTTCAGCCCCAGGACTGGAATTGTCACTTTCGACAGGCTTGGTAAGAAGAGCATTCAGTTCCTCCTCAGTTGGCTCCTCGATGATCACTGCAGGTGGCCTAGGCTTTCTCACAGCGACCTTTATTCTGACGGTTCGACCTTCAGGGGCAGGAGTAGGAACAGAAGCGTCCTTCGTTAACTTTCGCCTCTTTAAGGGAGCAGGAGGGGAATCACTTTCGTCATCACTCCCCGATTCGACCACCAATGCTGCCCTTTTCTTGGGCGAAGGGGCCTAGAAAACCAATAGGAATTCGATTGAATAATTACATCGAAAATAAAAAATCGAAAGCCAGAAGAAAAATGAAGAAAATCTGGTTACCGATGCAGGAGGCCTCCTCGAAGAGCCTTCCCCCTGTTGGTTGCCTGTTGTCTTCGCCGGCGCTATAGTCTTCGCCGGCGGTGGAGGTTTTGTCGAAGGGACTCCTCCTTGTGGGCCTTCTGTAGCCTTCTTGGCTAGGGGCTTTCGAACAACTGAAAGCGAAAAGGAAAGTTAACAGGCTAACAGTCGAAGAGAAAGATAAAAAGTAATGTGAGAGCATGAACTTACATTTCTTTACTTTGTCCAACACAAGGACAAAAGACTTCTGCAACTCTGCCATGAAGTCCTTCTCGTCGAAGAAGTACTCAGCATAATAGCTTCTCCACCACTCCTCAAAGGATGGTGAGCAAAGGAAATTAAGCTGGTAGTCAAACAGCGAGAGGATTGTTCGACCAGCATATCTTCCGATATGCTTGATGGCAGCTTCTTCTGTATAATCGTTGCAGAAGTACAACATTGACTTCTCTCTTTGAAAAATAGGAGAAGGCAGGGTTTGGATGATACCAAACTGGCGAGATACCAGATTTGGTTGATAGGCAAGCAGACTCAAATGAGTCTTAGAACTCTTAAATCGAAGAGGCATGATCCTGGGTGTCAGGAACGCCTCCCAAAGTACAGTGTGCTCATCGACATTGGGACCACTCGACTCCTTTGGATGTGGCCTTGTGAACCATGCTGGCCCCACCCTCCGTTGAGCAAATGGAGCCATAGTTGAAACAAATTCCTTCCTTCGAGCGAACATCAGAACGAAGTTAGTGAAGGTTTGTTGAAACTCCAGCCCATCTTCCACAGGTGTCAGTAGAGCCAGCCTAATTCCTTCGATACGTCTATTAGCTATCGCTGGGGCTTGTTCATTTATCTGAATCTTCTTGGGTAAGAAAGATTCGAAAGTGGCGTTGAGCCACAGTTGAAGTAGCCAGAAAGGCCCAGCGAGTAGCAAACTGGCCCTATCTTCGATATGTTTCAAGAGAGTAACCCCATTGCTGATTGAGTCATAAAGACTGGCCAGAATTAGTTCTGCCAAACAGATGTTTTGGCGGTGATGCAGTTGGGTGGCAAGAGTGACCATCTTTTTGGTCACTTGTAGAGACTTCGAGCAAAACACAAAGCGAGTTAGCCATAAGGCTAGAAACGCTATGTGTTCGACATCCGACACTGTATCCGTCGACCTGTCGTGATAATGGTTGATAAAGGTGGTGTATGTTGGCTTGGTCTCAGAGAAGCCAATTTGGTCCTCCGACATCTCCTCCGGGTCGAAGTAATCTCCGGTTGGTCGAAGGCCAGTAATGGCCGCTACGTCGAAGAGTGTGGGGGTTAACATCCCACATGGAAGGTGAAAGGTGAAGTGAGAGTAATCCCAAAACAACAGCGAAGCTATAAGCATCTCTGGGGAGTAGTTTAAGCCTGTCTTCGACAGCATTACTAGGTCAAAGATTCCCATTTCCTTCCAGACTGGAGTTTGATGTTTCTCCAACTTTGTTAGCCAAGCAACATAGTCAGAGGTCAGATTAGGGCAAGACCTGAAGACCCTAACACTTCTGTTGAAGAAACGGAGGTCGATTTTCTCGCGTGTAGGGTCTTCGTTGTCTTCTGCGTCCTTCTTGGCGCATGCTACTGGCTTGAGTTTCTCGACGATGGGGAAATAGCTCTTGATCTTCAGAGCTTCAGAGATGCTTGGGTTCATGGGGCCAGACATTGCGAAGATCTGGTTGGAGTATCCAACCGGGATCATCAAGTGACGCGAGTAAGCATCGCGAACGGAGATGTCAGAAGGTTCAGGAACCCTTCGTTTCCCTGTAGAGTTCACTACCGGAGCAGTAACAAAGACCTTGGGTTTAACAAGTTGTTCAGTTGGTGCGTTAGTCTTGGGGGCAGTAGAAGCAGAGGCCATTGTTGAGGATGAAGATGAAGTGAAAAAGGAAGAGTTTTTCTGCAAAGAGAGCAAGTTTGTACGAAAGCAAGGGAGTTTGAGGGCTAGTTTGCGTAAAAAGTCCCACAATGGGATATTCACTACTATTTATAGTAGTGGGAGAAATTCCCAATAACGAGGACATTAAATGTCATTTAATGCTGCAGGAATTAGTGGGACGCGTGGCAGCATCCTGTTGTTTTGGCCGTTTCTGCAGAAACAGAGAGACGCAGCGTGCGTCCTCGTTTTTGGGATTTGTCATAATGACAAATTCTGAAGTGACGTTTGGTACTGCACGCCGTACTGAAAGTGACGTCCTAGGATCAAATCAATGATGGTTTCTTGGGATTGCCAATAGTTGGTAAAAAGCAACAAAAAGTGCACAAGTTAACTTGTGACTAAGCGTGGAAAAACAGGTGTCGAATGGCGTTTTCAAAGAATGCCTTTTTCTTTCAGAGTCGAAATAAGGCATTCTTGGGGGGCAATTTGTTGGCTCCTAAATTAGACACCTTTGTTTTGATTGATGGCAGCCATTAAAAGCTGAAAGATGCTTTCGACTGGCTAAGCCTGTCGAAGTGCCCGTCGAAAGATGGCAAAATACTTAGAAGATTTCTTCCAAGGAAGAAGGCTGATTGCCTTCGACGTCGAAGGAGTTTTCGTCGAAGACGTTTCTTGATGAAAGTGTTCGATGGTCCAGAGCGGAGCAGTTTGAAATTCAAAGCTTTGGGGGGAAAACGGTTTCCAGCAGTTACTACGTGCAAACGTGCAAGGATCTGGAGCGTCGAGCATGGAGAACGTGCCAAGTGGCTTAATCTCGAAGCAGTGTAACTGCCCGACGGTTACTTGGAATGTTTTAGTATAAATAGGAGTAGACATGTAGTTTCTCGCGTGTGTTCACAAATAGATACATAGTCACTCATTTAGATTCAAGTACCCAGTGTGAGCGAAAGAATTGTTGAGAAATGTATGTGTGAAACACCAATTTTATCAATTAAAGTCATTTACTTTTCCAGTATTTTACTTGCTTTTCTCCTTTAAATTCCTGTCGAACCTTTACTTTAAAGCCTTGTTTATTTTACCAAGCCTTTCCTTTATGCAATTTACTTGAAACATTTTACTTAAAGCCTTATCCACCTTAATCAAACTTCAAAATCAACCTATGTCCATAGGATCAATCTGATCGATCCTGCGAGTAACCAAATAAGTAACCATTTGGAGGATCAGCGGTTGTTTACCAAAACCCAAGGTAAACACCGTGTTACGCCCGTCAGCCCAATGTGACGACCGTCACGCGTGCCCAGTAGCAGAATCTACTATTACAGAGCCGTTCCATCTTTCCTCTCAAACCTCCATTCTTCCCAAAACCGTAACACACCCACTCAATTTTTTCCCTCAACTTCCAACACTCTAACACTAAAAACTCCATCAACCCACTACTCAATCCATATTCCAAACCTTTTCCATGATTCAATCCTTTTACACGCATTATGGCCAACAATCAGCAAGTTCCCACTCTCACTTTCAGATCCGAAGAACAAGGCGAAACCCAACGTCTCAAATTCCAGAAGTTCCAATGCCGCGGTCTCCAACCTACACAGTATGTTGACCTTGATTGTTTGAGGAATTTGGGATTGCTAGACAGCGTCCGACAACTTTTGTAGAGCGTGAATTTATGGAACATGTGTCGCAAACCACAACCCATTTATGAAACTCTAACCTTTGAGTTTCTGAGTTCCTTTGCGTACATCACTCCCCCTGGTGCCACGAACCAACTCTCAGGCATGGCCAAATTTCGTATGTTTGGCATTGAGCATCATCTACCCCAAACCGACATCGCACGGCTGTTAGGTTTCTGTTCTGACGAAGGTGTCCACCTTCGGGTGCCGGATAATTTCAGTGAGGAAGCTTTTAACTTATGGCATAGTATGACGAACATTTGTGCTGGATCCTACGACCACCTCAACGCCATGCACATTCATAATCCGGCTATCCGATACTTTCACCGCATCCTCTGCAACACCATCTTCGCCCATGATAGCAACCACAAGCTCAACTCCAAGGAGCTCTTCTTCATGCATTACGCATTCACCGGGCAAAAGATCAACGCCTCCCCGTTTTTACTGGCTCATATTCACTCTATTTGTGCTAGAGGTGGAAAACCCTTCTATTTCTGAGGGCTTGCCACTTCTCTTGCCATAGCCCTGAATTATGGTGCCGCTCTTGCGAATATGCCTTCTATGGCACCGACTTTGCTGACTCTGGACCACTGCAAGGCCGCACACCTATTTTATGAGCGGGAGGATGGAAGATTCCACCTTGTGATCAGAAACATTGTTTATCATAACATCACTTTGCCTTGCAAGGACCGAATCGATCCACAAAACAGAGCTAACTGGTTATTCGATCCTGCAGCTCCCGAGGGGCGTGTTCCTACGCATGAAGACCAGCCTAATGCCCCCGCAGATGAAATGCAAGAAGAGATGGACAGTGCTCCCCCCGTCCACGACATTCCAGGAGCTTCATCTGCACCACCTCCTATTACTCTTGAAGAAGTTCTCCGCGCCATCCATCTGGAAAATCAAATGAGTGCCGCACTTGAAAGAAGACAACAGGAACAATATGAGTATTTATGCGCGCAAAACACTCAGATCTTGACTGGACAGCGGAGCATGAATGAGAGGCTGGACGAGGCCCTGTCGGAACTCAACGCCTTAAGGCTGGACGTCAGCACCCTTGGCTACCAGGATACTGACACAGAAGCCACTCCTACCAGACGCTCTCGCACCAGGAGTAGAGGACGTGGTCATCAGTAGTTTTCTTTATTTTCTAAGTAGTTTACTTTTTCTGTTTCATTTCCTTTCTGTTTGTTTTTGTAATTGTATTTCCCCGCCTATATACCGCAACATTGAGGACAATGTCGGATTTAGTGTGGGAGAGGTACCTTTCCATCTTATATAAACAAGTAAATTTGTATGATATGTCTCAATTCAAATTCTTCGCTTTATTTAGCCATAACGAAATTTTTTATCTTCGCATTAGCCCGACATACCTATTTTAACGAAATCCCAGTTGAGGAAGCCGAAAACGAATCAACAAGATTGATACGGTTATGACACCGTAGACTTCCTACTTACGCGATCCGTTTCAATAACCATTATACCTATATCTTGAGTTTTAGTTCTAAAAGTAACCCCTAGTAGTTTATACTAGCAGTCAGCACCGTCTTGACATAAACCACGCGAAGAATCGATGAATATAAGTGTTTGATGCCTGATCATTGAAATATCCTTCTTATCTCACTGCTAAAAGAAAAGAAAATTTTGTGCACCAAAATATACAGGCACATATAAGAGTTGAGCAAATAATGAAGGAATCCACTGTTGGTTGGTTCAGAGGTATCTGGTTCTGAACTTGGTAGGGCGTGCTACGGCCCGATCCCCCATAACCTCCAATTTGGATAACATATGTAGGGTTGCCACATTCGTGTACCAGACCCCGTGCTAAAAGGATCAAAGTCACTAACCGATTAATCCACTACGTGCGTGCTAAGACAAAGGGCTTAATGTGATTGCGCCAGAATGAAACCGGGTGAAATATATACGAGGAACTCTAGGCAGAATTATAACGAAACTGTTGGATAGTTCATTTGAAATGGAAGCTTAAGACTAAGCTTATTGCTTGTGTCATTAGCGTATCGTTAGTGTTTCACTCAAGTATCGGCCGAACTGACAAGGATTTCCCGAAATTGCTTTAAAAATCAGAGGTATGTCATGCATATGCGCTTGATAAAACTTGTCCGATCTTTCTGAATGACTATTTGCTTAAGGACAAGCAAAGGTTTAAGTATGGTGGAATTTGATAACGAGAAATCGTATCATATAATTACTACACTTTTTATCAATTTTCATAATACATTGAGTCGTTTAACTCCCGATTGTTCCAAGTTTTTGTGTCTTTTCACAGGTACAACATGTTTCAAATCAAATCAGTGAAAAAGGATCACATGAAGGAAGCTAACCAAGAATCAGAAGAAAAAGAACCAAATATGCAAAGTCTGCATATTTTGTAGCTGTGACGACCGTCACACCCCATGACGAGCGTAACGCTCTCACAACTAGAAGGACGCTCGTCACACATCATTGACGAGCGTAACGCGCTATTTAAGCGCATTACGATCGTCACTCCCTCGTGACGACCGTCACACGCTTAAAAACAACGTTATGCATTACAAGGAGACGTGGGCAACGTTGTGGGCAGTTTCTTCTCCTGTATTTCCTCAACTTCAGTAACCATGAATCCGAGTCTTCCTCCACTCAAGCTGTTCCAAAATTTTCTCAACTGCAAAATCTTCTTCTATAAATATGAGGCAGTTCAATGGATCATGGTCGAAGAATTTTCTACAGAGCCAAATTTCTATTTTTCTGCATTATTCTATTTTGTTTGCTTTTGAACCCTTTTTTATACCTACTGTAATTTTAGTTTCCATAATTAGTTTCTAGAGTGTTAGTTCTTCATCTAAGAATTAACACGGTAATAGATTTTGATTAATTGCAAGGAATTTGTAAGCATCCAAGATTACCACAACAACATTATTTACAGGTTTTTTATGCAATTGATTTTTTTTATTTATTCTTATGCTATGCCATTTATTTTTATGAATTATATTTTAAGTTGCATAGTTACTAAATATATTATGTCCGACTAAATTAATTTGTACCAGTATGTGACTCCTAAGTACCGAAAGAATTCGGTGATAACTTGACTAAAAACATTTATAAATAATTTTTGGTTTCCAATTTCCATGTTTAATTTAACTACCCTTGTCACGAGAGTGAGAGGATAATTAACACGATTTTGCCACGAGAGTGGGAAATTAATTAAGGCAAGAACCTGTATGCGAGAGTTGGGGTTCGACCCAGATAGTGGTAACGAAACATTAATTTTTAAATACACGAGAGTGTTTTAACAAATTAATTAAACTCAAGTTGTTTTCAAAAAGTGTTATTAAATTTAAAGTGCAGCCACTAGGTTTAGTAGCATAACTTATTTCATGAACACGAGAGTGTATGTCTCAGGTTTTTAAACAATTTGTTTTTACCGAAATACTTTATATGCCAAGCGATTCACCGAATTCCCGAAGTCCGACTATCACATACTGGTATAGCTATTACTATTATTTTTAATTAAACTCTTTTCCCCCTAAAACTAAATATTCATCGCTTAGTTAAACAGTTGTAGCATTAGATCGTATGCGATTGATCCTCAGTCTCTGTGGGTTCGATAATCATTTAAAACTAGAACGACTAAACTGTATACTTGTAGTTAGTATCCCAATAGACTCATAAAGTCCCGATCAACATCCTTCGATTGCACCATTGGTTTTACATGCTTGCTTGATTCACAATGCAATGGCTACCTGCATGCAAGCTTAATTCCTTCTTCGATTGGGCATTTGATTTCTTTGGAGCAAGCTTGATTCCTGCTTCGTTTGGGCTTTTGATTTCTTTGGAGCAAGCTTGATTCCTCCTTCATTTGGGCATTTGATTTCTTTGGAGAAATCTTAATTCCTGCTTTGATTGGGCATTTGATTTTTTGGAGCAAGCTTGATTCCAGCTTCGACTAGGAAAATACTCCCTCTGTGCGTGACTTCATCGCACAAAGCAAAATTCCCCTACAAAGCAATGAACTCCTGCATACCAGCTTCGATTAGGCGTTGAGTATCCTTTGATCAAGCCTAGTTCACAAAGCTCCCACTGGGAAAAAGGCCCCTTCAGCTTGTCATCAGTACATTTAAGCCTCTTCATGCTTGTTTTTGGTCTATTAGGCAAAAAGCTTTTTCATGCTTGCTTTGGTTTCACAAGGCAAAGACCCATCATCTTGCCTTCGATCTACAAGGAAAAAGGCCCCTCTCACTGGTCTTCGATTCACCAGGAAAAGGCCCCCTCTTCAGCTTGCCTTCAGAACACAAGGCCAAGACTCCTTCATATTTGCCTTCAATCCACCAGGCAAAAAGCTTCCTTCGACCCACAAGGCATTGGCTACCTTTGTGCCAGCTTCGCCTAGGTAATGGTCTCTTTTACGCTTGCTTTTACCTGCCTCATGCTAGCTTCCACAAGGCATGGTCTACCTTTGTGCCAGCTTCGAATAGGAAATGATCCCCTTTGAAACAATTGTACACACTTCAACACACATGATAGCCCATTTGAAGGACACATTATTATTGAAAACAAGTTTACTTTGTGATGGGTCTTGGTCCTACATGTGGTCAGGCCCATGCCTCTTATGGAATGGCACTTGAAGGTGGTGACAAAGAAGGTTTTCGATTGACCAGATTAAAGTTTTCGTTTGAGTTGTTTGAATCAAGCAGCTAGCTGAACAGGGGCTCAATTTAAGAGGCCCCAATGATAAGACTTGAGTCATTCGAAGGAAACACATCGGTGGCCTATTCAAAGAGGGCACAGGGCATACATATGGACTATTTGAAAGACATCTAAAGACCCATTCAAAGGATGTACAAGAGGTCCAATCAAAGGGCAGGGACTGAAGGCATTCGAAATCCATTGATGCCCACATTCATTCAAATTTTAAAAAAAAGATAAGAATTCCTTACCTTTGGCCAAGTTTCAAATATTTGTTTATGGCTCTTAAAGAGCATTATTGAGCATGCTTATTTCCCTCTTGCCTTGTCCCCTCCATCTGCTCTATATAAAGGTGGTATTTGCAAGCCTCATGGAGGGATACACAACCTAGAAAGAGTCACGAAAAAAAGGAGAGAGGAGACTACATACATAGACATGCACAAGCTGCCCCACACGAGCTCCACAAAACTTCCAAAATTCCAAAAAGGTTGCCAGAATCGAAGCACCCCACTAGTAACGAACCTTCGATCTCAATTTCATTTCCCATGTAACTTAATTTTGACTGCATATTTCTACTGCATGATTGTTAATATGTTACATGTAAAGTCTGAAGTAACAGGATACAATCACTAAGACATGTGAGGTGGATTCCTTCGAATCTCAAAACTAGTTCAAATGGTGAAGGAATACGGACAATCGAAAGGGCCTGGGTTCGATACCCAGGCCTCACAATTTTATTTTTCTTAACATTCTCTTGCAGATTCCAAACAACCATGCCACGCACATATACCATGGGTCACATAGTCTACACCCTCCAATGACAATGCTACCAGATCCAAGTGAAGCAAGCATGCATTTCCATCATGGATATCCAAAGGATCCTCTCACTGGATCCATACAGCCTTTGGACTCCTGAATTTGGGCCTAAGATTTTTAATGTTCTCACCCCCTGATTCATTTTCAGCGTCTGGGCTTGTCTCCCCTTGGGCCAAACGAATTCCAAACGCACCCCCCTGCTTACTAATTATCTCCAGGCCCAAATTTGTTTTTCTTTATTCTTATTCTTATTTGTTATTTATTTCTTTTAATATTTTTTTAACATATCATAATGGAATAGAGTGGAGCAGAATGAAACATAGATTTCATTCTATTGTTTGTTTGACAACAGAACGTAAGAAATAAGTTCATCCATTACATTCATTCCAAATCGAATGTAATAAAAATTGAAGGATTTGATGGAATAGGATGTAATGCATTTCATCGTGTTCTGCTTCATTTTATCCTTTTTTATCAATTCAAACAATAGAATATAACATTATTCCATTTTATTACATCTACTTAATATAAATCTAAAGAAATCATGATGGCAACCTAACCACAAGTCATCTTTGTAACAATCCTCGCCACATATCATTTGGTAACAATTCTAAGTACAAACTCTATATTAAAATAAATAATAATATTAATAATAATAATAATAATAATAATAATAATAATAATAATAATAATAATAATAATAATAATAATAATATATTAAACCACCACTATTAATAATAATATAATAGCTAGCTAATAATATTATTAAAACAATAATAATAATAATAATAATAACAAAAATAATAATATCATAACCAACTACCACAATCATAAATAATAATAATTATTATAATATATTCAATTAACACTATTATATCTTATTATCCTAATTTCCATTTTATAAAAAAAATCTTTAATTATCAAATAATAATAATAATAATAATAATAATAATAATAATAATAATAATATAATTTTTTAATTAACACTATTATATTCAATTAACACTATTATATCTTATAATCCTAGTTCTCTTTTAATTATTCTGTTTAATATATAAATTATAATATTTTATATAAATTATATTATGTTCACAAATATAAAAATTATTTTATTATTTTTTCAAATTAATTTTTTTTAATAAAATTGATATAATTATAATATCTTAAAATTAATATAATATATGAGTTATATGATATTATAATAATGATGATAATACTATTAATATTTATATTTCAATTCCAATTATAAATTTAAAAAATAAAACTCTTCATTCTTTTTATTTTAATTCAAAAAATAAAAAATATTTAATAAATTTTATTTTAATAATTATTAAAATTATAACTACTCTGCAAAAATTACTTTGCCCCCCCCCTCCTTTAAAAAAATTGGATTTTTTTTATCAAATCTTTTATGAATCTGACCTATGTGGACAACTAGTCTTGGCTGTCTGTGCAGGTAAGTGACACGCTGGAGTTATGTATCATTTAGGGCTTCAACTTCTTCTTCTTCATCCTAGCGACTGTTCTCATCTTCTTCCATCATTTAGGGTTCCAACTTCTTCTTCACCTTGTGGCTATTCTCATCTTCTTCCATCATTTTCTTCTGTCTGAATCCCTAATCGATCAAATGGGGCCAAGTAATAGTGTTGGAAGCAGTAATTTGTACGAGATTTCAAACGTTCCCATGTGCGGCTATCATCGTCCAATGAAGATGTGGATCGCGAATACTGTACATAATAGGAATATAAAGTTTTGGAAATGTCGCAACGCAGGGTAAGTGTTTCAATCCATGAGTTTCGCGAATTACATCTCTATTTGAGAAGATCTGTTATGCCAATAATTTGTTTGTGTTTGGGATGATGAAGTTACCCGCTCCATGAATGAATGCACAAAGAATGAATTTGGCTGCAAAAACTGTGAGGTGGTAATGGTGAAGTATGAAATGACAGCAAAAAAATTAGAAAAGGCCAAGTTAAAGATTGTTAGTATGCTGAAGAAAAATTTTCAATTGAAGATGGCATTATGGTTGTCTGTTTGTGTTGGCAGTAGTGTACAAGTATATGTAACAGGAAGTGTAATGTAGAATTAAGTTTGATGAGTTATGTAATATGATGTTATGTTGGTTTTAGTTGGAATGATGAATTAAGAGTTATAATACACAATAGCAGGAATGTATAATTAAGTTTGATGAGTTGTGTAATATGATGTTTTATGTCAATCAACAAAGGTAGTTTCGACTAAAAATGAAATAATTTAGACATAACACAAGACATAATTTAGTACACAAGGGAATAACTCAGTACACGAGGCATAATTGAGTACACAAGGGCATAAGCCATAATATAGTGCAAAAGTCATAATATAAGGGCATAAGCCATAACAAAAGGAGTATTATCCATTACAAAAGGCATAAGCCATAACAAAATACATAATTTATACTTAAAGGTTCAAACACACTATGCTAAACTTGGTCATAACAAAGGCATAACAAATTACTTCCTAAGTTTCTTCTTTGCATGTTGAGATGCACTTCCTTCCTGTGTTAAAGTATCACCTTCATCATTTGTTAGAGACATAGGTTGGTCTTGGTTAGAACCAGGCCCTGTGAATGGTTTTGATTTTTCAAACCAGTTGATCTTAATCCTCTCACTTGACCTCCTTCTCATTGGCATCACCTTTTTCCCCTTCTTTTTTGGCCTTTTGGTAGCTATGACTTCTTCAGCGGGAGCTTGTGATGTTGTGATGTCAGGAATGCTTGAAATGATATCATCAGTTATGTCATCAAAGTAGTTATATTATTGAGTGGCATCATTTGGTTGTGTTAGATATGTTGAATTAGTTTAAGTTGTAGCCATTGCACCATTTGGAGATGTTGCATCATATTCAGTTGTAGCCACTGTAGCACCATGAGTTGTTGCATCAGTTCCAGTTAGAGCCAATGCAGAAGTTGATTGTAGCTTGGCCTTTTTCTAACAAAATAAAATACAAGTAAAGTCAGATTATATGCATACCAGTCAGATCATATGCATACCAGTCAAAGGAAACAAGTATATAACACCAATTATACCTTTCTATTGAGCCCATTTGGATCATGTGTTATGCTCTTACATGACTAGACATTGTGACCAAACTTGTCACTTTTGTACACCTGTATGACACACCTGGTAATCTTCTCCTAGCACCATCTTCACCATTCTATAATCCTTAACTTTTTGGGTCTGCCTGGACCTTTCTTGTACATAGGAGATAAAAGCTCTTCTGATTCTACCTCAGGCCACATTTCCTGACCATTAATTGGACTAACAGCAAAACCATAACAGAGGCCATACTTTTCTCTAGAATAAAATTCATCAACAAAATCCTCAAGGTTCTGTTTCCTAAAACCTAATGTTGCAACAACATGCTTACAGGGAATGCCCACTAACTCCCATAAATTACATGTATAAGACCTACTTGCAATGTCAACTATAAATTCCCGAGTCTTGAAAGAATGAGTTACTTGGAAAGTTTCATTCATTGCCCATGTAGGAAACCAATGTCCACTCAAAACAACCTCATTATATAATCTCTTTCTAGGAATTGGCATCACCTTGAGTGGCCACTTATCAAGTTTCATGGAAGATGTTGAGCACCTTCTTAAATTTTCATATTTCTTATCTGTACCCCCTTCTATTATTCTCTTTGCAATAAGCTTTGCCTTCCATGCCCTGCCAACAGTGACTCCCACAGAAAATTTTTGTCTCCTGTCTTGAATTATATCACAGATCCTAACCCTCTCAGATGTTTGCATTTTTTTCACTACAGTTTTAGCCATCCCCTTTGAGTTTGCAAATCTGTTATCTAAAACCCTAGCAAATGTATGTTTGTCAAATATAGTTTTTATAGCATAAGTGTGCTTATGGCCCACTTTTCTGCAAAGTATTAAAAATCCATATTTGGACCTACATTCAACCCTTACCCTGTAGCTCTCGTTTTTCACAAAGGTTATTTCTCTACCATTTAATACGAACCACTCACGTATTGCCTCCCTAAAGTCATCTATGGAATTGAATTCTATGCCCCACTCAAATTTAAAATTCTTATAGAAATGTTCTCTCTTAAACTTTTCAAACTTTGGGGCTTTCTCATCATGTGATATACTCGGATCTGAGCTATCTAGGTCATCACTCACATATTCATCATCATCTTCCAATTTTTCCTTTTTAGAACCACTCAAATAACCCCTACTGAAGGTGCTTCATTAATAGATATAGTCAAATCAATACCTTCAAAACCATCTTGGATAGCAGTGGCACGTTCATCCTCATTATCTCCCAAACATTCTACTCCCTCTTCATCATATAAATCCATATCAAGTATCTCATTCACACACCTAGGACTTCTTACTGACACTTCAATATCTCTTACATCATGCTCCACAAACATTTCATCATCAACCTCATTGGCACAAGCATATGCTGCGAAATCATAACAATCATAATCCTTTCTAATCTGGAAAAAGTCAGCATATATTTCAATAATCTTCGTCCATATCCTATATGTCCCTTGCGTGTAACCCCATCCAGTCAACATCGTATGAACGCTAACCATTATCCACTTATCAATATGGATCCCAGAAACTAAGGTCGACACACCTCCCCTAAATATCATCACCCCATTAATCAACCTCACAAATTCCCCTCCATGGTGGAACACAGCATTGAAGATTTGCTTAAACTGAAATTAGAAACGAATACAATTAAAACCTAACATTCATCTACACTTTGTTAGTTTGACGCAAACGGTGAAAAAAACTTACCTTTTGAGTTTCAAAAACCTCAACTTCTTCTCCATGCATCTCCGTTGAACTGAATGCTTTGACTGACTTGCTTGAGTAGCTTCCTTCGCTTCCTTCGCTTGCTTCGACTGCTACGATTGCTTGGACTTCTTCTTCTTCATCGTGGTGGCTCGTCTCTTCGTCATCTCCGATTGCTTTTTTTGATTGATACAAACCCTATATTTTCAAGGGGGTGAAATGAGAAAGTTATAATCCTATATGCCATCAATGACTTTTATAAACAATCCAGTGTGTTACTTACCTGCACAGTCAACCAAGACTAGTTGTCCATGTAGGCCAGATACATAGAATCTTTGATAAAAAATCCAATCAGGATATTTTGTGTTGGAATCTATTTTTATTGAGGGGTGAAAAGAAATATTTTTTAAGGGGGGGGAATCAAAACACGCCCATATGATGTAATTGCAAGCTTCTCAAGTCATATTTAAAGCATTTGATTTGATGAAGACAACATGGATATCAACATTCAAAGGATGTGCAAAAAGCTTATCAACATCATATAAAAGTCTTGAAGATTATAGAAGAATTATTGAAGAATCATCAAATGTCAAAATGGTATAAATAATTCTTAATCTTGAATATACATGTTCACAAAAATATGCATTCATCAACATATACATATCCCATAATTTTAACATCAAGAAAAACTCTATTTGAAATATTTTTCAAAAAGTTTTTTTGGAAATAAACCTTTAGGAACCGGTTCCTCCCTAACAGGGAACCGGGTTCCAGACTTTCTCTAAAAAAACATGTCCCTGGTTTTTGTACCAGGAACCGGGTTGTACCAATAGGGGAACCGATTCCTGCGTAATAATTTTTGAAATCTGACTTATAACGTTCACTAAGAACCGGGTTCTGTCAGTGTCGGAACCGGTTCCTAGCGAACCAGTGCAGCTTTTCTTTTGTTTTTTGAACATTTTTCAAGTGGTATCTTTTCATGAATGTATTGCAACTTTTCATATGAATTGGCATGAATGAAGAGGTTCTTTGACTTTATAAAATGCTGCAGATTTTCTTATTTCAAAAAACATACAAGAATGCTTCAATTTTCAAATTAAAAATATACTTCTTCAATAAACAATTTTTCATCATTCACATTTGAATTCATATTTTCATGTGTTCATAATTTTGTGAAACTTGCCATATACACTTTCATTATCATTACAAGTTTCATACATACATTGTGAACATTTATATACATTGTTTGAGAATTGTTTATATCTTGAAGAAGAAGATCAATTGAAGATTGATAAAGCTCTCCACATATTTCAAATCAATCATTGTATTACTTAAAGAATTTATTCCCTTACTATCCAGGATTGTTGGAAGTAAGTGTTGTGATTTGAAGAGGATTGTTCTTCATTCACATTAGTGTTTGTTTGGTCTTAAAGGTGTTAAGAACCTTTGATCACTCTATAGGTTAGATAGTAAGCATAGGCTGTACAATCATTCTAACTATAGTGAAATCTCTTTCGTGTTGGAAAGGGGACTGGAGTACTCTCGGATTGTGAGGGGAACTAGGATATATCACCGTGTTCTTTACTTTTCCGCATTTATCGCTTTCATCACCATAATCAGGAAAAGATAAAGATATAATCAAAACCTTCAAACACTTAACCAAAAAGTTCTACAAATATTCTCATAAAACCGAATAAATTTTATAAGACCTAATTCACCCCCCCCCCCCCTCTTAGGCACTCTGAGACTTACAATTGGCATCAGAGCAAGTTATAGGTAACTTGTTCCTAAAGATCCAGAATGGCTTCCGCAAATCCAAATCAAAATTCGGTTTTCAAAGATGGTGGCAGTAACAACAAGCCTCCACTGTTTTGTGGTGAATACTTCGACTTTTGGAAAATTCGCATGAAGGCTCATCTTGAAGCGCAAGGAGAAGAAATATGGAATGCTGTTGAGAATGGTCCATTTACTCCGGTGTGTGTTGTCAATGGTGTTGGGTCATCAAAGCCTAAAGCATCATGGGATGACGATGATAAGAAAAAAGTTCTCTTTGACAAAAAGGCAATCAATATTCTCCAAAGTGTTCTTAGTATGGATGAATTTTTCTGAGTATCGGCATGTACAATGACAAAGGAAATTTGGGACACTCTTGTAGAAACTCATGAAGGAACCGCCGAAGTCAAAAGGTCTAGATTGAACACTTTGAGTCAAGAATATGAATTATTCAGAATGATGCCCGGAGAATCCATCCTTGACTTGCAAAAGAGATTCGTTCACTTGACAAACCATTTGAAGGCACTTGGTAAAACTTTAACAAACGATGAATTAAATCTTAAAGTGCTTAGATCTTTAACAAGGGAATGGCAACCAAAAGTGACGGCAATATCCGAAAAGAAAAGCCTAGCAACTATGACTTCCGCAACACTTTTCGGAAAGCTTCAAGAATATGAGACGGAACTTGGAAGACTTGAAAAACATGAGAATAATGAGAAGAAATCCAAAGGCATTACTTTGAAAGTTGATTCAAAAGAAAGTCAAGATAAAGATGCATCGGAGGAAGATGAAAATCTTTTGCTTCTTGTAAAAAGGTTAGGAAAATATTTTGGTCATAAAAATAATCTTCATAATGCTAACTTTGTTAAAAGAAAGAAATTCTATAAGCATAAAGACAAAGAAGCCTCCACATCAACACAAGATATCACATGCTATGAATGTGGAAAGCAAGGTCACATAAAGCCGGATTATCCAAAACTCTCCCAGAAAAATGGATTCAAAGGTAAAAAGGAGTTCAAGAACAAAAAGGCTTATGTTGCACGGGAAGAAAATGAGATAAGTTCTTCATCTGATTCGGAAAGCGACGAATGTGCAAATCTAGCATTGATGGCTTCACATCACTCCGACGATGAAGAAGAGGTTAGTAATGAATTTAATCTTTTTGATGATGATGTTCAAGGTGCTATTGATGAACTCTTGGGAGAATGCAAAAGTTTATACAAAAAGGTGTCAAATCAAGAAAAAGAACTTTTAATTTGTCTAGAAAAAATTGACACCATGACTAAAGATTTTGATCTTCAAAAACAAAATTTTATTAAAGAAAAGGAAAACTTTGCATGCTCCAAGTGTGAATCAAATGTATTTCAAATTGTTCAATTGAAAAGAGTCATTGAACGATATGAAAAAGGACAAATAGAATTGGAAGGATTACTAAGCCAACAACGTTATCCAAATGATAAAAGAGGTCTTGGTTATGTGAATTCTAAGAAACCAAGTAACAATCCCACTGTTTTTGTAAAGGCTGGTAATAGTTCCAATCCCAAGAAAGTAGAAAAGAAGCAAGTTGTTCATAATCATCAAAAGAAAAAGGCTAATGTATCAAAAAAGAAAACATTTCCTAAAAAGAAATCTTATCCTTCTAGATATAGAAGTAACTTTGAACCTACTTATTTTTATTGTGGTATTAAAGGCCATACACCTAATGCTTGCTATGTTAGAAACTTTAGTATAGCAAGTGGGCATTATGTGTGGGTGAAAAAGGGAACTAACTATGAAGGACCCAAGGCAACTTGGGTACCTAACAAAGAATAATTTGTTTTTGTAGGTATGCTTGAAATCCACATCAAATGTTTGGTATCTTGATAGTGGATGTTCAAAGCCTATGACAGGAGATGTGCACCAATTTTCATATCTAGTACATAAAGCCAAAGGGTATGTCACCTATGGAGACAACACCAAAGGAAATATTCTTGGCGTTGGAATAGTTGGCACACCTCCATCCATTCAAATTGAGGATGTTCTCTATGTTGAAGGATTAAAGCACAATCTTCTTAGCATAAGTCAACTTTGCGATAGAGGGTTCAAGATCAAATTCAACAAAGATGAATGCCTTATTATGGATGAGGCAACCAATGAGGTAAAACTCAAAGGTATAAGAACTAACAATATTTTTATGATTACTCTAGATGATTTGTCTATGAAGGTACAATGTCTTATGGTAAACAATAATGACGCTTGGTTATGGCACAAGAGGATTGCTCACATTCACATGGAGCACTTGAACAAATTGATTAAGCATGACTTAGTTATTGGTCTACCAAAGATGAAGTTCATCAAAGACAAATTATGTAGCGCTTGCCAAAAGGGCAAACAGACCAAAACAACTTTCAAATCTAAGAATGTGGTGTCTACTACAAGGCCACTACAATTGTTACACATGGATCTCTTTGGTCCATCAAGAACAAAAAGCTTCGAAAAGAACTTGGTATTTTGGATGAAGGTGATCACTAAATGTTTCTCATAAGGTGCACTCCTTCTTTTTTATGTTGTTTTTATTTGATAAAAATATGTGTGTATATATTGTGCGTACAAAACTTTTCCTTTCATAACTTTTTTTTAAGTTTTTGGCAATATTTTCATGTGGAACCCGGTTCCCATAATGATAGGAACCGGTTCCTGGTTCTTTTTCCAGAAACTTCACTTTTTACAAAAGCCAGGAACCGGGTTCACTATAGTGCAGAACCGGTTCCCAGCATGCAGACCGGCCACGCGCCCCTTTTTGTGCTTAAGTGCTTTTTAAATGTGTTTTATGTCATAGTCAACATTCATCTCTCATTCCAATTTCATATTCCTCTTCTCAAACCCTTCCACCTCCATTGACACACCTCATAAAAGCTCCAACATCTCTTTTTCTTCACCAACATTTTAATACCCACTACTCCAAATCACTATATAATCACTTCTCCTTCCATATTTCATACTCAAATATCCCAATCTCTCACCTATTCCGAAAATCCCAAATCAAACCCCAACTTTCAGATTTATCACAAATCTCCATGGGTCCTAAGAGAGCTACCAGATCCAGCAAGGGAAAGGCTCAGGTTGAAGAAGAGACTTCTAACATTCATCCTCAGACCATCAAATCCAGAAGGCTCACCTTCAAATCTTGTAATAGGAAGGTTCTTAAAGCTAAGTTTTGTAGGCTTCATACCTTTCCTGCTCATAGCTTTTTATTTCCTGCTCAGTTGGCCTCTGCTGGGGTTGCTAGTTTTGTAGGTAACAATGGTGAAATGTTTCCTGACCTTGTTAGAGAATTTTATCACAACTTAAAACTTATCCATGATGAATTTGGTGATATTACTCTAACCTCTCATGTTCCGTCAAAGAGTATTTGTTTAACTGTTGAGGAATTTGGTGAATTGTTGGGTGTTCCGCATGAAGGTTTGGTTATTGTTAATGGTGTTATTCCACATGATTGGCTACCATACAATAAGGTAGAGGTTTTTATTAACATGTGTAGGCCAAACCAGCAAAATACTGCTCGTCAACAACTTCTCTCGTCATCAAATTTGTTTGGCTCAAATCTCTCTGTAAGTGACAGAATGCTCCATCTTATTATTGCATATATCCTCTTTCCAAAGAATTCTAACCACTCTCGTATCAATGAGTTTGAATTAATGGTCCTTAATGCATTGAGACGTCGTTGCTCGGTTAATTGGGCACTTTCTATTATGTATCATATGCAACTTATGGAATCTCTAGATGGTGGTTTACCATATGCTCGAGCCATTTCTCACATTCTGGAAAATTCAAATGTTAACCTTCAACGGGAAGTTACAAGAATTCAAGGAGATAAGGAGGCTATTACAGATGCAACCGCTCTTAAGAACACCGGAATCATTCTTGATGCAAGAGGTCATTTTCACTAGAAAGAGGATTTCGAACCAACTGTCCACTATGTTGCTCAACCTCCCGAAGGCGGCTACACCTTAGACATGTTGTTTAATCAGATGACCATCTTCCAAAGACATGTGGATGATCGCTTTGATGTGCTTCAACAAGAAAATGCTTCTGCACAGCGTCAACTACGAAATGTCCAAAGAACTCAAAAGCTTATTCTTGATCACTTTGATAGAAAAGAAGTTCTAGAGGAAGAGGAATCCGGAAGTGTTAGTGGAAGTGAAGAAAATGATGATGAGATGAATGATGATGAAGACTAAAAAATTTTACATTTAATTTCTATGTCATTTCTTTTTCGTGTTTTTACTTTGTAATGTCTAAACAATGTTCTATCTTTTGTTTCATTGTTATTTGATGTAATCGTACAATTCGTTGTTCGTGTTTTAGTATGTTTAAAATCGTACAATTCGTTGTTCGTGTGTTAGTATGTTTAAAATCGTACAATTCTTTTATATGTTTTTATCGTCTTATTTTTTAAAATATGTATTTGTTTCACTCTTTTTCCCCATCCTTTTTGATGTTAACAAAGGGGGAGAAGAATATGCATATGTGTTGTTTTGTTTTCAAAGAAATTGCAGGCCCAAATATCTATTATACTCACTCCAAAATTCAAGGAATCATGGACTTAGGGGGAGCATACAATTTAGGGGGAGCCTTGCATTTGCTCAACATGTTTGCTACACAAAACAACATAAACAATTCAAGAATCATTTTCAAGACTTGGTTGTCATCATCAAAAAGGGGGAGAATGTAATTGCAAGCTTCTCAAGTCATATTTAAAGCATTTGTTTTGATGAAGACAACATGGATATCAACATTCAAAGGATGTGCAAAAAGCTTATCAACATCATATAAAAGTCTTAAAGATTATAGAAGAATTATTGAAGAATCATCAAATGTCAAAATGGTATAAATAATTCTTAATCTTGAATATACATGTTCACAAAAATATGCATTCATCAACATATACATATCCCATAATTTTAACATCAAGAAAAACTCTATTTGAAATATTTTTCAAAAAGTTTTTTTGGAAATAAATCTTTAGGAACCGGTTCCTCCCTAACAGGGAACCGGGTTCCAGACTTTCTCAAAAAAAACATGTCCCTGGTTTTTGTACCAGGAACCGGGTTGTACCAATAGGGGAACCGGTTCATGCGTAATAATTTTTGAAATCTGACTTATAACATTCACTAAGAACCGGGTTCTGTCAGTGTCGGAACCGGTTCCTAGCGAACCAGTACAGCTTTTCTTTTGTTTTTTGAACATTTTTCAAGTGGTATCTTTTCATGAATGCATTGCAACTTTTCATATGAATTGACATGAATGAAGAGGTTCTTGTGACTTTATAAAATGCTGCAGATTTTCTTATTTCAAAAAACATACAAGAATGCTTCAATTTTCAAATTAAAAATATACTTCTTCAATAAACAATTTTTCATCATTCACATTTGAATTCATATTTTCATGTGTTCATAATTTTGTGAAACTTGCCATATACACTTTCATTATCATTACAAGTTTCATACATACATTGTGAATATTTATATACATTGTTTGAGAATTGTTTATATCTTGAAGAAGAAGATCAATTGAAGATTGATAAAGCTATCCACATATTTCAAATCAATCATTGTATTACTTAAAGAATTTATTCCCTTACTATCCAGGATTGTTGGAAGTAAGTGTTGTGATTTGAAGAGGATTGTTCTTCATTCACATTAGTGTTTGTTTGGTCTTAAAGGTGTTAAGAACCTTTGATCACCCTATATGTTAGATAGTAAGCATACAATCATTCTAACTATAGTGAAATCTCTTTCGTGTTGGAAAGGAGACTGGAGTACTCTCGGATTGTAAGGGGAACCAGGATATATCACCGTGTTCTTTACTTTTCCGCATTTATCGCTTTCATCACCATAATCAGGAAAAGATAAAGATATAATCAAAACCTTCAAACACTTAACCAAAAAGTTCTACAAATATTCTCATAAAACCGAATAAATTTTATAAGACCTAATTCACCCCCCCCCCCCCTCTTAGGCACTCTGAGACTTACAATTGGCATCAGAGCAAGTTATAGGTAACTTGTTCCTAAAGATCCAGAATGGCTTCCGCAAATCCAAATCAAAATTCGGTTTTCAAAGATGGTGGCAGTAACAACAAGCCTCCACTGTTTTGTGGTGAATACTTCGACTTTTGGAAAATTCGCATGAAGGCTCATCTTGAAGCGCAAGGAGAAGAAATATGGAATGCTGTTGAGAATGGTCCATTTACTCCGGTGTGTGTTGTCAATGGTGTTGGGTCATCAAAGCCTAAAGCATCATGGGATGACGATGATAAGAAAAAAGTTCTCTTTGACAAAAAGGCAATCAATATTCTCCAAAGTGTTCTTAGTATGGATGAATTTTTCTGAGTATCGGCATGTACAATGACAAAGGAAATTTGGGACACTCTTGTAGAAACTCATGAAGGAACCGCCGAAGTCAAAAGGTCTAGATTGAACACTTTGAGTCAAGAATATGAATTATTCAGAATGATGCCCGGAGAATCCATCCTTGACTTGCAAAAGAGATTCGTTCACTTGACAAACCATTTGAAGGCACTTGGTAAAACTTTAACAAACGATGAATTAAATCTTAAAGTGCTTAGATCTTTAACAAGGGAATGGCAACCAAAAGTGACGGCAATATCCGAAAAGAAAAGCCTAGCAACTATGACTTCCGCAACACTTTTCAGAAAGCTTCAAGAATATGAGACGAAACTTGGAAGACTTGAAAAACATGAGAATAATGAGAAGAAATCCAAAGGCATTGCTTTGAAAGTTGATTCAAAAGAAAGTCAAGATAAAGATGCATCGGAGGAAGATGAAAATCTCTTGCTTCTTGTAAAAAGGTTAGGAAAATATTTTGGTCATAAAAATAATCTTCATAATGCTAACTTTGTTAAAATAAAGAAATTCTATAAGCATAAAGACAAAGAAGCCTCCACATCAACACAAGATATCACATGCTATGAATGTGGAAAGCAAGGTCACATAAAGCCGGATTATCCAAAACTCTCCAAGAAAAATGGATTCAAAGGTAAAAAGGAGTTCAAGAACAAAAAGGCTTATGTTGCACGGGAAGAAAATGAGATAAGTTCTTCATCTGATTCGGAAAGCGACGAATGTGCAAATCTAGCATTGATGGCTTCACATCACTCCGACGATGAAGAAGAGGTTAGTAATGAATTTAATCTTTTTGATGATGATGTTCAAGGTGCTATTCATGAACTCTTGGGAGAATGCAAAAGTTTATACAAAAAGGTGTCAAATCAAGAAAAAGAACTTTTAATTTGTCTAGAAAAAATTGACACCATGACTAAAGATTTTGATCTTCAAAAATAAAATTTTATTAAAGAAAAGGAAAACTTTGCATGCTCCAAGTGTGAATCAAATGTATTTCAAATTGTTCAATTGAAAAGAGTCATTGAACGATATGAAAAAGGACAAATAGGATTGGAAGGATTACTAAGCCAACAATGTTATCCAAATGATAAAAGAGGTCTTGGTTATGTGAATTCTAAGAAACCAAGTAACAATCCCACTGTTTTTGTAAAGGCTAGTAATAGTTCCAATCCCAAGAAAGTAGAAAAGAAGTAAGTTGTTCATAATCATCAAAAGAAAAAGGCTAATGTATCGAAAAAGAAAACATTTCCTAAAAAGAAATCTTATCCTTCTAGATATAGAAGTAACTTTGAACCTACTTGTTTTTATTGTGGTATTAAAGGCCATACACCTAATGCTTGCTATGTTAGAAACTTTAGTATAGCAAGTGGGCATTATGTGTGGGTGAAAAAGGGAACTAACTATGAAGGACCCAAGGCAACTTGGGTACCTAACAAAGAATAATTTGTTTTTGTAGGTATGCTTGAAATCCACATCAAATGTTTGGTATCTTGATAGTGGATGTTCAAAGCATATGACAGGAGATGTACACCAATTTTCATATCTAGTACATAAAGCCAAAGGGTATGTCACCTATGGAGACAACACCAATTTTTAATATTTATTATTATTATTATTATTATTATTATTATTATTATTATTATTATTATTATTATGAGTATATATTATATATAACTATATTTACTAAAATATATATTTATTTAAAATAATATTTGAGGTAAAGATTTAAATCAATCTCGTGTGGAGCATGGTTCGGCAATTTAGTTCTATCAATTTAAACATAGTCTTAAAATTTTCAAAATTAAGAATTCACTTTAGTCGACAACAAACAAAGTTGAATATAAATTTGTTATTGAGTTATTTGAAGAAGTTTTCTGTTATCAGTTTTGAAAATATAAAAACTATTCTAAATGAAATTAGAATTGTTCGGTGAACGATGAAGTAGAGTTTATTACGCCGACGCCAAAGTCAGTAAGATACTAAAAAGTAATAGGAGAGTGAGAATGAATTTAAATATTTAAATTTAACACCCTTTCCCTCTCAAATAGTGGAAACGGTAGTGAGGAGCATAATGCAGACAACTATCTGGATAGCCATCAATGCTCCAGAAAGCGGAATTGTCTATCTAAGAGTGAATGGAGATCTACCTGCTCTTCGCACGTGTTACCCTTGCTTTATTATTGGGGCTTTCGTCTTGGGCCTTGTGGACAGCTCAAATTAAAAACTAAAATTAGTTTTAGTTTTAAGTTTTTAATTTCAGATTTAATTTTCAATTCCAAGATTAGTCTCAAATGAAAGGACTAACTAGGATTCAAGATTAGTCTTAGTTTTCTTAGTTTTGCAGGTTCTCTGAAATCAAGGCAGGAACATAATCTGTAATAACACTATCAAAATCCAGTATCGTTTTATGGACAAACGTGCCAAATATTTCTGACTAACATTATTCATTCATTTTGATAACATGAATTATCTAACTCAAATAATAGTATGTATACTTAAGTATTTCTGTCACTAGAGCATTCTCAGACTATGCATAACCATTCCCAACCCTTTTGCATTTGTATAGATAATCATTTGAATTTGTTTGACACAATCTATCATTGAAGGTCTCACATGACTCTCAGGACGAACACATTGTGATGCGAGATTCGCAAACATGAATATCGATTCAATGGTATAAGAATTTCGAGCCATCTCTGGATCAATCACCTTACAGAGCATCTTGCGGTCATTCAGTAAGTGCCTTACCTATACATCAATGCCAACCATATTAAAATCAATTGTCTAGTAAAAACAATCAAGGTGTATATATTATCGAAAAATAATGCTTACTTGCAGTACAAGGTTTTGATCATTTGGACCTTGATTTAGATCTATAGCTCGACGACCTGTCAAAAGCTCTAGAAGAACCACACCAAAAGCATAAACATCACTTTGTAGAGTCAGTTTTCCAGTCTGTTCATGAAATAAAATGGCTATTAGTGCTACTTTAATAAATGATAAGAACAAAATGATGTTGTTGCAAATGAAATTTAGCTATGCGCACCGATGTATACTCCGGGTCAAAATAGCCAAATGTACCAAGTACTTTGGTAGTTTCGTGTATTTCATGTTCTTCTGGCATTAGCTTTGCAAATCCAAAATCCGATATCTACAAAATGCTTGTTAGTTTTTACTCGTTAAATATATTGTTTTATGTTAAACAAGACATTCTAGGAAGCTAAGTAACTATCTATACCTTTGCTTCAAAATTAGCATCTAAAAGAATATTGGTGGATTTGAAATCTCTATGTACAATAGGAATTCCAACACAAGAACTTGAGTGGAGATAAGCAAGGCCATTTGCAGCTCCTAATGCCACTCTTAATCTTTGAGGCCAATCCATTTTTCTTTCCCTCATTCCTAAAATTAAACATTGGTTACATGTAATGTAGGAAATTAAGAGATCGTGTAGATTTTGGGTACATCACATACCATTCAAATGATCTTGCAGGTTTCCATTATGCATATATTCATAAACTAAGAATCTATGCTTTCCATCAGCACAATAACCTATCAAAGAAACAAGATTTGTGTGGTCTAGTAGACTCAATATGTCCACTTCTACGCGAAATTCGCGCTCTCCCTCAGCCGCTTTAATTGCTGCCAATTCCATTTTCTTGATAGCTACAACCTTCAGGGAAAAACATTGTATGCTATTGTTATTATTAGTTTAAAATTTTTGTGTGCAACCTCAATTGTGGCCGCACTGTTACCTCTCCTGACTTCAAAATGCCCCTATAGACTCTACCGAATCCTCCTTTTCCAACAAGATTATCTTCGCTGAATGAACAAGTTGCATCTTCCATCTCTTTGAGTGTGAAAACAGATGATCCATGCATCCTATTAGTAGATTGTGATGTTTGATCTTCAAGTTGCCAAAACTCTGCAGGTTTATAAATCCCTGAAAAAGACATTGAATGTCTAAAATGTTACAAAATTGATGCTATAGGGACACACACACACCATTTAGTAAAATTTTACAAAAATGAAAAATCGAGAAAGAAGAGGGAATTTTACATGGGTCTGAATGATCTTGAGATTTGCTTCGTCTCCGCTTGTTCCAAGCCGAGACCAAACCAAATGGCATGGTGACTCTATCTTGTATGGTATGTGTTTGTCCACTTTATCCGCGAATATGAGTCATACTCAACACTAACAAACCAAATTCTCGATAAATATTGATTCTTCAAGACAAAAAAAATCATCAAGTAAATCACATTGTAATAGTACATTTTAAAGCATGTATAGGAATCTTGTATGGAGTAAGTATAGGGAAAGTGTGAAGTTAGATTAGAAGAATACTTCATAACACATCCTTCAACAACATGAATTTTTTTTAGAAGGACAAACCAAGAATTTAAGATATATGCTTTAGAAAAAGAAAAAGCAGAAACTGTTTACTTGCCTTTGGTTTGGAAGTGTCGTTTGATAAGAAAAATGAAACTGCAACCTCTTTTTTGTAGTTTAAACTACTAATTTGATTATGTTTTACTTTGTTTGAAAATACATTAGAAAGATGTTGAGAGGCACTTTTCAATTTCATAATTATGCTTCTACATCTTTCTGTTGTATGGTGTAACGGTCATTGTTAATATTAAAGTTTGTCATCATAAGAAATTGAATGCGAGTTTGAATTTTATATTAGGGTCAATGAATTTAGATGCAGGGTCTTTTCGGTCAGTTACCATATTCTGTATTAAATATGTTAGGTCACTCTGAACTTTGTCCTAAAAATGAGATTCATTTAGCTAACATTTATGTTCACTTGTGAAGGTATTTGATACTAGTTTTTAATGTGCAAGAGTTTTCTATAATTTGTGAAGGTATTTGATACTAGTTTTTAATGTGCAAGAGTTTTCTATAATTTGTGAAGGTATTTGATACTAGTTTTTAATGTGCAAGAGTTTTCTATAATTTGTTTGAGAGATAATATTTCATCAAACTCGAACTATCCTTTGTTTCAAAGACTTATAAATGATTTTGAGAGATAAATTATTCCAAAATAAAAATATTAAAATATAATTTTTGAGTTTTTTTTTATAAAATTATTTAACTTATAATTTAATATTCTTTTATATATATATATATATATATATATATATATATATATATATATATATATATATATATATATATATATATATATATATATATATATATATATATATATATATATATATATATATATATATATATATATATATATATATATATATATATATATATATATATATATATATATATATATATATATATATATATATATATATATATATATATATATATATGTTCTGGACTGGGCCCGACAGGCCCAAAAGCATTACTAAGACCCAGTCCAAAGGGACTCACTAAGGACCACACTGGGCAAAGGGGGTCACATCCATGCCCGACACCCTGATGTCCACCTCGACATCTCGATGTCCAACCCCAAGCGGTGAAGTCGTGCTCGACACCCTGCCGTCCAGCTCTATGTCCTGGCGTCCAGCTCGCGACTCGCTGTCCAGCTCGAGGTCCTGGCGTCGAGCTCGGCACCGTGCTGCG
This sequence comes from Vicia faba, assembly GCA_948472305.1. Taxonomy (NCBI): domain Eukaryota; kingdom Viridiplantae; phylum Streptophyta; class Magnoliopsida; order Fabales; family Fabaceae; genus Vicia; species Vicia faba. The sequence continues at coordinate 507,899,584 of OX451739.1, read as the reverse complement.
CAGCTCGACATAGTCTCGAGCTACCCGGCTAGGGCAGACTCAGTCCGCCGTTCCCCCAACGATACTCCGGAAAGACCGCGTCTCCGTCCGCCCGCACTTCACGCAGCACATCCAGGAAGGGGACCACGTGCAGGTCCCCACTACCCACGTAGAACCTGGCAGTTCCTCCATTGGGCCAAATCCGCCCGGCCCAATGAAGGAACCTTGGCCCAACGCTGGGGGCTATAAATACCCTCTGTTTCCAGAGGGTCAGGGATTCATCATTCTAACCTCAACTCTATTATCTGCTCGTACTCCCACTGACTTTAGCATCGGAGTGCCTTGCAGGTACCCCCCCCCCCCTCCTCGTTCAAAAAGCCTTCTGCTCGGAGTCAGCCGTGACGGTCCAAACCTTCTGATCAGGTCAGATCAGTGGCGCCGTCTGTGGGAAACAGCTTCCCCGTCTAACGAACAATTCCAAAGACCAAAGCTCAATTCAATTACCTGTCATGGCTGATCCAGCTCGTGAAAAACAGCACGTCCGTGTCACCGACACTAACAACGGTCCCTCGGACAAGAATGGACACCTGGACAATCCCAGTGATGCCGGCCACAATGCCATCCCTGTGACAACCGCCCCTGGACCTTCCACCCGCAGGGACGGGAACACTGCGTCTTCCTCGACGACTCCTCCAGCACTCGAAGACGACCCGGAGGCTCTCGCCTATCGCAGAGCTGCCCGGTTCTATGAAGTCCAAGTCCCTGCCGGGGCAGATGCCACGACTCAGGCACTGTTCGCGGCCATCAACCAGACAAATTATCTCCTATTCGCCCAAGGAGAAAGACTAAGGGCACTTGAAAATGATCGACGACCCCCGAGGAGGCATCAGAGGCCACCATCTCCACCTCCTCGGGTCGAAGAAGTTCGACACCCTACTCCCCCGCGGAGACACTACAGGGAGAACTCTAGGAGCCCCTCTCCCCGGCCAAAGCAGAGGCGGCCCCAATATGAGAGACAGCCCGTCATCCCTACCGAAGAACCCAGTCGCGACCCATCAAGGCACGACAGGAGGCACAACAGAGACGGGCGTGTGACCTTCAACCACCGAGCATCACGCTCGAGGGAATCTCAGCACGATCAGCGTGCCAGACACAACTACAGGACCCCTTCTCTTTCTCCGGAGAGGAGCGACGAGGACGACCCCCGCGGTCCCCTGTCGCAGGCCATCATGGACGCTCCTATTCCCCCGGGCATGGAAAAGCCCCCACATCTGAAGGAGTACGATGGCGTGGCAGACCCGGTCGACCACATCGACGGATTCGAAGCCATGCTTCATTACCATAATGTCGGGGGGCCCATCAAGTGCCGTCTCTTCCCCACAACTCTCAGGAAGGCGGCCATGGACTGGTATAAAGGACTCGCCCCGGGCTCCATCACCTCGTGGCGGAACCTGAAGAACCAGTTCATCAGTTCCTTCACAGCTTCTCGGAGCCACCCGAAGACCGAGGCGGCCCTCGAGGCCATCATCCAAAGACAGGATGAGACCTTGAGGGAATTCATCAACCGCTTCAACCGGGAAGCAATACAGGTCCCCTGCGCGGACCATATGAAAAGGTACTTGCTGGAGAGGGGCCTCCTCCCCGGCACAGAATTCAGAAAAGCTGTGGGTATTGAGCCACCTGCAACTTTTGATGCTCTCCTCGACAAAGCCCGAGCATACATGGACTACGAGGAGAGAGAAGCTGCCAACAGGGCACGAGACTCCAGGGCTCGCAATCATGGCAGCAGCTCGAGACAAGACCCTCCTCCCCGACGGACCGGAGAGAAGAGGAAGGAAGATCGACCCCGGGAGGTCCGGGAACAAAGGGGCCCCTCGGGCCGGTTCACTGAGTACACTCCGCTCACGGCTTCCCGCGAGCGTATTTTGGCGGAGTGTGCTAGCACAGATTTTAAAGACGGTGGCGTCAAGCGTCCCCGGCCAGCTCCTGCCAAGCCAGGAGTAGACAAAAATAAATACTGTCAGTATCATAGGAGTCATGGTCACTTGACAGAGGACTGCGTCCACCTGAAGGATGCCATTGAAACCCTCATCAAAGGAGGGAGGCTTGCACAGTACAGGCGAAACGACGCTCCCCGTCGTGACGCCCACGAAGCAAAGGATCCCGAAGAAGATGCCCGACCATCTGACGAGTCGGTGCCAATCCAGACCGCCTTCTCGGTAACCAGGCCCGAGGATTTCGAACTTCCCGAGCTCCTGCAGGAGCCCCTGACGACACACAGCAGGTGGGAATACTTCCCCTCCGCCATGGTCATCAACGGGGGCGGGTTCAACGACCTCACCATCAACTCAGCCAAGAGGAAGTTGGACGAACTGGTCGACGCAGCTCCTCCACAAACTGTGACTTTCGAAATAGTGAAGGGCAGATCAGAGCCCATCACCTTCTACTTAGAAGAGCTCCCCGGCGGAGCCCCGAACGCAGTCATCCCCTTGCTGATAAGGGCAAAGATGGCCAATTTTGACGTGCATCGCATCCTGGTCGACGAAGGGAGTTCCGTCGACGTGATGTACACCCAGCTGTTCCGGACCTTGCAACTGGATGACTCACATCTGTCTCCATATATAGGTTCGGACCTCCAAGGCTTCAACGGCTCGACTTCCAAACCTTGGGGATATGTCGAGCTCCTCGTGACGTTCGGGGAAGGAACTGCTACAAGACAGGTGAAGGTCCGCTTCCTCGTCATTGACTGCCCGTCCCTATACAATTGCATCTTGGGGAGGCCGACATTGGCGGAGCTGACAGCGGTCCCCTCAACTGTCCATCTAAAAATGAAGTTCTATACCAAAAGGGCGAGGGTAGCCACCATCCAGGGCGACCTCGCCGCTGCCCGCAGGTGCTTCAACGCCGCTTCAAGAGGACGGGATACCTTCGACGTGGGTACTAGCACCAGACCCATCAAGAAGACAAAGCAAGAGCCCGACAGAGCATCTCCCGAGGTAGAAGTTCAGAAGGCTCCACCAAAGGTCGACTCCATAGCCCTCGACGCCCGCTTCGACCAAGACGAGCCATCCAGCGGCGAGCAAATCCCCCTCCGACCTATTCCGGACGGCGATTTCGAACTCGTTCCCCTCGGAGCAGACCCGACCAAGGGAGTGAAGATTGGCAAGGACCTCCCCGACTTGGCCAGGAAGCAAATCAAGGCCTGTCTGCGCGAGAATGCTGATCTCTTCGCCTGGAGCGCTGCAGAGATGCCCGGGCTCGACCCTGAGGTCGCCTGTCATCACCTCGCCATTGATCCAGCCGCCAAGGCCGTAGTACAACGTAGGCGTAGGCAGTCTCCAGAAAAAACAGAGGCTGCTGAAAAAGCTGTAAAAGACCTCTTAGAGGCAAATTTTATTTCTGAAGCCCGGTACTCCACCTGGCTGTCAAATGTTGTACTTGTTAAAAAGAATAATGGAAAATGGAGAATGTGTGTTGACTATACCGACCTCAACCGGGCTTGCCCGAAGGATGCTTTTCCTCTACCTAACATTGACATGCTGGTCGACAATTCGGCCGGCTACAAGACTTTGTCGTTCATGGACGCCTACTCGGGATACAATCAAATCCCAATGGCCCTGGGCGACAAACGCTGCACGGCGTTCATGACCAGCTCGGGCAACTATTACTACAATGTAATGCCCTTCGGACTGAAGAACGCCGGCGCGACTTACCAACGCATGATGAACAAAGTATTCAACAAACAGATCGGCGACATGCTCGAGGTATATATGGACGACATGATCGTCAAATCTCGAGCAGACACCGATCACGCAGCTCATCTCAAGACAGTCTTCGCCCAAGCAAGACAGTGCAAAATGAGGTTCAACCCCGAGAAGTGCACGTTTGGGGTTAAGGCAGGAAAATTCCTCGGATTCTATCTAACAGAGCGAGGGATTAAAGCCAACCCCGACAAGTGTCGAGCATTCGCCGACCTCCCGACTCCAACGTCGAAGAAGTCGATACAGATCATGAACGGCATGTTGATGTCACTATCACGCTTCGTCGCGAAGTCTGCTCAACACGCCCTTCCCTTTTTCAAACTCCTTCGAAAGGAAGCAGCCTTTGAATGGACCGAGGAATGCGAACACGCACTTCGCCATCTGAAGCAGAGCCTGTCTCAACCGCCCGTGTTGTCTCGACCAGATGACGACGAGCCACTTTACCTATACTTGGCAGTTTCAAACGAAGCCATCAGTGCAGCTCTTGTCCGCGAGACTCCCGACGGGCAGAAACCTGTCTACTTCACGAGCAAAGCCTTACAAGGCCCCGAGAGCAGGTATCAACAGATAGAAAAGGTTGCTCTGGCCCTCGTCAACGCTGCGAGGAGGCTCAGACACTACTTTCTAGCGCACACCATCATCGTGCGAACCGATCAACCGGTGAGGCAACTCCTGGGTCGGCCAGATATGGCGGGCAGAATGCTGAAGTGGTCCCTGGAACTCTCTGAATTCGACATTCAGTACGAGAGCAGGAAAGCCCTGAAAGCACAAGCCTTGGCCGACTTCGTCGCCGAGATGACCACTAACGACATTCCCCCGGGAAAGGATCACAAGTGGACCATCTTCGTCGACGGAGCCTCCAGCTCGTCCGGAAGCGGCGCAGGGATCCTCCTGGAAAACGAAGAAGGGGTGGTAATCGAGAACTCCTTGGTTCTCTCCTTCCCGACATCAAATAACCAGGCAGAATACGAAGCCCTGCTCGCAGGACTGAGATTAGCCGAGGACCTAGGAGCCCGCGAAGTTCAAATTTACACCGACTCCCAGCTCGTCGCTTCCCAAGTACAAGGAAGCTACCAGGCCAAGAATGACAACCTCATTGAATACTTGAACTTAGTCAAAAAACACATGGCAAAGTTCGTACGTGCAGAAATCTCTCATGTTCCCCGCGAGCAAAACACGAGGGCGGACATATTGTCCAAACTCGCGAGTACACGAAAGAAGGGCGGGAATAAATCTGTCATCCAGGAATCTCTGGAACGTCCGAGCATCGAGCCACCCTCGACTACGGTCGAGGTCCACGCCATCGGGGATGCCACGTCTTGGATGACCCCGGTTTATAATTTCCTAACAAAGGGAGAACTCCCGTCGAACCAGGCCGAAGCTGCCACAATCAAGCGACGAGCATGTTCCTATGTTGTTCTCGAGCAGAAACTGTATCGAAGAGGGTTCTCCATTCCCCTCCTGAAATGCATCGACGAGTCCGCCATCCCCGACGTACTGCGGGAGATACACGAAGGGATCAACGCCCAGCACATGGGCGGCAAATCCTTGGCAAGGAAAGCCCTTCGAGCAGGATACTACTGGCCGACGATGCAACAGGACGCCAAAGAACACGTGAAAAAATGTGACAAGTGCCAGAAGCACGGGGATATGCACCTCGCCCCCCCGCACGAGCTGAACACATTGTCGTCCCCATGGCCGTTCGCCTGGTGGGGCATGGATATCCTCGGGCCCTTCGTGCAAGGGACCTACCAGAACAAGTTTCTAATCGTCGTCGTGGATTACTTCACGAAATGGATCGAGGCCGAGGCACTCGCAAAAATCACCTCACACAACATCCTCCGTTTCTACAAAAGAAACGTGCTCGCCAGGTTCGGAATTCCGCAGGCACTTGTGACCGACAACGGCACCCAGTTCACCGACCACGGATTCCGAGACTTCATCACCAAACTGGGGACCAAACAACACTTCACGTCGGTCGAACACCCTCAGACCAACGGGCAAGCCGAAGCCGCGAACAGAGTCATCCTCCGAGGGCTCAAACGTCGACTCGGCGAAGCCAAAAGAGGATGGGTCGAGGAGCTCCACAGCGTCCTGTGGGCATACCGCACCACACCCCACTCAACGACGGGGGAAACACCGTTCCGACTGACCTACGGCACCGAAGCCGTCATCCCGGTCGAAATCATGGAACCATCCCGTCGAACGGAGGAACCCCTCGACGAAGAGATGAATGACGAAGCACTAAGGGATGAACTCGACCTAGTCGAGGAAATCCGATCGGGGGCTGCCCTGCGCGAAGCCACCCTAAAACAATGAGTGGCTCTACGCCACAACGACAAGGTCATCAAGCGCGAGTTCGAAATAGGCAGCCTGGTACTACGCAGGAACCAGAAAGACTCTCGCGAAGGGAAATTGGCCACGAACTGGGAAGGACCTTACCGCGTCCACGGCACCACGGGTACCGGGGCGTACTACCTCGAGCAGTTAGACGGAGAGCCATTACCAAGACCCTGGAATGCTGCTAAGTTGAAGCAGTACTACAGTTAGAAACTGTCAACACCTAGGACCCTCGACCAGCAGCAACCACGCTCGGGCAACGAGGAAAAACGTCCAATTTCGTTTAAGGCTAAGGTACAGGCCCGACAAACGACCAAAATGGCACGGCATCGCGCGGTAAACGATGACGATCGATAGTGCCCGACGTGGACAGCTGTACCGAGCCCCACCGTCGTCGTACCCATAAGGCAGAACACCCAGCTCGCGATGGACAGTTCACGCCAAGGGCGAATCGTCCCTAACGGGCTCCACGCCCGACTGAGCAACCTCGCTCCGAAATGCCCGACATTCCATCAAGAATAACGGGACATCTACAAGGGTCAAAAGAAAATCTCTCCCCTCGAGCGCAACACTTAGGCAACCCCGGCCAATCAAAATAGGGTCGAGATTGCATACAAGTGGAGACGAGCATATTCGCTCGCCAAATCAAAGCCACCTACGGGCATTCCTCGGGCCCGGGACTTAGGCTAAATTCATACAAGCATGTGATTTCAAACAAGGGCAAAAAATCCAAAATGAATAACAAGGTATAAACGCCCGAAGGCAACAAAGCAATATTAAACCGACCAAGAAGGCCGACGATGTTCATAACATACAATAAACGGGCACGCAGGCCCAAAGAGTACAAATATCAAGAGCACGCAGGCCCGCTATCCTACTCAGACTTCCACAGAATCATCATTGTCGACGCCAGGAGAGTCGGGCGGAGGAACGATCATGCCACCTACAACCCGGTGTGTGTGACCGATACCCTCAGTGACCAGACCGGGGTTTAGCAATGAGAGCTGATCGACTGCAGAATTGAACCCGTCCTCCAGAGCACCGACGCAGTCCGCCTCGAGGAGCCGGATGTGGGCGACCAGCTTCGCCCGACTCTTCAAAGTCACTATGTCCTCGGGCTCATCTTCGGCAGGTTGCAGGACAGCATTCATTTCCTCGACCTGTTTACCCAGGCGTTCGACTTCGGCTGCCAAGCGATCCCTGTCGATACGAAGAAACTCCCCTTCCTCAGTCAACCTCCCCGACTTCTCCTTTTCCAGGGTCAGCATCTCCCTCTCGACATCAAGTATCGCGGTCTTCTCTCGGAACATCTCCTCGGAGCGTTCCAGAGCGACCTTCAACTTCCGCGAGCTCGCAGTCAGGGCCGCCTTCTCCTGCTCGAGTTCTTCAACACGGGCAGCATCCCCTCCATCCTCAGATAGCACCAAAGCCATCTCGGCCATTTTTACCAGCCCATCCACGCTGGCGGCCAGATACGCCTTCATTTCCTCTTTGCTCATCTTCTTTATGGCCGCAGCTTCATGGGCGACCACTGTCAGAGGGAATCGCTCGAAAAAGCCCGCCTCTTCGAAGCAAGGGGGGAAGGCAAAAGATTGAACAGCACCGGCATCCTCCCCGACAGTCGAACCGCCTTCCACGCGGGTCCTCTTCCTCTGCGTCAAAACAGCACTGGGATCAATCTCCTCGACTTCTGAATCTGACGCGGGCCCCGAGCTCGACGTCGAGTCCACCCTCACCGGCTGAGGAGCGTTCGGACTTTGTGGTGGTCCCATTCTCGTCGTCTGCAGGGGCTTCACGACCCTCATGCCTCGCCTCTGGTCGGTTGATAATTTCAGGAGCCTTTCGTGTCGGCTAGCCATCGTACCTGTACGAAATAAAGGAAAAGTCAGTATCGAGCAAACTGCATGAATAAACGACGAATAAAAGAATTTCAAGCAAACAACCTAACAGGCGGGCAGCCTGCCTGTACGTCGGACATTCCACCAGCGCCTTGGTGTCGATCGGGCGAGACTCGAACGTCAGGTAACCGTCTTTGTCGAGGATATCATCCCCTTCCCGCGTAACCCATCGGGCGGGATGAAAACTGTCGACAAACTGGAAAAGAGCCTCGTACGCCCGCTGATCTTCCGAACACATGTCCCCGACAGCGGTATGGTAATAACCTGTCCCATGTTCGTAATGTCGGGACATCCAGTACACCGGGAACTTAGCCCTACGACCCAACACAGGGCTCCCGTCGTCGGCCACCATCGTTTCCCCGTCATCGTCGCTGACTGGCCCCTCCTCCTCGAAAAGGGAATCTAAAGCAGAGTCGGTAATAGGGCGTACCACATACCACTTGTCCTTAAACCCCCTCACGGAGTCCATATACATCTTAAACAGTCTCCTCGACTGCTTCAGGGACACCCAGCTGTGCTTCCCTCCTCGGGACTGACGCTGCAGGTGAAATACCCGAAAGAAAAGAGGGATGGTCGCCCCTATCCTCAAGTAGCGACACGTCAACTCAAACGCCCAGATGAAGGCGAGAGAATTTGGGTGTAGCTGGGACGGGGCCAGCTCCAAGTGCATAAAGACCCCGGCCTGAAAATCTGTGAACGGCAGCCGCAACCCTAGGTCTTTAAACGCGATCTCATACATCGCGAGGCTGTAATTCGGATAGACCGAGCAAATCCTCGCGCCGGTCGACGGAATCATGACTACGAAGTTTTGTTGGAAGCCAGGCTCGTCCTGACCCTCTTCAATGACAGTGAATGGATGTCGCTCATCCCGACTATATACCGACGCTGTCCCCCGCGGCTCGACACCCACCCATTCCAGCAATGGGTCGGTCACGGTATCTATCAGGGTGGCCGACTCGTCGGCACTCTGCTCTTCGCGATCACGACGTCCGGAGGAGCTCGGCTCGTCCGCCATGGTTACCTGCAGAGCACGGGAAACCAATCAGTTGAGCACGAAGTCCTATGCTCGACAAAATCATGTCGTCCCATACACGACTACACAAGTCCGTTTCCACAAATGGATGCCTCCCCGACTCTCCTGAATCCGGTGTTCTTCCTCAAACCAACCGCGCGGCCACTCTTCAAGCATGTCGACCCGAGGTATGAACATGGCGAGCCGCACTATGAAGCCCACGGCTACGACCATGAACATACCGGGCACGGTCATGAATCAGGCGCCCCGGATCATGAAGACCCCGGGCAGCTCTGAAGTTTTCACCTAAAACTATGAATATGTCGGCCACAAACATGCGTTTGCCGGTCCTAGACATGAATATGTCGGGCAAAACGCGAGTTTACCGGGCTAATCCCACGCGCACGGTCCTAAAACATCTACAAATTCCAGGAATCATGCATTCTAAACGGAAAAATGAAGAAAGTAGATCACTTACTTGGATCAAAGTGTGGGATTTGGCTAAGAAATGGAAGAGTTTGAGACGGGAAGTCGCAACTGGAGAAAGTGTTGAGAGCGGCAACGGAGAGAGCACGGAGAACGGAAAACGTATTATGGGGCCCAAGGATCCTATTTATAGTGATGACGTGGAATACCAAACGTCACCTCGGGCAACCACGGACTCCATCTCCTCGACGCGCTGCTCCCAACGCAATGATGGCCCTACCCCCCTAGGGTGGCGGCACAGCTCCCGAAAGATGCCTCGTGTGCTCGACCGGCGCACCCGGTACGCATCCACCACCGAGGACGTCTCCGAGCACGACACGAGGAGGCCCCTCGAGGGCCCACACCTCCATCCCGGGCACGAGACCTCAACGACGGAACAACTTGGTTTCAAGTCATGGCCCCTTGCAAAGGAACCACGACTTGGGGGGCTCCTGTTCTGGACTGGGCCCGACAGGCCCAAAAGCATTACTAAGGCCCAGTCCAAAGGGACTCACTAAGGACCACACTGGGCAAAGGGGGTCACATCCATGCCCGACACCCTGATGTCCACCTCGACATCTCGATGTCCAACCCCACGCGGTGAAGTCGTGCTCGACACCCTGCCGTCCAGCTCTATGTCCTGGCGTCCAGCTCGCGACCCGCTGTCCAGCTCGAGGTCCTGGCGTCGAGCTCGGCACCGTGCTGCGCAGCTCGACATGGTCTCGAGCTACCCGGCTAGGGCAGACTCAGTCCGCCGTTCCCCCAACGATACTCCGAAAAGACCGCGTCTCCGTCCGCCCGCACTTCACGCAGCACATCCAGGAAGGGGACCACGTGCAGGTCCCCACTACCCACGTAGAACCTGGCAGTTCCTCCATTGGGCCAAATCCGCCCGGCCCAATGAAGGAACCTTGGCCCAGCGCTGGGGGCTATAAATACCCTCTGTTTCCAGAGGGTCAGGGATTCATCATTCTAACCTCAACTCTATTATCTTCTCGTACTCCCACTGACTTTAGCATCGGAGTGCCTTGCAGGTACCCCCCCTCCTCGTTCAAAAAGCCTTCTGCTCGGAGTCAGCCGTGACGGTCCAAACCTTCTGATCAGGTCAGATCAGTGGCGTCGTCTGTGGGAAACAGCTTCCCCGTCTAACGAACAATTCCAAAGACCAAAGCTCAATTCAATTACCTGTCATGGCTGATCCAGCTCGTGAAGAACAGCACGTCCGTGTCACCGACACTAACAACGGTCCCTCGGACAAGAATGGACACCTGGACAATCCCAGTGATGCCGGCCACAATGCCATCCCTGTGACAACCGCCCCTGGACCTTCCACCCGTAGGGACGGGAACACTGCGTCTTCCTCAACGACTCCTCCAGCACTCGAAGACGACCCGGAGGCTCTCGCCTATCGCAGAGCTGCCCGGTTCTATGAAGTCCAAGTCCCTGTCGGGGCAGATGCCACGACTCAGGCACTGTTCGCGGCCATCAACCAGACAAATTATCTCCTATTCGCCCAAGGAGAAAGACTAAGGGCACTTGAAAATGATCGACGACCCCCGAGGAGGCATCAGAGGCCACCATCTCCACCTCCTCGGGTCGAAGAAGTTCGACACCCTACTCCCCCGCGGAGACACTACAGGGAGAACTCTAGGAGCCCCTCTCCCCGGCCAAAGCAGAGGCGGCCCCAATATGAGAGACAACCCGTCATCCCTACCGAAGAACCCAGTCGCGACCCATCAAGGCACGACAGGAGGCACAACAGAGACGGGCGTGTGACCTTCAACCACCGAGCATCACGCTCGAGGGAATCTCAGCACGATCAGCGTGCCAGACACAACTACAGGACCCCTTCTCTTTCTCCGGAGAGGAGCGACGAGGACGACCCCCGCGGTCCCCTGTCGCAGGCCATCATGGACGCTCCTATTCCCCCGGGCATGGAAAAGCCCCCACATCTGAAGGAGTACGACGGCGTGGCAGACCCGGTCGACCACATCGACGGATTCGAAGCCATGCTTCATTACCATAATGTCGGGGGGCCCATCAAGTGTCGTCTCTTCCCCACAACTCTCAAGAAGGCGGCCATGGACTGGTATAAAGGACTCGCCCCGGGCTCCATCACCTCGTGGCGGAACCTGAAGAACCAGTTCATCAGTTCCTTCACAGCTTCTCGGCGCCACCCGAAGACCGAGGCGGCCCTCGAGGCCATCATCCAAAGACAGGATGAGACCTTGAGGGAATTCATCAACCGCTTCAACCGGGAAGCAATACAGGTCCCCTGCGCGGACCATATGAAAAGGTACTAGCTGGAGAGGGGCCTCCTCCCCGGCACAGAATTCAGAAAAGCTGTGGGTATTGAGCCACCTGCAACTTTTGATGCTCTCCTCGACAAAGCCCGAGCATACATGGACTATGAGGAGAGAGAAGCTACCAACCGGGCACGAGACTCCAGGGCTCGCAATCATGGCAGCAGCTCGAGACAAGACCCTCCTCCCCGACGGACCGGAGAGAAGAGGAAGGAAGATCGACCCCGGGAGGTCCGGGAACAAAGGGGCCCCTCGGGCCGGTTCACTGAGTACACTCCGCTCACGGCTTCCCGCGAGCGTATTTTGGCGGAGTGTGCTAGCACAGATTTTAAAGACGGTGGCAAGGTCGGCATTGTACTGGTAATGCTTGTAGAAAGCAGTGGCTAAGTCTTCCCAGGTACGGATGTTGGCTCCATTCAATTGATAAAACCACTCGAGCTGAGTCCCTGAAAGACTCTCTTGGAAAAAGTGGATCCATAAGTTTTTGTCAGCTGTATAAGGCTGGATCCTCCTCGTGTAAGCCCTGAGATGCAACTTAGGACAGGATGCCCCATCGTACTTTGCAAAGGCAGGTGCCTTAAACTTGTGCGGGATCACTACCCCAGAAGACAGACCTAGATCCTCAAAGTCCAGGCCAGGCACTTTTTGTATCTCTATAGCACTGAGCCGGTCTTCCAACTGTTTGTACTTATCCTCAGCCGGAGGGTATTGTTCGTCGTTGAAATCTGTCTCGTTGTCGGAGACCACTGGACTAGGCACCTCTCTCTCATGGTGACTGCTTTCCCTCACAGATGGAGTTGTCCTCTCAGTTTCGACTTGCGGTGTATTCCCAGATCTGCGTCTAGGGCTGAACAAGACAGTCCTCTTCTTCTTCTTTTCCTTCTTCAAGAGCAGAGCCTTCAGATCTTGCTGCCCCTGGGTCAAGTTCATGATTAGCCCTTGGAATTGGGCATTCTGAGCCTGGAGGGCCTTGATAGACTGCTCAGCTGATGATTCAGGATTCATGACGAGACTGCTGAAATAAACAGCGAAGAAGGTAAGTAACCTGCAGAAAAAAAGGGTACCTGTTATGCAATGAGATGTATGGCATGCATGCCATGATTTCAAGGATCTCGCGGGGTAAACAGAGAAACTTGTTAGAGTTGAAAACCGGTAACTTGATTGAAGAAACTTCCTGTTGTAGAAAATCCTTCCTCAAGGGTCAAAGGCTCACCATATCCAGTGGGTCATAGCCCCTGACACCCTTGGCTAGAGGAAAATAAATCCTCTTTGCCCCTGGCTAGATGTTTGATTTATCATGACCTGCATCACAAGCCCTTGAGATCCTTGAAATGGGTTAGGATGTATGCAGGATGCATGCAATGGTATGATGTTATGCTATGCATGGGGTAATGTGAGTGAACCCTGTTATGAGTCCTAATTAAGGACTGAAACAAAACCTGCAAGAAACAAGTGTTAGGTCACAAGCATGCAGATAGTCAAGTACGAAGGCACACAAGTCACACGAGAGAAGCCCTTAAGGTTTAAGGCCAGCCTGAGGTCTGGGTAGTACCCTCTTGAAGTTGGTGGGTTCATCCTGTCCTATTAGAAGTAACCGGGTTCTAAGGGTCCCAATATCACGGGATTGCTTTCATTGTTCATCGTTTCGATTTAGCCACTGAACTGGCGACCGAAATATTCCAGGAAAGCAACCCTCAATTGAGTGTAGTATCGAGTATCAACCAACCTCGGACTGCACCAAAGTCAGTTATCTCACTACCCTAAAGAGGCCAAGATAGTTCAATTAAGGTTCCTAAGGTCTGTTGATGCTTCACGACACCACGCGGAGGCCCCGTACTCTCCTTGACTGAACTCAAGGGTTACCGGTACACACCAAAGTGCCACATCAACGTAGCAGACTGTTTCAACCATGTCGGTATACCCCGCACAGTTCCCTCACAGCCTTGTTGCTACTTTCTAAGAAAGGTATCCCCCAGATCCGGGTTTAGGATCTATAGAACTCCCAAGCAACCCACAATAATAAAGCAAGCAAAGAAGACAATTGAAAACATAGTTATGAGCTAGCCCTAAGGTACACCTCACTTTAAGTTTAGTCCCCAGCAGAGTCGCCAGTTCTGTGATCGGTGGATCTGGAACTGACTGTTTAACGCTGGTTCGCGAAATGTCGCGGAAGCAAGAGTCGCCACCGTCTTTTATTTTCTCCAAATGGAAAGGACAAAAGCACAGAAAAATTCCTTAAAGAGATTGCTCTCGGTTCGGGAGGTAGGTTATAGAAAGGGAAGGTGTTAGCACCCTTTATATCCATGGTTATCCATGGGCTCTTAGATACTTGCTCAATGTGTTTTCAAAAATGGTTTGTTTGCTTTTCAACTATGGGTTTTAAAAAGTTTCTTTGAAAAATTTCAGTTCGACTCGTACGTCAGAGTGTTTGAAAAAAATTATTTTGAAAGCTTTTGAAAATGTCGGTGTGAAAAGATTTTTATTCGTTTTTGAAGAGAGCAAGTATCTACGAGAACCTACCTACCCTAAGGAATTCGTCTGTGTAAATGTCCTTAAAAGTAGTGCCATCCCACCATTGAGAGGTAGGTAGCACCACCGTTGGAGGTGTTCGGGTCAATTCGTTTGTAGGGACATGGTGATCACCAGAGCAATGGGAAGACACCTTAGAAGCTACCCTCATGCCAGGTTCCCGGATCATGAGGACTTACTAAGACATCCTCTACTCGACGATCACCTTTCGAAAGGCAACAGTGAGGCGTACCCTAGGGGTGGTGTGTGCGAATTATGTGTCATGTTTCAGTTATTTGTCTTGTCATGTTAAAGTGATCTACGCTTGATTTCAATTAAGACATTCATTCTTGCATGCTTTTTAACAGTTATAAAGTTTGCGGGAAAATAAATCTACAGCTATTACAAACGGCGCGGGTCCACATCGCCAAAATTAAACCGGACCCGATTTAGCGGAAAATAAATAAAGCGATAAATAAAAGTGCGAGAAATTTAAATTACAATGCTTTGGGAGAGATACAAAATTATAATAAATGACATAAAATAAATGCGCGAATTAAATAATTAAAAACAATGGGCGTTGGACCCTTTTTGCAAAAAAGATTAACTTAATAAGGAATTAAAATAGAAAATGAAAAATTAAATGTTTTGGGTATTTTTGTGTTTTTTAAGATTTAAAAGAAAAAGAAAAATTAATTAAAATTAAAATGAAATGCTAAACCCTAATTCTAATGTTTTTTTAAGTTTATTGTGAAAATATTGAAATTTGACCTAATTTAAATCTAATTTATTTATGTACAAATTTAATTATAAAATATAAATAAATAAATAATTATTACTGTGAAAAAAAGGGCAAAATATGAAAAGGAATCAAAATTGCTAATTAACCTAATTCTATATTTTTTTGGATTTTTAGTTGTTAAAAAGAATGAAATTATAACCTAATTAAAACTAAGTTTATTTACATATAAAGTTTAATTATAGAAAATAAATAAAATAAATATTATTAAAAAAGAAAGTAAGAAGAATAAAAATTAAACCTAATTCTATTTTTGGATTTTAGTTATTAAAAGGAATTAAAGTTAAAAACTAAATTAAACTAAATATTTACATGTAATTTATTTTTGGAGATAATAAAATAAAAATTATATTTTTTGCCTTTTTCTGATTTTATGATATTTTTCATATTTTTGTAAAAATAATTAATTAATTAAAACAAATAAGAAAAATAAATAACATAGCAATTGAGAAAATAAAATATAAAAAAGAAAAGCAAACCAGGGGGGGTAGCCCCAAATTGGAGGTGTTGATCCAAAGGTTCTGGCCCATTAAAGCTTTGATCCATTGACTTTGCCAGTTTGCATGCTAGCGCGTTGACTTGGATTCATGGTACACCCTGACTCTGAGCCCTTTGATGGATCTCCTAGGACGCGTGGGCGCTGATCCCTGAGCGTGCATGATGATCCTTAGCGTGAGTGCTACATAGGAGTGGTTAATGAAAAATAGCATGGAAATTGCACAGACCTGGGACTTGAACCCAGGTCTTGGAGGTTGTATGCATCACGTGTTGCCAACTGAGCCAATTAATTTCAATTAATATATTATGGTTAATAAATAACAAAAATCAAAACCAACGCGTAGTGGAGGGAACGCGCGAAATTTCAAATGAACGTATCACTGGCTGCCACGGCTTCTTCTTCCTCGCGTACCTGAAAAATAAAACACAATAGCAACGGTTTTAACGCGTTGCTTTAAGCATGCTATGAGAAAATAGCGAATAGGGCTATGGTGGTCATAAATTCATCGCGAATAGTGCTTTTTCTTCGTCTTGATGAGCTGATTTGAATGGTCATACTTTCATGGGCTAATTTTTCCTTATCGCTAAAGCCCCAATTTTGAAGCCCTGTAACCCTAGAATCTCAAACATGGCATAATCTCGTATGGTTAATAAAAACGCAATTAAAGGTAATGGTTAGCTTGGAAACTCCAATATGAACAAGAATTCATCAATCAAAATGCAAAAAGATGTATGATTTGAGATATGCGATTTCAAAAGTTTCGAGGTACAGTCTGAGTTCTTGATACCGATTCAGGGCGTTTTGGTGGTTGATATTGATTGGAATTTGATCAGGAGTTCACAAGGAAGCCTTTGGAATGAGTATTAGGGTTGGAATCGACCTCTAACCTTGAAATCAGTTTTGTGCTTTTATGGAAAATTTTCAATGTGCAATAGCTTTTTTGGGCGCAGCTTTCAGTCTTCTTTCATTAGGTTTATGGTCAGGGTTATGTAGTGAGATGATTAGGTCAACAAAACTTGATACAATCCAAGGCATTCAATGATTTCAATCTTTGATTTTCTTAAGAATCTTTACATATCTTTTTCATGTGCAATTTGGTGTCAATTAGTTCAAATCAAACCAAAACCTTCCATAATTGGCTAAGCACGAGATATTGATAGTAAAACATGCATGAAAAGATTTTTTTAGGTCAAGTTTATATTTTCTACATATTTAAATAATTTAAATGAATTAATATTAATATAAATTCAAATAAATAATTAAAAATTGAGAAAATACTTCCCTTTGGGCTTAATGGTCGTGCATAGGCTTGGCATGAAGAAACTTGGAAGAAAAATGGGCCCATTTGCATTTTTAGGTCATTTGAACCATTGTTGACTTTTCAAAATCCCCAAAAATTTCCCAACTTCCACAAGGCATAACTTGCTCAATTTTTAAGCTTTTCACATGTTCTTGGACATTTTGGAAAGTTCTTTGAGTCCTCTAACCAATGCCTTTGGTCCCATGTCATTTTGATTTACCAATCTCAAGTTATGGCCCTTGACTTAAAGTCCCTTTTTGTTGACTTTTGAAAATGACCTATAATGTTGAAATTGATAACTTTTTGTGAGAGCATTTCTTGGACTTGGAATATGAAGATGAATTGTAGGAAATGTCTTTCTCTTCAAAATGAGCTTTGGATGGAATTTTTCTGATAATCCATGTGAAAGTTATGCCCTGGTCAATTTCAGTTGACTTTTTCAGTTGTCCAAATATAGTAACTTTTGCATCTTTGATGATTTCTGAGCCAAATTTTGAGAATCATGATCAAGCATTGATCAAATGATGTTTGTGGCTTCAAAATGATATGTTGACCAAAAATTTGAACTTTTGACTGTCAAATGACCATTTTGCCCCTACAGTTGACTGTAGTGCAATCTAGGGTTTTGACTGTGCAATCTTGAGCTGAATGCCTTGAAACTTGACATGAGGATGCTTGACCATCTTTGTAAGCATATGAGACTTGATTGGGCCTTTGAAAACTTCCTTTCTTTGATCAGAACCCAAACCCTAGTTTTGACTGTATAGGAGACAGTTGAACTGCATAACCCTTGGGGAATTTTGTGACCTTGACTTGACAAATCTTGGAGAATATGGGAGGGCAAATTTTGGGGTACAACAGCGGACATATTGTCCAAACTTGCGAGTACACGAAAGAAGGGCGGGAATAAATCTGTCATCCAGGAATCTCTGGCACGTCCGAGCATCGAGCCACCCTCGACTACGGTCGAGGTCCACGCCATCGGGGATGCCACGTCTTGGATGACCCCGGTTTATAATTTCCTAACAAAGGGAGAACTCCCGTCGAACCAGGCCGAAGCTGCCACAATCAAGCGACGAGCATGTTCCTATGTTGTTCTCGAGCAGAAACTGTATCGAAGAGGGTTCTCCATTCCCCTCCTGAAATGCATCGACGAGTCTGCCATCCCCGACGTACTGCGGGAGATACACGAAGGGATCAACGCCCAGCACATGGGCGGCAAATCCTTGGCAAGGAAAGCCCTTCGAGCAGGATACTACTGGCCGACGATGCAACAGGACGCCAAAGAACACGTGAAAAAATGTGACAAGTGCCAGAAGCACGGGGATATGCACCTCGCCCCCCCGCACGAGCTGAACACATTGTCGTCCCCATGGCCGTTCGCCTGGTGGGGCATGGATATCCTCGGGCCCTTCGTGCAAGGGACCTACCAGAACAAGTTTCTAATCGTCGCCGTGGATTACTTCACGAAATGGATCGAGGCCGAGGCACTCGCAAAAATCACCTCACACAACATCCTCCGTTTCTACAAAAGAAACGTGCTTGCCAGGTTCGGAATTCCGCAGGCACTTGTGACCGACAACGGCACCCAGTTCACCGACCACGGATTCCGAGACTTCGTCACCAAACTGGGGACCAAACAACACTTCACGTCGGTCGAACACCCTCAGACCAACGGGCAAGCCGAAGCCGCGAACAGAGTCATCCTCCGAGGGCTCAAACGTCGACTCGGCGAAGCCAAAAGAGGATGGGTCGAGGAGCTCCACAGCGTCCTGTGGGCATACCGCACCACACCCCACTCAACGACGGGGGAAACACCGTTCCGACTGACCTACGGCACCGAAGCCGTCATCCCGGTCGAAATCATGGAACCATCCCGTCGAACGGAGGAACCCCTCGACAAAGAGATGAATGACGAAGCACTAAGGGATGAACTCGACCTAGTCGAGGAAATCCGATCAGGGGCTGCCCTGCGCGAAGCCACCCTAAAACAACGAGTGGCTCTACGCCACAACGACAAGGTCATCAAGCGCGAGTTCGAAATAGGCAGCCTGGTACTACGCAGGAACCAGAAAGACTCCCGCGAAGGGAAATTGGCCGCGAACTGGGAAGGACCTTACCGCGTCCACGGCACCACGGGTACCGGGGCGTACTACCTCGAGCAGTTAGACGGAGAGCCATTACCAAGACCCTGGAATGCTGCTAAGTTGAAGCAGTACTACAGTTAGAAACTGTCAACACCTAGGACCCTCGACCAGCAGCAACCACGCTCGGGCAACGAGGAAAAACGTCCAATTTCGTTTAAGGCTAAGGTACAGGCCCGACAAACGACCAAAATGGCACGGCATCGCGCGGTAAACGATGACGATCGATAGTGCCCGACGTGGACAGCTGTACCGAGCCCCACCGTCGTTGTACCCATAAGGCAGAACACCCAGCTCGCGATGGGCAGTTCACGCCAAGGGCGAATCGTCCCTAACGGGCTCCACGCCCGACTGAGCAACCTCGCTCCGAAATGCCCGACATTCCATCAAGAATAACGGGACATCTACAAGGGTCAAAAGAAAATCTCACCCCTCAAGCGCAACACTTAGGCAACTCCGGCCAATCAAAATAGGGCCGAGATTGCATACAAGTGGAGACGAGCATATTCGCTCGCCAAATCAAAGCCACCTACGGGCATTCCTCGGGCCCGGGACTTAGGCTAAATTCATACAAGCATGTGATTTCAAACAAGGGCAAAAAATCCAAAATGAATAACAAGGTATAAACGCCCGAAGGCAACAAAGCAATATTAAACCGACCAAGAAGGCCGGCGATGTTCATAACATACAATAAACGGGCACGCAGGCCCAAAGAGTACAAATATCAAGAGCACGCAGGCCCGCTATCCTACTCAGACTTCCACAGAATCATCATTGTCGACGCCAGGAGAGTCGGGCGGAGGAACGATCATGCCACCTACAACCCGGTGTGTGTGACCGATACCCTCAGTGACCAGACCGGGGTTTAGCAATGAGAGCTGATCGACTGCAGAATTGAACCCGTCCTCCAGAGCACCGACGCAGTCCGCCTCGAGGAGCCGGATGTGGGCGACCAGCTCCGCCCGACTCTTCAAAGTCACTATGTCCTCGGGCTCATCTTCGGCAGGTTGCAGGACAGCATTCATTTCCTCGACCTGTTTACCCAGGCGTTCGACTTCGGCTGCCAAGCGATCCCTGTCGGTACGAAGAAACTCCCCTTCCTCAGTCAACCTCCCCGACTTCTCCTTTTCCAGGGTCAGCATCTCCCTCTCGGCATCAAGTATCGCGGTCTGCTCTCGGAACATCTCCTCGGAGCGTTCCAGAGCGACCTTCAACTTCCGCGAGCTCGCAGTCAGGGCCGCCTTCTCCTGCTCGAGTTCTTCAACACGGGCAGCATCCCCTCCATCCTCAGATAGCACCAAAGCCATCTCGGCCATTTTTACCAGCCCATCCACGCTGGCGGCCAGATACGCCTTCCTTTCCTCTTTGCTCATCTTCTTTATGGCCGCAGCTTCATGGGCGACCACTGTCGGAGGGAATCGCTCGAAAAAGCCCGCCTCTTCGAAGCAAGGGGGGAAGGCAAAAGATTGAACAGCACCGGCATCCTCCCCGACAATCGAACCGCCTTCCACGCGGGTCCTCTTCCTCTGCGTCAAAACAGCACTGGGATCAATCTCCTCGACTTCTGGATCTGACGCGGGCCCCGAGCTCGACGTCGAGTCCACCCTCACCGGCTGAGGAGCGTTCGGACTTTGTGGTGGTCCCATTCTCGTCGTCTGCGGGGGCTTCACGACCCTCCTGCCTCGCCTCTGGTCGGTTGATAATTTCAGGAGCCTTTCGTGTCGGCTAGCCATCGTACTTGTACGAAATAAAGGAAAAGTCAGTATCGAGCAAACTACATGAATAAACGACGAATAAAAGAATTTCAAGCAAACAACCTAACAGGCGGGCAGCCTGCCTGTACGTCGGACATTCCACCAGCGCCTTGGTGTCGATCGGGCGAGACTCGAACGTCGGGTAACCGTCTTTGTCGAGGATATCATCCCCTTCCCGCGTAACCCATCGGGCGGGATGAAAACTGTCGACAAACCGGCAAAGAGCCTCGTACGCCCGCTGATCTTCCGAACACATGTCCCCGACAGCGGTATGGTAATAACCTGTCCCATGTTCGTAATGTCGGGACATCCAGTACACCGGGAACTTAGCCCTACGACCCAACACAGGGCTCCCGTCGTCGGCCACCATCGTTTCCCCGTCATCGTCGCTGACTGGCCCCTCCTCCTCGAAAAGGGAATCTAAAGCAGAGTCAGTAATAGGGCGTACCACATACCACTTGTCCTTAAACCCCCTCACGGAGTCCATATACATCTTAAACAGTCTCCTCGACTGCTTCAGGGACACCCAGCTGTGCTTCCCTCCTCGGGACTGACGCTGCAGGTGAAATACCCGAAAGAAAAGAGGGATGGTCGCCCCTATCCTCAAGTAGCGACACGTCAACTCAAACGCCCGGATGAAGGCGAGAGAATTTGGGTGTAGCTGGGACGGGGCCAGCTCCAAGTGCATAAAGACCCCGGCCTGAAAATCTGTGAACGGCAGCCGCAGCCCTAGGTCTTTAAACGCGATCTCATACATCGCGAGGCTGTAATTCGGATAGACCGAGCAAATCCTCGCGCCGGTCGACGGAATCATGACTACGAAGTTTTGTTGGAAGCCAGGCTCGTCCTGACCCTCTTCAATGACAGTGAATGGATGTCGCTCATCCCGACTATATACCGACGCTGTCCCCCGCGGCTCGACACCCACCCATTCCAGCAATGGGTCGGTCACGGTATCTATCAGGGTGGCCGACTCGTCGGCACTCTGCTCTTCGCGATCACGACGTCCGGAGGAGCTCGGCTCGTCCGCCATGGTTACCTGCAGAGCACGGGAAACCAATCAGTTGAGCACGAAGTCCTATGCTCGACAAAATCATGTCGTCCCATACACGACTACACAAGTCTGTTTCCACAAATGGATGCCTCCCCGACTCTCCTGAATCCGGTGTTCTTCCTCAAACCAACCGCGCGGCCACTCTTCAAGCATGTCGACCCGAGGTATGAACATGGCGAGCCGCACTATGAAGCCCACGGCCACGACCATGAACATACCGGGCACGGTCATGAATCAGGCGCCCCGGATCATGAAGACCCCGGGCAGCTCTGAAGTTTTCACCTAAAACTATGAATATGTCGGCCACAAACATGCGTTTGCCGGTCCTAGACATGAATATGTCGGGCAAAACGCGAGTTTACCGGGCTAATCCCACGCGCACGGTCCTAAAACATCTACAAATTCCAGGAATCATGCATTCTAAACGGAAAAATGAAGAAAGTAGATCACTTACTTGGATCAAAGTGTGGGATTTGGCTAAGAAATGGAAGAGTTTGAGACGGGAAGTCGCAACTGGAGAAAGTGTTGAGAGCGGCAACGGAGAGAGCACGGAGAACGGAAAACGTATTATGGGGCCCAAGGATCCTATTTATAGTGATGACGTGGAATACCAAACGTCACCTCGGGCAACCACGGACTCCATCTCCTCGACGCGCTGCTCCCAACGCAATGATGGCCCTACCCCCCTAGGGTGGCGGCACAGCTCCCGAAAGATGCCTCGTGTGCTCGACCGGCGCACCCGGTACGCATCCACCACCGAGGACGTCTCCGAGCACGACACGAGGAGGCCCCTCGAGGGCCCACACCTCCATCCCGGGCACGAGACCTCAACGACGGAACAACTTGGTTTCAAGTCATGGCCCCTCGCAAAGGAACCACGACTTGGGGGGCTCCTGTTCTGGACTGGGCCCGACAGGCCCAAAAGCATTACTAAGGCCCAGTCCAAAGGGACTCACTAAGGACCACACTGGGCAAAGGGGGTCACATCCATGCCCGACACCCTGATGTCCACCTCGACATCTCGATGTCCAACCCCACGCGGTGAAGTCGTGCTCGACACCCTGCCGTCCAGCTCTATGTCCTGGCGTCCAGCTCGCGACCCGCTGTCCAGCTCGAGGTCCTGGCGTCGAGCTCGGCACCGTGCTGCGCAGCTCGACATGGTCTCGAGCTACCCGGCTAGGGCAGACTCAGTCCGCCGTTCCCCCAACGATACTCCGGAAAGACCGCGTCTCCGTCCGCCCGCACTTCACGCAGCACATCCAGGAAGGGGACCACGTGCAGGTCCCCACTACCCACGTAGAACCTGGCAGTTCCTCCATTGGGCCAAATCCGCCCGGCCCAATGAAGGAACCTTGGCCCAGCGCTGGGGGCTATAAATACCCTCTGTTTCCAGAGGGTCAGGGATTCATCATTCTAACCTCAACTCTATTATCTGCTCGTACTCCCACTGACTTTAGCACGGAGTGCCTTGCAGGTACCCCCCCCCCCCCTCCTCGTTCAAAAAGCCTTCTGCTCGGAGTCAGCCGTGATGGTCCAAACCTTCTGATCAGGTCAGATCAGTGGCGCCGTCTGTGGGAAACAGCTTCCCCGTCTAACGAACAATTCCAAAGACCAAAGCTCAATTCAATTACCTGTCATGGCTGATCCAGCTCGTGAAGAACAGCACGTCCATGTCACCGACACTAACAACGGTCCCTCGGACAAGAATGGACACCTGGACAATCCTAGTGATACCGGCCACAATGTCATCCCTGTGACAACCGCCCCTGGACCTTCCACCCGCAGGGACGGGAACACTGCGTCTTCCTCGACGACTCCTCCAGCACTCGAAGACGACCCGGAGGCTCTCGCCTATCGCAGAGCTGCCCGGTTCTATGAAGTCCAAGTCCCTGCCGGGGCAGATGCCACGACTCAGGCACTGTTCGCGGCCATCAACCAGACAAATTATCTCCTATTCGCCCAAGGAGAAAGACTAAGGGCACTTGAAAATGATCGACGACCCCCGAGGAGGCATCAGAGGCCACCATCTCCACCTCCTCGGGTCGAAGAAGTTCGACACCCTACTCCCTCGCGGAGACACTACAGGGAGAACTCTAGGAGCCCCTCTCCCCGGCCAAAGCAGAGGCGGCCCCAATATGAGAGACAGCCTGTCATCCCTACCGAAGAACCCAGTCGCGACCCATCAAGGCACGACAGGAGGCACAACAGAGACGGGCGTGTGACCTTCAACCACCGAGCATCACGCTCGAGGGAATCTCAGCACGATCAGCGTGCCAGACACAACTACAGGACCCCTTCTCTTTCTCCGGAGAGGAGCGACGAGGACGACCCCCGCGGTCCCCTGTCGCAGGCCATCATGGACGCTCCTATTCCCCCGGGCATGGAAAAGCCCCCACATCTGAAGGAGTACGACGGCGTGGCAGACCCGGTCGACCACATCGACGGATTCGAAGCCATGCTTCATTACCATAATGTCGGGGGGCCCATCAAGTGCTGTCTCTTCCCCACAACTCTCAGGAAGGCGGCCATGGACTGGTATAAAGGACTCGCCCCGGGCTCCATCACCTCGTGGCGGAACCTGAAGAACCAGTTCATCAGTTCCTTCACAGCTTCTCGGCGCCACCCGAAGACCGAGGCGGCCCTCGAGGCCATCATCCAAAGACAGGATGAGACCTTGAGGGAATTCATCAACCGCTTCAACCGGGAAGCAATACAGGTCCCCTGCGCGGACCATATGAAAAGGTACTTGTTGGAGAGGGGCCTCCTCCCCGGCACAGAATTCAGAAAAGCTGTGGGTATTGAGCCACCTGCAACTTTTGATGCTCTCCTCGACAAAGCCCGAGCATACATGGACTACGAGGAGAGAGAAGCTGCCAACAGGACACGAGACTCCAGGGCTCGCAATCATGGCAGCAGCTCGAGACAAGACCCTCCTCCCCGACGTACCGGAGAGAAGAGGAAGGAAGATCGACCCCGGGAGGTCCGGGAACAAAGGGGCCCCTCGGGCCGGTTCACTGAGTACACTCCGCTCACGGCTTCCCGCGAGCGTATTTTGGCGGAGTGTGCTAGCACAGATTTTAAAGACGGTGGCGTCAAGCGTCCCCGGCCAGCTCCTGCCAAGCCAGGAGTAGACAAAAATAAATACTGTCAGTACCATAGGAGTCATGGTCACTTGACAGAGGACTGCGTCCACCTGAAGGACGCCATTGAAACCCTCATCAAAGGAGGGAGGCTTGCACAGTACAGGCGAAACGACACTCCCCGTCGTGACGCCCACGAAGCAAAGGAGCCCGAAGAAGATGCCCGACCATCTGACGAGTCGGTGCCAATCCAGACCGCCTTCTCGGTAACCAGGCCCGAGGATTTCGAACTTCCCGAGCTCCTGCAGGAGCCCCTGACGACACACAGCAGGTGGGAATACTTCCCCTCCGCCATGGTCATCAACGGGGGCGGGTTCAACGACCTCACCATCAACTCAGCCAAGAGGAAGTTGGACGAACTGGTCGACGCAGCTCCTCCACAAACTGTGACTTTCGAAATAGTGAAGGGCAGATCAGAGCCCATCACCTTCTACTTAGAAGAGCTCCCCGGCGGAGCCCCGAACGCAGTCATCCCCTTGCTGATAAGGGCAAAGATGGCCAATTTTGACGTGCATCGCATCCTGGTCGACGAAGGGAGTTCCGTCGACGTGATGTACACCCAGCTGTTCCGGACCTTGCAACTGGATGACTCACATCTGTCTCCATATATAGGTTCGGACCTCCAAGGCTTCAACGGCTCGACTTCCAAACCTTGGGGATATGTCGAGCTCCTCGTGACGTTCGGGGAAGGAACTGCTACAAGACAGGTGAAGGTCCGCTTCCTCGTCATTGACTGCCCGTCCCTATACAATTGCATCTTGGGGAGGCCGACATTGGCGGAGCTGACAGCGGTCCCCTCAACTGTCCATCTAAAAATGAAGTTCTATACCAAAAGGGCGAGGGTAGCCACCATCCAGGGCGACCTCGCCGCTGCCCGCAGGTGCTTCAACGCTGCTTCAAGAGGACGGGATACCGTCGACGTGGGTACTAGCACCAGACCCATCAAGAAGACAAAGCAAGAGCCCGATAGAGCATCTCCCGAGGTAGAAGTTCAGAAGGCTCCACCAAAGGTCGACTCCATAGCCCTCGACGCCCGCTTCGACCAAGACGAGCCATCCAGCGGCGAGCAAATCCCCCTCCGACCTATTCCGGACGGCGATTTCAAACTCGTTCCCCTCGGAGCAGACCCGACCAAGGGAGTGAAGATTGGCAAGGACCTCCCCGACTTGGCCAGGAAGCAAATCAAAGCCTGTCTGCGCGAGAATGCTGATCTCTTCGCCTGGAGCGCTGCAGAGATGCCTGGACTCGACCCTGAGGTCGCCTGTCATCACCTCGCCATTGATCCAGCCGCCAAGGCCGTAGTACAACGTAGGCGTAGGCAGTCTCCAGAAAAAACAGAGGCTGCTGAAAAAGCTGTAAAAGACCTCTTAGAGGCAAATTTTATTTCTGAAGCCCGGTACTCCACCTGGTTGTCAAATGTTGTACTTGTTAAAAAGAATAATGGAAAATGGAGAATGTGTGTTGACTATACCGACCTCAATCGGGCTTGCCCGAAGGATGCTTTTCCTCTACCTAACATTGACATGCTAGTCGACAATTCGGCCGGCTACAAGACTTTGTCGTTCATGGACGCCTACTCGGGATACAATCAAATCCCAATGGCCCTGGGTGACAAACGCTGCACGGCGTTCATGACCAGCTCGGGCAACTATTACTACAATGTAATGCCCTTCGGACTGAAGAACGCCGGCGCGACTTACCAACGCATGATGAATAAAGTATTCAACAAACAGATCGGCGACATGCTCGAGGTATATATGGACGACATGATCGTCAAATCTCGAGCAGACACCGATCACGCAGCTCATCTCAAGACAGTCTTCGCCCAAGCAAGACAGTGAAAAATGAGGTTCAACCCCGAGAAGTGCACGTTTGGGGTTAAGGCAGGAAAATTCCTCGGATTCTATCTAACAGAGCGAGGGATTGAAGCCAACCCCGACAAGTGTCGAGCATTCGCCGACCTCCCGACTCCAACGTCGAAGAAGTCGATACAGATCATGAACGGCATGTTGACGTCACTATCACGCTTCGTCGCGAAGTCCGCTCAACACGCCCTTCCCTTTTTCAAACTCCTTCGAAAGGAAGCAGCCTTTGAATGGACCGAGGAATGCGAACACGCACTTCGCCATCTGAAGCAGAGCCTGTCTCAACCGCCCGTGTTGTCTCGACCAGATGACGACGAGCCACTTTACCTATACTTGGCAGTTTCAAACGAAGCCATCAGTGCAGCTCTTGTCCGCGAGACTCCCGACGGGCAGAAACCTGTCTACTTCACGAGCAAAGCCTTACAAGGCCCCGAGAGCAGGTATCAACAGATAGAAAAGGTTGCTCTGGCCCTCGTCAACGCTGCGAGGAGGCTCAGACACTACTTTCTAGCGCACACCATCATCGTGTGAACCGATCAACCGGTGAGGCAACTCCTGGGTCGGCCAGATATGGCGGGCAGAATGCTGAAGTGGTCCCTGGAACTCTCTGAATTCGACATTCAGTACGAGAGCAGGAAAGCCCTGAAAGCACAAGCCTTGGCCGACTTCGTCGCCGAGATGACCACTAACGACATTCCCCCGGGAAAGGATCACAAGTGGACCATCTTCGTCGACGGAGCCTCCAGCTCGTCCGGAAGCGGCGCAGGGATCCTCCTGGAAAACGAAGAAGGGGTGGTAATCGAGCACTCCTTGGTTCTCTCCTTCCCGACATCAAATAACCAGGCAGAATACGAAGCCCTGCTCGCAGGACTGAGATTAGCCGAGGACCTAGGAGCCCGCGAAGTTCAAATTTACACCGACTCCCAGCTCGTCGCTTCCCAAGTACAAGGAAGCTACCAGGCCAAGAATGACAACCTCATTGAATACTTGAACTTAGTCAAAAAACACATGGCAAAGTTCGTACGTGCAGAAATCTCTCATGTTCCCCGCGAGCAAAACACGAGGGCGGACATATTGTCCAAACTCGCGAGTACACGAACGAAGGGCGGGAATAAATCTGTCATCCAGGAATCTCTGGCACGTCCGAGCATCGAGCCACCCTCGACTACGGTCGAGGTCCACGCCATCGGGGATGCCACGTCTTGGATGACCCCTGTGATCGGTGGATCTGGAACTGACTGTTTTAAAGCTGGTTCGCGAAATGTCGCGGAAGCAAGAGTCGCCACCGTCTTTTATTTTCTCCAAATGGAAAGGACAAAAGCACAGAAAAATTCCTTAAAGAGATTGCTCTCGGTTCGGGAGGTAAGTTATAGAAAGGGAAGGTGTTAGCACCCTTTCTATCCATGGTTATCCATGGGCTCTTAGATACTTGCTCATTGTGTTTTCAAAAATGTTTGTTTGCTTTTCAATGTGGGTTAACAAAGTTTCTTTGAAAAAATTTCAGTTCGACTCGTACGTCAGAGTGTTTGAAAAAATTTGCTTTGAAAGCTTTTGAAAAGTCTTTGAATTTTTGTTTTGAAGAGAGCAAGTATCCATGAGTCGTCTACCTACCCTAAGGAATTCGTCTGTGTAAATGTCCTTTAAAGTAGTGCCATCCCACCATTGAGAGGTAGGTAGCACCACCGTTGGAGGTGTTCGGGTCAATTCGAGTTTGTAGGGACATGGTGATCACCAGAGCAATGGGAAGACACCTTAGAAGCTACCCTCATGCCAGGTTCCCGGATCATGAGGACTTACTAAGACATCCTCTACTCGACGATTACCTTTCGAAAGGCAAGGCAACAGTGCGGCGTACCCTAGGGGTGGTGTGTGCGATTCGTGTATCGTTTTCATTGATATTTGTCTTGTCATGTTCATTGGTGTTCTACGCTTGATTTTATTTTAAGTCCATACATTCTTTCGTGCTTTTGTTAACAATTAAAAGTTGCGGGAAAAGTAAATCTAAGACTATTACAAATGGCGCGGGTCCACATCGCCAAAATTAAACCGGACCAGATTTGACGGAAAGTAAATAAAATAAAAGAAATAAAAGTGCGGAAATTTTATGTTACAAAGCTTTGGGAGAGGTACATAATTATTTGAGCGAAATAAATAAATACGCGAAATAAAGGAATTAAAAAAAACAAAACTAGGGCGTTGGACCCTTTTGCAAAATTTAAAGTTAATAAGGAATTAAAGTTAAAGAAAAAAGAATGTTTTTTGGTATTTTATGTTTTTTATGATTTAAGAGAAAAAGGAATTAATTAAAACTAAAAATTGGATGTAGACCCTAATTCTAATTGTTTTTATAAACCTATTAACAATGTTGAAGTTTTTTAACCTAATTTAACCTAAGTTATTTATGTACAATTAATTATGAAAATAATAAATAAATAAGTATCATGATAGAAAAGAAAAAATTAAAAGGAATGAAAATCTTAATTAAACCTAATTCTACCTTTTTTTTGTATTTGTGTCATGAAAAGAATTTAGATCAAACCTAATTTATACTAAGTTTATTTACATACAATTTATTTATGAAAATAACTAAAATAAAATAAATATTATATTGTTCTCTTTTTCTGATTTTTGTGTATTTTATAATTTGTAAAGAAATAATAATTAGTTTAAACAAATAAAGAAAATAAAATAAGAATTAAAAATAAAACAAGAAAAATATAGAGAAAGCAAACCAAGGGGGGTTCAGGCCCCAAAATGGAGGTATAGGCCTTAGAATGCTGGCCCATTTAGCTTGGATCCGTTTGACTTTTTGCACAGCGTGTGATGCGTTGACTGAAGTGTAGGATGTTCTTCAATCTATGACCCTTGATCTGATGCTGGGATGGACGTGGCATGCTGATTTCTGAAGGTGTATGGTGTACGTCAAGGTTGAACCTGCATATGAATATCTTTTGAAGAAAAATATTTGGAAAGTGTGGGGACCTGGGATCGAACCCAGGTCCTAAGGGTTGCCAACGCGTTTGCCTGCCAATTGAGCTGTTTGATTACTTTGTATATTAACAAACAAATAATAAATATAATGCAAACATGACAATTAGTGGATTTCTGGCGCGAAACTTTGAATGGACCAATCCACGCCTGACACTGCATCGTCTTCTTTCTTTTTCCTGAAACACAAACCTTAAGCAACGGTTTTAGATGCGTGGGTTTAGGCAGCTTTAGAGAAAATAGCGACTAGCGCTATACAACTCATAAATTAATCGCGAGTATATGTTCACGATCGTCCAAATCTGCTGATGGCCATGGCAGTGGCCTTGAGTCCTAATTTTACCTCGTTCCAAAAGCCCTAATTTTACATCCTGCAAACCCTAAAATTTAAGCATGGTAGAATCGCGTGTATGGCATAAGAATGCAATTAAAGGTGCTGGTTAGCTTCAAAACATCACAAGGAACAAGAATATATAATTAAAATGCAATGAGGATGTCTAAAACTGAAAACACGATCATCACTTTTTTGCTGTCCAGGGAAGGTTCTATATACCAATTCCTGGGGTTTGAGTTGATGTTAGGGATTGGAATACGTTCAGGAATTGTCAAGGAAGCTTTTGGGATAGATTTTGTGCCTTGAATCGCCCCCTATCAATGAATTCAGTTTTTGCTTTTTATGGAGAAAACTTCAAGTTTGTCTATGGTCTTTGAGCGCAGCATTCAGTGTGTGGGCATTAGGTTTTGACTCAGCACTTATGAGGAAAGGGAATTAAGTCATTAGCTGGCCTTGATCCATGCCCATGAGAGAACTAGTCTTAGGTTTTTCACCATTAACAAACTTTCCCTTTTTTAAGCAAAACCAAGACTTGGTGTACAACCTAACCCTAGCATGAGTTTGTGAGCTGGCACATGATATATGGAAGCTATCCAAATTCAAATGACACTATTCCATTGATTTTTAAATTTTATTTGAATTATTAAAGATTTAAAATGAATTAAATTAATAAAAATTAAATAAAATAGAAAAATCAATGTTTGATCTTGAAATTAATCATGGGACACGTGTGTGGCATGACAAGGCTGAATCAAGTGGAAGAAAGTGGGCCCTTTTGTCAAAAATTGAAGTTTCAAGGATAGTTGACTTTTGCCATTTCACAAAAATTTCCCAACTTCTACAAGGCATAACTTGCTCAATTTTTAAGCTTTTCTCATGTTCTTAGACATTTTGGAAAGGTCTTTGAGTCCTCTAACCAATGCCTTTGGTCCCATGTCATTTTGACTTTCCAATCTCAAGTTATGGCCTTTGACTTAAAGTCCCTTTTTGTTGACTTTTGAAAATGACCTATAATGTTGAAATTGATAACTTTTTGTGAGAGCATTTCTTGGACTTGAAGTATGAAGATGAGTTGTAGGAAATGTCTTTCTCTTCAAAATGAGCTTTGGATGGAATTTTTCTGATAATCCATGTGAAAGTTATGCCCTGGTCAATTTCAGTTGACTTTTTCAGCTGTCCAAATAAGGAAACTTTTGCATCTTGATGATTTTCTGAGCCAACTTTTGAGAATCATGATCAAGCATTGATCAAATGATGTTTGTGGCTTCAAAATGATATGTTGACCAAAAATTTGAACTTTTGACTGTCAAATGACCATTTTGCCCCTACAGTTGACTGTAGTGCAATTTAGGGTTTTGACTGTGCAATTTTGAGCTGAATGCCTTGAAACTTGATATGAGGATGCTTGACCATGTTTGTAAGCATATGAGACTTGATTGGACCTTTGAACACTTCCTTTTCTTGATCAGACTCAAAACCCTAATTTTGACTGTTTAGGAGGCCCTTGCACTGTGCAACCCTTGGGGAATTTTGTGACTTGGCTTGGCAATTTCTTGAAGAATATGGGAGGGCAAATTTTGGGGTATAACAGTTGCCCCTGTTCAATCTTCTTAGACCTGAGGATGCAGATTGGCGGATGTGCCTTTCGTAATCCGAGGGTAGAAGATGATTGGACACTAGAGTGCCCAGAAATTTGCGCTCACATATTGGCAGTGATGGTGGAATGGGCTTATAGATGCCATCTGGATGTTTGATTGCGTAAGAGATTCCTTGGCGAGAACCTGTATACCTGCAAAACAGAAAATGAGTACTTGACACGTTGCAGGAGCTGATTTTTAGATGCCTGGTATAGATGTGTCCTGACTGGTTACAGGAGCTGAGTCTGGAGCTTCAAACGGCGATGAAAGAACCAGGGATGGTTACTACCTTAGCATGAATGCTAAGAGAACCTTGGGCGACTTTAACTTCAACAACGCTTGTTGAGAAAAATCTTGGGTGTCTTTAACTTCAACAACGCTTGTTGAGAAAAATCTTGGGTGTCTTCTACTGGAATAAGAATCAGGGAGATCTTAGGGTCGATCTGACTGAACCAGAGAGGCCTTTGACTGGATAAGCATCAGGAAAATCTTAGGGTCGATTTAACTGAACCGGACAGGGTCTTGAAATATCTTCAACTGGATAAGCATCAGGGAGATCTTAGGGTCGATCTGACTGAACCAGAGAAGGTCTTGAAATATCTTCAACTGGATAAGCATCAGGGAGATCTTAGGGTCGATCTGACTGAACCAGAGAAGGCCTTTGACTGGATAAGCATCAGGAAAATCTTAGGGTCAATTTAACTGAACCGGACAAGGTCTTGAAATATCTTCAACTGGATAAGCATCAGGGAGATCTTAGGGTCGATCTGACTGAACCAGAGAAGGCCTTTGACTGGATAAGCATCAGGAAAATCTTAGGGTCGATTTAACTGAACCGGACAAGGTCTTGAAATATCTTCAACTGGATAAGCATCAGGGAGATCTTAGGGTCGATCTGACTGAACCAGAGAAGGCCTTTGACTGGATAAGCATCAGGAAAATCTTAGGGTCGATTTAACTGAACCGGACAAGGTCTTGAAATGTAGCTTGAGAACTTTAACTGGATCTTTCCTGAAATGTAAAAGTCAGCCATATGCAATGCATGATATGGATCAAGTAATGATGTTCTCAACATAAATGAGATTCGTAGGATATGATGCGTCTATGCATGCTATAATGATGTATGTGATGTTTTATGTATGTTTTTGTCTAGGAAAGTGAATCCTTGACGGGTGCCGGGAAGTCGTATCCTGGGCTGATGTCGAAGAATAGATTTTGCTTCCGCTGGGGATGATAGCTGCAAGAATACCGGTAGGAGAAGATGACTCAGTTGCGGAATAAACTTGGCAAATGGAGGATTCTGCGGGGAGAAAAGATACTCTAGCGACCATGCTGGGAAGCAATACTCTGTGGGAAGAGGGATGCCTTGCTGAGTGTTGATAGTAGTAATTTGCTGGCGATATCCTTGTTGTACTGAAAGTGTTGATAGACTTCGCTGGGGTAAGAAGACTCTGTCGATGACGATCTTTCCATGGCTTTTGGCTGAGGATAACCCAGTTATATCCGATTAAGGAAATAACTCTTTAAACAAAGCCGGGCGACGCGTTCGTGCTTTCGGGAGGATAAGCTTCCAGAATCTACTGGGGATAAGCTTACTACTTGGGGATATGAATTCCAACTTTCCTGGGGAAACTGGATTGGACTCTTCTGGGGAGTTTTGACATGCTGGGGAAGTGATTCCTTTGAATGTTGATGTATGCCGCCGGGGAACAATCTTTAGACCAAGACTGCCGGGGATGCTTGTTAAGAATATATGCTGCTGGGGAATGTTGAGATCTGCGGGAGGACACCCAACTTCCTTAAGGTTCATAACTGTTTTGCTTGAGGAGAGTATACTGCTTGCTGTCTCACTCTCTGGGGAATTTAAGATGCCTGGTTATGTTCTTTAGCTGAAACCACCTTGGTACTTTGGAGGATAGAACAATTAGATTGCCTAGACAACTCCTTATTGCCCCTGTTTCTAATGTCCCCTGTAATTAATTCTTTGTTTCGTATGCAAATATTTATGAGCTAGCAAATTATTGTCAATGCATATATCACAAATTGAACCTTGGACGTTCTTCGCAAAACAAAACAGAAAAGGAAAAAAAAAAAGGCACATTTTAACTGAAAAGTATATTTGTATTGATTTTTGAATGGCCTGTGAATAGGCATTTTGTATACAAGAGGTTGACGTCCTAATAAGAGAACGCCACCGAGCAAAAAGGGTTTATACAAATTTTGTAGAAAATAAAACAGCTGTGTGAAATGAATGATCCACTGGGTTTCAACTCTGCTATTGCCTTTATAACTCCGAGCGTCTCATCACTTGATGACCTTGGTTGAAGGTGAAGCTGACTGATCGATGTCGTCTGATCTTGATGTAGATACCGGATTCTGGATGCAAAGTGATCAATGAGACATAGCATTACGCTTTTATCCCTAATTTTTGCCTGGACCGCCCTTTCGGGTTTTCAGTCCACCGGGATATCCATTTTTGCCCAAGCCGCCCTTTCAGGTTTTCGACTTGCCGGGTGTACAGATTTTTTCCATTTTCATCCCTTCATTTTGCCCGAACCCTTTTGGTTCGACGGGAAGCCCTAATTTTTGCCTAGGCATGTCAGCCTAGCGGGTCTTTTTTTTTCATGCGTAGTATCTTTTTACTATGTCTGCATTGGCGGGGTGAGGAAGGTCGTCACCATCCATGTTGGTTAAGATCATTGCTCCTCCTGAGAACACATGCTTAACCACAAATGGCCCTTCGTACGTAGGGGTCCATTTGCCCCTTGGATCACTCTGAGGAAGGATGATTCGCTTGATTACCAGATCCCCGACTCGATATTCTTGTGGTCTGACCTTTTTGTTAAATACCCTGATCATCCGTTTCTGATACGTCTGACCATGACAGATAGCAGCAAGTCTCTTTTCATCAATAAGGTTGAGCTGATCAAGTCGTGTCTGGATCCAATCATCTTCGTTCAGATTTGCATCCTTCATTATCCGGAGAGAGGGTATTTGCACTTCGATTGGCAAGACTGCCTCCATACCATAAACCAGAGAGAAAGGAGTTGCCCCGGTTGACGTCCTGGCTGAGGTACGGTACCCATGTAGAGCGAACGGTAACATCTCATGCCAATCTTTATAAGTCACTGTCATTTTCTGCACGATTTTCTTGACGTTCTTATTTGCTGCTTCTACAGCCCCATTCATCTTCGGTCTATAAGGAGAAGAGTTGTGGTGCTGTATCTTGAACTGTTCGCAGAGCTCAGCGATTATCTTATTATTTAGATTGGTACCGTTGTCTGTAATAATTCTCTCAGGGACGCCGTACCGACAGATCAGGTTATGCCGAATGAACCGTGCTACAACAGTCTTGGTTACCGTAGCATAGGATGCTGCCTCAACCCACTTCGTGAAGTAATCAATTGCCACTAGGATGAAGCGATGTCCATTAGATGCCGTAGGTTTAATCTCGCCGATCATGTCTATGCCCCACATTGCAAACGGCCAAGGCGCAGTCAGAACATTCAGGGGGACCGGAGGAACATGCACCTTGTCTGCATAAATCTGGCACTTGTGGCATGTCCTGGAATGTTGGTAACAGTCAGCTTCCATTGTGGACCAATAGTATCCTGCCCGTAGGATTTTCTTAGCCATAGTGTGTCCACTGGAATGTGTACCAAAGGTCCCTTCATGTAGTTCTTCCATGATTCTTTCTGCTTCAGTTTTATCCACACAACGCAGTAAGGTTGAATCATGGTTTCGCTTGTACAAGATGTTGTTGCTAAGGAAGAATTTGGCTGCGAATCTTCTCAGGAATTTCTTATCGTTGATAGATGCGCCTTCAGGGTATTCCTGAGTTTCCAGATATCTCTTCACTTCGTGGTACCAAGGCTTCTCAGTCACCAATTCAGTTTCGAGATCACAACAGTATGCCGGCTCGTCCAGTTTCCAGATGATGATCCGGGGAGCCTCATTATCCCATTTGACCTTGAACATAGAAGACATTGTAGCTAACGCGTCCGCTAACTGATTCTCTTCTCTTGGAAAGTGCTCAAATGTTATCTCTGTGAAGTGGGGGATCAGGGTCAACACACATTCTCTGTAAGGAATCAAGTTTGGATGTTTCGTATCCCACTCTCCTTTGATCTGATTGATCACAAGAGCGGAATCTCCGAAGACACTCAGAAATTTGATCCTCAGGTCGATCGCAGCTTGAAGACCCATGATACACGCCTCATACTCCGCCATGTTGTTGGTACAGT
The DNA here is from genome assembly GCA_948472305.1 of Vicia faba. Classification (NCBI taxonomy): domain Eukaryota; kingdom Viridiplantae; phylum Streptophyta; class Magnoliopsida; order Fabales; family Fabaceae; genus Vicia; species Vicia faba. The sequence goes on along the minus strand of OX451739.1, from coordinate 507,863,560 downwards.
TGAAACACAGCCGGGCGGTGAGTGGAGTATGAGTACCTTGTGGAGATATGATGATGGCGCCAATACCATTTCCCAAAGCGTTGGATGCTCCGTCAAAATGCATAGACCATCGGGATCCTGGTTCAGGTCCTTCATCCGGTCCAGGTACTTCACAGTCAGTTACTATCATAATGCTTTCATCCGGAAACTCGAAGTTCATTGATTGGTAGTCATCTACAGCTTGATGTGCTAAGTGGTCTGCCAATACACTTCCCTTGATGGCTTTTTGGGTCGTGTACTGAATGTCGTATTCCGTCAAGATCATCTGCCACCTTGCAATTCTCCCAGACAGAGCCGGCTTTTCGAATATGTACTTTATAGGATCCATTTTTGAGATCAACAAGGTAGTGTGAGTCAGCATATACTGTCTCAGCCGGCGAGCAGCCCATACCAAAGCGCAGCAAGTTTTCTCAAGCAGTGAGTATCGGGTCTCACAGTCGGTAAACTTTTTGCTAAGGTAATAAATGGCATGCTCTTTTCGGCCAGACTCGTCATGCTGCCCCAGCACACACCCCATTGAATTATCAAGCACTGTTAGGTAAAGTATCAAAGGTCTCCCTTCAACTGGTGGCATAAGGATGGGTGGTTCTTGGAGATATTCTTTGATTCTGTCAAAAGCAGCCTGACATTCATCATTCCAACGTACTACCTGATCTTTCTTCAGCAGCTTGAAGATTGGTTCACAGGTAGCAGTTAGGTGTGAGATGAACCGAGCAATGTAATTCAGACGTCCTAGAAAGCCTCTGACTTCCTTCTCTGTCTTAGGAACTGGCATCTCTTGAATGGCTTTGACCTTAGCAGGGTCCACTTGAATTACCTTGTCACTTACCACGAAGCCTAGCAACTTTCCAGATCTTACCCCGAAGGTGCACTTGTTCGGGTTCAACCTCAGCTTGTACAGTTTCAAACGGTCAAACAGTTTCTGTAGATGGTCAAGGTGTTCTTCCTCAGTCTGGGACCTAGCGATCATGTCGTCAACATACACTTCTATCTCATGATGGATCATGTCATGAAATAAAGCAACCATGGCACGTTGGTAGGTTGCCCCAGCATTCTTTAGTCCAAAAGGCATAACTTTGTAGCAGAAGGTGCCCCACTGAGTAACAAATGTAGTCTTTTCCATGTCTTCAGGAGCCATCTTGATCTGATTGTAGCCTGAAAAACCATCCATAAAAGAGAACACTTTATGCTGAGCTGTATTATCAACAAGGACATCAATGTGAGGTAGAGGGAAGTCATCCTTGGGGCTGGCCCTGTTCAGATCCCTGTAATCGACACACATTCTGACCTTGCCGTCCTTCTTAGGTACCGGCACCACATTAGCAACCCACTGAGGGTAAGAAGTCACTGCAAGAAAACCGGCATCAAACTGCTTCATAACCTCGGCTTTAATCTTCTCAGACATCTCTGGACGCATACGGCGGACCTTTTGCTTAACCAGAGGGCAATCTTCTTTAGTTGGTAAGTGATGGACCACAATGTCGGTATCTAATCCGGGCATATCTTCGTAGGACCAGGCAAAGATCTCCATATAGTCATGCATCATCTGAGTCAACCGTTGCTTCACGCTGAGCTCTAGGTTGGCACCAATCTTTACCCCTTTCTTGTCTTCTTCAGTACCCAAGTTTATTATTTCCACTGGCTCTTCATGGGGTTGAATTGCCCTCTCTTCCTGTTGTAACAGTCTTGCAAGTTCACCAGGCACTTCGCAATCATCTTCACCTTCGTCTTCGGCTAAGTTGATCGGATTTTCGAAGTCATAACTGGCAGTAGCAGAGTCGTTACCAGTGAGATCCAGAGTGGATTGAAACCTGTATGAGTGAGTGTGTGTGTAAATACAGTTGTTTTGCAATATGTAAAGAAAGGAAAGAAAAGGAGCGCAAAATTTGAAATGTGAAAAACGTCCAATGCTTTTATGATATATGACAGTGACAAACAAAAGCCCTCATAAACAAAACCACGGTGCCCCGGGTAAGACACCGGGCCATATAGTTTCAAATTATTGTTTATTACAAATCCAAAACAAAGAAGTTCATTACTGGGGAACAAAAGTTATGGGTGTAAAGTCTTTAGCAGTCCAATTGGTCAATCCACCGTCGGTCGTCGGGTAGATCCAGCTATCAAACTCTGACTCTTCCACTTCGCCTTCCTCTCCAATAGCATTCACTTCTGAGTGGGTGATGAGCACAGGAGGTCTTCCAATTCTCGCCTTGCGCACTGCTTTCTGAGCTTCTGTGGTGAAACCCAGCCCAAACTTGTTAGTCTTAGGAGTAAGATCAGGGAGCTTGCCCCAGTTTGCACATTCACCTCTTTCGATCACAGCCCGGGCGTCCTTTAAGGAGGCCATCTTCAAAGGAGAAACCTCTTCATCCACTGCTTCTGCTGCTGCCAAGGTTTGTGGCACTTCCTCAAAATGTTGAAAGGGGGTTTCAATGAACTCCCCATCCATTTCTACGTATCTGAAGGAGTTGAGGTGGCTGACCATGTACTCCTCTTCCCCTTGCACCGTTACGATCTTCCCCCTGACCGGGTACTTGAGCTTCTGATGCAACGTGGAGGTCACAGCTCCAGCCTTGTGGATCCACGGGCGACCCAGCAAACAAGAATAAGACGGATGGATGTCCATCACATAAAATTTTGAATCAAATACCTGTGACCCAACCCTGATTGGGATGTCCACCTCACCATGTACCATTCTTTTGGACCCGTCAAAGGCCCGGACAACAATGTTACTTGGTTTGAGCTCTTGACCCTCACAATCCAGCCTATCCAGAGCCTTCTTGGGCAGCACGTTTAATGAAGAACCTGTGTCAACCAGCACATGAGCAAGAGTAGTGCCCCTGCATTCAATGGAGACATGCAGGGCGTCATTATGGTTCTTCCCCTTTGCTGTCAGATTGGCATCAGAGAAACCCAGGCCATTATCAGCGGTTAGGTTGGCCACACAGTCGGTGAACTGGTCAGCAGACGTCTCTTGGGGTACGTGGGTTGTCTTTAAGAAAGCAATCAGAGCCTTGGCGTGGGCCTCTGAACACAGCAGCAGTGACAACATGGAGATTTTAGAGGGGGTGTGCCCCAGCTGTTCTACAACGTTGAAATCACTTTTCTTTATTATCTTGAGGATTTCTTCCATTTCCTTCCTGGAAGTCTCAACAATGGTCTTTGGTGCCTCCGTCCTGGCAGGCACATCAGCAGCAATCCCCTTGCCCCGAGTATCAGATGACTCGGTAGCAGGGGTGGATACTTGGTCAGGGGGAGAAACAGGCACCCTGGCAGGTGTGAAGACCAAAGGCCTATGAATTACCGGAGGAGCAATGTCTGGCGAGAACAGTCTTCCACTACGAGTGACCTTAGCAGGCCCAGTGATGTTGGAGACACCAGCATCAATGTTGAACTCTTGTTTCACACCCAGAACATAAACATCCGCCCCATAGTGCCATGGGACAGCCTTATCAGATTTGTAGGGGATAGGCCCCGGAACAGTAATGGTGATGGGAGCAATCTTGTGAACCGGCAAAATTTGGACAGGCTTCTTTGAAGAAGCCTTGGAAGGGTTGTTGAAGATGGTAACGATCGACACTTCTTCAACAGGAGCAGCAGGAACAACAGTCTTTCTGAACAAAATCTCTCTACTATCTATCAGGTTTTGGACGCCTGACTTCAGCAGAAAACAACCAGCAGGGGAAGCAACACATAGAGGGAAACCTTCGCTACATCCCGGAAATAAACCGGCTAGCAACAGGTTCCTCTTGACCGTCAGCAGCGGAGTAGCAACATCATCAACCGAAGCTACATACAAATCCTCCTCAACAGCATTCACTCCATGCTGGGGCATGGGAGCGGTTACAACATTCGGCCTCTCGGGCGCCTCAAACTGTATTTCCTTTGCATCAATGAGGTCTTGAACCTTATTCTTTAGGGCCCAACAGTCATCTGTGCTATGCCCCGGGCTATCAGAGTGGTAAGCACAACGAGCATTTGGATTAAACTTGGGGGATGCAGTATTGGGAAACTTTGGAGCCTCCCTGACAGTCACTAAATTGGTGGATAGCAACTGTGGCAGGATCTGTGATAAGGTCATGCTTAACCGGGTAAACTCTCTCCGGGGTCTTTCAAGCTTTTGAGGATTAGTTGGCCGAGGAGCGGCAGCAGGTTTGGCAATCATTACCGCACTGACAGATTGGCGGCGTTCAGGTTGCTCTGGTCTCCGGGAGCTATATACAGCACTAGCCTCCTTTTTGAAGGGTTTCTTTTCAGTACCGGAGGAGGCAACCTTTTGTATCTTCCCCGATTTTATACCGGCCTCGATCCTTTCACCAGTCAGGATCAGATCAGTAAACCCAGCAGAGGAATTACCAATGAGATGATTGAAAAATGGACCAGATAGGGTCCCTAAAAACATATCTACCAGCTCCCGGTCCGTCAATGGTGGCTGCACCCTGCCAGCCAGGTCTCTCCATTTCTGGGCGTACTCCTTAAAACCTTCACCCGACCCTAGCGACATACCCTGGAGCTGGGTACGCGTAGGAGCAAGGTCGGAATTATATTGATACTGCTTGTAAAAAGCAGTGGCCAGATCCTCCCAGTTACGAATGCTGGTTCCATCCAGCTGATAGAACCATTCGAGGTGAGTCCCTGAAAGACTCTCCTGGAAGAAGTGGATCCAAAGGTTCTTGTCTGCTGTGTAAGGCTGGATCTTCCTTACATAAGAACGGAGGTGCATCTTGGGACAGGAAGCCCCGTCATACTTCACAAAGGCAGGTGCCTTGAACTTGTGTGGAATCACCACCCCAGTAGATAACCCCAAGTCTCCGAAATCCAGTCCAGGCACCTGCTGAACTTCCATAGCCTTTAATCTGTCTTCCAGCTGCTTGTACCGGTCTTCAGCAGGAGGGTACTGTTCGTCGTTGAAGTCTGTTTCAGTATCAGAGCCCACAGGAGTAGGGACCTCCCTTTCTTGGTGACTACCTTCCCCCACAGATGGAGTAGTCCTTTCAGCCTCAACCTGTAAGGTGTTCCCGAGTCTGCGCCCAGTGTTAAATAGCACAGTCCTCCTCTTCTTCTTAGTCTTCTTCAGAAGCATGGTCTTCAACTCTTGTTGACCCTGAGCCAAGCCCTTGATCAGCTCCTGAAATTGGGCGTTCTGCGCTTGAAGAGCCTTGATAGATGCCTCGGTTGATGATTCAGGGTTCATGATGCTGAAATAAACAGCGAAGAACAGTAAACAACCTGAAAAGAAGAGTACCTGTGATGCACATGATGAATGATATGTGTTTATGCAATGCATTCAAGAGTTCGAAAATTCAAATTTGTTGTAGACCAAAAGGAACACACGTTATTTTTATGAAAATCATTGTTTAATACATCAAAGCCTCATGGGCAAAAGTACAAAAAATCAAATCAATCCCAAAATATGCTGCGCATCCTCTTTGGAGCTATGTAAGTGTTGAGGTTCTTCTCCTCATGCAACAGGCGGGTGAGCTCCAAGACCTTCTTTTCACTGGCACGCAGACTAGTCTCAAGAGAATTCCGCTCTTCCTTAAGCTGGATCCAGCTCTTCTACATCTCTTCCCAGGATGTGGGCATATCAGGGTGCTGAATAACGTGAGACACTTCTCCTTCCAAGGCAGGCTCTTTGATTACTGGAAGCATGTGAGGATAAGGCATTACTAACTTCTGAGAGCGGGCTCGTACCTACTTGAGGTAAGGCTCCAAAGGGATGGAGTTCCTGTGCCCCAGTGTCTTGCTGTCTATCCTACTAGGCATCCTCCAGGCTCTGATAAATCTCTGGCGAAGTCCTTGAGTATCGTTGTCGAAATCAAAAACTATGTCAGGAATTAACATGTCATGAGGACCATCCCTCCGAGCATAACCAAATTGTCTCCAAGCCAGGCATGGGCTATAAGTAATACCCCCTCTGATTCCAAGTAAAGGAACATTAGGATACTCCCCGCAACGATCAATGATAGTGACATCTTCTCTGGACCTAGGGCACCAATGTATATCTGCATGTGTAAGAGTCATCAACCGTTGTGACCATCTCAAACCCCGCTCATTCTTCAGGACTGATTGTGGAAGGTGCGAAATAAACCACCTTCCCAGGAGAGGAGTGCAACACATAAGGACACCTCTTTTTCTCATGGTTCGAGTGTAACATGAGTGAAGGATGTCCCCCAGCAACGTAGGTATAGGATTCCTGGACATAAAGATCTGGACAGCACTGATATCAATGAGCTGATCTGGGTTAGGGAACAACACCAAACCATAAACAAGGAGGGCCACAACCTCTTCAAAAGCTTGCAAGTCAAGGGAGTTCCAACATTCATAGGCCTTTTCAAACAGAAACCTGGCTAAGAACCCTTTAATACCACTTCTGACTTCCCAATGTCCCTTGAGGTCAGATGACTGTAGGTGCAAGGCTTTAGCAATCTCTTCAAGCTTAGGTTCCTTTTCTGTACCGTTGAAGGGTAGCTGATCAAGGATAGGGATCTTCAGGAGCCGGGAGAACTCCTCCAATGTAGGTACCAACTGATAATCCAAGAAGGTAAAACAGTGATGCAGAGGGTCAAAGAACTGGAACAAGACCTTTATCATATCTTCCTCAATGTTGGTGTTGACCAAGCTGATGAGGCTTCCATGCCTTTCACTGAATGAAGAGTTCTCGGGAATCCTGGATATAAGCTCCTTAAGCTGAGGAGGGATCCTTACAAGACTGATTTGAATTGTCTTTCTACGAACAGTTTCCATGTCCTACAAAACAAGAACAAAGATGAAAATTCGAACCCCTGAAATGGTTAGTTAATGCATATGATGCTGGATGATGTCATGATGCTATGATTAAACACACCACAGATATGTACAAAGACAAACATGTAAGGCACACAAGACAAGCCCTTAAGGTTTAAGGCCAGCATGGGGTCTGGGTAGTACCCTCTTGAAGTTGGTGAGTTCAACCTGTCCTAATCAAAGTAACCGGGTTCTAAGGTTCCCAATATCACGGGATTGCTTTCATTGTTCATCGTTTCGATTTAGCCACTGAACTGGCGACCGAAATATTCCAGGAAAGCAACCCTCAATTGAGTGTAGTATCGAGTATCAACCAACCTCGGACTGCACCAAAGTCAGTTATCTCACTACCCTAAAGAGGCCAAGATGGTTCAATTAAGGTTCCTAAGGTCTGTTGATGCTTCATGACACCACATGGAGGCCCCGTACTCTCCTTGACTGAACTCAAGGGTTACCGGTACACACCAAAGTGCCACATCAACGTAGCAGACTGTTTCAACCATGTCGGTATACCCCGCACAGTTCCCTCACAGCCTTGTTGCTACTTTCTAAGAAGGTATCCCCCAGATCCGGGTTAGGATCTATAGAACTCCCAAGCAACCCACAATTTAAAGCACACAAGGAAAACAATTGAAAACACAGTTATGAACTATCCCTAAGGTACACCTTACTTTAAGTTAAATCCCCAGCAGAGTCGCCAGTTCTGTGATCGGTGGATCTGGAACTGACTGTTTTAAAGCTGGTTCGCGAAATGTCGCGGAAGCAAGAGTCGCCACCGTCTTTTATTTTCTCCAAATGGAAAGGACAAAAGCACAGAAAAATTCCTTAAAGAGATTGCTCTCGGTTCGGGAGGTAAGTTATAGAAAGGGAAGGTGTTAGCACCCTTTCTATCCATGGTTATCCATGGGCTCTTAGATACTTGCTCATTGTGTTTTCAAAAATGTTTGTTTGCTTTTCAATGTGGGTTAACAAAGTTTCTTTGAAAAAATTTCAGTTCGACTCGTACGTCAGAGTGTTTGAAAAAACTTGCTTTGAAAGCTTTTGAAAAGTCTTTGAATTTTTGTTTTGAAGAGAGCAAGTATCCATGAGTCGTCTACCTACCCTAAGGAATTCGTCTGTGTAAATGTCCTTTAAAGTAGTGCCATCCCACCATTGAGAGGTAGGTAGCACCACCGTTGGAGGTGTTCGGGTCAATTCGAGTTTGTAGGGACATGGTGATCACCAGAGCAATGGGAAGACACCTTAGAAGCTACCCTCATGCCAGGTTCCCGGATCATGAGGACTTACTAAGACATCCTCTACTCGACGATCACCTTTCGAAAGGCAAGGCAACAGTGCGGCGTACCCTAGGGGTGGTGTGTGCGATTCGTGTATCGTTTTCATTGATATTTGTCTTGTCATGTTCATTGGTGTTCTACGCTTGATTTTATTTTAAGTCCATACATTCTTTCGTGCTTTTGTTAACAGTTAAAAGTTGCGGGAAAAGTAAATCTAAGACTATTACAAATGGCGCGGGTCCACATCGCCAAAATTAAACCGGACCCGATTTGACGGAAAGTAAATAAAATAAAAGAAATAAAAGTGCGAAAAGTTTATGTTACAAAGCTTTGGGAGAGGTACATAATTATTTGAGCGAAATAAAGGAATTAAAAAAAACAAAACTAGGGCGTTGGACCCTTTTGCAAAATTTAAAGTTAATAAGGAATTAAAGTTAAAGAAAAAAGAATGTTTTTTGGTATTTTATGTTTTTTATGATTTAAGAGAAAAAGGAATTAATTAAAACTAAAAATTGGATGTAGACCCTAATTCTAATTGTTTTTATAAACCTATTAACAATGTTGAAGTTTTTTAACCTAATTTAACCTAAGTTATTTATGTACAATTAATTATGAAAATAATAAATAAATAAGTATCATGATAGAAAAGAAAAAATTAAAAGGAATGAAAATCTTAATTAAACCTAATTCTACCTTTTTTTTTGTATTTGTGTCATGAAAAGAATTTAGATCAAACCTAATTTATACTAAGTTTATTTACATACAATTTATTTATGAAAATAACTAAAATAAAATAAATATTATATTGTTCTCTTTTTCTGATTTTTGTGTATTTTATAATTTGTAAAGAAATAATAATTAGTTTAAACAAATAAAGAAAATAAAATAAGAATTAAAAATAAAACAAGAAAAATATAGAGAAAGCAAACCAAGGGGGGGTTCAGGCCCCAAAATGGAGGTATAGGCCTTAGAATGCTGGCCCATTTAGCTTGGATCCGTTTGACTTTTTGCACAGCGTGTGATGCGTTGACTGAAGTGTAGGATGTTCTTCAATCTATGACCCTTGATCTGATGCTGGGATGGACGTGGCATGCTGATTTCTGAAGGTGTATGGTGTACGTCAAGGTTGAACCTGCATATGAATATCTTTTGAAGAAAAATATTTGGAAAGTGTGGGGACCTGGGATCGAACCCAGGTCCTAAGGGTTGCCAACGCGTTTGCCTGCCAATTGAGCTGTTTGATTACTTTGTATATTAACAAACAAATAATAAATATAATGCAAACATGACAATTAGTGGATTTCTGGCGCGAAACTTTGAATGGACCAATCCACGCCTGACACTGCATCGTCTTCTTTCTTTTTCCTGAAACACAAACCTTAAGCAACGGTTTTAGATGCGTGGGTTTAGGCAGCTTTAGAGAAAATAGCGACTAGCGCTATACAACTCATAAATTAATCGCGAGTATATGTTCACGATCGTCCAAATCTGCTGATGGCCATGGCAGTGGCCTTGAGTCCTAATTTTACCTCGTTCCAAAAGCCCTAATTTTACATCCTGCAAACCCTAAAATTTAAGCATGGTAGAATCGCGTGTATGGCATAAGAATGCAATTAAAGGTGCTGGTTAGCTTCAAAACATCACAAGGAACAAGAATATATAATTAAAATGCAATGAGGATGTCTAAAACTGAAAACACGATCATCACTTTTTTGCTGTCCAGGGAAGGTTCTATATACCAATTCCTGGGGTTTGAGTTGATGTTAGGGATTGGAATACGTTCAGGAATTGTCAAGGAAGCTTTTGGGATAGATTTTGTGCCTTGAATCGCCCCCTATCAATGAATTCAGTTTTTGCTTTTTATGGAGAAAACTTCAAGTTTGTCTATGGTCTTTGAGCGCAGCATTCAGTGTGTGGGCATTAGGTTTTGACTCAGCACTTATGAGGAAAGGGAATTAAGTCATTAGCTGGCCTTGATCCATGCCCATGAGAGAACTAGTCTTAGGTTTTTCACCATTAACAAACTTTCCCTTTTTTAAGCAAAACCAAGACTTGGTGTACAACCTAACCCTAGCATGAGTTTGTGAGCTGGCACATGATATATGGAAGCTATCCAAATTCAAATGACACTATTCCATTGATTTTTAAATTTTATTTGAATTATTAAAGATTTAAAATGAATTAAATTAATAAAAATTAAATAAAATAGAAAAATCAATGTTTGATCTTGAAATTAATCATGGGACACGTGTGTGGCATGACAAGGCTGGATCAAGTGGAAGAAAGTGGGCCCTTTTGTCAAAAATTGAAGTTTCAAGGATAGTTGACTTTTGTCATTTCACAAAAATTTCCCAACTTCTACAAGGCATAACTTGCTCAATTTTTAAGCTTTTCTCATGTTCTTAGACATTTTGGAAAGGTCTTTGAGTCCTCTAACCAATGCCTTTGGTCCCATGTCATTTTGATTTTCCAATCTCAAGTTATGGCCTTTGACTTAAAGTCCCTTTTTGTTGACTTTTGAAAATGACCTATAATGTTGAAATTGATAACTTTTTGTGAGAGCATTTCTTGGACTTGAAGTATGAAGATGAGTTGTAGGAAATGTCTTTCTCTTCAAAATGAGCTTTGGATGGAATTTTTCTGATAATCCATGTGAAAGTTATGCCCTGGTCAATTTCAGTTGACTTTTTCAACTGTCCAAATAAGGAAACTTTTGCATCTTGATGATTTTCTGAGCCAACTTTTGAGAATCATGATCAAGCATTGATCAAATGATGTTTGTGGCTTAAAAATGATATGTTAACCAAAAATTTGAACTTTTGACTGTCAAATGACCATTTTGCCCCTACAGTTGACTGTAGTGCAATTTAGGGTTTTGACTGTGCAATTTTGAGCTGAATGCCTTGAAACTTGATATGAGGATGCTTGACCATGTTTGTAAGCATATGAGACTTGATTGGGCCTTTGAACACTTCCTTTTCTTGATCAGACTCAAAACCCTAATTTTGACTGTTTAGGAGGCCCTTGCACTGTGCAACCCTTGGGGAATTTTGTGACTTGGCTTGGCAATTTCTTGAAGAATATAGGAGGGCAAATTTTGGGGTATAACAACCCCGGTTTATAATTTCCTAACAAAGGGAGAACTCCCGTCGAACCAGGCCGAAGCTGCCACAATCAAGCGACGAGCATGTTCCTATGTTGTTCTCGAGCAGAAACTGTATCGAAGAGGGTTCTCCATTCCCCTCCTGAAATGCATCGACGAGTCCGCCATCCCCGACGTACTGCGGGAGATACACGAAGGGATCAACGCCCAGCACATGGGCGGCAAATCCTTGGCAAGGAAAGCCCTTCGAGCAGGATACTACTGGCCGACGATGCAACAGGACGCCAAAGAACACGTGAAAAAATGTGACAAGTGCCAGAAGCACGGGGATATGCACCTCGCCCCCCCGCACGAGCTGAACACATTGTCGTCCCCATGGCCGTTCGCCTGGTGGGGCATGGATATCCTCGGGCCCTTCGTGCAAGGGACCTACCAGAACAAGTTTCTAATCGTCGCCGTGGATTACTTCACGAAATGGATCAAGGCCGAGGCACTCGCAAAAATAACCTCACACAACATCCTCCGTTTCTACAAAAGAAACGTGCTCGCCAGGTTCGGAATTCCGCAGGCACTTGTGACCGACAACGGCACCCAGTTCACCGACCACGGATTCCGAGACTTCGTCACCAAACTGGGGACCAAACAACACTTCACGTCGGTCGAACACCCTCAGACCAACGGGCAAGCCGAAGCCGCGAACAGAGTCATCCTCCGAGGGCTCAAACGTCGACTCGGCGAAGCCAAAAGAGGATGGGTCGAGGAGCTCCACAGCGTCCTGTGGGCATACCGCACCACACCCCACTCAACGACGGGGGAAACACCGTTCCGACTGACCTACGGCACCGAAGCCGTCATCCCGGTCGAAATCATGGAACCATCCCGTTGAACGGAGGAACCCCTCGACGAAGAGATGAATGACGAAGCACTAAGGGATGAACTCGACCTAGTCGAGGAAATCCGATCGGGGGCTGCCCTGCGCGAAGCCACCCTAAAACAACGAGTGGCTCTACGCCACAACGACAAGGTCATCAAGCGCGAGTTCGAAATAGGCAGCCTGGTACTACGCAGGAACCAGAAAGACTCCCGCGAAGGGAAATTGGCCGCGAACTGGGAAGGACCTTACCGCGTCCACGGCACCACGGGTACCGGGGCGTACTACCTCGAGCAGTTAGACGGAGAGCCATTACCAAGACCCTGGAATGCTGCTAAGTTGAAGCAGTACTACAGTTAGAAACTGTCAACACCTAGGACCCTCGACCAGCAGCAACCACGCTCGGGCAACGAGGAAAAACGTCCAATTTCGTTTAAGGCTAAGGTACAGGCCCGACAAACGACCAAAATGGCACGGCATCGCGCGGTAAACGATGACGATCGATAGTGCCCGACGTGGACAGCTGTACCGAGCCCCACCGTCATCGTACCCATAAGGCAGAACACCCAGCTCGCGATGGGCAGTTCACGCCAAGGGCGAATCGTCCCTAACGGGCTCCACGCCCGACTGAGCAACCTCGCTCCGAAATGCCCGACATTCCATCAAGAATAACGGGACATCTACAAGGGTCAAAAGAAAATCTCTCCCCTCGAGCGCAACACTTAGGCAACCCCGGCCAATCAAAATAGGACCGAGATTGCATACAAGTGGAGACGAGCATATTCGCTCGCCAAATCAAAGCCACCTACGGGCATTCCTCGGGCCCGAGACTTAGGCTAAATTCATACAAGCATGTGATTTCAAACAAGGGCAAAAAATCCAAAATGAATAACAAGGTATAAACGCCCGAAGGCAACAAAGCAATATTAAACCGACCAAGAAGGCCGGCGATGTTCATAACATACAATAAACGGGCACGCAGGCCCAAAGAGTACAAAAATCAAGAGCACGCAGGCCCGCTATCCTACTCAGACTTCCACAGAATCATCATTGTCGACGCCAGGAGAGTCGGGCGGAGGAACGATCATGCCACCTACAACCCGGTGTGTGTGACCGATACCCTCAGTGACCAGACCGGGGTTTAGCAATGAGAGCTGATCGACTGCAGAATTGAACCCGTCCTCCAGAGCACCGACGCAGTCCGCCTCGGGGAGCTGGATGTGGGCGACCAGCTCCGCCCGACTCTTCAAAGTCACTATGTCCTCGGGCTCATCTTCGGCAGGTTGCAGGACAACATTCATTTCCTCGACCTGTTTACCCAGGCGTTCGACTTCGGCTGCCAAGCGATCCCTGTCGGTACGAAGAAACTCCCCTTCCTCAGTCAACCTCCCCGACTTCTCCTTTTCCAGGGTCAGCATCTCCCTCTCGGCATCAAGTATCGCGGTCTTCTCTCAGAACATCTCCTCGGAGCGTTCCAGAGCGACCTTCAACTTCCGCGAGCTCGCAGTCAGGGCCGCCTTCTCCTGCTCGAGTTCTTCAACACGGGCAGCATCCCCTCCATCCTCAGATAGCACCAAAGCCATCTCAGCCATTTTTACCAGCCCATCCACGCTGGCGGCCAGATACGCCTTCCTTTCCTCTTTGCTCATCTTCTTTATGGCCGCAGCTTCATGGGCGACCACTGTCGGAGGGAATCGCTCGAAAAAGCCCGCCTCTTCGAAGCAAGGGGGGAAGGCAAAAGATTGAACAGCACCGGCATCCTCCCCGACAGTCGAACCGCCTTCCACGCGGGTCCTCTTCCTCTGCGTCAAAACAGCACTGGGATCAATCTCCTCGACTTCTGGATCTGACGCGGGCCTCGAGCTCGACGTCGAGTCCACCCTCACCGGCTGAGGAGCGTTCGGACTTTGTGGTGGTCCCATTCTCGTCGTCTGCGGGGGCTTCACGACCCTCCTGCCTCGCCTCTGGTCGGTTGATAATTTCAGGAGCCTTTCGTGTCGGCTAGCCATCGTACCTGTACGAAATAAAGGAAAAGTCAGTATCGAGCAAACTGCATGAATAAACGACGAATAAAAGAATTTCAAGCAAACAACCTAACAGGCGGGCAGCCTGCCTGTACGTCGGACATTCCACCAGCGCCTTGGTGTCAATCGGGCGAGACTCGAACGTCGGGTAACCGTCTTTGTCGAGGATATCATCCCCTTCCCGCGTAACCCATCGGGCGGGATGAAAATTGTCGACAAACCGGCAAAGAGCCTCGTACGCCCGCTGATCTTCCGAACACATGTCCCCGACAGCGGTATGGTAATAACCTGTCCCATGTTCGTAATGTCGGGACATCCAGTACACCGGGAACTTAGCCCTACGACCCAACACAGGGCTCCCGTCGTCGGCCACCATCGTTTCCCTGTCATCGTCGCTGACTGGCCCCTCCTCCTCGAAAAGGGAATCTAAAGCAGAGTCGGTAATAGGGCGTACCACATACCACTTGTCCTTAAACCCCCTCACGGAGTCCATATACATCTTAAACAGTCTCCTCGACTGCTTCAGGGACACCCAGCTGTGCTTCCCTCCTCGGGACTGACGCTGCAGGTGAAATACCCGAAAGAAAAGAGGGATGGTCGCCCCTATCCTCAAGTAGCGACACGTCAACTCAAACGCCCGGATGAAGGCGAGAGAATTTGGGTGTAGCTGGGACGGGGCCAGCTCCAAGTGCATAAAGACCCCGGCCTGAAAATCTGTGAACGGCAGCCGCAGCCCTAGGTCTTTAAACGCGATCTCATACATCGCGAGGCTGTAATTCGGATAGACCGAGCAAATCCTCGCGCCGGTCGACGAAATCATGACTACGAAGTTTTGTTGGAAGCCAGGCTCGTCCTGACCCTCTTCAATGACAGTGAATGGATGTCGCTCATCCCGACTATATACCGACGCTGTCCCCCGCGGCTCGACACCCACCCATTCCAGCAATGGGTCAGTCACGGTATCTATCAGGGTGGCCGACTCGTCGGCACTCTGCTCTTCGCGATCACGACGTCCGGAGGAGCTCGGCTCGTCCGCCATGGTTACCTGCAGAGCACGGGAAACCAATCAGTTGAGCACGAAGTCCTATGCTCGACAAAATCATGTCGTCCCATACACGACTACACAAGTCCGTTTCCATAAATGGATGCCTCCCCGACTCTCCTGAATCCGGTGTTCTTCCTCAAACCAACCGCGCGGCCACTCTTCAAGCATGTCGACCCGAGGTATGAACATGGCGAGCCGCACTATGAAGCCCACGGCCACGACCATGAACATACCGGGCACGGTCATGAATCAGGCGCCCCGGATCATGAAGACCCCGGGCAGCTCTGAAGTTTTCACCTAAAACTATGAATATGTCGGCCACAAACATGCGTTTGCCGGTCCTAGACATGAATATGTCGGGCAAAACGCGAGTTTACCGGGCTAATCCCACGCGCACGGTCCTAAAACATCTACAAATTCCAGGAATCATGCATTCTAAACGGAAAAATGAAGAAAGTAGATCACTTACTTGGATCAAAGTGTGGGATTTGGCTAAGAAATGGAAGAGTTTGAGACGGGAAGTCGCAACTGGAGAAAGTGTTGAGAGCGGCAACGGAGAGAGCACGGAGAACGGAAAACGTATTATGGGGCCCAAGGATCCTATTTATAGTGATGACGTGGAATACCAAACGTCACCTCGGGCAACCACGGACTCCATCTCCTCGACGCGCTGCTCCCAACGCAATGATGGCCCTACCCCCCTAGGGTGGCGGCACAGCTCCCGAAAGATGCCTCGTGTGCTCGACCGGCGCACCCGGTACGCATCCACCACCGAGGACGTCTCCGAGCACGACACGAGGAGGCCCCTCGAGGGCCCACACCTCCATCCCGGGCACGAGACCTCAACGACGGAACAACTTGGTTTCAAGTCATGGCCCCTTGCAAAGGAACCACGACTTGGGGGGCTCCTGTTCTGGACTGGGCCCGACAGGCCCAAAAGCATTACTAAGGCCCAGTCCAAAGGGACTCACTAAGGACCACACTGGGCAAAGGGGGTCACATCCATGCCCGACACCCTGATGTCCACCTCGACATCTCGATGTCCAACCCCACGCGGTGAAGTCGTGCTCGACACCCTGCCGTCCAGCTCTATGTCCTGGCGTCCAGCTCGCGACCCGCTGTCCAGCTCGAGGTCCTGGCGTCGAGCTCGGCACCGTGCTGCGCAGCTCGACATGGTCTCGAGCTACCCGGCTAGGGCAGACTCAGTCCGCCGTTCCCCCAACGATACTCCGGAAAGACCGCGTCTCCGTCCGCCCGCACTTCACGCAGCACATCCAGGAAGGGGACCACGTGCAGGTCCCCACTACCCACGTAGAACCTGGCAGTTCCTCCATTGGGCCAAATCCGCCCGGCCCAATGAAGGAACCTTGGCCCAGCGCTGGGGGCTATAAATACCCTCTGTTTCCAGAGGGTCAGGGATTCATCATTCTAACCTCAACTCTATTATCTGCTCGTACTCCCACTGACTTTAGCATCGGAGTGCCTTGCAGGTACCCCCCCCCTCCTCGTTCAAAAAGCCTTCTGCTCGGAGTCAGCCGTGACGGTCCAAACCTTCTGATCAGGTCAGATCAATATATATATATATATATATATATATATATATATATATATATATATATATATATATATATATATATATATATATATATATATATATATATATATATATATATATATATATATATATATATATATATATATATATATATATATATATATATATAAAATAATGCAGTGACAATATAAAATAATTTTACATTATTATTCAATAAAAATCAAGCATTTAGCTATATTATTAAAAAAAATTAAAATAAAAAATGACTTAATTAAATATATGAAAGTTATTAAAGATTATTTTATTCTCATGATTTATATATATAGGAATAATTTTTTTAACCTTATAAAAATATTGTAAATTAATTCTCATTTATTTTTTAAAATATATTCTTACACTTGAAACAAACACCTTATAAATATTTGATTTATTTCTACTTAATCATAAAATAAAAACATGATTAATTATATAGTTTTCAAAAGATATTTGTCATGGGCCGGGCTGGTATTTGGTCCACAGATGGACAAGTCCAATATCAGCGCCTCTGTCTATGGTCAATAGCTTCAGGCCCAAGTCAGATAGTTGTTGGGGATTTCTTCCACGTGCCCATTAAGAAACATGATCAACATTCACATCAACCGCCACTTTCTCTCCGAGAATAACGGCTCTACTGTCCCTATATTTTCGGGACGCTTTATCAGGGAGGAGACCACGTGCTGGACCTCATTACCCACGTAACCCTTATAGTCTTTGTTATTAGGCTCAAATCACTTGGCCTAATACATGGACCTTGGCTCAGTGTTGGGCGCTATATAAACCCTCTCACTCGAGTGGGTCAAATATTTATTTCATTCACTCATTCTACCTCACTTCTGTTACTTGCACTCTGATTGTCTATATTCTTACTTTGGCATCAGAGTACCTTGCAGGTACCCCCTCCATCCATTTCGCATTCAATCGTTGCCTAACTTGAAGCTCGTGGGTCTTGACGATCTATTCTAATCAAGTACGATTAGTGGCGCCATTTGTGGGAACCCAACTTCCCCGTCTTTCACTCAAGACAAAAGCAACTCTTTCTCAACCTTCTGATTGTCATGGTCGACCAAGCTAGCAACAATGACCAGAACGTTCACTTCGCCGATGCTGACAACAACAACAACGCGAGAAACAACAACAATGTTTTCGCCCCAAGCAAGACCCCCGTGACGGGATGGCCGCATCTTCTTCCACCCGCTCGCAACCACGCGACGACGCCCACCATCCTCGGCAAAATTACAAGCCGACTGCATATCAAGAGATCCACATTCCCAAAAATGCTGACCCCGCGACCAGAGCCCTGTTCATGGCAATCAACCAGACGAATTACATGCTCTTCGCGCAAGGTGAGTGCTTGATGATTCAATCAACCAGAAAGCACTGAAGACATGATTCTTAAACTCCTCTTCCCCGGCAGAATAAGGACCGCTCCCGATCTCCCCCGCGGAGACACAGACGAGACAATTCTCAGAGCCCACTCACCTTCGTACTGGGCGAGGTCCTGCATTCGCGAGGACCCAACCTTAAGCTATCAAGAAGTGCAGTCACACACCCCCATGCAAAGAACGACGATCCCCTAAACAAAAAAGAAACAGGGGCGAGGAAGAGAAGAAGTCTCGGTCGAGGACCCTCCCCGTGACCAAGACCGACACAAAGACCACCGCTACTACCGGTCCCCCTCTCGCTCCCCAGAAAGAAGCGACAAAGACGACCCTCGCGGTCCGCTTTCCCAAGCCATCGTGGAGGCCCATATTCCTAAAGGGATGGAGAAGCATCCTCTTCTGAAGGAATACGACGACATTGTTGACCCCGTCGATCACATTGACGATTTCGAGGTCATGCTTCACTATTACAATGTCGGGGGGCCTATTAAATACAAATTGTTCCCTATGATACGAAGGAAAACGGTCATGGACTGGTATAAGAGCCTACCCCCCGGTCAATCACCTCGTGGAGGAATCTGAAGAACCAACTCATCAGCAGCTTCACTGCATCTCGTCGGCACCCGAAGACTGAGTCTGCCCTCGAGGCAATCGTCTAGAGGAGTGATGAGACCCTCAGAGAACACATTGGTCGGTTCAACCGTGAGGCCATTCAGGTCCCCTGCGCTGATCACATGAAGAGATACTTGCTCGAGAGTGGACTCCTCGCAGGAACTAAATTTAGAAAGGCCGTCGGCATTGAGCCCCTTAGATCTTTTGATGCACTCCTTGAAAAAGCCCGGGCGTACATGGACTACGAGGAAAAAGAGGCAGCCAACAATGCTCGTGATTCGAGGACCATAGACCAACTAACTTCCCGCAGAATAATGACGTGGACTCTTCGTGACGAATAGGGGAGAAGAGAAAGAAGGAGAAACCTCACGACCCCCACGAGCACAGAGGACCGGCTGAGCAGTTCACCGAATAACGTAACACCCCATCTCTACCCAATGAATTATATAGAATTAGAGTTACAAAATTTCCAACAACATATGGAATGTTAACCTTTCAACTTAGAACAACGACAAACAATCACATATAAATCAGATACATAACACATAAAATTTCGGATGAACCGATGACAACCTGTTTAGTCTTTAAAAATAAAACAATTTCCATTACTACGCAGCGGATTCACAAAATTCAACTGAAAATACCATGACATATTGTCCAACTCAAAACAACTTTAAGACAACAAGTCTTTAGTGAAAACAACTTAAAAATTTAGCAACATAATGAAAACCAACAATAAAGAAAACATGCATTCATCCCCCGAGTGCTACATATCAGAGCGACAACACCGACTCGGACTAACGAAGGTAACAACTATCCTTCTTGATTACCTGCACGTTACCAACAGAGGATAATATTCAAACAGAAAGGGTGAGATATCGAACCATATAATTGAGTGTATGATAAACAATATATTAGATCAGATTATATAAAATCACCACTTCACAACTTTCAACCAACATCAATCATCACAAGTCAACAACACAACAACTTAAATATGCAACACGGAATGTGACTTGTTACAATGCACATGCATGTGGTACCATTAGAGAAGAACTCCCAACTTAAAAATCTGTCAATTAATAGAGGCGTCAACAAGGCATAAGCCTTCAACTTAATTTGCCAATTCAGGCAAACTTACAGAGCATGAGCTCCCAACTTGATATGCTATGTATGCGACAATATATGAAACACAATAACAACTACAACATCAACCATTCAACAACAATGCAACAACAACGACACAACAACAACATTTCAACAACAACAATTCGACAGCAACTTAACAACAATTCGACAGCAACTTAACAACAATTCAATACTGGCTATAAGCCTACAAATTAGCAATAATTCAACATTGGCCATAAGCCTGCAACTTTGCAATAATTCAACGCTGGCCATAAGCCTACAACTTAGAAATAATTCAACACTGGCCATAAGCCTACAACTTAGCAAAAATTCACATTTTTCAACAAAGAATATAATACAACGATTCAACCAAAATTTACTACAAATAAGCCACGTAATTATCCAGACTATTTTGACTATTTCCGGTTAATTAATTATTTAAATGCTTATTTCTAATTACAAAACTCATACAAATTATATACTATAATACTACATCATAACTATTATTAATACATCATGCAAAATCCTTCGTACATCATTTATACAACACTGATATATTCAATCGCAACATTTTGCATTACAGCACATACAACATACGCACACATCAGAACTCTTCCAATAAAATATTATTATACTACCATCAAAATTATTACCATATTGTAGAAAATATTTTTAGCTTTCCGTAGATTCGGACGGCATATCAAACAGACACCCGAGTCAAAAGTTATAGAGTTTTCAAGTTTTCAAAAATGTTGTCAAACAGTCTTACGAATTCTGTAAAGTGCAGTACGAAAATCCTTTTTTCTCAATTCCAAAAACACAAACTTCATGAAATAATACGCAATCAAACATGCAATTATCATTACTATCAACATACATCAATTACCACACAATTCAAAACATCAACTCATCGATTATAGTCAATTTCAACGGATTAAATCAATAATCTACACTAATCCATCATCAATCATCATCAATCATCACACATACAAATCCCATACACATCAAATTCACACAAAGTGATTATAGAATCACATAACCTAACTCTACCATAATCCACCATCATACAACTCCTTATAGAGTTATAACCTCACTCTTACCTTGAATTGAAGGTTTCTCTGTAACTCTACGATCGACCTAGCTTTGTCTCTTTTCCTATTCCTCTTCTTTGTAACTTCTACATTCTTTTTCTCTCTTCCAACCCTTATTCCTCTTCTACTTGACAAAAATCTATTTTTCTATTATTATAATTAAACTCAATAATAATAGTATTTCTATTGGGCCTAACTCTCACACCCCCTTAATACTACATACCACCAAAATAAGCACAATGACTAATACTAATAATTCCAACATTATTATTAGGGTACTAATAATTCCAACATTATTATTAGGGTTAATACCTATTTTCACCCCTGACATATGGGGTGTATTTGAAAAACACCCCTGCCAAAAAAAAAGTTTCAATTGTTACCTTTATAAATTTTAAAAGTTAAAGTTAAAATTTTATTAATTGAGTGTTAATTCAAAGTTAAAATTTTTTTATCCTTCAACAGGAATTGAACCATGAATATAGTGTTTATGGTGAACACTTCTTACCACTAGACCAATGCATTTTCTTTGTTACATATATGCATCAATAAATATTCATATCATTAACATATTAATTACAATTATCAATAAATTTTCTTAACTAGTTGGTTTAAATAATTTTTAAAAAAATGTTTTACATATTTTATCTTTTTACTGTAACTTTTTTTAAATTTTAAATTTTAAAAAATTACTTAAATTTAAAAAAAATCACTTAAATTTTCAAAAATCACTTAAATTTAAAAAAATCACTTAAATTTAAAAAAATAAGTTAAATTTAAAAAAATCACTTAAATTTTCAAAAATCACTTAAATTTTCAAAAATCACTTAAATTTAAATCACTTAAATTTAAAATCACTTAAATTTTCAAAAATCACTTAAATTTAAAAAAATCACTTAAATTTAAAAAAATAAGTTAAATTTTCAAAAATCACTTAAATTTTCAAAAATCACTTAAATTTAAAAAAATCACTTAAATTTTCAAAAATCACTTAAATTTTCAAAACTAAGTGATTTTTGAAAATTTAAGTGATTTTAAATTTAAGTGATTTAAATTTAAGTGATTTTTGAAAATTTAAGTGATTTTTTTAAATTTAAGTGATTTTTGAAAATTTAAGTGATTTTTTTAAATTTAACTTATTTTTTAAAATTTAAGTGATTTTTGAAAATTTAAGTGATTTTTGAAAATTTAAGTGATTTTAAATTTAAGTGATTTAAATTTAAGTGATTTTTGAAAATTTAAGTGATTTTTTTTAAATTTAAGTTATTTTTGAAAATTTAAGTGATTTTTTTAAATTTAACATATTTTTTTAAATTTAAGTGATTTTTTTAAATTTAAGTGATTTTTGAAAATTTAAGTGATTTTTTTTAAATTTAAGTGATTTTTGAAAATTTAAAATTTAAAAAAAGTTACAGTAAAAAGATAAAATATGTAAAACATTTTTTTAAAAATTATTTAAACCAACTAGTTAAGAAAATTTATTGATAATTGTAATTAATATGTTAATGATATGAATATTTATTAATACATATATGTAACAAAGAAAATGCATTGGTCTAGTGGTAAGAAGCGTTTACTGCAAACAGTATGTCCATGGTTCAATTTCTGCTGAAGGATAAAAAAATTTTAACTTTGAATTAACACTCAATTAATAAAATATTAATATAAATGCCATATGGAATTAAAAATTAAAAATTAATTAAAAATGACAACTAATCAAGCCATGTCATTAAAATAATAATAAAAATATAACAAAAATGACAACCTTTTAGGTGATCCTCAAGGTAAAAACTGAAACTTTTAAAATTTGTCAAGGTAACGATTGAAACTTTTTTTTTGGCAAGAGGGTTTTTCAAATACACCCCATATGTCAGGGGTGAAAATAGGTATTAACCCTTATTATTATTATTATTATTATTATTATTATCAATCAACTAATTAATTAATTAATAATAATCTTAGTAACTTATACCAACAATTCTCAACATCTCACAACTTCAACAGATAATCCAAAAATAATTTAATTAAATAATTAATTAAATTAACGTGCATTACAACTCTCCCCATTTATGATATTTTCGTCCTTGAAAATCTATTCGATACTACCACTCTTAACGCGAATTTCACATCACACTTTTTGATCCCTAAGTCGCGTCTGGCAATACTTTGACCACTACTTTATCGACATAATAATAACTCAACACGATTTAAATCAAATACACACATGCTAATCATTCAACACCTCCGCGACATAATCGTTAATAACTTATCAACCACTTTAACAATATTCTTGACATATCAACATTTTAAAGTAGTAACACACTTATACTTGGATATACAAGATTCCATTATCATCTTAACAACATCTTCAACACCAAAACACATACACAATTCCATTCCCATATATATATGTATGTCAATTATCAATAACTCTATTCATATCATCGTATCACCCTTATAGTGACATCAACATAGCCAACATAATCAACTTCGTCACATTATGGAGTACTATTCATCCTTTACAGTAACCAACAACAACATCACAACAATGGGAACAAAATCATTATAACGTCAACTTAACAGTATAACTCAACAAATACACACAACTCACCGTCGACCAACAACCACAATAATCTTCTTATAAAATTCGCAAATATCTACTAGCAAACATAGCGCCCTAGCACAACATCTCTATATCAGCAATCCACCAAACCAAGAATGTAGATTAAGACACACCATTCCCATAGGCTTCTGATATTTTAATCATTCACTTCTAACGAGTCGTACACGCATAGCAACTGCGCCATATCACGCTTCAGCTGCGCAACTCTGATCATCTATCTTAAGTCACCGTCCTTATTAAATTTTTTGTTAACTATCCGATTTACAAGCTTCAATCTAGTTTTGAACTTCTTTAACATCCACCATAAAATCGTTGTTCACTTGATATGCTCAATCTTTCACTTTATGATGTTAGCTCGCATAAAAACCCGCTACTCCGAATTGTTCAATACGTCTTAACTCTTTCCTAGTCACTCCTCTATTAATTCACATAAACTGGTGAGCGACTATTCTCACGATATAACATCAATCACTTTACACACCATTATGACAGTAAGATAAATTTATACCATCTAACACGATCTCGTCTACTTTCAACAAGAGATTAAGGGTGGCCAGTTCCTCAATTTGTCAATAGATAGCCGACAACCATAATGGAGTATAAACCATCGTTACCAAAATATAATAGTGTTCCCTTATAACTTTTACTCACATCATCTAAAGCACCACAATCCAATAATTTCCAATGAGGTTTACAAATACTCCCATAATTTCCCTTTCATTCGATTTTGTCGATGAAACACCAACGCTTAACATATTACACTCACTTAGCCTCACACGAAGGTTAAGTATCCTCCAACTCAAGAATTACTTTCTTCATCTCCGTATCATCAGGAATACAAAATCGATTACGGAATCTCAACACACCCTGCGCATCTAACTTGAAATCATCATTCTCAGACTGATCGAGTCCAACCACCGAATCTACCAATTCCACATCTAACTTATAAGCTTCTTTGATATTGTCCAGAAAATCATTGTTAATATTCAACATCCCCAACATAACACTCTTCGGTGTCACTTCGTAAACTAAGCTCATATCTCTGAACTGTTCAATTAATTACAATTCTTTAACCATTATTGTTGACATATGTAAAGTCTTTCGACTTAAAGCATCGGCCACAACATTAGCTTTACCTGGATGATAATTCAAACTGAAATCATAATCTTTCAACAAATCTAACGATCTTTGTTGTCTCATATTCAATTCCTTCCGATCAAATAAATACTTTAAATTCTTATGGTCGCTAAATACTTCAAATCTAGAACCAAAAAGACAGTGTCTCCAAATATTCAACATTGTAATACAGTGGGAGAACTGACTTGGGTGTTTTGTGTTTTATCTCAAATGTTGTGGATAGCAAGAGTCACCGCCGACTTTTCTTTTATCCAATAAAGGAAAGGTGAAAATAACAAGAAAGACCTTTCGATATATTTTTCTTGATTTCATGGGGTAGGTTATGAAAAGGAAAGGTATTAGCACCATTTTCATCCGTAGTTATCTACGGGCTCTTAGTTGCTTGATCACTTCGAAAATGCTTTGTTTGAGATGTGTTTGTGATTAGTGTGAGTTTGAAAATATTTTGAAAATTCCTTTGTTTCGGAAAACTTTATAATGATTCTCGTCTCTATAAGAATACATACAAAGTGTTGGTTTTGAAAATAGTTCAAAGAGATGTTTGTTTTTGAAGATGTTTTGAAAAGTGTAAGTGTGGAAATGGTTTTAGTTTGTGACCAAGAAACTACGAGCGTCCTACCTACTTAAAAGGTCTTTGTTCTTTTCCTCCTCATTTAGAAGTTGTTATCTTATCATTGATTGGTAAGAAGCCCCGTCATTGAATGTGAAGGGACAAGCGCGGGTCAATTGTATAGTTATAGAAGGCAACTTATGAGATGCTTTAGAAATTTTCGTAAGGGACTAGATCGTTTACCAAAGGCCACATCGAGGGAAATCGAGGGACTATGATCTTTTTATATCGAGGGTCTTTGCTAAAACACCCATATTCGATGGATATGACTATTTTCCGAGGCAACAAGCGAGATTACCTTAAAGGTGCGCGTGTGTGAAGTGCGTTTGATTGCATGCATTTTTGTCTTTGAGATTAGGGTTTTCTAGCGGTTGATTTTATCTTGCCATACACACCCTAATTACTAACAATTTATATGAAAAACAATAAATTTGCAGAAATTAAAATCCTACGCTATTACATCATTAGGGGGATGATGGTACAATTTACAAATGGGGATGAAGCAGAAGCTTTAATCATTACAACCATATCGAATAAATGGACAACAATGAAGAAAATTTGTGAAAAATGTAAAGACAATGTAAAAAGAAATAAAATTTTCATTTTTAACAATTATGTGTCGACACATGCTGCTATGCATCGACACATAACTCTTCTTGCTCCTGTAAAACAAAATCAACTCAGTATGAGTCGATTCATAAAGGGATGTGTCGACTCATGCACCTATTTATGTCGACACATACGCGTTTTGTATCGACCCCTGCACCTTTCATCCTTCTGTTTTAGGGCCTGGATAACAGTATGAGTCGATGCATAAGGCCACGCATCGACTCATACCCTGTTTTGTCACTAGAATGAGTTAACTCGTGTGGGTATGTGTCGACTCATGTTGTAGTTTTTTTGCCTCTATCATCATTATATTGTGTATACAGATCAGTTCACAGTATATGATTGATAAAAAATGAATAGCAAGCGAATGGTTAGCTCAAATGGGCAATGATTACTACATTTTATCTTCAAGAATAAATCATTAGTGATGTATGAAAAATGCAAAGTCAAGAAGACTTACCTTGAGACTGCACTTAATGTTTTGAGTCTGAATACTTTTCAAGAAGTCGTGAGGGCCTTAATGAACCTCCAAGAAGTTGTTCCAAGCTGTTTGAACCACACCAACCCAATCAAGTTATACAGTATTGTTTTTTGTTTGGAAGGGGAAGATAATGGAACCACATAAACTATTTTTATATTTGAACAATCTTTATGTGATGTGAAGTGTTTGGCTGGTTGATTTATGGGAGAGTTTGTAAGATGGAATAATGGATTGAGGTTCTGTTTTTGTGACTGAGAATAAAGATGAGTATGAGCAAGGGTCTTTTTTGAAATGAGAAGAGTTTACAAAGAATGTTGTTTTTTTGTTCTCTCTTTCTCTCTCTAAAAGCCAATCCTTTGTGTGTTGTGAAAACAGTCTATTTGTAGATGAGTTTTGTTGGGATTTTGGGAGGGAAACAAATAACAATTTGAACTATTTGGGCATATTGTTCCATTGCTTTTTGATGCAGCTCTTATCTGCAAATATGGGGATGAGATAATGTCGGCTTGGGCTGGGTTAGGAGCAGCATAACAGGGCTGTTTTGCAGCAGTTTTGAAGTGTTGCGGCAGTGTTTAGAGATAGCATAGCAGTGTTGTTTTATTCAGGACAACAAACTGTCTTTTAAACATGATTTTGAGCTTGTAGTAAGCAGGCTTGGACTTGGCAGCATATTGTAGTATGGTACAAAATCTGGTTTGTGGACCAATTTATGCAGATTGTAACAAATACAAAGCATAATGGCAAGGTTTTGAGTCAAAAGGAAAAAATTCAAACAAGACAAAGCTTTAGGATTTATAAATTTGAAAAAGTGCAACCTTGTAATAACTTGAATTATTCGTAACATCTTGAATTATAGTGAAAATATGTCATGAAGCAACGAAATTAACAAGTATACAAATTCTTAGAAAAATTTCCAAGCCTTGCAAAGTTGGATTTTTGACTCTCTTGATTTTTGAAACTCAAATTTGACCAAAAGTCAAAAGTTTGACTTTTTAGTGTACAATCGACTTTTTCATCAGCTGACCATATTTCATCTGTCAATTGAAGGATGAATTGAAATATGCAATTAGGTCAAAATGATGTATTTGAACCCCTGAGATCATGTTTTAAACCAATAAGTCATGTACTGGGTCAAAAATCAAAGATTAGTCATTCTCAGTCGAAACCCTAATTTGGAGTCTCAGTGCTTCGGAGATGATTTTGTCTGATCAATTCCTTGAGAATCCTTGAAAAAGAGAGAGAAATTTTAGGGTACAATAGCTGCCCATGTTCAATCTTCTTAAACCTGAAGAGTTAGATTAACGGATCCGTCATTCGTGACTTGAAGGTGAAAGATGATTGAACACTAGAGTGCCCAGAAATTTGCACTCGATGATGTGTTGGTTGGTTGTGTCAGGAATGGGCTTAAAGATGTCATTTGAAGATGTGATAAAGAATTCGTCAAAGATGGGCCTACATATGCCATCCATAGTGGTTGAGAATCATCAGAGAT
Organism: Vicia faba; assembly: GCA_948472305.1. Taxonomy (NCBI): domain Eukaryota; kingdom Viridiplantae; phylum Streptophyta; class Magnoliopsida; order Fabales; family Fabaceae; genus Vicia; species Vicia faba. The sequence goes on along the minus strand of OX451739.1, from coordinate 507,835,659 downwards.
GGGCTTATAGATGACATCCAAAGGATTTTTGGTGGAGATTGGAAGAAGTATCAGGGTAAATCTTCAGTCGATTTATGCCGAAACAACAGATGTCCGTATTTTTTTTGGTCTAGATAAGAATTAGAAAAATCTTAGGATCGATTTGACTGAACCAGAGAAAATGTCTACTAGAACAGAATCAGGATAAATCATTGGTCGATTTAAACTGAACCAGCAGAAGTCTTAAATGAAGAGTTTGTCGTGTAGATAGTCGCCCCGTCCTGTTTCGGGAATTGATTTTTATTTGACCCAAAGAGAAAGAGAGATAGTTTCTCTGTCTTGTTTCGAGAGTTAATCTTCAATCTGCTCATATAGATAGTTGTAATGTCTTGTTTCAGGTATTAATCTATAATCAGTTGTTCACAGATAGTTGTCCTGTCATGTTTCAGGTATTAATCCAGAACCTGCTTTTTATTGGTCGTAGAGATAGTTGCCCTGGCTTATTTCAGGAATTAATCTTTGACCTTAGAGAAAGAAATATAGTTTCCCCATCTTGTTTCGGGAGTTAATCTTCAATCTGCTCATGTAGATAGTTGTCCTGTCTTATTTCAGGTATTAATCTACAATCAGTTGTTCACATATAGTTGTCCTGTCTTGTTTCAAGTATTAATCTGGAACTTCTTGAAAATTGATGATGATATTTGTTTGTTGATATTTCCTGAAAAGGTAAAGAATTAGTTGTATGCAATATCATGATGCATGACGCACATTTTGTAATGATGTTCTCAAAATAAATAAGATTGTGCTATATGTATTTTGTATGCATATGATATGATGTTTGTAAAATAATCTATGAATGCAATATATGAACTGATCAATTGTTCTTTGTAGCGTCGTTGAAGTGAGGGAAAATAAATCTATGACTGCTGCTAAGGATGAAGAATGTGATTCTTTATTATTTGTTCAATTTGAATTGCTGACTGCTATTGAGGATGAAGAGTATGCACATCTTCAAACCTTATTTAGAATATTTCCACTGGGGATTCTTGTTTTGTTGTTTGAGGAGAAATCTGTTGGGGGCGGTGATTTTGCTTGAGGGAAATTCTGTAGAGAATGTTGGTTTCTGCTTGGGGAAAAGGATTAAGGAGTTTTGGTTGTCCGTTTCTCTACTGGGGAGTTATCTTTTGATTGGGAGAATGGAAGTTAGCAACTTGTTGGGGATAAAGAAGTTAATTGTTATCTGGTCGGTTTCCAGGCTTTACAACAACTCACTAGGGATAATGGCAAACTCTACTAGGAAAGAGGAGTTTTATTAGTGATTTGAAAAAGTTAAACTATTATATGGTTGGGTCCAGGTTTCGTAGTAACTCGAACGGTTATCTGGTTAGGTTCAGGTTTCAACAATTTGATCTTGAGGTTAACTGATATATGGTCGGGTCCAGGCTTCAGCAACTCGAACTGTTATCTGGTCGGGTCCAGGTTTCAGCAATTATTTGTTTTGAAAGAGATGAAATTGAACTAGTATTTGGTCGGGTCCAGGCTTCGTAGTAACTTGCTTTGAAAGAATAGAGTCAATTGTTATCTGGTCGGGTCCAGGTTTCAACAATTATTTGTTTTGAAAGAGATGAAGTTGAACTAGTATCTGGTCAGGTCCAAGCTTCATAGTAACTTGCTTTGAAAGAATGGAGTCAACTGTTATCTGGTTGGGTCCAGGTTTCAGCAATTATTTATTTTGAAAGAGATGAAGTTGAACTAGTATCTGGTCGGGTCCAGGCTTTGTAGTAACTTTCTTTGAAAGAATGGAGTCAACTGTTATCTGGTCGGGTTCCAGGCTTTACTGTAACCTCTGGTGATAGTAACGAATTTGTTGGGGGTTGTAATGACTTAATCGGAGGTTAAGAGATTTTGTCTATTGATTTGTAATAGCCTGAGAGGTTAACTCAAGCTGGGGAATTTGTAGTTTATTGGGGAAATGAAACATGTTGAAGAAAGCATTTTGATGACCTGCTGGGGAGGTGACTTCTTTAGGTAGAATTCTGCAAGGCTTTTTCTTTTAAGACCAACTCGACTGGAGATCGGGTTTTCCGGAGATTGAAACTCTGGATGGGGATTGCATGAATCTAACTTTGTAGGGATAATTCTATGGGGATATCCATGAATTTGGCCTTGTGGGGTTTGGACCCTTATCCGTGAAGATTATTCGGTGAGGATAACTTTATGAAAGGGACTTCGTGAGGATTTGTCATTGTCCATAATAGTAAGTGTTGTAGTATTGCCAGAAAATGTTTGCTTGGTCGTGTGTGACCTTTTACTGAAATTCATGTTCGATGCCCCAAGTGATTCAGATGGAGACCTGCCCCTGGCTATGAAAGATTTCTTGGAATCTTGACTTGACTGCCTCGGGCGATTTGGACAGTAACATGTCATGCCCCTTGATTATGGGAAATTTGTCATTAGGAGCGTCTTTCCCTTTGAAGTGATTCTGTTTATTGAGAGAATTTCCATTTATTGGATATTCGCCATGCGAATTTCTCCGCTGTCAAACAATTAGCCATATGCAAACAGTGATATTCAAACAATGCAAAGTTTATGTTTGTCTTGAATTTTTTTTTTGAAAATGCATTTTTAACAAAAGAATTTTGTAAGAATATGAATCAACTCAGGATTTACAGTAAGTCTTACAGGAGTCAGGATACCTTTTGTAACAGTGTATTTTTGAACTAACTCATGCTTCAATTAGGACTTTTAAAAGGTTGTGACGTGGCCTGGTTCACGGTTTAAGAAACAAAGGATAAAACTCAAAGTTTATTTGCACCCACCTGTTCTTCATGATGTTCTATAGTCCTAAAGTTAACTGTGCGTTTGAACTCCTATTGAATTTGGAATGATATTTTGGTGATGGTTCGGATAAATTAAGCTTATTTGTAAAGGCAGTCATTTTTGTAACTTTTTTCTGTTGTCGAGGATTTGTAGCGACCTCTTTTATTGTCCTTAATTTTTTGCCTGGCTGTTTTGAGATTACAGTCAGTAGGATGCCCCAGTTTTTCTTAAGTCTCCTTCATAGGTTTTGACTCAGTGGGATTTTTCTTTTGAGAGATAATGACTGCCTATTTTACGGGGAACCATCACCGTCTTTTGATTCAGAAGGATCTCTTTTATGTCATTCGTTATGCATGAAGTGAAAGCTTGCGACTAAACACGCATTTGAATTAACTGAGAAACTACCCTGCCCTAGGTTCTAATTAAAAGTTTCAATTTGTGTGAAAAAGAAAATCCCTACTTCTTTGGCTCAAAGGGGTTGACTAGGGATTATCTTCCTTATAACTCCACTGGTTAGGAATTGAAAGAACGCATGTACATCATCAGCAAAGTTTGTCCAAAAGCATACAATATGAGATCGTGATATTGTTTTCGTCATCCTCCCTCTAAAGGCTTGCAACTTTTAACAAGAGTTGAATATCACAAAAAGGGAATAAAAGCACAATTTGAATATAGTGGAAACGAATGGATTAATTCAAGACAAACATATGCAATGTATTAATGAAAGTAACCAAAGTCTGACATAAAGATAAATGTTTAAGCAAACAAAGAAATTACAACTGAAAATTCGAATGAATGAAAGCTTCTCCGCCTAAATTTCTCACTTCATATGGTGTGTCTTTGAGGGTGACAAAAAAACTCCAGTTGACCGTCTTGTGTAAACTCTAACGCTCTTTCGTCGATCAAGTCTTGAATTTCTTGAAGTGCTCTTAGTGAGAAGTGCTTTCACTTCTTCTTGCCCCTTGGATAGGTTCAAGAACATTTCTTGAAGCTTTGGGTCTGAAGATCCTTGATAGTCTGTTCTAGAGTCATCTCTACTTGAAATAAACAGTAAGCAGATGAGAAAACCTGTATGGGAGAAAACCTGTCATGAGATGATGTATGGTATGTGGATGCAATGTTTTCAAGGATCTCGCGGGGTAAACACAAGAAAATGTTAGAGGTTAAACTTTGATCACATCTTTGAATGAAGAATTTTGTATTGCTGAATGTCCTTCTACAAGAATCAAGCTCACCATGTCAAGTGGGTCATAGCCCTTGACTCGAGTTACCGTGCTTTGGTCTTTGAGAACGTTTGGTTAAAAGAAAATAAATTCTCTTTCCCTTTGATAGATGTCTGGTTCGATACGAGACCCTTGAAATGGTTATTAAAAATACTATGATATGATGTCATGATTTTAGAGGTTTATTTAATACCTTCTTGAATTAAAAGATCTAATTAAAGAATGTAATAGTTTAAGATTTGACCATCATTTTTATGTCCTCTTTCGAAAAAATTCTAGATTTTTTAAATCAAATACTGGAATGCTTGTAAATGCAATAAATAACCTGCTTTTGATACTCAAAGCTGGTAAGTTGCAAGTTGCATGAATTAGAATTATAAACACTGAACATTTTTTTTAAATGAACGTTATGGGACTTAGACCATAAGTTGTTCACTTCCAGGCTCTTCCTTACAACCTGCTTTTGATACTCAAAGCTGGTAAGTTAATAGATGTGAACAAAAGTAACATATGTGGTTACTAACTAACTTTGCCTCTGTTACTCAGTTAGTAGCTGAAATCAAAACGGTCCCTAACATGATAGCAAAAACAAAATGTTGAATAAGACAAAACTGTGTCGTTGTTTTTATGCTCATTGTGACTAAGGATTCAATGTAATTTCTACACAACCACAGAAGGGATTGTACAGTATAGAGATCTCTAACCAACAAACTCACATAGCTTCTCAAGTTCCGAAATGTTACCTTTTCATAATAAGCTATCTCACCACATTTCAGAGCTACAAGCATTAGTTTCTTCATTCCACAAATCAGTAACATCTCCACAAAACCCTCTTCTTCCTTTGGAACTTCTAGCAAAATCCCTAGACCAAAACCCTGATATCAAAACCTTAAAAAATCTCCACTCCAAGATTTTCCATCTCAATTCCCACCAAAATCCGTCTCTAGGGATCAAACTCATGAGGGCATATTCCGCTTGTGGAGAACCAATGTTGACACGCAAGGTGTTCGATGAAATGTGTGAAAGAAATGTTATTTTCTACAATGTCATGATTAGAAGTTACGTCAATAACCACCTGTACAATGACGGGCTGTTTGTTTTTAAGGAGATGGTTCATGGAGGGTTTAGACCTGATAATTATACATACCCTTGTGTTCTTAAGGCTTGCTCTTGCTCGGAGAATTTGAGTTATGGGTTGTTGATTCATGGAGCTGTGTTGAAGGTTCGGATGGATTTGAATTTGTTTGTTGGGAATGGTCTTATTGCTATGTACGGGAAATGTGGATGCTTGGTTGAGGCGCGACGCGTGTTTGATGAGATGCTGTGTAGAGATGTTGTTTCGTGGAACTCGATGGTTGCCGGGTATGCACAAAATGTACGATTTGATGATGCGTTGGAGATTTGTAGGGAAATGGAGGATTTGGGACAAAGACCAGATGGAGGTACGATGGCTAGTCTAATGCCAGCTGTAGCTAACACTTCTCCGGAGAATGTTTTGTATGTTGAGAAGATTTTTGTGAATTTGGAGAGGAGGAATTTGGTATCGTGGAATGTGATGATAAGAGTTTATATGAAAAATTCCATGCCTGGAAACGCTGTGGATTTGTATTTGCAAATGGAGGAAAGTGGAGTGGAACCGGATGCAATCACATGTGCTAGTGTTCTTCCGGCATGTGGAGATCTTTCAGCGTTGTTGTTAGGAAGGAAGATTCATGAATATGTTGAGAGGAAGAAATTGCGTCCAAATTTGCTACTGGAGAATTCTTTGATCGACATGTACGCTAGGTGCGGATGTTTAGAAGATGCAAAAAGAGTGTTTGACAAAATGAAGTGCCGCGACGTTGCATCATGGACTTCATTGATATCTTCTTACGGTATGGCTGGGCAAGGATGTAATGCTGTCAAACTCTTCACAGAAATGCTAAATTCTGGCCAAACTCCAGATTCTATTGCATTCGTCGCAATTCTCTCGGCTTGTAGTCATTCAGGATTATTGGATGAAGGGAAGTTTTACTTTAAACAGATGACAGAGGATTTTAGAATAACACCAAGAATCGAACACTATGCTTGTTTGGTTGATCTATTAGGACGTGCCGGCCGTGTAGACGAGGCCTATAATTTTATCAAACAAATGCCAATTGAGCCAAATGAAAGAGTTTGGGGGACACTTCTTAGCTCTTGCAGGGTATATTCAAACATGGATATTGGACTTTTAGTAGCGGACAACCTACTTCAATTAGCTCCTGAGCAATCCGGTTACTATGTTTTGTTATCCAATATTTATGCCAAGGCTGGTAGATGGAAAGAAGTAACGGAAATCCGATTAGTAATGAAGAGAAGAAAAATTCGGAAAACTCCCGGCATCAGTAATGTTGAGCTAAACAATCAAGTTCATACATTTCTTGCGGGCGACACATCGCATCCGCAGTCAAAGGAAATATATGAAGAACTTAGTGTGCTGGCGGGGAAGATGAAAGAGTTAGGATATGTACCTGAGACTGATTCAGCACTTCATGATGTGGAGGAGGAGGATAAGGAAGGCCATCTAGCTGTTCACAGTGAAAAGTTAGCTATTGTGTTTGCTCTTTTGAATACACAAGAGTCTCAAATCAGAATTACCAAAAACCTTCGTGTTTGCGGAGATTGTCACGTTGCTGCAAAGTTAATTTCCAAAATAGTCAAACGTGAAATTGTTGTTAGAGATACTAATAGATTCCACCATTTTAAGGATGGTGTTTGCTCTTGTGGTGATTATTGGTGAGGGTTCTGATGAAAATTTAACCGGAACTCAGCCAGAATTTTGCAATTTTGATCGGAATTTGGTTGTGCGTATTTATTGTAAGTTTATCGCACTGTGAAGCCTGATGACTGCTATTGGAGCTTAGGTACAGGACTTCTTAGAACAATTTCTTTTGAAGTAAGAATAACATACAAGCATATTGTGAGTTTATTTTTTCAGCATTGAAATGATCTGTGTGCATTTATAAGCATATATTGATCGTCTGATTCTGGAATGTTTTGTTTATTGATAACGAGTCATGACCTCTTCATATCTTATCCATCACATTGAAACTCAACAAATTTTGCAGAGGATCAGGCTTCACGTTCCATTCATTTGGCGGAAGTGTGATCAAATGGAGAGGTGGAAATGTCGTCTAAAAGGTAATTTCAATTTTAATTCCTAAAAAAGGGGGGTGATTAAAACCTATAATAGTGGATAGAAAAGGGAACATGATGCATGAAGACATAAAGAGAGAAAGTTACAGAAGAGATTTGGGAGAGAAGGACTGAAGTTCACCGAGAGGTGTTTGTAAAAAAAAGAAGGAGCAAAATGAGGGTACGAGCCGGAATTCTTACTTGGATGAAAAGGCATTGCCAGGTATGAAATAAAGCATTTGAACACTTACACGAATAGTGGGAGGCAAAAACATGAGGTATGAAATGATATATTGGAATTGAAGGAAAAAATACATGTTATGTTATTGAATGAATGAATGGCAATTTGTTTGGAAGTTCAACAAGTTTTCTTAAATGAGGATAACAGTTAGAGCCAATTTATTAATAATAATTATCCTTTCTTCAATTATTATTATTTATAAAAAAGATCATTTATAACTATTTCAATCCATTATTTTTTGCTGTAGTTAAAAACAAATTCTGCTTTGGTATATTATGTGAGAACTCTGTTACTCTCAATAATTTCTGACATTGATTGGGACTGCTTTTAATGATTATGCCCGGATAAATTTTAATTAGTACGTTTCCTATCGCTGGATGAACTTCTTGTCACCTCTAAACTTAAATTAAGGGCACATTAGTTAGTTCTTACTTTTTTTATTGAATGTTATTTTTCCCTTCTTTTCGGGTCTCTTTTTTTGATGAGTTATCAGTTTTCAAGATTTACACTGTTACATTTCTATGGTGTGCTTATGTTATACAATATTTCTACTAATTATGTATATGCTGTCTATTCCAGGATCCATCAATGTCTGGCGCCTGAAGAATGTTTTACAGATTTTCACAAGCGCGGTCTCAGATTTTCAACACTTGAATATCTTTGGTTGCCTCGCCTTTGCCGCTATCTTGTTGCAAGGCACGCAAAAATTATTAAAGGGTATTTTAGTATTTTTAATTGTTTTAGATAATTTAGTTATTAAGTCTATTCTATTAGGGTCTATGTGACATTCTCTTGTGTATAAATAGATTAGTTGTATATGTCATAAATATACAATAACATTTATTCCTCTTGGAGTCTTTACAATCGTCATTTTCTTTGCTCCCTTAAATATATTCTTTGTTAATCATTGATTCTTGTGCACTAACAAATTGGTATTTAGAGCTCCGGTTCTGATCTACAGGGAAACACAGAAACACGAGTGAAACGTGAAGCGTTTGTGTGATTGATTTTGGTTTTGAATTCGTGTTGAATCGTTGAACAAAATTGTAACAAAAACACATTTTTCTAATTTTGTGGGGTTGAGAAACATTGTGCTTGTGAGATCTAAGTGAGTTGTATAAGGTTAAGGATGAACGAAAACGGTAATATGAGTATCAAACTTCCTGTTTTTGATGGCAAGAACTGAAACAGATGGATGATTCAGACGCGCGTGCTATTTGGTGCTCAAGATGCACTTGAGCTTGTTACCAATGGCTATGTTCCGGTTGCAGTAGATGCGACGGAAAAATAGAGAAATGAACAGAGAAACAAGAGGAAGAAAGATCAGAAGGCGTTGTTCTACATCCATCAGTGTGTGGATGTGAATGTGTTTGAGAAGATTGGTGATTCGACGACAGCAAAGGAGGCATGGGACACACTGGTCAGATGTTATGGTGGTGACACATCAATGAAGAAGGTAAGCTTCAGTCCCTGCGAAAGCAATATGGGAATCTAAACATGAAGAACAATGAGAAGGTTTCTGAGTACATCTCTAGAGTGATTCTGATCACTAATGAGATGAAGGCTTGTGGAGAAACCATTTCCGAACAAGTAATCATTGAGAAGTTATTGAGGTCACTTACTCCTCAATTTGATTACATTGTTGTAGCAATTGAACATTCTAAAGATCTAGAAACCATGAGAATAGAATAGTTGCAAAGCAGTCTAGAGGCGTATGAGTTGTGTCTGACTGAAAGAATTTCTGAGACGGAAGTTGAGCAGACTCTTAAGGCTTCTTATGTCAAGAAGAATAAGAAGCATTCATGGTCAGGAACAAATAATAGGTGTGGTGATAGATTCCAGAAGTCGAAAACTTCTACTTCTGATGTGAAGAAACATCAGAAGGATAAGGAGAAGTTTGACAAGAAGAAGGTTCAATGTTACTGTTGTAAGCAGTTCAACCATTTTGCTAAAGATTGTTGGTCAAACAAGGGAAGGAAATCAGAATAAGCAAATATAGTCAGAGGAGATTCTGATGATGAATATGTGCTACTGATGACTTCTGAGTCTGATGGAAAGTGCTTGGCAGACTGGTGGTATATGAACACTGGTTGTTCCAATCACTTGACTGGAAACAAACAATGGCTGATAGATTTTGACTTCAGAAGGAGGACAAAGATAAGATGTGCTGATGATAAATACCTTAATGCAGAAGGTATGGTAAATATCAAAGTTAAAGTGAAGAATGGGAAGACCGTTCTGATCAAGGATGTTTGGTATGTTCCTGGAATTAAGAGCAATCTGATGAGTGTGGGTGAGCTCATTGAGAAAGGTTTCTCAGTTGTTATGAAAGACAAACTCTTGAAATTATATGATGCTAATCAGAAGCTGATTATGCAATCAGAACAAGGAAGCAACATGACATTCAAGGTGAATATGGAGAGAGTAGAAGCAAAATGTCTTAGTTCAAAAGACGCTGAAGTTGATAGTAAGTTGTGGCAAGAGGTTGGGGCATCTGAACTACATAAGCTTAGGGCATATGAGTTCTAAGAAACTCGTACGTGGCATTCTGAAGATTGTGAAGCCTGAGAAGTCATGTGAGGTATGTATGAAAGGCAAGCAACCCAGATTGCCATTTGTGTCAGAAGTAGCTCCAAGAGCAAAACATGTTCTGGAAGTAGTGCATTCTAACGTGTGTGGACCATTTCCAGAACCTTCACTTGGAGGAAATAGATATTTTGTGTCATTTGTGGATGAGTTCACAAGAATGACGTGGATAACACTCATAAAGTTTAAACATGAGGTGTTTACCGAGTTTCAGAAGTTCAAGGTGAAGGCTGAGAAACAAAGTGGTCAGAAGCTGAAGATTCTCAGAACGAATGGTGGAGGTGAGTATAACTCAACAGAATTCCAGAAGTTCTATGATGAAAATGGAATTGAGCATGCAGTTACTTCTCCTTATACTCCTCAACACAATGGTCTTGCTGAAAGAAGAAATCATACCTTGCTTGATATGACCAGAAGCATGCTGAAAGAGAAGAAGCTACCTCATAATTTGTGGGGAGAAGTTGTAGCCCCGTCAGCGTATGTGCTCAACAGGTGTCCAACGAAGAAGCTGAAGGAAATTGTTCCTTTAGAAAAGTGGACTGGAGACAAGCAAAGTATTAGTCATCTAAAGGTGTTTGGTTTTGTATGTTACAAACACGTTCCATAAACTAGAAGGAAGAAGTTGGATGATATAAGCAAAGTAATGATTCTGGTGGAGTACCACAGTACATGTTGTGATACGGTGGGAGAACTGACTTGAGGTTTTGCGTTTGTTTTCGCAAATGTTTCGGTTGAGCAAGAGTCGCCACCGACTTTTTATTTTATCCTAAGGAAAGGTTAAAAAGCACAGCAAAAACCTTTGAGATGTTTTCTTGGGTTCGGGGAGTAGATTATAGAAAGGGAAGGTATTAGCACCCTTTCTATCCATGGTTATCCATGGGCTCTTAGTTACTTGCTTAGATCACTTGCCTTTTGTTTTCAATTGTTTTAAATGGTGCTTGTGTGTGTGTGGGTTTGAAAATGTTTTGAAAAGAAGCCAATGTGGTGGCAACCTTTGTAATGATCCATGTGGGGATGTATACAAAGATGTATGTCTTTTGAAAAGGTTTTCATTTGTTTTTGAAAGTTGTTTTGAAAGTGTTGTGAGGTGTGTTTTAGAAAATAGGCAAGTGTTTTGCAAGTTTGATTCAAGTAACTAAGAGTTTATCTACTCCTAAATTTCTCAAAGACTATTGCTATGTTTTAACCCTTTTCATAAGTTTGTTCCACCATTGTATTTGGTGGACGATCTCATGTTAGGATGTGAAAGGGACGGGCGCGGGTCATCGTTTGGACCATAATTGCAATGGTGCCAAGTATCTTTGGGCATTTTCTTTAAGGGACTTGATCATTTGTTTGGCAATATTTTGAAAAGTGTTATCGAGGGACTATGATCATTCAATTTGTTTGTTTTGCCCAAAGAGACCTAACATGCAATATGGCCCATTTTTGAAAGGCAACAAGTGGAGTACCCTAGGGGGTGCAAGTGTGATTTGTGTGTCCATTTTCATGCTTGTTTGTCTTGAGATTAGGTCATAACTATTTTGTCGTTTTTCGCATACAAACCCTAATTCTAACATGGCACAATTAGAAAGCAATAAAGTGCGAAAATAAATTTACTAAGCTATTACAAAACCAAATATGGGAAGGGGGGTACAAATGTTCAAATGGGGGTTTTGACAAGGAATTTAAACCTAAAACTATTACATCAATATTGAATATTTACAAGACAAATATTTTGCATAGATTAAATAAAATAAGACAAATATGCAAGAATGCAAAAAGAATTTTTATATGTATGAAAAAAAAGAATTATTTATGTAAAAATAAAAGAAAATAAAAAGATATTATTTTTTGGAGTATTTTTGAATTTAGGGCAAAACCCTAATTTTTATTAAATGAAATGTATTATTATTTAATTTAATACAAGTATTTATTTATTATGTACAAAATAAAATAAAGTGAAGTATTTGTCAAAAATGTATTTATATATTAAATATTAATAAGGCTTAAATGCAGTTTTGACCCCCCTAGTTTAAGGTTTTTGGAGTTTCGATCCCCCTAGTTTAAAAGCCAGGTTTCTAGTCCCCAAAGTTTTCAAATTTGGGATTTTTGAAGCCCCCCTCCATCTGGCTGCCCAAAAAGTGACATGGCACAGGGAGAGTAATGCCACGTATTATTATTATTATTATTATTATTTTTTTTTTTTTTAAAAAAAATTTTTTTTTTTCTTCTCCTCATGGGCAAAATTAAGGTTCGAAAGGGAAAAAAAAAAAAAAAAACGTGGCATTACTCTCCCTGTGCCATGTCACTTTTTGGGCAGCCAGATGGAGGGGGGCTTTAAAAATCCCAAATTTGAAAACTTTGGGGACTAGAAACCTGGCTTTTAAACTAGGGGGATCGAAACTCCAAAAACCTTAAACTAGGGGGGTCAAAATTGCATTTAAGCCTATTAATAATAATAATAAAAAAGAACAAAAGTGTATATATTTTGTATTTACCCTAAATATATTAATAAATATATGTATATATGTATTATTTTAAATATGTGTTATATATATATATAAATAATAATAATTTTTAATATTTTTTTTTAAAAAAAGTATTTTTTATATATAATATTTTTCAGAAGATAAAATAAAATAAAAATGAAAATAAAAGTATTTTTACATATTTCTCAATATTTTAATGAAATGTAATATATCCATTTATTTATGTATTAATCAAAAGAAAATAACATAAATACCTAATAAATTAAAAAATGGTGAGAAAAAAGATTTTTATATTTTTAATAACATGAGAAAAAATAAATGAATCAATCAAAAAAAGAAAAAGTCAGAAATCATTAAAAATAAGTGAAATGGGCTCAGGGGGTTCAAAAGCAATTATGTGGTGCAAATAAGAAAAATATTTCAGGCCCAGCCCAGAACCAGTCATCTTCAACCTCTGAACAACATCACTCACGCGTTTTCTATCTCTTGATTCCTGGACTTTCAAGCAAAACTCATAACATGAAAAGTGTAGAGCATGAGAAGACGAATTCAACCATGTAAAGAACTTGACTTAACTCTCTAAGATGAGGGAGAATTTCTTCTCCCCCAATTTCTGACCTAACTTTTATGCCATGTTCAGACTCAAAATTCTTGCAGCACACATAATATAAATGAAATCTAACTATATGGGCATGTTCAGGGCTATGATTGTGACATATTTTCTTCACAAACCTAAAGCTAACAATGCCTAATAAGAGAGATAGAACTTCATGAAGATACCTGTTCAGTTGGAATCGTGCTTTGCAATGGAGGAGTTTTCAGAGCAAGATGATGATTTGTATAGCTTCCTTGAAGTGTAAGGATGCTATTCCAAGTTCTACTTTGTCTTGAAACTCCCTGAATCGTGCTAGAGAACTTCAACTGCAAAACAGAAAAACAAAAATGGTGAAGTGGCTTGGAGGTGTTACAGATCGTGTTTTAGCTTTTGGATAGCTTGCATAGATGGAAAGGAAGGTATGTGAACTGGTTTGGGCAAGAATGCTTGAAAGGATTGAGAGTTGGAACTCAATCTGCAGAGGTTGCTCTGTTTGAGCAGTTTCAAGGTGATTCTGAGTTTTGGGAGGGATCAGAGGTGTTAGGGTCGTGCAATAGCTTGGTTATGATCTGTGGAATGTGTTTGATAACTTTGTCTAAGTGTTTGTAAGCTGGTTTGTAAGTTGTTACAAGTTATGTCATGTTTCTTCTATGTGAAGCAAGAAAATGCCAACTTTCTTCTAGGCTTGTACAGGCCCCTCAAAATGTGCTGCATCTTTTTGTCTTGATCAGTGTGTTATGTCCATGAATCTTGTGTCCAAAGATATGCATTGTACCTCTTGATTTTCAAACTTGACATAAAGTGCTACTTTGCAAAAATGGATAAATCACTTTTTCCAATTAAGGCTTAATTCCTTGTGTAATGACTATATGAACAAAACAAAGCTAAAACACAGTGGATTGGCATTTAATTATTGAGTAAGAAAAGGATTAGAGGCCTGTAACTAGCTTGCCCATGCTGATTTGAAAAATTGCAAGGTGTATGAACATGTACATGGCCATGAATCAAAGTGACTTTTGCCCATTTTGCAAAATTCGATTCTCCCTAACCATGAGGTTGTTTGAGAAGTTCTTGGACATTTTGGAAAGCTTGGAATGTGTACTACAATCCATATTTGAAATGCAAATTTAAATTCCAAGTGGAAGTGTATGGAAAATGGCCTTGAAGTTAGGTAGAAAACCTTGTCAAAAAGGTCAAATTTTCACTAAGTTATGAATGGTTTAGTGCCCTTATTCAAAAATTTGTAACTTGAGATACAAGCCTCATTTGGAAAAACTTTGTGAATCAAAGTTGTAGATTATGCAACAAGCTACAACTTTCATGTTTTGACTTTTGTTTGAATCCAAATAAATCTTGGTGAAAAAGTGGGGCAAAGTTGGGAAAAAATTAGGGTTTTCCATAACTTAGAAAAATTCTAAGTTATGAAAAATTCCATTTCAAACCCTAATTTGCATTTCTTGGTTTCTTGGTGAATAAGTTTCATGATTTGGCATGTTTTGATGAAAAATGAATCTTGACTCTTGATTTTGACCAAAAAGTCAAAGTTTGACTTTTCAGTATACAGTCAAAATTGATCAATTGACTGGGAAATTCAACTGTCAATCTTGTGTATTTGGGATCTTTTGAGCTTGTTGAGAATGTCAAGACAATTCCATGGGGTCCTTGAGTCCATATGTGAGCTTGGTTTGCCATTGGCTAGGTCAAACAGTCAAAAATTAACCTTGTGCAGTCAAAACCCTAAAAATGATCATTTTGCCCTTTTGATGATCTGATCAAATTTCTTGTGGAATTGTGATCCAAACTTGATCAAATGGTCCATATGAGTTCATAATGTTGATGTGGGTCAATTTTCATGAGATTTGACTGTCAATTGGCCATAGTTGACTTTTTCCCCAATACAGTTGATTTCTAGGTCATCTGTCCAATTGACTGGGAAAAACTTGGAATCAAGACTTGAAACTTGGTATGGATAAACTTGGGAGTCCAACATGAAGCATGAAAGTCATCTTAGGCATTTTAGGTCAAAACATCTTTGTTTAAACACAAACCCTAATTTGGGTCCATAGTGCAAGGAGAAATCTTGAGCAGAGAAAACCCTAACTGGATCTTGATCTTCAAAGGTCTTGTGATGAGAAAATGTTGAGGAAATGGGAGGGCAAATTTTGGGCTACAACAGTTGCCCCTGTTCAATCTTCTTGGACCTGAAGAGTTATATTGGCAAGTTTGCCTTTCGTGACTCGAGGGTAAAAGGAGATTGGACACTAGAGTGCCCGGAAATTTGCACTCGCATGCTGGAGTCTCAACAGTGTGGTGTCGGGAATGGGCTTACAGATGCCATTTGGAGAGATGGTGGATAGGAAGATGGGCTTATAGATGCCATCTGAAGATGTGACAGAACCTTGTCTGGAATGGGCTTATAGATGCCATCTGAAGCGTTGATCGCATAAGAGATTCCTTAGCGAGAACTTGTGTATTTGAGAAAGACAGATGTTTCCCTGGCTTGTTACAGGTGTTTGATCTTCAATCTCTTTATGCAGATATGCCCTGGCTAGATACAGGTGTCGAGTCTATAAACGGTTGCTCACAGATGTGCCCTGGCTGGATGCAGGAATCGAATCCGGAAATAGTTGTCAACAGATATGCCCTGGCTGGATACAGGAATCGAATCTTCGAACTCTTCAGACGTGCCCTGGCTAGATACAGGAATCGAGCCTGGAAATGTGGTCAACAGATATGCCCTGGCTGGATACAGGAATCGAATCTGGAAATGTTGTAGTTGATAGATGTGCCCTGGCTAGATACAGGAATCGAATCTTCGAACTTCTTCAGACGTGCCCTGGCTAGATACAGGAGTCGAGTCTGGAAACTGATCACTCTCAGATGTGCCCTGGCTAGATACAGGTATCGAATCTGGAATTGTGACAGTTGAAGGTAGTTGTCTTTGGGATTGTCTTTTTCCCTGAAAAGGCAAAAAACATAAGTTGTACGCAATGTCATGATGTATGATATGCATGATGTCATGCTGTTCAACATGAGATAGTGTTGTATGCACTTTATCATGTATGTAAGCAAGATGTATGAAAAATGTGAAATGTTTATGAATGTATTTTCGTCTTAGGAAAATAAATCCTTGACGATTGACCGGAGAATTGCTCTGTGGCAGAGATACTTTGCTGAAGTTTTGATGAGAGGCCTGCTGAGGACTTCAATGATGGATTCCGCTGGGGATAATGATGATAAACTCCGCTGGGGATAACCGAGGATAGACTCTTGCCGGGGATTGAAGGAACTTTGCCGAGGGCGATCTTCCGTGGCAATTAGCTGAGGATAACCCAGTTATAAGCCCTTGTGAGGAATAACTCTGAATAAAGCTCGGGAGAGACGTCCGTACCCTGCAGGGAACCAGCTTCCAGAATCTACTGGGGATGAGCTTCAAGACCTGCCGGGGAATGTTGTGCCTTTTCAGGATTGACGGGGAACCAACTCTGCTTGGGGAAAGTATTGATGAATCTTGCCTTACTCAGCAGGGAGTTGAGATGATTTGGTCACAACCTTCATTCGAACCTACCTTGGCACCTTGGTGGACAAAGCAACCAGACTGCATCAGACAACTTTACATTGCCCCTGTCTCTGATGTCACCTGTAATTAATCTCTTGTTTTATATGCAAATATTTATGAATCAGCAATTTAATGTCAAATGCATATATCAAAAATGAACATTGGACGTTCTTCGCAAAACAAAACAGAAAAGAGAAAAACAATGGCAATTTGTATAGACAAGTGAATTTGTATTGATTTGAATTTTGCCTGTGAATAGGCATTTTTGTACAAGAGGCTGACATCCTAGTGAGAGGACGCCGCCAAATAACATAGAGTTTACAATTTTGAAAAGGAAACAAAACAGCTATGTGAACAATCCCACTGGGTTCCAACTCTGCTATCGCCTTTATGTCTCCGAGCATCTCATCGCTTTGCTGCCTAGTTGAAGATGAAGCTGATTGGTTGATGCCGAAGTCTGAGCCAGATAGTTGACGTCGAATTCCGGATGCGAAGTGATCCAATGAGACACAGTGTTACGCTTTATCCCTAACTTTTGCCTGGACTGCCCTTTCGGGTTTTCAGCCCACCGGGATACCCATTTTTGCCCAAGCCGCCTTTCCAGGTTTTCGACTTGCCGGGTGTACAGATTTTTATTCATTTCATCCCTTATTTTTGCCCGAACCCTTTTGGTTCGCCGGGAGGCCCTTATTTTTGCCTAGGTATGTCAACCTAGCGGGTCTTTTATTTATGCGTAGTATTTTTTCACCATGTCTGCATTGGCGGGGTGAGGAAGGTCGTCACCATCCATGGTGGTTAGGATCATGGCCCCTCCTGAGAACACATGTTTAACCACAAATGGCCCTTCGTATGTAGGGGTCCATTTGCCCCGGGGATCACTTTGAGGAAGGATGATGCGTTTGATTACCAGGTCCCCAACTTGATACTCTTGTGGTTTGACTTTCTTGTTAAATGCCCTGATCATGCGTTTTTGATACGTCTGACCATGACAGATAGCGGTGAGTCTCTTTTCGTCAATCAGATTTAATTGGTCAAGTCGAGTCTGGATCCAGTCATCTTCACTCAAGTCTGCATCCTTCATTATTCGGAGAGAGGGTATCTGGACTTCAATTGGCAGGACTGCCTCCATACCATAGACCAAGGAGAAAGGAGTTGCCCCGGTTGATGTCCTTGCTGAGGTACGGTACCCGTGGAGAGCGAACGGTAACATCTCGTGCCAATCTTTATAGGTCACTGTCATCTTCTGCACAATTTTCTTGATATTCTTATTAGCTGCCTCTACAGCCCCATTCATCTTTGGCCGGTAAGGAGAAGAGTTATGGTGCTGTATCTTGAATTGTTCACAGAGTTCAGTGATCATCGTGTTATTGAGATTGGTACCATTGTCCGTAATGATTCTTTCTGGGACGCCGTACCGACAGATCAGATTATGCCGGATGAAACGTTCCACGACGCTCTTGGTTACTGTGGCGTAGGAGGCTGCCTCAACCCACTTCGTGAAGTAATCGATCGCCACTAAGATGAAGCGATGCCCATTGGATGCCGTCGGTCGGATCTCACCGATCATATCAATTCCCCACATCGCAAAAGGCCAAGGTGCCGTCAGGACATTCAGAGGAACTGGAGGAATATGCACCTTGTCAGCATAGATCTGGCATTTGTGACAAGTTCGGGCGTGTTGGTAACAATCAGCTTCCATTGTGGACCAGAAATATCATGCCCGAAGGATTTTCTTAGCCATGGTGTGTCCACTGGAATGTGTCCCAAATGTACCTTCATGCAGTTCCAACATGATCTTCTCTGCTTCAGCCTTATCCATACAACGTAGTAGAGTTGAATCATGATTCCGTTTGTAGAGGATGTCGTTACTGAGGAAGAATTTCGCCGCGAACCTTCTCATGAACTTCTTGTCATTGACCGATGCACCTTCAGGGTATTCCTGAGCTTCCAAATACCTCTTCACCTCATGATACCAGGGTTTTTCAGTCACCTTCTCGGCTCCAAGATCGCAGCAGTATGCCGGTTCGTCCAGCTTCCAAATAATGATCCGGGGAGCCTCATTGTCCCATTTAACTTTGAACATCGAAGACATTGTAGCTAGTGCGTCCGCTAGCTGGTTCTCCTCTCTTGGGAAGTGCTCAAAAGTTATTTCTTCAAAGTGGGGAAGCAAGGTTGACACATACTCCTTGTAAGGAATAAGATTTGGGTGTTTCGTATCCCACTCGCCCTTGATCTGATTGATCACGAGAGCGGAATCTTCGAAGACACTCAGAAACTTGATCCTTAAGTCGATTGCAGCTTGTAAACCCATGATACATGCTTCATATTCTGCCATGTTGTTGGTGCAGTTGAAACACAATCGGGCGGTGAGTGGAGTATGAGTTCCTTTGGGAGATATGATTACAGCGTCGACGCCGTTACCCAAAGCATTGGAGGCTCCATCAAAATGCATAGACCATCGGGGTCCTTCCTCAGGTCCTTCATCCGGTCCAGGTACTTCACAGTCAGTTACCACCATGATGTCTTCGTCCGGAAAATCAAAGTTCAATGATTGGTAATCGTCCACAGGTTGGTGTGCCAAATGATCCGCCAGTACACTTCCTTTAATAGCTTTCTGAGTTGTATACTGGATGTCATATTCTGTTAAGATCATTTGCCATCTCGCTATCCTTCCAGACAGAGCAGGCTTTTCAAATATGTACTTGATGGGATCCATCTTTGAAATCAGTAGAGTAGTGTGAGTCAGCATATACTGTCTCAGCCGGCGAGCAGCCCATACTAGAGCGCAGCAAGTCTTCTCAAGCAGTGAGTAACGAGACTCACAGTCGGTAAACTTTTTGCTCAAGTAATAAATAGCGTGCTCTTTTCGGCCAGACTCGTTATGCTGCCCCAGCACACACCCCATTGAATTATCAAGCACTGTCAAGTATAGTATTAAAGGTCTTCCTTCCACTGGTGGCATAAGAATGGGCGGCTCTTGGAGATATTCCTTTATCCTTTCAAAGGCGGCCTGACATTCATCGTTCCAGCGTACTACTTGATCTTTCTTCAGTAATTTGAAGATTGGCTCACAAGTAGCAGTCAGATGTGAGATGAATCGGGCAATGTAACTCAGTCGTCCCAGGAAGCCTCTGACTTCTTTCTCTGTCTTTGGAGTCGGCATCTCTTGTATGGATTTTACCTTGGCAGGGTCCACCTGAATACCTTTATCACTTACAATGAAACCTAGCAATTTTCCGGATCTTACCCCAAAGGTGCATTTGTTGGGATTCAACCTCAGCTTGTATAACTTGAGTCGGTCAAACAGCTTCCTCAAATGATCAAGGTGCTCCTCCTCAGTTTGAGACCTTGCAATCATGTCATCAACGTATACCTCAATCTCATGATGGATCATATCATGAAATAAAGCAACCATGGCACGTTGATAGGTTGCCCCAGCATTTTTCAATCCGAATGGCATGACCTTATAACAGAAGGTGCCCCACTGAGTCACAAAGGTAGTCTTTTCCATATCCTCCGGAGCCATCTTGATCTGATTATACCCTGAAAAGCCATCCATGAAGGAGAACACCTTGTGTTGTGCAGTATTGTCAACAAGAACATCTATGTGAGGTAAGGGGAAGTCATCCTTGGGGCTTGCCCTGTTCAAGTCCCTATAGTCGACACACATTCTGACTTTACCGTCCTTCTTCGGTACTGGCACCACATTGGCAACCCACTGAGGGTAAGAAGTCACTGCAAGAAAACCGGCATCGAATTGCTTCATAACTTCAGCCTTGATCTTTTCAGACATCTCTGGGCGCATACGTCGGACCTTTTGCTTTATCGGAGGGCAATCTTCCTTGGTTGGCAGGTGATGAACTACAATGTCGGCATCCAAACCAGGCATGTCTTCATAGGACCAAGCAAATATCTCCATGTAATCCTGTAGCATCTGGATCAATCGTTGCTTCACGCTGAGCTCTAGATTAGCCCCAATCTTGACCTCTTTCCTATCTGTCTCAGTACCCAGGTTAATCGTTTCTACCGGCTCTTCATGCGGTTGAATAGCCCTCTCTTCCTGAAGTAATAGTCTTGCGAGTTCACCAGGCACTTCGCAATCATCTTCACCTTCGTCTTCGGCCAAGTTGATCGGATTCTCGAAGTCATAACTGGCGGTAGCAGAGCTGTTACCAGTGAGATCCAGAGTGGATTGAAACCTGTATAAGTGAGTGTGTGTAAATATAGCTGTTTTGCAATATATATAACACAGAAAGAAAAAGAGCACAAGATTTGAAATGCAACAAACGTCCAATGTTTTGATTGATGATATATGGAAATGTCATACAAAAAAGCCCTTACAAATGGAGCTACGATGCCCCGGGTAGGACACCGAGCCAACAAAGTTTTAACATATTGTTTGTTACAAATTGGAAATCAAAAGAAATTAATTACTGCGTGACAAATGTGATAGGTGTAAAATCCTTTGCCGTCCAGTTGCTCGGTCCGTTGCTGGTAGTCGGGTAGATCCAACTGTCAAACTCTGCTTCTTCTACATCCTCCTCAATAGCATTCACCCTTGGGTTGGAGATAAACACCGGAGCCTTTCTGATCTTTTCCTTGCGCACAGCCCTCTGAGCCTCTGCAGTAAAGCCCAGCCCAAATTTGTCGTTCTTTTGAGTGAAGTCAGGAAGCTGACCCCAGTTTGCACAATTGCCTTTCTCGATTACAGCCCGGGCATCCTTCAAGGACGCCATCTTCAACGGAAAATCTTCTTCAACCACTGCCTCAGCCGATGCCAACACTGGGGGTACCTCCTCAAAATGCTGAAAGGGGGTTTCAATAAACTCCCCGTCCATCTCGATATACCGGAATGAATTCAAGTGACTCACCATGTATTCCTCCTCACCCTGCACAGTAACAATCTTCCCTTTGACAGGGTATTTGAGCTTTTGGTGTAGAGTGGAAGTTACTGCCCCAGCTTTGTGAATCCAGGGTCGACCCAATAAGCAGGAGTAAGATGGACGAATATCCATTACATAGAACGTTGAGTAGAAAACTTGGGAACCCACACGAATAGGGATGTCTACTTCACCGTGCACCATCCTCTTAGAACCGTCGAAGGCTCTAACAATAATGTTACTAGGTTTCAACTCTAGGCCCTCACAATCCAAGCGATCCAATGCTTTCTTGGGCAAAACATTCAGGGAAGAGCCGGTATCCACTAACACGTGTGCGAGAGTAGTGCCCCTGCATTCTATGGAAACATGCAGGGCATCATTGTGATTTTTCCCCTTGGCGGTAAGGTCAGCATCCGAGAACCCTAAGCCATTGTCAGCCGTCAAATTAGCCACACAGTCGGTGAATTGATCCGCGGAGGTCTCTTGCGGCACATGGGCCGTTTTCAGAAATGAAATCAGGGCTTTTGCATGGGCCTCTGAGCATAACAGTAATGACAGCATAGAGATTTTGGAGGGAGTATGCCCCAACTGTTCAACAACATTAAAGTCACTCTTTTTGATAATTTTAAGGATTTCCTCCATTTCTTGTTGGGAGGCTTCCACAGCAGTCTTATTTTTTGGTGCCTCCGTCCTGGCAGGCGAATCGGTAGCAACTTCTTTGCCCCGAGTATCAGAGGACTCGGCGGCAGTAGTAGACACAGAAACTTGAATTGGAACATGCACACTTGCGGGTGTGATGGTGAGAGGCTTTCGGATAACAGGCGGTGCAATGTCAGGCGAGAAGAGCCTGCCACTGCGGGTAATCTTTGCGGGACCAGTGATGCTACTGATACTGGTATTGGTGTTGAACTCTTGCTTCACCCCAAGCACATACACGTCGGCTCCATAATGCCATAGGACCGCTTTATCAGACTCATATGGGAGAGGCCCCGGGACAGTAATAGTGATGGGTGCAACAGACATAATTTGGACTGGTTTCTTTACGGGAGCTTTGGCAGGATTGTAAATTGTGACAACAGATATTTCTTCAATGGAAACAGACGGAATAGCAGTTTTCTTGAACAGAATCTCCTTGCTATCCATCAGGCCTTGGATGCCTGATTTCAGCAGTGGACAACCGGTAGGGATAACAGCACACAGGAGGCAACCCTTACTACAACCCGGAAATAAACCGGCTAGTAGTAAGTTCCTCTTAACAGTCAAAAGAGGGGTAACAACTTCATTCACCGAAACAGCATACAACTCTTCCTCAATGGCATTTACTCTATGCTGGGGCATAGGAGCAGTTACAACATTTGGTCTCTCAGGCGCTTCAAACTGAATTTCCTTCGCGTCGATAAGATCTTGCACTTTGTTTCTCAAGGCCCAACAATCATCAGTAGTGTGCCCGGGACTATCAGAATGATAAGCACACCGGGCATTTGGGTTATACTTAGGAGATACAGTGTTGACGACCTTAGGAGCTTCTTTGAGGGTCACCAAGTTGGTTGATAATAGTTGGGGTAAAATTTGAGATAAGGTCATACTCAACCGAGTATACTGTCTCTTGGGCCTTTCACCTCTTTGTTGATTGTACTGCTGAGGAGCGGCAACAGGTTTTGAAATGACCAAAGCATTGACGGCTTGGTGACTTTCTGGCTTGACTTGTCTTCTAGGACCATAGACGGCGCTTGCTTCTTTCTTGAAAGGTCTTTTCTCAGTACTTGTAGAGGCAGCCTTTTGTATCTTGCCTGACCTGATGCCAGCTTCAATTCTTTCTCCTGTCAGAATCAAATCCGTAAACCCAGCGGAGGAGTTACCAACCAAATGATTGAAAAACGGACCAGACAAAGTCCCTAGGAACATATCAACCAGCTCACGATCAGTTAATGGAGGCTGCACCCTGTGATACGGTGGGAGAACTGACTTGAGGTTTGCGTTTGTATTCGCACTTGTGCGGTTAGCAAGAGTCGCCACCGACTTTTTATTTTATCCTAAAGGAAAGGTTAAAAAAGCACAGCAAAAACCTTTTGAGATATTTCGTGGGTTCGGGGGGTAGATTATGAAAAGGGAAGGTGTTAGCACCCTTTTCATCCATGGTTATCCATGGGCTCTTAGTTACTTGGTTTTTTTAGATCACTTGCCTTGTTTTTTTCGATTGCTTTGAAAATGGTGTGTGTGTGGGTGCTTTTTGAAAATGTTTTGGAAAAAGATGCCTTGTCTTAGGCAACTAATGTATTTGACTCGTGTTTGAGTGTTTTACAAAAGTGTGAATCTTTTCGAAAGGATGTTTTCAAATGTTTTTGGGAGTTTGTTTGAAAGTGTTGTGGATTGTGGTTTTTGAAAAGAAGGCAAGTGTTTTTGCAAGTTTGATCTCAAGTAACTAAGAGTTTTGTCTACCCTATTGTACTCAAAGGTTTTTGTCATGTTTTAACCCTTTTTAACAATTTTGTTCCACCATTGAAATTGATGGACAATCTTGCGTTTAGGAAGTTTATTCGGGACGGGCGCGGGTCATCGTTTAGACCATAATTGCAACGGCGTTAAATGTCTTTGGGCAATTTTCTTTAAGGGACTTGATCATTTGTTTTTGTTTGTTTTTGAAAAGTTTTATCGAGGGACTATGATCATTCAAATTGTCTGCTTTGCCCAAAGAAGTTCAACATACAATATGGTCCATTTATTTGAAGGCAACAAAGTGGAGTACCCTAGGGGTGTTAGTGTGCAAGTGTGTTTTATTGCATACAAGAGTTTTTCTTTGAATTAGGTTTTTCTATTTCATTGATTTTATCTTGCCATACACGTCCTAATTACTAGCAATAAGAAGCGGAAATGTAAAATCCTACGCTATTACAATAGTTAGGGGAGGGGGATACACATTTGTACATGGGGGGTTCAACGAGAAAAATAGACAAAAAAGAAAATAGCGGAAAACAAGATATATAGAGAGAGGGAGGGAGCCCGCGCGCTGTTGGGAGGCCATCAGAAGTTCTGACCCAGATCCGCTGTCAGATGATCAACCTGTTGGTGAAACTGGATGAGTCAGAACTTCTGACTCTAGAACCTGCAAAACAGAGCCTTGTTAGTGGGGAAACCAGAGGTTCTGATTTCCCTGCGCTGTAAGACAGAAGTTTGTTAGTGGAGAACCCAGAAGTTCAGATTCTGCTGAAAAGACAATAACTCTCAGAGGTTCTGATGTCATTGACAGCAAAACAGGCTTCAGATGTGCTAACGTCAAAGTCAGCACCTGGCTTTTTCCTGCACTAATCAGAACATCTGCAATCCTGTTGTTACTCCACAAAACAGAAAACATATTTGGAACAGATCCAGCAAAACAGCAAAATGTCTCAGAGGTCAGAATCACCAAGGTCACGGGCGAGTCCTAAACTGGCTCAGAACGTTCTGAGGTATGAGAGTCCTCAGAACATAAACAGCAATAACATGAATATTTACATTATGTTACTTGAATATGCACAGCTGATGATGCTTAACAGTGTGGTGAGGGTCAGCAGGTGCTTACCTGACTTTCTGGAAAAATGGTGGGTGAAAGTTAGTTTTTGGTTCTGGTGGTATTCTGGACAGATTTGGAAAAGGGGAAGTGAAGGTGTATGCGTGTATAGGGTCAGAAGTTTGGAAAGAACGTTTTTGGTTTACAGAAAAGAGCTGGGTGTTTGATGAAGTTGAAGGTGAGAAACTTTATGAAACAAAGCTGGAAATTTTGGCAGAGTTTCAGAATGCTGTGTTGCTAGGAGTTTCGTTTCTCTCTTATCAATTTTCTGTTTCTTTTCTTGAACTTCTTGAACATCTTTTGCAGTGGTGAAAGCTCTCTATTTATAGGCAAAGTTCTTGTGGATGTCTTGAACATTTAAGGCGCCAACAGAGTTTGAATTTGTTCTTTGACAGAAATTCCTGGGAAGTTGTGATAACAGCTATCTTTCAGCCTAGGTAGCAGCAGCAGGCGTAGATTGGGGGAAGTGACCTCTGAAATGGGCGGTGGCGTGAAGACCCATGCCAGAATCTGTACAAAGCATTTTCCAAGCCACACGTGAATGCTCAGGAGTGGTTGGAAGCATTAATGGGCATTAAATGGTGACAAGACCTGTCAATACCAACATTCTGGTTGTTGAATCAGCAGCGTAAACCACGCTCTGGCCTTGGCTACCTGTTGTCTTAGCAAGCTCTGGAGATTCTCCTGGTTTTCTGGTACGTTCCTTGGATCTACTTCTGGACAATCTGGACTTAGAGATTCTGTATCAATGTGACACCTATCCCTCTGACCTTTCATCTTCTGTCTTCAACCTGTTCTGAAGGAGCCTTTATACTTTCATATTTCTCTTGCATTCCTTTAGCAAGTTCTGACTGAGCTTGTGTAACTGCTGAAGGGGTATGTTCTGTTTGAGGCTTACACTCTGAACCACGTTTATAACTTCTGATTGAACTGATGTAGCCGCTGAAGAGATAACTTCTGACCCTCCTGAGCCAAGCTTGCAACTTCTGACCGTCTTCATCTGGAATGGATCCAGAAGTTCTGAAGCGCTGATTTTTTTCCAAAAAACATTTATTTTAAAGAAACATTCTAAGCACTTAGAATTTGATTTTCCTCAAGATGAAAGCGTTGTTTTTGGAGTTTGTGAGATCATCTTGCTCTTGTAAGTGACTTGCTTGGGCAAAAGGGTAACTCAGGACTTGGATTTGTTCCAGGGGATTTTAAAAAATCTAAGATGGTTTCCTAAAGAAAGGGAGGGAAAATTTTGGGGTACAACAGTTGCCCCTGTTCAATCTTCTTGAACCTGAAGAGTTAGATTGGCAAGCTTGCCTTTCGCGACTCGAAGGTAAAAGAAGATTGGACACCAGAGTGCCCTGAAATTTGCACTCGCATGTTGAAGTATCAGCAATGTGATGTTAGGAATGGGCTTACAGATGCCATTTGGAGAGGTGATAGATAGGGAGATGGGCTTATAGATGCCATCTGAAGACGTGACAGAACCTTGTCGGGAATGGGCTTATAGATGCCATTTGGAAGTGTCGATCACATAAGAGATTCCTTAGCGAGAAATTTGTATATTTGAGGAAGACGGGTGTTTTCCTGGCTTGTTACAGGTGTTTGATCCTCAATCTCCTTATGCAGATGTGCCCTGGCTAGATACAGGTATCGAATCTACAATCGGTTGTTCACAGATGTGTCCTGGCCGGATACAGGAGTCGAATCTGGAAATAGTCATTAATAGATGTGCCCTGGCTGGATACAGGAATCGAATCTTCGGACTCTTCAGACGTGCCCTGGCTAGATACAAGAATCGAGTCTGGAAATGTTGTAGTTGACAGATGTGCCCTGGCTGGATACAGGAATCGAATCTTCGGACTCTTCAGACGTGCCCTGGCTAGATACAGGAATCGAGTCTGGAAATGTTGTAGTTGACAGATGTGCCCTGGCTGGATACAGGAATCGAATCTTCGGACTCTTCAGACGTGCCCTGGCTAGATACAGGAATCGAGTCTGGAAACTGATCACTCTCAGATGTGCCCTGGCTAGATACAGGTATCGAATCTGGAATTGTGACAGTTGAAGGTAGTTGCTTTTGGGATTGTCTTTTTCCTGAAAAGGCAAAAATGTAAGTTGTATGCAATGTCATGATGCATGATATCATGGTGTTCAACATGAGATGTTGTATGCGTTTCATCCTGTATGTAAGTAAGATGTATGAAAATGTGAAATGTTTATGAGTGTAATTTCATCTTAGGAAAATAAATCCTTGACGAACGGCCGGAGAATTGCTCTGTGGAAGAGATATTTGGCCGAAGTTTGATGAGAGGCCTGCTGAGGATTTTAACGACGGATTCCGCTGAGGATAATGATGATAAACTCCGCTGGGGAACTCCAAAGATAAACTCTGCTTTGGAATACCAAAGATAGACTTCGCTGGGGATTGAAGGAACTTTGCCGAGAGCGATCTTCCGTGGCTTTTAGCTGAGGATAACCCAGTTAAAAGTCCTTGTGAGGAAATGACTCTAAATAAAACTCGGGAGAGACGTCCGCACTTCGCCGGGGATAAGTGTGATCCTGCATATGTAGCCAAGCTTTTAGGTTAAGAAATTTGTACAAAATCTTTTGAATTCATTGTTTTGCATATTTGATTTTGTAAAATCTTTTCATATCTTTTTTCATGTTATTTTTGTTCAATCAGCTCAAATTAAACCAAAACTTGCCTAATTAGAATGTGCATGAGATCTTGAGGCTAGAATGTGCATAAAAAGATTTTTTTAGGTCAAGTTTATATTTTCTACATATTTAAATAATTTAAATGAATTAATATTAATATAAATTCAAATAAATAATTAAAAAATGGGAAAATACTTCCCCTTGGGCTTAATGGTCGTGCATAGGCTTGGCATGAAGAAACTTGGAAGAAAAATGGGCCCATTTGCATTTTTGGATCATTTGAACCATTGTTGACTTTTCAAAATTCCCAAAAATTTCCCAACTTCCACAAGGCATAACTTGCTCAATTTTTAAGCTTTTCACATGTTCTTGGACATTTTGGAAAGGTCTTTGAGTCCTTTAACCAATGCCTTTGGTCCCATGTCATTTTGATTTACCAATCTCAAGTTATGGCCTTTGACTTAAAGTCCCTTTTTGTTGACTTTTGAAAATGACCTATAATGTTGAAATTGATAACTTTTTGTGAGAGCATTTCTTGGACTTGGAATATGAAGATGAGTTGTAGGAAATGTCTTTCTCTTCAAAATGAGCTTTGGATGGAATTTTTCTGATAATCCATGTGAAAGTTATGCCCTGGTCAATTTCAGTTGATTTTTCAGCTGTCCAAATATAGCAACTTTTGCATCTTGATGATTTTCTGAGCCAAATTTGAGAATCATGATCAAGCATTGATCAAATGATGTTTGTGGCTTCAAAATGATATATTGACCAAAAATTTGAACTTTTGACTGTCAAATGACCATTTTGCCCCTACAGTTGACTGTAATGCAATCTAGGGTTTTAACTGTGCAATTTTGAGCTGAATGCCTTGAAACTTGATATGAGGATACTTGACCATCTTTGTGGACATATGAGACTTGATTGGCCCTTTGAAAACTTCCTTTTCTTGATCAGAACCCAAACCCTAGTTTTGACTGTATGGGAGACTGTTGCACTGCACAACCCTTGGGGAATTTTGTGACTTGACTTGGCAATTTCTTGAAGAATATGGGAGGGCAAATTTTGGGGTGCAACAGTTGCCCCTGTTCAATCTTCTTAGACCTGAGGATGCAGATTGGCGGACGTGCCTTTCGTAATCCGAGGGTGGAAGATGATTGAACACTAAAGTGCCCAGAAATTTGCGCTCACATAGTGGCAGTGATGATGGGGGAATGGGCTTATAGATGCCATTTGGAGATTGCTGGATAGGGTGATGGGCTTATAGATGCCATCTGGATGTCGATTGCGTAAGAGATTCCTTGGCGAGAACCTGCATACCTGCAAAAGAAAAAGAATGAGTACCTGACACGTTGCAGGAGCTGATTTTAGATGCTTGGTATAAATATGTCCTGACTGGTTACAGGAGCTGAGTCTGGAGCTTCAAACGCTGATGAATGAACCAGGAATGGTTACTGCCTTAGCATGAATGGTAAGAGAACCTTGGGTGATTTTAACTTCAACAACGCTCGTTGAGAAAAATCTTGGCGGGAATTACCATCTTTGCCATATTGGGAAGAGAACCATAGGCAATTATAATTTGAAAGGAATGATCACCTCACTCAACGTCGGAGAGGGAAACATCTGAAAAGGAATTGTCACCTCACACACCGTCGGAGAGGGAATCATAGGAAGAAGGAATTACCACCTCACACACCGTCGGAGAGGGGACCATAGGAGACTGCTGAGTCTTTCTCAGAAAAATCTGTTGGGAGTCGATTTAGCTGGACTAGAGGAGGTCTTGAAATATCTTCAACTGGAATAAGTATCAGAACATTGCCCTATCTGGTTTACATCTGGACTATATCTGGAAGGATACCTGGAAGCAGCATCAGAACGTCACCATCTCTGGGTCATATCTGAAACTATATCTGAAGGATACCTAGAAGCAGTATCAGAACGTCACCATATCTGGATCATATCTGAAACTATATCTGAAGGATACCTGGAAGCAGTATCAGAACGTCACCATATCTGGATCATATCTGAAACTATATCTGAAGGATACCTGGAAGCAGTATCAGAACGTCACCATGTCTGGATCATATCTGAAACTATATCTGAAGGATACCTGGAAGCAGTATCAGAACGTCACCATGTCTGGATCATATCTGAAACATACCTGGAAGCAGTATCAGAACGTCACCATGTCTGGATCATATCCGAAACTATATCTAGGAGGAAATCTGGAAGCATTATCAGAACGTCGCCATATCTGGATCATATCCGAAACTATATCGAGAAGGAAATCTGGAAGCAGTATCAGAACGTCACCATATCTGGGCTTACATCTGAAACTATATCTAGAAGGAATTCTGGTAGTTGATAGTAGTCATTTTCGTATTGACCTTTTTCCTGAAAAGGCAAAACATAATTGTATGCAAAATCATGATGCATGAACTGTATGTTTTCAAAATTAATGAGATTCGTGTAGCATGATGCATATGCATGACGATGTGATGTTTATGAGTGTATTTTTGTCTAAGAAACTAAATCCTTGACAGGTGCCGGGAAGTCACTCCTGGGCTGATGTTGAAGAAGAGCTTTTGCTTCCGCTGGGGATGATAGCTGCAAGTGTACCGGTAGGAGAAGATAACTCCGTTGAGGAATAAACTTGGCAAATGACGGATTCTGCGGGGAGAGATGATACTCTAGTGACCATGCTGAGAAGAAATACTCTGTGGGGAGATGCTTTTGCTGAATTGTTGAGGATGACTCGCTGAGGATACCTTGCTGTATTGGAAGTATGAATGGACTTCGCTGGGGTAAGAAGACTCTGTCGACGATGCTCTTTCCGTGGCTTTTGGCTGAGGATAACCCAGTTATATCCTGTTAAGGAAATAACTCTTTAAATCAAGCTGGACGACGCGTTCGTGCTCTGCGAGGGGAAGCTTCCAGAATTTACTGGGGATAAGCTTACTGCTTGGGGATATGAATTCCAACTTTCCTGGGGGAATTGGATTGGACTCTCCTGGGGAGGTATTGAACTGTATTGGTTATGTTCTTCAACAGGACCTACCCTGATACTTTGGAGGATAGAACAATCATACTGCTCAGACCAACCTTTATTGCCCCTGTTTCTTGTGGGGTGCTGATAGTTGTTGGCGGTCAAACCTTCTTCTGGTAGACAGGTGGCAGGACATAGTCGTACGCTTTAATCCCTAACTTTTGCCTGGACCGCCCTTTCGGGTTTTCAGTCCACCGGGATACCCATTTTTGCCCAAGCCGCCTTTTCAGGTTTTCGACTTGCCGGGTGTACAGATTTTTTTTATTTCATCCCTTATTTTGCCCGAACCCTTTTGGTTCGCCGGGAAGCCCTTATTTTTGCCTAGGTACGTCGACCTAGCGAGTCTTTGATTTTGCGTAGTATCTTTCGACTGTGTCCACGCTCTTAGAATGCAGGGAGATGTCCCTGGCTGCTTGTGTTGCCATATTGCCAGAAGGTGTCTGATCGTGCAAGATTCGTTGCTGGAGTGCCCCAAATGACTTAGGCAGAGATTTGCCCCAGGCTTTTTGGCCTTTGAGAGATTCTCCGAATCTTGATTGGACTGCTCCAGATAATGGACCATGGTCATGTCTGCCCCTTGATTGGAGGTACTTTTGTTCATTAGGTATTCATCGTGCGAATTTCCCTGCTGTTCAAACAAAAAGTCATATGCAAACAAAGTTATGTTAAAAATGCAAAGCCTATGTCTGTCTTGAAGATTTTGAAAATGCATTCTTTTTCATAAAACAAGTGAATGTTTGTAAAACGTGATGTCAACCCCGTATTTACCGTAGGCCTTCAGGAGTCAGGATACCTTTCGTGACAGTATGCTTTCGAACTAACCCATGCTTCAGCTAGGACTTTTAAGGGTTATAACGTGGCTTGGTTCACGGTTTAAGAAACAAAGGATAAAGGCTCAAATTATTTGTACCCACCCGCTCTTCGTGATGTTCTCCAAACCTAAACTCAGTTGATCATACGTTAGACCTTGTTTGAGTCTTTGCTTTGATGTTCTGGTAATGGCTCAGATGTTGATAGCTTATTTTGAATAGGCAGTCCTTCTTTGTTTTTGTTGAGGGTTTGTGAGACCTCTTTTTTTTGTTATCCCTATTTTTTGCCTGAACTGTTTCCTTTTTGGAATTACAGTCAGCGGGATGCCCCAGTTTCATAAGTCTCTTTTCATAGGTTTAGACTTTTTGGGCTTTATGAATTTTGATGATGACTGCCTGTCCTTTTGATTGTTCTGAACCATTACTGTCTTTGTTCGTTTCGTAAAGATCTCTTCGGTGCCATTCGTCATGCACTTGGATCAACTGAGAGAACTACCCTGCCCCAGGTTATGATTAAGGGTTTTGATTTTCGAAAATAAAAACTCCTACTTCTTTGGCTCTGATGGGTTGACGAGGGATTATCATCCTTATAACTCCAGTGTTTAGGGATTGAAGCAATGCCTGTACCTCATCAGCGGGGTTTGTTCAAAGCATACTGTAATGATCGCGGTATCGTTTTCGTCATCCTCCCTCAAGAGGCTTAGAATTTTAGATCCAGAGTTGACATCAGAAAAAATATGAAAAGAAATTTGAATATAATGAAAACAATTGTATTAATTCTCAAAACAGACGTATGCGATGCATTGATAACATAAAAGAGTTTGCTATGACATTAATCGTTTGTATAAGCAATGAAAAATACAACTCAAAATTCAAATAAACAAGAGGTCTTCAATGATTGGGCAACGGAGCAGTGATTATGTTCGGAGTCTCAGACACTTCAAACTGAATCTCCCCGGCGTCGATCATGTCTTGAATTTTGTTCTTGAGAGGCCAACAGTTGTCTGTAGTATGCCCCGGGCTATCTGAATGATATGCGCACCTATCATTGGGATGATAGTTGGGTGCGGAAGTGTTCGGATTCCGAAGAGGAGCCCTTAAGGTGATCAGCCCTGCCTTCAACATTTGTTGCAGTGCTTGATCCAGCGACATGTTGAGTTTGGTGTACTGCCGTTTCTCCTTTCGCTGCTGCCCCTGTCCTTGTTGAGCAGATCCAGGATTGGAGATTTGGATTGCCCCTGCCTCATGACGACCCTTTTTACCGTGCACGGCATTGGATTCTTTCTTTCCATGATGAGGCTTTTTATCAGCAGGTGCAGCCTCTTGAATTTTCCCAGACCGGATGCCAGCTTCTATTCGCTCCCCAGTCAAGATAAGATCTGTGAATCCAGCAGATGAATTCCCAATTAGGTGGTTGTAGAACGGACCAGACAGGGTCCCTAAGAACATATCAACAAGTTCCCGATCAGTCAGAGGTGGTTGTACTCTTCCAGCAAGGTCCCTCCATTTCTGCGCATATTCTTTAAAACCTTCACTTGACCCTAACGACATACCCTGGAGTTGGGTACGCGTAGGAGCAAGGTCGGCATTATATTGATACTGCTTGTAGAAAGCAGTAGCCAACTCCTCCCAGTTACGAACCTTGGTCCCATCCAGCTGATAGAACCATTCGAGATGAGTCCCTGAAAGACTCTCCTGGAAGAAGTGGATCCATAAATTCTTGTCCACCGTATATGGCTGAATCTTCCGAACATAGGACCTTAGATGCAGCTTGGGGCAAGACGCCCCGTCATACTTAGTGAAGGATGGTGCTTTGAACTTCCGAGGAATAACCACACCAGTTGACAAACCCAGATCTCCGAAATCCAGCCCAGGTACCTGTTGAACCTCCATAGCCTTCAACCTATCCTCCAACTGTTTGTACTTGTCCTCAGCCGGAGGGTATTGTTCGTCGTCGAAATCTGTTTCATTGTCAGAGACCACTGGACTGGGCACCCTTTCCTCTGGATGACTGCTCTTCCCCACAGATGGAGTTGTCCTCTCGGTTTCAATCTGCGGTGTATTCCCAGATCTGCGCCTAGGGCTGAACAAGACAGTCCTCTTCTTCTTCTTGTCCTTCTTCAGAAGCAGAGCCTTCAGGTCTTGTTGCCCCTGGGTCAGATTCATGATCAGCTCTTGGAACTGGGCGTTCTGAGCCTGGAGGTCCTTGATAGTCTGCTCGGTTGATGATTCAGGATTCATGACGATCGGCTGAAATAAACAGCGGAGAAGGGTAAGCAACCTGTCAAAGGGATACCTGCAATGCAATGAGATGTATGATATGCATGCAATGTTTTCAAGGACCTCGCGGGGTAAACAGAGAAACTTTGTTAACATTTGGAACCGGTAGCTTGATTGAAGGAACTTCATGTTGTTGAGAGTCCTTCTTCAAGGGTCAAAGGCTCACCATATCCAGTGGGTCATAGCCCCTGACAACCTTGGCTAGAGGAAAATAAATCCTCTTTGCCCCTTGCTGGGATAGTTGTTCATCATGACCTGCATCACAAGCCCTTGAGATCCTTGAAATGGGTTAGGGTGTATGCAATGGTATGCAATGGTATGATGTCATGCTATGCATGGGGTGAAGTAGGTAAACCCTGTTATGAGTCCCAATTAAAGACTATAAACAAACCCTGCAAGAAATTCAGTATACTTTGTCATGAGTCCCAATTAAGGACTATA
The DNA here is from genome assembly GCA_948472305.1 of Vicia faba. Taxonomy (NCBI): domain Eukaryota; kingdom Viridiplantae; phylum Streptophyta; class Magnoliopsida; order Fabales; family Fabaceae; genus Vicia; species Vicia faba. The sequence continues at coordinate 507,801,377 of OX451739.1, read as the reverse complement.
AACAAAACCTGCAAGAGATCTAGTAAACCCTGTTATGAGTCCCAGTTAAGGACTATAAACAAACCCTGCAAGAAATTTGGTAAACCTTGTCATGAGTCCTAGTTAAGGACTATAAACAACCCTGCAAGAAATTTAGTACCCTGTTATGAGTCCCAATTAAGGACTATAAACAAGACCTGCAAGAAATTTGGTAAACCCTGTCATGAGTCCTAATTAAGGACTATAAACAAGACCTGCAAGAAACAAGTGTTAGGTAACAAGCACGCAGATAGTCAAGTACGAAGGCACACAAGTCACCCAAAAGAGCCCTTAAGGTTTAGGCCAGCATGAGGTCTAGGTATTACCCTCTTTCAGTTTGTTGGTTAAGACTTGTCCTATCAGAAGTAACCGGGTTCTAGAGGATCCCAATATCACTGACTACCCTCAATCGGTCATAACTCCAGCATCGCAATCTTTTCTTGCGGCCAGAACCATCACGAGAGTTTAGCCTCAATGGGCGTAGCATACTGCTACTGTTTCTATTGGCCAAGTTGTGTCAATTAAGGTTCTAAGGTTGTTGGTGCTTAATGACTCCTTAGAAGACCCATATTCTCCTCGTTGCGACACAAGGGATATCGGTACAGACTAAGGTGCCACACCAACGTAGCCACTGCTTCACCTGTGTCGGTCTATGCCGGACAGGTCCCTCACAGCTTATGCTACCTAAACAGGGTATCCCCAAATCCGGGTTAGGATCTATGTAACTCCCATTCAACCCACAATAGTAAAGCAAGCAAATCAATACAAGTGAAAACACAGTCATGACCTAGCCCTAAGGTACACCTCACTTTAAGTATTTCTCCCCAGCAGAGTCGCCAGTTCTGTGATCCTGCATATGTAGCCAAGCTTTTAGGTTAAGAAATTTGTACAAAATCTTTTGAATTCATTGTTTTGCATATTTGATTTTGTAAAATCTTTTCATATCTTTTTTCATGTTATTTTTGTTCAATCAGCTCAAATTAAACCAAAACTTGCCTAATTAGAATGTGCATGAGATCTTGAGGCTAGAATGTGCATAAAAAGATTTTTTTAGGTCAAGTTTATATTTTCTACATATTTAAATAATTTAAATGAATTAATATTAATATAAATTCAAATAAATAATTAAAAAATGGGAAAATACTTCCCCTTGGGCTTAATGGTCGTGCATAGGCTTGGCATGAAGAAACTTGGAAGAAAAATGGGCCCATTTGCATTTTTGGATCATTTGAACCATTGTTGACTTTTCAAAATTCCCAAAAATTTCCCAACTTCCACAAGGCATAACTTGCTCAATTTTTAAGCTTTTCACATGTTCTTGGACATTTTGGAAAGGTCTTTGAGTCCTTTAACCAATGCCTTTGGTCCCATGTCATTTTGATTTACCAATCTCAAGTTATGGCCTTTGACTTAAAGTCCCTTTTTGTTGACTTTTGAAAATGACCTATAATGTTGAAATTGATAACTTTTTGTGAGAGCATTTCTTGGACTTGGAATATGAAGATGAGTTGTAGGAAATGTCTTTCTCTTCAAAATGAGCTTTGGATGGAATTTTTCTGATAATCCATGTGAAAGTTATGCCCTGGTCAATTTCAGTTGATTTTTCAGCTGTCCAAATATAGCAACTTTTGCATCTTGATGATTTTCTGAGCCAAATTTGAGAATCATGATCAAGCATTGATCAAATGATGTTTGTGGCTTCAAAATGATATATTGACCAAAAATTTGAACTTTTGACTGTCAAATGACCATTTTGCCCCTACAGTTGACTGTAGTGCAATCTAGGGTTTTAACTGTGCAATTTTGAGCTGAATGCCTTGAAACTTGATATGAGGATACTTGACCATCTTTGTGGACATATGAGACTTGATTGGCCCTTTGAAAACTTCCTTTTCTTGATCAGAACCCAAACCCTAGTTTTGACTGTATGGGAGACTGTTGCACTGCACAACCCTTGGGGAATTTTGTGACTTGACTTGGCAATTTCTTGAAGAATATGGGAGGGCAAATTTTGGGGTGCAACAATAAGCTTGCAGAATCTACTGGGGATGAGCTTTTGAGACCTGCCGGGGAATGTTGTGCCTTTTCAGGATTGACAAGGAATCAACTCCGCTTGGGGAAAGTATTGTCGCATCCTATCTTATTCTGCGGGGAATTGAGGTGATTTGGCCATATTCTTCAGTTGAACCTACCTTGGTGCCTTGGCGGACAAAACAACCAGACTGCAATAGACAACTCCACATTGCCCCTGTCTTTGATGTCGCTTGTAATTAATCTCTTGTTTTATATGCAAACACTTATGAATCAGCAATTAAATGTCAAATGCATATATCAAAAATGAACATTGGACGTTCTTCGCAAGACAAAACAAAAAGAGGAAAACAATGGTAATTTGTATGAACAAGTGAATTTGTATTGATTTGAACTTCGCCCGTGAATAGGCGTTTTTTGTACAAGAGGCTGACATCCTAGTAAGAGGACATCGCCAAATAGTATAGAGTTTACAATTTGAAAAAGGAAACAAAACAGCTATGTGAACAATCCCACTGGGTTCCAACTCTGCTATTGCCTTTATGTCTTCGAACGTCTCATCGCTTTGCTGTCCAATTTGAAGATGAAGCTGATTGGTCAATGCCGCAATCTGAAGCCAGATAGTTGATGCCGAATTCTGGATGCGAAGTGATCCAATGAGACATAGTGTTACGCTTTTATCCCTAACTTTTGCCTGGACCGCCCTTTCGGGTTTTCAGTCCACCGGGATACCCATTTTTGCCCAAGCCGCCCTTCCAGGTTTTCGACTTGCCGGGTGTACAGATTTTTTTCATTTCATCCCTTATTTTTGCCCGAACCCTTTTGGTTCGCCGGGAAGCCCTTATTTTGCCTAGGTATGTCAACCTAGCGGGTCTTTTATTTATGCGTAGTATTTTTTCACTATGTCTGCATTGGCGTGGTGAGGAAGGTCGTCACCATCCATGGTGGTTAGGATCATGGCTCCTCCTGAGAACACACGCTTAACCACAAATGGCCCTTCATAGGTAGGGGTCCATTTGCCCCGGGGATCACTTTGAGGAAGGATGATGCGTTTGATTACTAGGTCCCCAACTTGATACTCTTGTGGCCTGACTTTCTTGTTAAATGCCCTGATCATTCGTTTCTGATACGTTTGACCATGACAGATAGCAGTGAGCCTCTTTTCGTCAATCAGATTTAATTGATCAAGTCGAGTTTGGATCCAATCATCTTCATTCAAGTCTGCATCCTTCATTATCCGGAGAGATGGTATCTGGATCTCGATTGGCAAGACTGCCTCCATGCCATAGACCAAGGAGAAAGGAGTTGCCCCGGTTGATGTCCTTGCCGAGGTGCGGTACCCATGAAGAGCGAACGGTAACATCTCGTGCCAATCTTTATAAGTCACTGTCATCTTCTGCACAATTTTCTTGATATTTTTATTGGCTGCCTCTACAGCCCCATTCATCTTCGGCCGGTAGGGAGAAGAATTGTGGTGCTGTATCTTGAATTATTCACAGAGTTCAGTGATTACTTTGTTATTGAGATTGGTACCGTTGTCCGTAATGATTCTTTCCGGGACGCCGTACCGACATATCAGATTATGCCGGATGAAACGTGCTACGACGCTCTTGGTTACCGTTGCGTAGGAAGCTGCCTCAACCCACTTCGTGAAGTAATCGATCGCCACTAATATGAAGCGATGCCCATTGGATGCCGTTGGTCGGATCTCACCGATCATATCGATGCCCCACATTGCGAAAGGCCAAGGTGCCGTTAAGACATTCAAAGGAACGGGAGGGATATGCACCTTGTCAGCATAGATCTGGCATTTATGACAAGTTCGGGAGTGCTGGTAACAATCGGCTTCCATTGTGGACCAGAAATATCCTGCCCGAAGGATTTTCTTAGCCATGGTGTGCCCACTGGAATGTGTTCCGAATGTACCTTCATGCAGTTCCATCATGATTTTCTCAGCTTCAGCCTTATCCACACAACGCAACAGAGTCGAATCATGATTCCGTTTGTAGAGAATGCCGTTGCTGAGGAAGAATTTAGCAGCAAACCTCCTCATGAACTTCTTATCATTGACAGACGCACCTTCAGGGTATTCCTGAGCTTCCAAGTACCTCTTCACCTCATGATACCAGGGTTTTTCAGTCACCTTTTCAGCCTCGAGCTCGCAGCAGTATGCCGGTTCATCCAACTTCCAGATTATGATTCGGGGAGCCTCATTGTCCCATTTAACTTTGAACATTGAAGACATCGTGGCTAGTGCGTCCGCTAGCTGATTCTCCTCTCTGGGGAAATGCTCAAAAGTTATCTCTTCAAAGTGAGGGAGCAAGGTCGACACATACTCCTTGTAAGGAATAAGATTCGGGTGTTTCGTATCCCACTCGCCCTTGATCTGATTGATCACGAGAGCGGAATCTCCGAAAACACTTAGAAATTTGATCCTTAAGTCGATTGCAGCTTGTAAACCCATGATACATGCCTCATATTCTGCCATGTTGTTGGTGCAGCTGAAACATAATCGGGTGGTGAGTGGAGTATGAGTCCCCTTGGGAGATATAATTACAGCGCCGACGCCAATACCCAAAGCATTGGAGGCTCCATCAAAATGCATAGACCATCGGGATCCTTCCTCAGGTCCTTCATCCGGTCCAGGTACTTCACAGTCAGTTACTACCATGATGTCTTCGTCCGGAAAATCAAAGTTTAATGATTGGTAATCGTCCACAGGTTGGTGTGCCAAATGATCCGCCAGTACACTTCCCTTAATTGCTTTCTGGGTTGTATACTGGATATCATATTCTGTCAAGATCATTTGCCATCTCGCTATTCTTCCAGACAGGGCGGGCTTTTCAAATATGTACTTTATGGGATCCATCTTTGAAATCAATAAAGTAGTGTGAGTCAGCATATACTGTCTCAGCCGGCGAGCAGCCCATACAAGAGCGCAGCAAGTTTTCTCAAGCAGTGAGTAACGAGACTCACAGTCGGTAAACTTTTTGCTCAAGTAATAAATAGCGTGCTCTTTTCGGCCAGACTCGTCATGCTGCCCCAGCACACACCCCATTGAATTATCAAGTACAATCAAGTATAGTATCAGAGGTCTTCCTTCCACCGGTGGCATAAGAATGGGTGGCTCTTGGAGGTATTCCTTTATCCTTTCAAAGGCGGCCTGACATTCATCATTCCAGCGTACTACTTGATCTTTCTTCAGCAATTTGAAGATTGGCTCACAAGTAGCAGTCAGATGCGAGATGAATCGAGCAATATAATTCAGTCGTCCTAGGAAACCTCTGACTTCTTTCTCTGTTTTTGGAGTCGGCATTTCCTGAATAGCTTTAACCTTGGCAGGATCCACCTGGATACCTTTATCACTTACAATGAAACCTAGCAACTTTCCGGATCTTACCCCAAAGGTGCATTTGTTGGGATTCAATCTCAGCTTGTATAACTTGAGTCGGTCAAACAACTTCCTCAGATGGTCAAGGTGCTCCTCCTCAGTTTGAGACCTTGCAATCATGTCATCAACGTATACCTCAATTTCATGATGGATCATATCATGAAACAAAGCAACCATGGCACGTTGATAGGTTGCCCCAGCATTTTTTAACCCGAATGGCATGACCTTATAACAGAAGGTGCCCCACTGAGTCACAAAGGTAGTCTTCTCCATATCCTCTGGAGCCATCTTGATCTGATTATACCCTGAAAAACCATCCATGAAGGAGAACATCTTGTGTTGAGCTGTATTGTCAACAAGGACATCAATGTGAGGTAGGGGGAAGTCATCCTTGGGGCTGGCCCTGTTCAAATCCCGGTAGTCGACACACATTCTGACTTTACCGTCTTTCTTTGATACTGGCACCACATTGGCAACCCACTGAGGGTAAGAAGTTACTGCAAGGAATCCGGCATCAAACTGCTTCATAACCTCGGCCTTGATCTTTTCAGACATCTCTGGACGCATCCGTCGGACTTTCTGCTTTACCGGAGGGCAATCTTCCTTGGTTGGCAGGTGGTGAACTACAATGTCGGCATCCAAACCAGGCATATCTTCATAGGACCAAGCAAAAATCTCCATGTAGTCTTGTAGCATCTGGATCAATCGTTGCTTCACGCTGAGCTCTAGATTGGCACCAATCTTGACCTCTTTCCTATCTGTCTCAGTACCCAGGTTAATTGCCTCCACAGGCTCTTCATGTGGTTGAATAGCCCTCTCTTCCTGTAGTAGCAGTCTCGCGAGTTCACCAGGCACTTCGCAATCATCTTCACCTTCCTCTTCGGCCAAGTTGATCGGATTTTCGAAGTCATAACTGGCGGTAGCAGAGCTGTTACCAGTAAGATCCAGAGTGGATTGAAACCTGTATAAGTGAGTGTGTGTAAATACAGCTGTTTTGCAATATATATAACACAGAAAGGAAAAGAGCAAAAGATTTGAAATGCAACAAACGTCCAATGTTTTGATTGATGATATATGAAAATGTCGTACAAAAAGCCCTCACAAATGGAGCTACGATGCCCCGGGTAGGACACCGAGCCAACAAAGTTTTAACATATTGTTTGTTACAAATTGGAAATCAAAAGGAATCAATTACTGCGTGACAAATGTGATAGGGGTAAAATCCTTTGCCGTCCAGTTGCTTGGTCCGTTGCTGGTAGTCGGGTAGATCCAACTGTCAAACTCAGCTTCCTCCACATCCTCCTCGATAGCATTCACCCTTGAGCTGGAAATAAACACCGGAGCCTTTCCGATCTTCTCTTTGCGTACCGCCTTCTGAGCCTCCGCAGTAAAGCCTAGCCCGAACTTGTCGTTCTTCTGAGTGAAGTCAGGAAGCTGACCCCAGTGTACACAATTGCCTTTCTGAACCACAGCCCGGGCATCCCTTAGGGAAGCCATCTTCAAGGAATCACTCTCTTCGGCCGTTGTCTCTGCAGCTGCTGAAGTTGGATGCACCTCCTCGAAATGCTGGAAGGGAGTTTCAATAAACTCTCTGTCCATCTCGATGTACCTGAAGGAATTCAAATGGCTCACCATATACTCCTCTTCTCCTTGTACAGTGACGATCTTCCCCCTGACGGGATACTTCAGCTTCTGGTGCAAGGTGGAGGTCACTGCCCCAGCTTTATGGATCCAAGGTCGACCCAGCAGACAAGAGTACGATGGACGTATATCCATCACATAAAAGGTAGAGTCAAACACTTGAGAGCCCACACGGATAGGGATGTTAACCTCTCCATGAACCATCCTTTTGGAACCGTCAAAGGCCCTGACGATGATATTGCTGGGTTTCAACTCCAGGCCTTCATAATCCAGACGATCCAAAGCCTTTTTCGGTAGAACATTCAAGGAAGAACCAGTATCTACTAATACATGCGCCAGAGTAGTGCCCCTGCATTCGATAGAGACATGCAGGGCATCATTGTGGTCTCTTCCCTTCGCAGTCAGGTCAGCGTCTGAAAAACCCAAGCCATTGTCTACTGTCAAATTTGCTACGCAATCAGTGAACTGGACTGCAGACGTTTCTTGCGGCACATGGGCCGTCTTGAGAAATGAGATCAAGGCCTTAGCATGGGCCTCGGAGCATAGCAATAAGGAGAGCATGGAGATTTTGGAGGGTGTGTGCCCCAACTGCTCGACAACATTAAAATCACTTTTCTTTATTATTTTCAGAATCTCCTCCATTTCTTGTCGGGAGGCCTCAGCATTTATGGGTATCGGTGCCTCCATCCGGGCAGGCTCTTCTTCAATCCCTTTGCCCCGAGCATTTGATGACTCGGCAGCAGGGGACACAATTTGATCAGCAACAGGACTAGGTAAACTTGTAGGTTTTATGAGGAGGGGTTTTCGAATAGCGGGCGGCGCAATGTCAGGCGAGAAGAGCCTGCCACTGCGGGTGACCTTGGCTGGACCAGTGATATCGCAGATACTGGCACTAGCGTCGAATTCTTGCTTGATTCCATTTACATACACGTCTGCCCCATAATGCCAGGGGACAGCTTTATCAGATACGTAGGAGAGGGGTCCCGGAACAGTAATGATCACAGGTGCAACTGTCAAGATTTGAACAGGCTTCTTTGGGTGAGCCTTGATTGGATTTTTGAAGATGGTAATTACAGAAACTTCTTTCATTGGAACCAAATGAACAGCAGTCTTTTTGAACAGAATCTCCTTGCTATCCATTAGGCCTTGGATGCCTAACCTTAGCAAGGGACAATCAGATAGGGAAACAGCACAAAATAGGCAACCTTCACCGCAACCTGGAAATAAACCGGCCCGCAGTAGGTTCTTCTTAACAGTCTTCAGAGGGGTAACAACCTCATCTATCGAAACAGCGTACACTTCTTCCTCAACGGCATTTACCCTATGCTGGGGCATAGGAGCCGTTACAACATTTGGTCTTTCTGGCGCTTCAAACTGAATTTCCTTCGCGTCGATCAGATCTTGCACTTTGTTTCTCAAGGCCCAGCAATCATCAGTAGTGTGCCCGGGACTATCAGAATGATAAGCACACCGGGCATTTGGGTTGTACTTAGGAGATGCAGTGTTGACGACCTTAGGAGCTTCTTTGAGGGTCACCAGGTTGGTGGATAATAGTTGGGGTAAAATTTGAGATAATGTCATACTTAGTTGAGTATACTGCCTCTTGGGCCTTTCGCTTCTTTGTTGATTGTACTGCTGAGGAGCAGCAACAGGTTTGGAGATGACCAAAGCATTGACGGCTTGGCGACTTTCGGGCTTGACTTGTCTTCTAGGACCATAGACGGCACTTGCTTCTTTCTTGAACGGCCTCTTCTCAGCACTTGTAGAGGCAGCCTTCTGTATCTTACCTGACCTGATGCCAGCTTCAATTCTCTCTCCTGTTAATATCAAATCTGTAAATCCAGCGGAGGAGTTACCAACCAGATGATTGAAAAACGGACCCGACAACGTCCCCAGAAACATATCAACCAGCTCTCGATCAGTCAACGGAGGCTGCACCCTGCCAGCCAAATCTCTCCATTTTTGAGCGTACTCTTTGAACCCTTCACCCGTTCCTAGAGACATACCCTGAAGTTGGGTACGCGTAGGAGCGAGGTCAGAATTGTATTGGTATTGTCTGTAGAACGCGGTTGCCAAATCTTCCCATTGTCGGATGCTAGCTTCATCCAATTGGTAGAACCATTCAAGCTGTGACCCCGAGAGACTATCTTGGAAGAAGTGAATCCAGAGATTCTTATCCGCCGTGTAAGGTTGGATTTTCCTTACGTACGACCTTAGATGCAGCTTTGGGCAGGAGACCCCATCATACTTGGCGAAGGCAAGCGCCTTAAACTTGTGTGGAATGACTACCCCAGAAGATAACCCCAAATCTCCGAAATCCAGTCCTGGCACATTCTGAATTTCCATGGCGCTCAAGCGGTCCTCCAATTGTTTGTATCTGTCAGCAGCAGGCGGGTACTGTTCGTCGTTATAGTCCGTCTCGTTGTCGGAGACTGCGGGACTAGGAGCCCCTCCCCCTTGGGGACTGTTTTTCTCAGCAGAAGAAGTGGTTGGATCAGCTTCATTGTGGAGTGTGTTCCCAAATCGGCGTCCGGTGTTGAACAATGCGGTCCTCTTTTTCTTCTTCTTCTTCATGAGTAGAGTTTTCAACTCTTGCTGACCTTGGGCTAGGCTTAGGACCATCTCTTGAAACTGTGCACTTTGGGCTTGAAGGGCCTTGATTGCTTGCTCACTGGATGATTCTGGATTCATGATGATTGTTCACACAAACAGCGAAGAAGATTAAGCAACCTGTGAAATAGGGTACCTGCTATGCATATGGTGCAATGGAATGCGTATGTATGCAATGCATTCAAGGATTTAGAATATTCAAAATTTGTTGCAGACAAAAAGGAACGCGCATCATATTAATAAAGAGAGATTCGTTAGTACATAAATGCCCCACGGGCCAAATATTACAAAATGACTCCTTAAGGCAAAAAAACAATGCGCATCCTCTTTGGCGCGATGTAGGTGTTGAGATTCCTCTCCTCGTGCAGTAGGCGGGTGAGTTCCAGGACCTTCTTTTCACTAGCATGTAGACTGGTCTCAAGAGAATTTCGTTCTTCCTTAAGCTGGACCCAGCTCTTCTGCATTTCTTCCCAGGAGGTGGGCATGTCGGGATGTTGAATGGTGTAGGATGCTTCTCTTTCCAAGACTGGCTCTTTGATCACAGGAAGCATATGAGGATAAGGCATCATTAATTTCTGGGAGTGGGCTCGTACCCACTTGAGGTAAGGTTCCAACGGGATGGAGTTCCGGTGCCCCAATGTCTTGCTGTCTATCCTACTTGGCATCCTCCAAGCTCTGATAAATCTCTCACGAAGTCCTTGAGTATCGTTGTCGAAGTCAAAAACTATGTCGGGAATTAACATGTCATGAGGGCCATCTTTCCGAGCATAACCAAACTGTCTCCAAGCCAGGCACGGGTTGTAAGTAATACCTCCTTTGATTCCAAATAAAGGAACATTAGGGTACTCCCCACAACGATCAATGATAGTGATGTCTTCCCTAGACCTAGGGCACCAATGTATATCTGCATGCGTGAGAGTCATTAACCATTGTGACCATCTCAAACCCCGCTCGTTCTTCAAAACTGATTGTGGAAGATGCGAAATAAACCACCTTCCCAAGAGAGGAGTGCAACACATAAGGACACCCCTTCTTCTCATGGTTCGAGTGTAACATGAGTGAAGGATGTCCCCCAACAGTGTAGGTATAGGATTCCTGGTCATAAAGATCTGGACAGCACTGATATCAATAAGCTGATCTGGGTTAGGGAACAACACCAAACCATAGACAAGGAGGGCTACAACTTCTTCAAAAGCTCGTAGGTCCAGAGAATTCCAACATTCTTGGGCTTTGTCAAACAGAAACCTAGCTAAGAACCCTTTGATACCACTTCTAACTTCCCAATGTCCCTTGAGGTCAGATGTTTGTAGGTGTAAGGCTTTAGCAATCTCTTCAAGCTTGGGTTCCTCTTCCGTACCGTTGTAGGGTAGTTGATCAAGGATAGGGATCTTCAGGAGCCGGGAGAACTCCTCCAATGTAGGTACCAACTGATAGTCCAAGAAGGTGAAACAGTGATGCAGAGGGTCAAAGAATTGGAACAAGACCTTTATCATATCTTCCTCAATGTTGGTGTTGACCAAGCTAATGAGTCTTCCATGTCTCTCACTGAATGAAGAACTCTCGGGAATCCTGGATATAAGCTCCTTAAGCTGAGGAGGGACCCTTACAAGACTGATTTGAATTGTCTTTCTGCGAACAGTTTCCATGTCCTGTAAAACAAGAACAAAGATGAAGATTCGAAACCCTTGAAATGGTTAGTCAATGCTCATGATGTTTGTATGATGTAATGATGTGATGATTAAATGCACTATAAACATTCACAGAGGCAAAACATGGTAAGGCACGCAAGTCACACCAACCCTTAGAGTTTAGGCCTGCATGGGGTCTGGGTATTACCCTCTCGAAGTTTGGTGGGCTCAACCTGTCCTATCAAAAGTAACCGGGTTCTAAAGGTCCCAATATCACTGGATTGCTTTCATTGTTCATCGTTTCGATTTAGCCACTGAACTGGCGACCGAAATATTCCAGGAAAGCAACCCTCAATTGAGTGTAGTATCGAGTATCAACCAACCTCGGACTGCACCAAAGTCAGTTATCTCACTACCCCAAAAGGCTAAGATGGTCAATTAAGGTTCTACGGTCAGTTGATGCTTCGCGACACCACGCGGCGGCCCCGTACTCTCCTTGACTGAACTCAAGGGTTACCGGTACACACCAAAGTGCCACATCAACGTAGCAGACTGCTTCAACCATGTCGGTATACCCCGCACAGTTCCCTCACAGCCTTGTTGCTACCTAAAAGGGTTTTCCCAGATCCGGGTTAGGATCTATAAAACTCCGATACAAAGCCCACGAATGTAAAGCAAACAAAGCAATCAATTGAAAGTAAAGGTGATCTAAACCCTAAGGTAACCCCACTTAAAAAAATCATTCCCCAGCAGAGTCGCCAGTTCTGTGATACGGTGGGAGAACTGACTTGAGGTTTGCGTTTGTATTCGCACTTGTGCGGTTAGCAAGAGTCGCCACCGACTTTTTATTTTATCCTAAAGGAAAGGTTAAAAAAGCACAGCAAAAACCTTTTGAGATATTTCGTGGGTTCGGGGGGTAGATTATGAAAAGGGAAGGTGTTAGCACCCTTTTCATCCATGGTTATCCATGGGCTCTTAGTTACTTGGTTTTTTTAGATCACTTGCCTTGTTTTTTTCGATTGCTTTGAAAATGGTGTGTGTGTGGGTGCTTTTTGAAAATGTTTTGGAAAAAGATGCCTTGTCTTAGGCAACTAATGTATTTGACTCGTGTTTGAGTGTTTTACAAAAGTGTGAATCTTTTCGAAAGGATGTTTTCAAATGTTTTTGAGAGTTTGTTTGAAAGTGTTGTGGATTGTGGTTTTTGAAAAGAAGGCAAGTGTTTTTGCAAGTTTGATCTCAAGTAACTAAGAGTTTTGTCTACCCTATTGTACTCAAAGGTTTTTGTCATGTTTTAACCCTTTTTAACAATTTTGTTCCACCATTGAAATTGATGGACAATCTTGCGTTTAGGAAGTTTATTCGGGACGGGCGCGGGTCATCGTTTAGACCATAATTGCAACGGCGTTAAATGTCTTTGGGCAATTTTCTTTAAGGGACTTGATCATTTGTTTTTGTTTGTTTTTGAAAAGTTTTATCGAGGGACTATGATCATTCAAATTGTCTGCTTTGCCCAAAGAAGTTCAACATACAATATGGTCCATTTATTTGAAGGCAACAAAGTGGAGTACCCTAGGGGTGTTAGTGTGCAAGTGTGTTTTATTGCATACAAGAGTTTTTCTTTGAATTAGGTTTTTCTATTTCATTGATTTTATCTTGCCATACACGTCCTAATTACTAGCAATAAGAAGCGGAAATGTAAAATCCTACGCTATTACAATAGTTAGGGGAGGGGGATACACATTTGTACATGGGGGGTTCAACGAGAAAAATAGACAAAAAAGAAAATAGCGGAAAACAAGATATATAGAGAGAGGGAGGGAGCCCGCGCGCTGTTGGGAGGCCATCAGAAGTTCTGACCCAGATCCGCTGTCAGATGATCAACCTGTTGGTGAAACTGGATGAGTCAGAACTTCTGACTCTAGAACCTGCAAAACAGAGCCTTGTTAGTGGGGAAACCAGAGGTTCTGATTTCCCTGCGCTGTAAGACAGAAGTTTGTTAGTGGAGAACCCAGAAGTTCAGATTCTGCTGAAAAGACAATAACTCTCAGAGGTTCTGATGTCATTGACAGCAAAACAGGCTTCAGATGTGCTAACGTCAAAGTCAGCACCTGGCTTTTTCCTGCACTAATCAGAACATCTGCAATCCTGTTGTTACTCCACAAAACAGAAAACATATTTGGAACAGATCCAGCAAAACAGCAAAATGTCTCAGAGGTCAGAATCACCAAGGTCACGGGCGAGTCCTAAACTGGCTCAGAACGTTCTGAGGTATGAGAGTCCTCAGAACATAAACAGCAATAACATGAATATTTACATTATGTTACTTGAATATGCACAGCTGATGATGCTTAACAGTGTGGTGAGGGTCAGCAGGTGCTTACCTGACTTTCTGGAAAAATGGTGGGTGAAAGTTAGTTTTTGGTTCTGGTGGTATTCTGGACAGATTTGGAAAAGGGGAAGTGAAGGTGTATGCGTGTATAGGGTCAGAAGTTTGGAAAGAACGTTTTTGGTTTACAGAAAAGAGCTGGGTGTTTGATGAAGTTGAAGGTGAGAAACTTTATGAAACAAAGCTGGAAATTTTGGCAGAGTTTCAGAATGCTGTGTTGCTAGGAGTTTCGTTTCTCTCTTATCAATTTTCTGTTTCTTTTCTTGAACTTCTTGAACATCTTTTGCAGTGGTGAAAGCTCTCTATTTATAGGCAAAGTTCTTGTGGATGTCTTGAACATTTAAGGCGCCAACAGAGTTTGAATTTGTTCTTTGACAGAAATTCCTGGGAAGTTGTGATAACAGCTATCTTTCAGCCTAGGTAGCAGCAGCAGGCGTAGATTGGGGGAAGTGACCTCTGAAATGGGCGGTGGCGTGAAGAGCCATGCCAGAATCTGTACAAAGCATTTTCCAAGCCACACGTGAATGCTCAGGAGTGGTTGGAAGCATTAATGGGCATTAAATGGTGACAAGACCTGTCAATACCAACATTCTGGTTGTTGAATCAGCAGCGTAAACCACGCTCTGGCCTTGGCTACCTGTTGTCTTAGCAAGCTCTGGAGATTCTCCTGGTTTTCTGGTACGTTCCTTGGATCTACTTCTGGACAATCTGGACTTAGAGATTCTGTATCAATGTGACACCTATCCCTCTGACCTTTCATCTTCTGTCTTCAACCTGTTCTGAAGGAGCCTTTATACTTTCATATTTCTCTTGCATTCCTTTAGCAAGTTCTGACTGAGCTTGTGTAACTGCTGAAGGGGTATGTTCTGTTTGAGGCTTACACTCTGAACCACGTTTATAACTTCTGATTGAACTGATGTAGCCGCTGAAGAGATAACTTCTGACCCTCCTGAGCCAAGCTTGCAACTTCTGACCGTCTTCATCTGGAATGGATCCAGAAGTTCTGAAGCGCTGATTTTTTTCCAAAAAACATTTATTTTAAAGAAACATTCTAAGCACTTAGAATTTGATTTTCCTCAAGATGAAAGCGTTGTTTTTGGAGTTTGTGAGATCATCTTGCTCTTGTAAGTGACTTGCTTGGGCAAAAGGGTAACTCAGGACTTGGATTTGTTCCAGGGGATTTTAAAAAATCTAAGATGGTTTCCTAAAGAAAGGGAGGGCAAATTTTGGGGTACAACACACCCTGCCAGCCAAATCTCTCCATTTTTGTGCATATTCTTTGAACCCTTCACCCGTTCCTAGAGACATACCCTGAAGTTGGGTACGCGTAGGAGCGAGATCAGAATTATATTGGTATTGTCTGTAGAATGCGGTTGCCAAATCTTCCCAGTGTCGGATGCTAGTTCCATCTAATTGGTAGAACCATTCAAGCTGTGATCCCGAGAGGCTATCTTGGAAGAAGTGAATCCAGAGGTTCTTATCCGTCGTGTAAGGTTGGATCTTCCTTACGTACGACCTCAGATGCAGCTTTGGGCAGGAGACCCCATCATATTTGGCGAAGGCAGGCGCCTTAAACTTGTGTGGAATTACTACCCCAGAAGATAACCCCAGATCTCCGAAATCCAGTCCCGGCACGTTCTGAATTTCCATGGCGCTTAGGCGGTCCTCCAATTGCTTGTATCTGTCAGCAGCAGGTGGGTATTGTTCGTCATTATAGTCCGTCTCGTTGTCGGAAATTGCGGGACTAGGAGCTCCTCCCCTTGGGGACTGTTTTTCTCAGCAGAAGAAGTAGTCGGTTCAGCTTCATTGTGGAGTGTGTTCCCAAATCTGCGTCCGGCGTTGAACAACGCAGTCCTCTTTTTCTTCTTCTTCTTCAGGAGTAGAGTCTTCAACTCTTGCTGACCTTGGGCTAGGCTTAGGACCATCTCTTGAAACTGTGCACTTTGGGCCTGAAGGGCCTTGATTGCTTGCTCACTGGATGAGTCTGGATTCATGATGACTGTTCAAAATAAACAGCGAAGGAGATTAAGCAACCTGTGAAATAGGGTACCTGCTATGCATATGGTGCAATGGAATGCGTATGTTTTATGTTTTCAAAGACAAACAAGATTCAACTTTGTAGACAAAAAGGAAACACACTTCATTAGATTAAAATTTTCAATTGTTCAACAATTTGCCCTTAGGCATTACAGGAATGAAAAATACTGGAAAGGAAATAAAACTATAAAAGGAAATATCCAAAGCTCATCAATGCTCCCATGGCCTCCTCTTTTCAGTGCTGATGTAGTTGTTCAGGACCCGTTCTTCCTCCAATTGCTTAGTCAGCCTCTGGATCTTCCGTTCCTGCTCGTTGAATTTCTCCCGATAGAAATCCCGCTCTTCCTTTAGCTACGCCCAAGATCTCTTCATTGTGTCAAAATCAGTGGGTATCTGAGGAGGGAGGACAGTTGGAGGAACCCCATCTTCATCAGGAGATTCAAGAATGAGAGGTCTAACAGCTTCGTACGACATACCTAACCTCTGAGCACGGACGCGGACCCATTTGCAATAGGGCTCCAATGGCAGAGAAGTCTTTGGTCCCAACTCATGTGGGTCGGCTTTGTGAATTCTGTCCCAAGCTCTAATGAATCCATGGCGTAGTTTGTCACTATCTGCCTGAAATTCAAAATGGAAGTGAGGAACCAGCATTTCACGAGGCCCATCTCCTCTGGCTCTTCCAAACTGACGGAGAGCTAAGCATGGATTGTAAGAGATTCCTCCTTGGATACCAATCAACGGAACATTAGGGTATTCTCCGCAACGGTCAATAACAGCTACCTCATCCAAACCTCTGAGAGTCCAAGTGATATCCTTATCTGTGAGAGACATTAACCTCCGAGCCCAACCTTTTCCTTCTTCATTCTTCAGCACGAACTTAGGAAGGTGCGAAATAAACCACCTCACTAGCAAAGGAGCACAACACCACGGAGTTCCCCGTTTTCGAGCAGTACGAGCATAGAGTTGTTGCAAGATATCACCCAAAAGAGTGGGTACAGGATTCCGAGACATGAAGATCCTTATGGCATGGATACTGATAAAGGTGTCAGGATTGGGAAACAATACCAGGCCATAGACCAAAAGAGCCAGAATATCTTCGTACGCCTTGAAGTCCAAGTCATTCCAGAAATCATTAGCCTTGCCAACCAGAAATTTGACCAAAAATCCCTCAACTCCATTTCTAGTTTCCCAGTTAGCTAATACCTCTTCTTTGGTCAAGGGGAGAATTGCAGCAATCTCTTCAGGCCTAGGAGTCTTTTCCACACCAGTGAATGGGGTTTGTTCCAAAACAGGGATCCCAAGCAGATAAGAGAATTCTTCCAGGGTAGGAACCAGCTGGAAGTCTTGAAAGGTGAAACAATGATACAGAGGGTCATAAAACTGGGTCAGAACACTTATCAGTTGTTGGTCCCATTTTGCAGTGACCAAGCCAAGGAGAGAACCATGTCTGTTGATGAAGGAAGAAGTGTTTGGAATCCTACCAACCAAATCCTTGAGTAAAGCTGGTGGTTGAACAAAGTTGAGCCGGACAGTATTCCTACGCACGGGCATCATGATGTCCTACAAAACAGAGCAAAGATGAAACTCTTTTGTCTTTGAAATGGGTTAGTCCTTTATACAGGATGCATGCAATGGTATGATGGCATGATGCTATGATGAAGCACACCACAAGTATTCACACAGGAAAACATGATAAGGCACACAAGTCACACAAGACACCCTTAGGTTTCAGGCCAGCATGAATTTCAGGTATTACCCTCTTTTGGTTTTGTTGGTTAAAACCTGTCCTATCAAAAGTAACCGGGTTCTAGAGGATCTCAGATCATTGGCTACCCTCAATCGGTCATAACTCTAGCATCGCAATCTTTTCTCGCGGCCAGAACCATCTCGAGAGTTTAGCCTCAATGAGTGTAGCATACTGCTACTGTCCTAATAGCCAAGTTGGTCAATTTAGGGTTCTAAGGTTGGTTGGTGCTTAATGACTCCTTAGAAGACCTATATTCTCCCCGTTGCAACACAAGGGATATAGGTACAGACTAAGATGCCACACCAATGTAGCTACTGCTTCACCCATGTCGGTCTACGCCGGACAGGTCCCTCACAGATTATGCTACCTAAAAAGGGTATTTCCCAGATCCGGGTTAGGATCTATGAAACTCCGATGCAAAGCCCACAAATATAAAAGCGAACAAAGCAAACAATTGAAAACAAAGGTGATCTAAGCCCTAAGGTTACTCCACTTCTTTCAATTCCCCAGCAGAGTCGCCAGTTCTGTGATACGGTGGGAGAACTGACTTGAGGTTTTGCGTTTGTTTTCGCAAATGTTTCGGTTGAGCAAGAGTCGCCACCGACTTTTTATTTTATCCTAAGGAAAGGTTAAAAAGCACAGCAAAAACCTTTGAGATGTTTTCTTGGGTTCGGGGAGTAGATTATAGAAAGGGAAGGTATTAGCACCCTTTCTATCCATGGTTATCCATGGGCTCTTAGTTACTTGCTTAGATCACTTGCCTTTTGTTTTCAATTGTTTTAAATGGTGCTTGTGTGTGTGTGGGTTTGAAAATGTTTTGAAAAGAAGCCAATGTGGTGGCAACCTTTGTAATGATCCATGTGGGGATGTATACAAAGATGTATGTCTTTTGAAAAGGTTTTCATTTGTTTTTGAAAGTTGTTTTGAAAGTGTTGTGAGGTGTGTTTTAGAAAATAGGCAAGTGTTTTGCAAGTTTGATTCAAGTAACTAAGAGTTTATCTACTCCTAAATTTCTCAAAGACTATTGCTATGTTTTAACCCTTTTCATAAGTTTGTTCCACCATTGTATTTGGTGGACAATCTCATGTTAGGATGTGAAAGGGACGGGCGCGGGTCATCGTTTGGACCATAATTGCAATGGTGCCAAGTATCTTTGAGCATTTTCTTTAAGGGACTTGATCATTTGTTTGGCAATATTTTGAAAAGTGTTATCGAGGGACTATGATCATTCAATTTGTTTGTTTTGCCCAAAGAGACCTAACATGCAATATGGCCCATTTTTGAAAGGCAACAAGTGGAGTACCCTAGGGGGTGCAAGTGTGATTTGTGTGTCCATTTTCATGCTTGTTTGTCTTGAGATTAGGTCATAACTATTTTGTCGTTTTTCGCATACAAACCCTAATTCTAACATGGCACAATTAGAAAGCAATAAAGTGCGAAAATAAATTTACTAAGCTATTACAAAACCAAATATGGGAAGGGGGGTACAAATGTTCAAATGGGGGTTTTGACAAGGAATTTAAACCTAAAACTATTACATCAATATTGAATATTTACAAGACAAATATTTTGCATAGATTAAATAAAATAAGACAAATATGCAAGAATGCAAAAAGAATTTTTATATGTATGAAAAAAAAGAATTATTTATGTAAAAATAAAAGAAAATAAAAAGATATTATTTTTTGGAGTATTTTTGAATTTAGGGCAAAACCCTAATTTTTATTAAATGAAATGTATTATTATTTAATTTAATACAAGTATTTATTTATTATGTACAAAATAAAATAAAGTGAAGTATTTGTCAAAAATGTATTTATATATTAAATATTAATAATAATAATAAAAAAGAACAAAAGTGTATATATTTTGTATTTACCCTAAATATATTAATAAATATATGTATATATGTATTATTTTAAATATGTGTTATATATATATAAATAATAATAATTTTTAATATTTAAAAAAAAAAAGTATTTTTTATATATAATATTTTTCAGAAGGTAAAATAAAATAAAAATGAAAATAAAAGTATTTTTACATATTTCTCAATATTTTAATGAAATGTAATATATCCATTTATTTATGTATTAATCAAAAGAAAATAACATAAATACCTAATAAATTAAAAAATGGTGAGAAAAAATATTTTTATATTTTTAATAACATGAGAAAAAATAAATGAATCAATCAAAAAAAGAAAAAGTCAGAAATCATTAAAAATAAGTGAAATGGGCTCAGGGGGTTCAAAAGCAATTATGTGGTGCAAATAAGAAAAATATTCCAGGCCCAGCCCAGAACCAGTCATCTTCAACCTCTGAACAACATCACTCACGCGTTTTCTATCTCTTGATTCCTGGACTTTCAAGCAAAACTCATAACATGAAAAGTGTAGAGCATGAGAAGACGAATTCAACCATGTAAAGAACTTGACTTAACTCTCTAAGATGAGGGAGAATTTCTTCTCCCCCAATTTCTGACCTAACTTTTATGCCATGTTCAGACTCAAAATTCTTGTAGCACACATAATATAAATGAAATCTAACTATATGGGCATGTTCAGGGCTATGATTGTGACATATTTTCTTCACAAACCTAAAGCTAACAATGCCTAATAAGAGAGATAGAACTTCATGAAGATACCTGTTCAGTTGGAATCGTGCTTTGCAAT
Organism: Vicia faba; assembly: GCA_948472305.1. NCBI lineage: Eukaryota > Viridiplantae > Streptophyta > Magnoliopsida > Fabales > Fabaceae > Vicia > Vicia faba. Next base: position 507,781,214 of record OX451739.1, on the reverse strand, counting down.
GGAGGAGTTTTCAGAGCAAGATGATGATTTGTATAGCTTCCTTGAAGTGTAAGGATGCTATTCCAAGTTCTACTTTGTCTTGAAACTCCCTGAATCGTGCTAGAGAACTTCAACTGCAAAACAGAAAAACAAAAATGGTGAAGTGGCTTGGAGGTGTTACAGATCGTGTTTTAGCTTTTGGATAGCTTGCATAGATGGAAAGGAAGGTATGTGAACTGGTTTGGGCAAGAATGCTTGAAAGGATTGAGAGTTGGAACTCAATCTGCAGAGGTTGCTCTGTTTGAGCAGTTTCAAGGTGATTCTGAGTTTTGGGAGGGATCAGAGGTGTTAGGGTCGTGCAATAGCTTGGTTATGATCTGTGGAATGTGTTTGATAACTTTGTCTAAGTGTTTGTAAGCTGGTTTGTAAGTTGTTACAAGTTATGTCATGTTTCTTCTATGTGAAGCAAGAAAATGCCAACTTTCTTCTAGGCTTGTACAGGCCCCTCAAAATGTGCTGCATCTTTTTGTCTTGATCAGTGTGTTATGTCCATGAATCTTGTGTCCAAAGATATGCATTGTACCTCTTGATTTTCAAACTTGACATAAAGTGCTACTTTGCAAAAATGGATAAATCACTTTTTCCAATTAAGGCTTAATTCCTTGTGTAATGACTATATGAACAAAACAAAGCTAAAACACAGTGGATTGGCATTTAATTATTGAGTAAGAAAAGGATTAGAGGCCTGTAACTAGCTTGCCCATGCTGATTTGAAAAATTGCAAGGTGTATGAACATGTACATGGCCATGAATCAAAGTGACTTTTGCCCATTTTGCAAAATTCGATTCTCCCTAACCATGAGGTTGTTTGAGAAGTTCTTGGACATTTTGGAAAGCTTGGAATGTGTACTACAATCCATATTTGAAATGCAAATTGAAATTCCAAGTGGAAGTGTATGGAAAATGGCCTTGAAGTTAGGTAGAAAACCTTGTCAAAAAGGTCAAATTTTCACTAAGTTATGAATGGTTTAGTGCCCTTATTCAAAAATTTGTAACTTGAGATACAAGCCTCATTTGGAAAAACTTTGTGAATCAAAGTTGTAGATTATGCAACAAGCTACAACTTTCATGTTTTGACTTTTGTTTGAATCCAAATAAATCTTGGTGAAAAAGTGGGGCAAAGTTGGGAAAAAATTAGGGTTTTCCATAACTTAGAAAAATTCTAAGTTATGAAAAATTCCATTTCAAACCCTAATTTGCATTTCTTGGTTTCTTGGTGAACAAGTTTCATGATTTGGCATGTTTTGATGAAAAATGAATCTTGACTCTTGATTTTGACCAAAAAGTCAAAGTTTGACTTTTCAGTATACAGTCAAAATTGATCAATTGACTGGGAAATTCAACTGTCAATCTTGTGTATTTGGGATCTTTTGAGCTTGTTGAGAATGTCAAGACAATTCCATGGGGTCCTTGAGTCCATATGTGAGCTTGGTTTGCCATTGGCTAGGTCAAACAGTCAAAAATTAACCTTGTGCAGTCAAAACCCTAAAAATGACCATTTTGCCCTTTTGATGATCTGATCAAATTTCTTGTGGAATTGTGATCCAAACTTGATCAAATGGTCCATATGAGTTCATAATGTTGATGTGGGTCAATTTTCATGAGATTTGACTGTCAATTGGCCATAGTTGACTTTTTCCCCAATACAGCTGATTTCTAGGTCATCTGTCCAATTGACTGGGCAAAACTTGGAATCAAGACTTGAAACTTGGTATGGATAAACTTGGGAGTCCAACATGAAGCATGAAAGTCATCTTAGGCATTTTAGGTCAAAACATTTTTGTTTAAACACAAACCCTAATTTGGGTCCATAGTGCAAGGAGAAATCTTGAGCAGAGAAAACCCTAACTGGATATCTTGATCTTCAAAGGTCTTGTGATGAGAAAATGTTGAGGAAATGGGAGGGAAAATTTTGGGGTACAACACATGTGCATACAAGCTTTATTGTACAGAAACTAATAATGTTGAAGTCAACACAGACGTCATTGTAAAAGAATTAGAAGTATGAGATTGGAGCAAGTCTCAATCTACTTCTGAAGATAAGTCAGAACTTGATAGTTCTGAAGGAGAGTCAGAGTCAGATAATGATTTTGGAAACTTTGAAGATGACTCAGATGGTGAATCTGATTCTGATCCAGATTTTGATGATGATCCAGAATCTGGTGGTGGTCATGTTTCTGGAAGGGAAAACTCTGAAGACGTAGATTCTGGAGGACAAACTTCTGAAGATGATCATGTTTCTGGTGAAGGCGATCCAACTTCTGAAGGTGGTTAAGTATCTGATATTGTTCCAGAATCAGAAAGAGTTTTTGAACAAGTTCAGAGGCCACAAAGAATCAGACGAATACCAATAAGGTTTGAAGAGTTTGACATGTTGCAAGACACTGAAGTAGATTCAGAAGGAGAAATTGTTCAGTGTGCCATGTTAGTAGACTTTGAACTTGTGAGTGTTGAAGAAGCTCTCAAGAAGAAAGTATGGCTGAATGACATGAAAGAAGAATTTGAGGCTATAGAAAGAAACAAAACTTGGAAGTTGACTAAGCTTCTAGATAAGAAGAAATCCATCAGCGTCAGATGGGTTTTCAAGGTGAAGCTTAAGCCAGATGGAACAATTGGCAAACACAAAGCAGGGCTAGTGCCTAGAGGTTTTCTTCAGAAATCTGGACTAGATTACTTTGAGGTGTTTGCGTCTGTAGCTAGACATAAAACAATCAGACTGGTGATTGCTTTAGCTGCAAATAGAAATTGGCCTTTGATGCATCTGGATGTAAAGTCTGCATTTCTGAACGGTCCATTACAAGGAGAGGTATACATGTCACAACCTCCTGGAGTTATGAAAAAGAATTAGGAAATGATGGTGTACAAATTACTTAAAGCTTTGTATGGATTGAAGCAAGCGCCCAAAACTTGGAATTTGAAGATTGATTCATTTTTCAAGAAACAAGGTTTTCAGAAGTGTGAGATGGAGTATGGCGTGTATGTTTAGCATTCTGAAAGCAATATGATTCTAGTATGTCTTTATGTTGATGACATATTGCTGACGGGAAGTTGTTCTGAAGAAGTTGTCAAGTTCAAGAAGACTTTGATGAATGAGTTTGAGATGACTGACCTAAGAAAGTTGGTTTACTTTCTAGAGATGGAGGCATTGTACTTTGAGAAGGGTATAATTTTACATCAACTGAAGTATGAACTTGAGCTTCTGAAGAAATTCAAACCGGAGAATTGTAAGGCCGCTGTTACACCGTCAGAAATCAATCATAAATTGGATTTTGACTCTGATGGTGAAGATGTGGATGCTACAACCTTCAAACAGTTGGTTGGTTCTCTAAGGTATTTGTGTAATACCAGACCTGACATTTACTATGCAGTTGGAATGGTAAGTAGGTTCATAAGTAAACTTAAGTGGTCTCATTATCAAGCTACTGTCAGGATTCTGAGGTATATCAGGAGAACTTTGAAGTTTGGAGTATTATTCCCTTCTGGAAGAAAGACAAATTAAGAGTTGATGAGTTATTCTGATTGGTGTGGAGATAGAGTTGATAGAAGAAGTATTTCTGGATACTTGTTTAAGTTTTTGGGAGGTCCTATTTCTTGGTGTTCCAAGAAGCAATATGTTATTTCTCTATCAACGTGTGAAGCTGAGTACATTGTAGGTGCTATAGCTACATGTCAAGCTGTGTGACTTCTGAATTTACTGTAGGATCTGAAGATCAACATAGATAAGCCTATGAAGCTGATGACTGATAACAAGTCTACAATCAATCTTTTCAAGAACCCGATACTACATGGTAGAAGCAAGCATATTGAGACAAAGTATCATTTTCTCAGAAGTCAAATCCAGAACGAAGTATTAGAAGTTATGCACTGTAGAACGCAGAAGCAGCTGACAGATATCATGACAAAGCCAATCAAGACAGATCAATTTCTTCGCTTAAGGAATGGAATTTGCGTAGTTAGTTTTAATTAGAAATTCTAAATTAAGGGATGGTATTAAAGTGTATTTTAGTATTTCTAATTGTTTTAGATAACTTAGTTATTAAGTCTATTATATTATGGCATATGTGACATTCTCTTTTATGTATAAATAGACTAGTTGTAAATGTCATAAATATACAACAACATTTATACCTCTTACAACTTTTACAACCATCATTATATTTACTCTCTTAAATATATTCTTTGTTCATCATTGATTCTTGTGCACTAACAAAAATTAGATCAAAGATCCACAAAATCCATCTTTTTAAGTGAAAAACAAGGGACCAAAGGTTATGGTTTCACGAATCTTGCTTCTCGACAAATTTTTCTTTCAAGAAATGTGATTGTCTATGAATATTCTTTTACCTTTATTAATTTTACTGCCACCTACACTATTCAACCACAAATTGTCCATGATAACTCATTGACCCTCTTTGATTCTTAATTTTCTCATCAAATTGAACTTGCCACCCAAAGAGCATCTTCAAAAACACCTACTTCAGAATGTAGTATGGATATTATTCTCTAAACCAGTCTTGATTCTACACCTTCTGTCAGAAAAGCACTACGATTCGTAAACCACCTCATGTTTAAAACTGTGTATGAAACAATGTCACAACCAAGTCTATGCCTTATCCTCTCCACTTTGTGATGTCATATGAAAAAGCTCATATTTAATTTTTTAATAGGTAAAGAATTCATTAAAGGGAGTATAAGAGATAGTCCACCCTACTATAACTCAGAAAACCCATACATCCTAAAGCAAAGGAGAGGTAGGGTATTTCAAGTATAAAATTTACAAGAGTTCGCAATAATGTAATATGAGCAAAACTAAGTCCAAGCATTTGAGATTATCTCCGACAAGCAATCATCAAAGATAAACCCCTCTCCCTTAAAAATGATTGCATTGTGTTTCGACTAAAGACTCCAAATCGTAGCCAACCATATTACCGCTACAATGTTCCTTTTGGTTAAACTAGTAATTTTATAATAGACAAAGAATCCTTGAAATTGCTCCAAAGATAATTCTTTTATAGGGTCAATCCACTCATAGATTTTCCTCCAAATTCTTGCCGCAATCGAGCATTGCCCCAAAAGATGAGCTAATGATTCCTCCTCCGGCGAACACAACACACAAACTAAATCGCTAGCTTTCGACAAAATTCCTCTCTTCATCAATTGGTCCTTAGTCGGTATTCTATTTAGAATAACCCCTCCAACCGAATAAATGCAACTTGGGTGGAACTCTCACCTTACGTAAATGATTAATAACAGTCACCTTACCCATAACCAGGGAAGGGGCGGATAACTTCTCATTAAACATGTCAGAACATGATTTAATAGTGAAACAACCGTCAATGGCCTTAATCCACTTGAAATTGTCCACGACGCCTTCCTGCAAAGTAACAACCTGCACAACGTCAAGAAATTTCAGCCAAATAAGAATAGGAATACTGTTATGGTTTACCACCAGAACCGAAAGGTTCCAGCTCCAAACCATTCCCTGCCAACTTCCAGCCTCGGCGACACTTAAAGTATGGTCTGCCACATAAGAAAAGACACCGGGGAAGGCATCTTTCAAGTCTTGATTTCCAATCCAACGAGAATACTAGAACGGAATACACACACCGTTATCGACCCGACACTTCACCGCGACTGTAAAGTGATCTTCCTGCAAGTTAACATAATTATCGGATGATAAAAGATCCCTCCACCAAATAGAACCCCTCTTGTTCACCATACTCTTGTCACTTATGAGGACTTTCAACTTTGGATTCCCGTATCTACTATTTAGAACACTACTCCAAATCGTATTGTTCTCATTCAAAATCCGCCATTTCCATTTGTTCAATAACGCCACATTCAAAATATCCATATTTTTTACCCCGAGACCACCTTTATAACACGTTTGCACACGATGTCCCGCTTTTATTACCATCACACGACCAAACCACATCCCTCACCTCCTCCTTCATAAAAGTTCTCTCAATCCCCACTCTATCTTGCTCGCTTAACCTATTAAAGACAATACCCTTTGGAGTAGGTCTGCCATAATTGCCCTCTTTAAAAGACCGATCAAAATGATTCTTAACCACCTCCTTTATTTACTCCACTCCTTCCACCCTTCCGTTCTCCCCTTCCAATAAAGTAATGGCATTCCTGCGATCCCTTTCCTTAAGGGAATTGTGAAAAAAATGAGTGTTTTGTCTCCATCCTTCAACCAAAGTTGTCTAGATTTCAACCTAAGCATAATTTCTTTTATAAGATTCTAGATCTCACTAGTGGTTTTACTCATATCTTTAACAAGATCCTCTATCGCACCACCATGTTTTTCCACCAAAGAGTTATCAAGACCATTAAGATTATCCACCTCTTTGCTAACCTTTAAATCAATCCACCCGAGCACATTACGGTTCCAATCCCTAATCCAGAGCTTCAACGATCTAAGCTTCTCGTACAAAATGTAATCACCTCTTCCCTCCACCTTCAAATTCCCCCACTCCACTTTAATAAAAGGTTTAAAACCTTCATTATTGTACCAAGCATTTTTAAATCTAAAGGGCTTTGGACCCCAATCGATCTTTCCAGAGTTAATTTATATAGGATTATGATCCGAAATATCTCTATTGTCCACTCTTTGATCTACCACTTCCCATTCTTCAATTAACTTTCTTGATAGCAATAAACTATCAAGTCTACTCATAGTCTTCCCATTACCTTTAAACCAGGTGAATCTTCCTCCAACACACGGGATGTCAACTAAGTCCATATCCTCTATAAAATATCTAAAATCCTCCATATATCTTCTACTAAAATGAACCCCTTCTCATAATCTTCCATCTCTACAACTCACTTCATTAAAATCACCTCCTAGACACCATTCTTCATTCAAGGTTTTTTGTTTCTATTCAACCAACTTTCTCCACACAACTCTCCATGCCACCGCATTACAAGGGGCATAAATATTCACAAAATTGTACATTTTACCTTTCAACATGATGTTAATACCAACAAATCCCGAACCTCGGAAACTGTAATTTAAAGATAAAGAGCCTTTTCCCCATAAGATGACCATCCCACCCGAAGCACTAGATGAATTGCAAGTTGTCCATTCCATCTCCTTACAACCCCAAAAAGAACAAGCTAAAGAATCATTGAAACTAGATAGTTTGGTTTCTTGAATAAAACAAATATCTACCTTCTTTGACTTAATAAAAAAATTGACCCTCTTCCTTTTGGAAAGAATCCCACCACCCCTGATATTATATGATAAAATAATCATGGCACTGTTGTCTTGACCGCCTTCTTTCCTATTGTCCCCTCTTTATCTCGAAGCTCCATATCCTTAACTAGTCTCACACTCATACCAATATCAATGCAAGCAACCACCCTCAATTTAGTGATAGAATTCCACACTTTCCTCCCCACCTCAGAATTAGTGTTCTTTAACAATCTATTATTACAACGATTTACTTCAGAACCAGTTAGAGAATCGCATGTAGAAAATGCACCATTTAAAATAGAATCTCCATCATTGTTGCGTGCTACAAATGAGCCCAAAGCTTTTAGAGAAGAACTTCCCTTCCTCGGTCCAATGCTAGCATAATACACATACGTAACTTCCACTTTCTCTCCTAATTCTAACACAGGTTTAAGTTTTTTCTTCTTGGGTTTTTTTGAGTTAATGTTCTTGCAGGCCTTGTCAAAAGACATTGGGCCTCCTGAGCTACTTCCAATGTCTTTAGGCCCAAACTTATCCCTTCTTATTTTGGAGAATTTCTTATGGCACCCTATATAGGGTAAAAATACCCCATGTAAAACCAAAAATGCCCCCCCGAAAATGCATTTCCGGGATGAACCTTTTTTTAAAACATAAGTATGAAACCGAAAATGCAACACGGTTTGGAACCAGATATGCATTTTCGATTTCTGTACAAATAATTCAGACCATGTTTTTATGCAGGTTTTGGTGAATAAATACGTAGTAAAATATATAGTAAAATACGATGTCGATTAAATACGAAGTAATCACAAAATACATACAAATGCTCATAAATATTATGTTCCAAAATATGATACTCAAAATATTCCTTAAAGTGTTATCCAAATAATCCAAAATATGAAAAACATAATAGTAATATAAACAAAATGCAACTAAAAGTAACAGACTCCTGAGTGTGGTGGATAATGAGTCGGCCCGTGATATTCGCCACACTCCTCTGTTGTCGTCTATAACACATAGCCTCCCCAACCTCCGCCATGATGATATCTAGAACACCTCTAACATCAGATCCATCAGGAAACAGACCTCTATCAATACCCGCATGCGCGATCTGCATGATACGATGGCACCTAGGCAACACATCAGTGGCATGATCGACATGTGCCTGCTCCTCCCCTAGAATCTCCGTATGTGCTGGTCTAGGTGGATTACCTGGAGCCTCTTGTACCAGATATGGATGTGACACCTTGAAGAACCATAAGATATAACTGTTGCACCCCAAAATTTGCCCTCCCATATTCTTCAAGAAATTGCCAAGCCAGGTCACAAAACTCCCCAAGGGTTGCACAGCTCAACAGTCTCTCATACAGTCAAAATTAGGGTTTTGAGTCTGATCAAGAAAAGGAAGTGTTCAAAGGCTCAATCAAGTCTCATATGCTTACAAACATGGTCAAGCATCCTCATATCAAGTTTCAAGGCATTCAGCTCAAAATGGCACAGTCAAAACCCTAAATTGCACTACAGTCAACTGTAGGGGCAAAATGGTCATTTGACAGTCAAAAGTTCAAATTTTTGGTCAACATATCATTTTGAAGCCACAAACATCATTTGATCAATGCTTGATCATGATTCTCAAAATTTGGCTCAGAAAATCATCAAGATGCAAAAGTTTCCTTATTTGGATAGTTGAAAAAGTCAACTGAAATTGACCAGGGCATAACTTTCACATGGATTATCAGAAAAATTCCATCCAAAGCTCATTTTGAAGAGAAAGACATTTCCTACAACTCATCTTCATACTTAAAGTCCAAGAAATGCTCTCAAAAAAAGTTATCAATTTCAACATTATAGGTCATTTTCAAAAGTCAACAAAAAGAGACTTTAAGTCAAAGGCCATAACTTGAGATTGGAAAATCAAAATGACATGGGACCAAAGGCATTGGTTAAAGGATTCAAAGCCCTTTCCAAAATGTCCAAGAACATGAGAAAAGCTTAAAAATTTAGCAAGTTATGCCTTGTAGAAGTTGGGAAATTTTTGTGAAATGGCAAAAGTCAACTATCCTTGAAACTTCAATTTTTGACAAAAGGGCCCACTTTCTTCCACTTGATTCAGCCTTGTCATGCCACACACGTGTCCCATGATTAATTTCAAGATCAAACATTGATTTTTCTATTTTATTTAATTTTTGATAATTTAATTCATTTTAAATCTTTAAAAATTCAAATAAAATTTAAAAACCAATGGAATAGTGTCATTTGAATTTGGATAGCTTCCATATATCATGTGCCAGCTCACAAACTCATGCTAGGGTTAGATTGTACACCAAGTCTTGGTTTTGCTAAAAAAGGGGAAAGTTGGTTAATGGTGAAAAGACTAGGACTAGTTCTCTCATGGGCATGAATCAAGGCCAGCTAATGACCTAATTCTCTTCCCTCATAAGTATTGAGTCAAACCCTAACCACAAGACACAAAAAGCTGCGCCCAAGAACACTTTGCAAACTTGAAAAAAATAGCCATAAAACTCAATTCTGAAATCCTTGTTTGGGGTGGATTCAAGGCACGAAATTCATTCCAAAAGTTTCCTTGTGGTCTCCTGAGTACATTCCAATCCCTAACATCAACTCAAACACAAAGAATTGGTAAAACGGATTCCAACTGAACCAAGAAAAATCCATGATCGTCTTTTGATTTTTAGGCATCTCCATTGCATTTTAATTGTACATTCATGTTCCTTGTCAAGTTTTGAAACTAACCATCATGTTTAATTAAGTTTTTGTGCTATATACGCGATGATACCATGCTTGAATCCTAGGGTTTACAGGTTTGCCAATTTGGGGTTTTTGAAACTAAGCAAAATTAGAACTCAAGACTATTGCCATTAGACTCAGCAAGTCCAGACGAAGAGATTCCAACCCTCGCGCTCAATTTATGAGCGTCGAGGGGCCAATCGCTATTTTCTGGAAAGTAGTCTTAGGCAACGTTTGCAAAACCGTTGCCTCATGTTTATGTTTTCAGAAAAAGGAAGAAGACGAACTCGTGGCAAGCATTGGTTGGGTCTTTTAAAATTACGCGCGTTTTTCAGAATGACTAACCAATTTTCTTTTATATTGATTAATAGTTATTATATATTAAAAGAAGTTGAAGTGGTTCAGTGGCGCAGGAAGTGGTTAGCAATGCTAGTGACCTGGGTTCGAGTCCCAGGTCTGTATCATATTTCATGTTATTTTTCCACGCTAATTCCCATGCAGGCACAACAGTGATGCCCACCATGTTCCCTCATTATCTATCCATCCACGTGCCTGGCAGATCAAATCAAGGGCAGGGATCTCAAGAACACTCTAAACCTTGGTCAACGTGTCAATAGGCCATCTGAAAAGTCAACGAATTTCAATGTCAATGGGCCAGCATTCTTGGATCAACACCTCCTAAATTGGGACTTCCACCCCCCCTGGTTTGCTTTTGCTATATTTTTTATTTTTTTTGTTATTTTATTTTTGTTATTTGTTTAAAGTAATTATTATTTTTACAAAATACAAAAAAGGGTTTAAAAATCAGAAAAGACAAAATATAATAAATAATTTTTATTTTAATATTTTTCTTGTAAATAAATTAACATGTAATGAATTTAGTTTTAATTAGGATTTTTGCAATTTTAATTCTTTTCATAATAAATATAAAAAAGGTAGAATTTAGGCTTAATTTTTATCCTTTTTAATTTTTCCTTTTATCATAATATTATTTATTTATTTATTTTCATAATTAAATTGTACATAAATCAACTTAGATTTAATTTAGGTTAAAACTTAACATTTTCACAATAAATTTAAAAGCCATTAGAATTAGGGTTTGCCTTTTAGTTTAATTTTTAATCAATTCTTTTTTCTTTTAAATCTTAAAAAGCATAAAAATACCAAAAACATGTCTTTTAATTTTAATTTTAATTCCTTATTAACTTTAATTTTTTGCAAAAGGGTCCAACGCCCTCGTTCGTAACTTATTTAATTCGCGTATTTATTTATTTCGCTCAAATAATTATGTACCTCTCCCAAAGCGTTGTAACTTGAACTTCTCGCACTTTTATTTCTTTTATTTTCTTTATTTTTCCGTCAAATCGGGTCCGGTTTAATTTTGGCGATGTGGACCCGCGCCATTTGTAATAGTCTTAGATTTATTTTTCCCGCAACTTTTAACTGTTAACAAAAGCATGAAAGAATGTATGGACTTAAAATAAAATCAAGCGTAGAACACCAATGAACATGACAAGACAAATATCAATGAAAACGACACACGAATCGCACACACCACCCCTAGGGTACGCCTCACTGTTGCCTTGCCTCGAAAGGTGATCGTCGAGTAGAGGATGTCTTAGTAAGTCCTCATGATCCGGGAACCTGGCATGAGGGTAGCTTCTAAGGTGTCTTCCTATTGCTCCGGTGATCACCATGTCCCGAACCTCGAATTGACCCGAACACCTCCAATGGTGGTGCTACCTACCTCTCAATGGTGGGATGGCACTACTTCAAAGGACATTTACGCAGACGAATTCCTTAGGGTAGGTAGACGACTCTAGATACTTGCTCTAATTTCAAACAAAACAAAAATCTTTTCACACCGACACTTTTCAAAAGCTTTCAAAACAAACTTTTCAAACACTCTGACGTACGAGTCGAACTGAAATTTTTCAAAGAAACTTTTTTAAAACCCACATTGAAAAGCAAGCAAACATTTTTGAAAACACAAATGAGCAAGTATCTAAGAGCCCATGGATAACCATGGATAGAAAGGGTGCTAGCACCTTCCCTTTCTATAACCTACCTCCCGAACCGAGAGCAATCTCTATAAGGAATTTTTCTGTGCTTTTGTCCTTTCCATTTGGAGAAAATAAAAGACGGTGGCGACTCTTGCTTCCGCGACATTTCGCGAACCAGCTTTAAAACAGTCAGTTCCAGATCCACCGATCACAGAACTGGCGACTCTGCTGGGGACCCTTTATAAAGTGAGGTGTACCTTAGGGCTAGGTCATAACTGTGTTTTCAATTGTATTGCTTTGCTTGCTTTAAAATTGTGGGTTGCATCGGAGTTACATAGATCCTAACCCGGATCTGGGGGTACCTTGTTTAGGTAGCATAAGCTGTGAGGGACCTGTCCGGTGTAGACCGACACGGGTGAAGCAGTGGCTACGTTGGTGTGGCACCTTAGTCTGTACCGATATCCCTTGTGTCGCAACAAGGAGAATATGGGTCTTCTAAGGAGTCATTAAGCACCAACAACCTTAGAACCTTAATTGACACAACTTGGCCTTTAGAACAGTAGCAGTATGCTACGCCCATTGAGGCTAAACTCTCGTGATGGTTCTGGCCGCAAGAAAAGATTGCGATGCTGGAGTTATGACCGATGGAGGGTAGTCAATGATATTGGGATCCTCTAAGAACCCGGTTACTTTGATTAGGACAGGTATGAACCAACAAACTGAAAGAGGGTAGTACCTAGACCTCATGCTGGCCTAAACTTTAGGGGCTTGCCTTGTGTGACTTGTGTGCCTTACCATGTTTGCCTTTGTATCTGTATGTGGTGTGTTTGATCATAACATCATAGCATCATGAGCATTGCATGCATCCTACATAAGGACTGACTATTTCAAAGACAAGAGGGTTTCATCTTTGCTCTGTTTTGTAGGACATTATGATGCCTGTGCGAAGGAATACTATCCGGTTCAACTTTGTTCGTTCACCTGAGTTGCTTGATGAGTTGGTTAGCAGAATTCCAAACACCACTTCTTTCATTCAGAGGCATGGTTCCCTTCTCAGTTTAGTCACTGCAAAGCGGGATCAACAGTTGATGAGTGTTCTGACCCAATTCTATGACCCTCAGTACCAGTGCTTCACCTTTCAAGACTTCCAGCTGGTCCCTACCCTGGAAGAGTTCTCTGATTTACTTGGTATCCCTATCTTGGATCAGACTCCCTTTACTGGTTGGGAAAAGACCCTCAGGCTTGAGGACATTGCTGCAGCTCTTCCCTTGACCCATCAAGAGGTAGCAGACAACTGGGTGACTAGAAGCGGAGTTAAGGGTTTCTTGGCTAAGTTTCTAATTGGTAAAGCTAACAATTTCTGGAATGACCTGGACTTTAGGGCATATGAAGACATCTTGGCTCTCCTAATCTATGGGTTAGTCCTGTTTCCTAATCCTGACAACTTCATCAATGTCACTGCCATAAGGATCTTTATGTCTCGGAATCCAGTGCCCACTCTCTTGGGTGACATCTTGCAACAACTTCATGCCCGTACTACCCGAAGACGAGGAACCCTATGGTGTTGTATCCCTTTGTTGGTGAGGTGGTTTATTTCTCACCTCCCTAAGTCCGTACTGAAGAACCAAGAAGGAAGAGGTTGGGCTCATAGGTTAATGTCTCTCACCGATAAAGACATCATTTGGACTTGCAGAGGTTTGGACGAGATAGCTATTATTGATCGATGCGGGGAATACCCTAATGTTCCTCTGATTGGCACTCAAGGAGGAATCTCTTACAATCCATGTCTGGCACTCCGTCAGTTTGGAAGAGCAAGAAGAGCAGGCCCCCATGAGATGTTAGTGCCTCACCTCAGTTTCGAGTTTCAGGTGGATAGTGACGAGCTACGTCGTAGGTTCATCAAGGCTTGGGACAAGGTTCATAAAGTTGACCCACAAGAGCTAGGGCCAAAGACTTCTTTACCTATGGAAGCCTACTACAAATGGGTTCGCATCCGTTCTCAGAAGTTAGGTATGCCGTATGAAGCTGTCAGACCCGTCATTCTTAAGTGTCCCGATAAAAATGGTGTTCATCCAACTGTCCTTCCTCCTCAGATACCTACTGATTATGAGACATTGAAGAGATCTTGGTCGCAACTGCAAGAAGAGCGGGATTCTTATCGGGAAAAGTTCAACGAGCGGGAATTAAAGATCCAGAAGCTGACCAAGCAGTTGGAAAATGAGAGAGCTCTGAATGCCTACATCCGTACTGAGAAGAGGAGACCATGGGATCAATGAGGAACTCTGAATGTGCCTTTACAGTTTTTATTTCCTTTCCAGTATTTCCTTTCATGTAACGCCTAAGGGCAACTTGTTGAATAATTTCAGTTGCAAAGTTGAATCTAATGAAGTGTGTTCTTTTTTGTTTACAAAGTTGATTCCCGATTGTCTTTGAAAACATAATTCATACGCATTTCATACATCATGTGCATCACAGGTACTCTTCTTTTCAGGTGGCTTACTGTTCTTCGCTGTTTATTTCAGCATCATGAACCCTGAATCATCAACCGAGGCATCTATCAAGGCTCTTCAGGCGCAGAACGCCCAATTTCAGGCGCAGAACGCCTAATTTCAGGAGCTGATCAAGGGCTTGGCTCAGGGTCAACAAGAGTTGAAGACCATGCTTCTGAAAAAGACTAAGAAGAAGAGGAGGACTGTGCTATTTAACACTGGGCGCAGACTCGGGAATACCTTACAGGTTGAGGCTGCAAGGACTACTCCATCTGTAGGGGAAGGTAGTCACCAAGAAAGGGAGGTCCCTACTCCTGTGGGCTCTGATACTGAAACAGACTTCAACGACGAACAGTACCCTCCTGCTGAAGACCGGTACAAGCAGCTGGAAGACAGATTAAAGGCTATGGAAGTTCAGCGGGTGCCTGGACTGGATTTCGGAGACTTGGGGTTATCTACTGGGGTGGTGATCCCACACAAGTTCAAGGCACCTGCCTTTGTGAAGTATGACGGGGCTTCCTGTCCCAAGATGCACCTCCGTTCTTATGTAAGGAAGATCCAGCCTTACACAGCAGACAAGAACCTTTGGATCCACTTCTTCCAGGAGAGTCTTTCAGGGACTCACCTCGAATGGTTCTATCAGCTGGATGGAATCAGCATTCGTAACTGGGAGGATCTGGCCACTGCTTTTTACAAGCAGTATCAATATAATTCCGACCTCGCTCCTACGCGTACCCAGCTCCAGGGTATGTCGCTAGGGTCGGGTGAAGGTTTTAAGGAGTACGCCCAGAAATGGAGAGACCTGGCTGGCAGGGTGCAGCCACCATTGACGGACCGGGAGCTGGTAGATATGTTTTTGGGGACCCTATCTGGTCCATTTTTCAATCATCTCATTGGTAATTCCTCTGCTGGGTTTACTGATCTGATCCTGACTGGTGAAAGGATCGAGGCCGGTATAAAATCGGGGAAGATACAGAAGGTTGCCTCCTCCAGTACTGAAAAGAAACCCTTTAAAAAGGAGGCTAGTGCTGTATATAGCTCCCGGAGACCAGAACGACCTGAACACCACCAATCTGTCAGTGCGGTAATGATTGCCAAACCTGCTGCCGCTCCTCGGCCAACTAATCCTCAGAAGTTTGAAAGACCCCGGAGAGAGTTTACCCGCTTGAGCATGACCTTATCACAGATCCTGCCACAGTTGCTATCCACCAATTTAGTGACTGTCAGGGAGGCTCCAAAGTTTCCCAATACTGCATCTCCTAAGTACAACCCGAATGCTCGTTGTGCTTACCATTCAGATGGTCCGGGGCATGCTACTGATGACTGTTGGGCATTGAAGAACAAGCTGCAGGACCTTATTGACGCCAAGGAGGTACAATTTGAGGCATCTGACAAGCCTAATGTGGTAACAGCTCCCCTACCTGCTCATGGGGTTAATGCTATTGGAGACGAGAATGAAGTTGATGAAGCTGAGTTTGATAGCTGGATCTACCCGGCAACCGACGGTGGACTCAACAATTGGAGTGCAAAGGACAACTTATATGTTTCTCTTGTTACTGAGTAATGAATTCCTATGTTTTTGGTATCTGTAATAAACAATAAATAAACTCTATGGCCCGGTGTCTTACCCGAAGCACCGTGGTTTCATTTGTGAGGGTATATAAATTGTCATTTCATATATCATAAATAAAAGCATTGGACGTTTTTCACATTTCAAATTTTGCGCTCCTTTTCTTTCCTTTCTTTACATATTGCAAAACAGCTGTATTTACACACACACTCACTCATACAGGTTTCAATCCACTCTGGATCTCACTGGTAACGACTCTGCTACTGCCAGTTATGACTTCGAAAATCCGATCAACTTAGCCGAAGACGAAGGTGAAGATGATTGCGAAGTGCCTGGTGAACTTGCAAGACTGTTACAACAGGAAGAGAGGGCAATTCAACCCCATGAAGAGCCAGTGGAAATAATAAACTTGGGTACTGAAGAAGACAAGAAAGGGGTAAAGATTGGTGCCAACCTAGAGCTCAGCGTGAAGCAACGGTTGACTCAGATGCTGCATGACTATAAGGAGATCTTTGCCTGGTCCTACGAAGATATGCCCGGATTAGATACCGACATTGTGGTCCATCACTTACCAACTAAAGAAGATTGCCCTCCAGTTAAGCAAAAGGTCCGCCGTATGCGTCCAGAGATGTCTGAGAAGATTAAAGCCGAGGTTATGAAGCAGTTTGATGCCGGGTTTCTTGCAGTGACTTCTTACCCTCAGTGGGTTGCTAATGTGGTGCCGGTACCTAAGAAGGACGGCAAGGTCAAAATGTGTGTCGATTACAGGGATCTGAACAGGGCCAGCCCCAAGGATGACTTCCCTCTACCTCACATTGATGTCCTTGTTGATAATACAGCTCAGCATAAAGTGTTCTCTTTTATGGATGGTTTTTCAGGCTACAATCAGATCAAGATGGCTCCTGAAGACATGGAAAAGACTACATTTGTTACTCAGTGGGGCACCTTCTGCTACAAAGTCATGCCTTTTGGACTAAAGAATGCTGGGGCAACCTACCAACGTGCCATGGTTGCTTTATTTCATGACATGATCCATCATGAGATAGAAGTGTATGTTGACGACATGATCGCTAGGTCCCAGACTGAGGAAGAACACCTTGATCATCTACAAAAACTGTTTGACCGTTTGAAACTGTACAAGCTGAGGTTGAACCCGAACAAGTGCACCTTCGGGGTTAGATCTGGAAAGTTGCTAGGCTTCGTGGTAAGTGACAAGGGAATTCAAGTGGACCCTGCTAAGGTCAAAGCCATTCAAGAGATGCCAGTTCCTAAGACAGAGAAGGAAGTCAGAGGCTTTCTAGGACGTCTGAATTACATTGCTCGGTTCATCTCACACCTAACTGCTACCTGTGAACCAATCTTCAAGTTGCTGAAGAAAGATCAAGTAGTACGTTGGAATGATGAATGTCAGGCTGCTTTTGACAGAATCAAAGAATACCTCCAAGAACCACCCATCCTTATGCCACCAGTTGAAGGGAGACCTTTGATACTTTACCTGACAGTGCTTGATAATTCAATGGGGTGTGTGCTGGGGCAGCATGACAAGTCTGGCCGAAAAGAGCATGCCATTTATTACCTTAGCAAAAAGTTTACCGACTGCGAGACCCGATACTCACTACTTGAGAAAACTTGCTGCGCTTTGGTATGGGCTGCTCGCCGGCTGAGACAGTATATGCTGACTCACACTACCTTGTTGATCTCAAAAATGGATCCTATAAAGTACATATTCGAAAAGCCTGCTCTGTCTGGGAGAATTGCAAGATGGCAGATGATCTTGACGGAATACGACATTCAGTACACGACCCAAAAAGCCATCAAAGGGAGTGTATTGGCAGACCACTTAGCACATCAAGCTGTAGATGACTACCAATCAATGAACTTCGAGTTTCCGGATGAAAGCATTATGATAGTAACTGACTGTGAAATACCTGGACCGGATGAAGGACCTGAACCAGGATCCCGATGGTCTATGCATTTTGACGGAGCATCCAACGCTTTGGGAAATGGTATTGGCGCCATCATCATATCTCCACAAGGTACTCATACTCCACTCACCGCCCGACTGTGTTTCAACTGTACCAATAACATGGCGGAGTATGAGGCGTGTATCATGGGTCTTCAAGCTGCGATCGACCTGAGGATCAAATTTCTGAGTGTCTTCGAAGATTCCGCTCTTGTGATCAATCAGATCAAAGGAGAGTGGGATACGAAACATCCAAACTTGATTCCTTACAGAGAATGTGTGTTGACCCTGATCCCCCACTTCACAGAGATAACATTTGAGCACTTTCCAAGAGAAGAGAATCAGTTGGAGGACGCGTTAGCTACAATGTCTTCAATGTTCAAGGTCAAATGGGATAATGAGGCTCCCCGGATCATCATCTGGAAACTGGACGAACCGGCATACTGTTGCGATCTCGAAACTGAATTGGTGACTGAGAAGCCTTGGTACCACGAAGTGAAGAGATATCTGGAAGCTCAGGAATACCCCGAAGGTGCCTCTGTCAATGATAAGAAATTCCTGAGAAGGTTCGCAGCCAAGTTTTTCCTTAGCAACGGCATCTTGTATAAGCGAAACCATGATTCAATCTTATTGCGTTGTGTGGATAAGACTGAAGCGGGAAGGATCATGGAAGAGCTACATGAAGGGACCTTTGGTACACATTCCAGTGGACATACTATGGCTAAGAAAATCCTACGGGCAGGATACTATTGGTCCACAATGGAAGCTGACTGCTACCAACATTCCAGGACATGCCACAAGTGCCAGATCTATGCAGACAAGGTGCATGTTCCTCCAGTTCCCCTGAATGTTCTGACTGCGCCATGGCCGTTTGCAATGTGGGGCATAGACATGATCGGCGAGATAAAACCTACAACATCTAATGGACATCGCTTCATCCTAGTGGCGATTGACTATTTTACGAAGTGGGTTGAGGCAGCATCCTATGCTACAGTAACCAAGACTGTTGTGGCACGGTTTATTCGGCACAATCTGATCTGTCGGTACGGCGTCCCTGAGAGAATTATTACAGACAACGGTACCAATCTGAACAATAAGATGATCGCTGAGCTTTGCGAACAGTTCAAAATACAGCACCACAACTCTTCTCCTTACAGACCGAAGATGAATGGGGCTGTAGAAGCAGCAAATAAGAACATCAAGAAAATCGTGCAGAAAATGACAGTGACTTATAAAGATTGGCATGAGATGTTACCGTTCGCTCTACATGGGTACCGTACCTCAGCCAGGACGTCAACCGGGGCAACTCCTTTCTCTTTGGTTTATGGTATGGAGGCAGTCTTGCCAATCGAAGTGCAAATACCCTCTCTCCGGATAATGAAGGATGCAAATATGAACGAAGATGATTGGATCCAGACACGACTTGATCAGCTCAACCTTATTGATGAAAAGAGACTTTCTGCTATCTGTCATGGTCAGACGTATCAGAAACGGATGATCAGGGCATTTAACAAAAAGGTCAGACCACAAGAATATCGAGTCGGGGATCTGGTAATCAAGAGAATCATCCTTCCTCAGAGCGATCCAAGGGGCAAATGGACCCCTACGTACGAAGGACCATTTATGGTTAAGCATGTGTTCTCAGGAGGAGCAATGATCTTAACCAACATGGATGGTGACGACCTTCCTCACCCCGCCAATGCAGACATAGTAAAAAAATACTACGCATGAAAAAAGACCCGCTAGGCTGACATGCCTAGGCAAAAATTAGGGCTTCCCGTCGAACCAAAAGGGTTCGGGCAAAATGAAGGGATGAAAATGAAAAAATTTGTACACCCGGCAAGTCGAAAACCTGAAAAGGCGGCTTGGGCAAAAATGGGTATCCCGGTGGACTGAAAACCCGAAAGGGCGGTCCAGGCAAAAATTAGGGATAAAAGCGTAATACTATGTCTCATTGGATCACCTTGCATCCAGAATCCGGTATCTACATCAAGTTCAGACGGCATCGATCAGTAAGCTTCACCTTCAACCAAGGTCATCAAGTGATGAGACGCTCGGAGTTATAAAGGCAATAGCAGAGTTGAAACCCAGTGGATCATTCATCTTTCACACAGCTGTTTTATTTTCTTTTGTACAAATTTGTATAAACCCTTTTTGCTTGGTGGCGTTCTCTTATTAGGACGTCAGCCTTTTGTATACAAAACGCCTATTCACAGGCCATTCAAAAATCAATACAGATATACTTTTCAGTTAAAATGTGCCTTTTGTTTTTTCCTTTTCTGTTTTGTTTTGCGAAGAACGTCCAAGGTTCAATTTGTGATATATGCATTGACAATAATTTGCTAGCTCATAAATATTTGCATACGAAACAAAAAAAAAAATTTAATTACAGGGGATATTAGAAACAGGGGCAATAAGGAGTTGTCTAGGCAATCTAATTGTTCTATCCTCCAAAGTACCAAGGTAGGTTCAGCTAAAGAACATAACCAGGCATCTTAAATTCCCCAGAGAGTGAGACAGCAAGCAGTATACTCTCCTCAAGCAAAACAGTTATCAACCTTAAGGAAGTTGGGTGTCCTCCCGCAGATCTCAACATTCCCCAGCAGCATATATTCTTAACAAGCATCCCCGGCAGTCTTGGTCTAAAGATTGTTCCCCGGCGGCATACATCAACATTCAAAGGAATCACTTCCCCAACACATCAAAACGCCCCAGGAGAGTCCAATTAGTTTCCCCAGGAAAGTTGGAATTCATATCTCCCCAAGCAGTAAGCTTATCCCCAGTAAATTCTGGAAGCTTACCCCTCGCAGAGCACGAACGCGTCGCCCGGCCTTATTCAAAGAGTTATTTCCTTAACCGGATATAACTGGGTTATCCTCAGCCAAAAGCCATGGAAAGAGTGTCGTCGACAAAGTCTTCCTATCCCCAGCAAACTATTATCAACACTCAGCAAGGCATCCCTCTTCCCACAGAGTATTGCTTCCAGCATAGTCACTAGAGTATCTTTTCTCCCCGCAGAATCTTCCATTTGCCAAGTTTATTCCGCAACGGAGTCATCTTCTCCTACCGGTATTCTTGCAGTTATCATCCCCAGCGGAAGCAAAATCTATTCTTCGACATCAGCCCAGGATACGACTTCCCGGCACCCGTCAAGGATTCACTTTCCTAGACAAAAACATACATAAAACATCACATACATCATTATAACATGCATAGACACATCATATCATACAAGTCTCATTTATATTGAGAACATCATTGCTTGATCCATATCATGCATTGCATATGACTGACCTTTACCTTTCAGGAAAGATCCAGTTAAATTCTTAGCTATATTCCAAGACCTTCTCTGGTTCAGTCAGATCGACCCTAAGATCTCCCTGATGCTTATCCAGTTGAAGATATTTCAAGACCTTGTCCGGTTCAGTTAAATCGACCCTAAGATTTTTCTGATGCTTATCCAGTCAAAGGCCTTCTCTGGTTCAGTCAGATCGACCCTAAGATCTCCCTGATGCTTATCCAGTTGAAGATATTCCAAGACCTTGTCCGGTTCAGTTAAATCTACTCCTAAGATTTTCCTGATGCTTATCCAGTCAAAGGCCTTCTCTTGGTTCAGTCAGATCGACCCTAAGATCTCCCTGATGCTTATCCAGTTGAAGATATTCCAAGACCTTGTCCGGTTCAGTTAAATCGACCCTAAGATTTTCCTGATGCTTATCCAGTCAAAGGCCTTCTCTGGTTCAGTCAGATCGACCCTAAGATCTCCCTGATGCTTATCCAGTTGAAGATATTCCAAGACCTTGTCCGGTTCAGTTAAATCGACTCCTAAGATTTTCCTGATGCTTATCCAGTCAAAGGCCTTCTCTGGTTCAGTCAGATCGACCCTAAGATCTCCCTGATGCTTATCCAGTTGAAGATATTCCAAGACCTTGTCTGGTTCAGTTAAATCGACCCTAAGATTTTCCTGATGCTTATCCAGTCAAAGGCCTTCTCTGGTTCAGTCAGATCGACCCTAAGATCTCCCTGATGCTTATCCAGTTGAAGAGATTCCAAGACCTTGTCTGGTTCAGTTAAATCGACCCTAAGATTTTCCTGATGCTTATCCAGTCAAAGGCCTTCTCTGGTTCAGTCAGATCGACCCTAAGATCTCCCTGATGCTTATCCAGTTGAAGATATTCCAAGACCTTGTCCGGTTCAGTTAAATCGACCCTAAGATTTTCCTGATGCTTATCCAGTCAAAGGCCTTCTCTGGTTCAGTCAGATCGACCCTAAGATCTCCCTGATGCTTATCCAGTTGAAGATATTCCAAGACCTTGTCCGGTTCAGTTAAATCGACCCTAAGATTTTCCTGATGCTTATCCAGTCAAAGGCCTTCTCTTGGTTCAGTCAGATCGACCCTAAGATCTCCCTGATTCTTATCCCAGTAGAAGACATCCAAGATTTTCTCTCAACGAGCGTTGTTGAAGTTAAAGTCACCCAAGATTTTTTCTCAACAAGCGTTGTTGAAGTTAAAGTCGCCCAAGGTTCTCTTACCATTCATGCTAAGATAGTAACCATCCCTGGTTCTTTCATCGCCGTTTGAAGCTCCAGACTCAGCTCCTGTAACCAGTCAGGACACATCTATACCAGGCATCTAAAAATCAGCTCCTGTAACGTGTCAGGTACTCATTTTCTGTTTTGCAGGTATACAGGTTCTCGCCAAGGAATCTCTTACGCAATCAAACATCCAGATGGCATCTATAAGCCCATTCCACCATCACTGCCACTATGTGAGTGCAAATTTCTGGGCACTCTAGTGTCCAATCATCTTCTACCCTCGGATTACGAAAGGCACGTCCGCCAATCTGCATCCTCAGGTCTAAGAAGATTGAACAGGGGCAACTGTTGCACCCCAAAATTTGCCCTCCCATATTCTTCAAGAAATTGCCAAGCCAGGTCACAAAACTCCCCAAGGGTTGCACAGCTCAACAGTCTCTCATACAGTCAAAATTAGGGTTTTGAGTCTGATCAAGAAAAGGAAGTGTTCAAAGGCTCAATCAAGTCTCATATGCTTACAAACATGGTCAAGCATCCTCATATCAAGTTTCAAGGCATTCAGCTCAAAATGGCACAGTCAAAACCCTAAATTGCACTACAGTCAACTGTAGGGGCAAAATGGTCATTTGACAGTCAAAAGTTCAAATTTTTGGTCAACATATCATTTTGAAGCCACAAACATCATTTGATCAATGCTTGATCATGATTCTCAAAATTTGGCTCAGAAAATCATCAAGATGCAAAAGTTTCCTTATTTGGATAGCTGAAAAAGTCAACTGAAATTGACCAGGGCATAACTTTCACATGGATTATCAGAAAAATTCCATCCAAAGCTCATTTTGAAGAGAAAGACATTTCCTACAACTCATCTTCATACTTAAAGTCCAAGAAATGCTCTCACAAAAAGTTATCAATTTCAACATTATAGGTCATTTTCAAAAGTCAACAAAAAGAGACTTTAAGTCAAAGGCCATAACTTGAGATTGGAAAATCAAAATGACATGGTACCAAAGGCATTGGTTAAAGGATTCAAAGCCCTTTCCAAAATGTCCAAGAACATGAGAAAAGCTTAAAAATTGAGCAAGTTATGCCTTGTAGAAGTTGGGAAATTTTTGTGAAATGGCAAAAGTCAACTATCCTTGAAACTTCAATTTTTGACAAAAGGGCCCACTTTCTTCCACTTGATTCAGCCTTGTCATGCCACACACGTGTCCCATGATTAATTTCAAGATCAAACATTGATTTTTCTATTTTATTTAATTTTTGATAATTTAATTCATTTTAAATCTTTAAAAATTCAAATAAAATTTAAAAACCAATGGAATAGTGTCATTTGAATTTGGATAGCTTCCATATATCATGTGCCAGCTCACAAACTCATGCTAGGGTTAGATTGTACACCAAGTCTTGGTTTTGCTAAAAAAGGGGAAAGTTGGTTAATGGTGAAAAGACTAGGACTAGTTCTCTCATGGGCATGAATCAAGGCCAGCTAATGACCTAATTCTCTTCCCTCATAAGTATTGAGTCAAACCCTAACCACAAGACACAAAAAGCTGCGCCCAAGAACACTTTGCAAACTTGAAAAAAATAGCCATAAAACTCAATTCTGAAATCCTTGTTTGGGGTGGATTCAAGGCACGAAATTCATTCCAAAAGTTTCCTTGTGGTCTCCTGAGTACATTCCAATCCCTAACATCAACTCAAACACAAAGAATTGGTAAAACGGATTCCAACTGAACCAAGAAAAATCCATGATCGTCTTTTGATTTTTAGGCATCTCCATTGCATTTTAATTGTACATTCATGTTCCTTGTCAAGTTTTGAAACTAACCATCATGTTTAATTAAGTTTTTGTGCTATATACGCGATGATACCATGCTTGAATCCTAGGGTTTACAGGTTTGCCAATTTGGGGTTTTTGAAACTAAGCAAAATTAGAACTCAAGACTATTGCCATTAGACTCAGCAAGTCCAGACGAAGAGATTCCAACCCTCGCGCTCAATTTATGAGCGTCGAGGGGCCAATCGCTATTTTCTGGAAAGTAGTCTTAGGCAACGTTTGCAAAACCGTTGCCTCATGTTTATGTTTTCAGAAAAAGGAAGAAGACGAACTCGTGGCAAGCATTGGTTGGGTCTTTTAAAATTACGCGCGTTTTTCAGAATGACTAACCAATTTTCTTTTATATTGATTAATAGTTATTATATATTAAAAGAAGTTGAAGTGGTTCAGTGGCGCAGGAAGTGGTTAGCAATGCTAGTGACCTGGGTTCGAGTCCCAGGTCTGTATCATATTTCATGTTATTTTTCCACGCTAATTCCCATGCAGGCACAACAGTGATGCCCACCATGTTCCCTCATTATCTATCCATCCACGTGCCTGGCAGATCAAATCAAGGGCAGGGATCTCAAGAACACTCTAAACCTTGGTCAACGTGTCAATAGGCCATCTGAAAAGTCAACGAATTTCAATGTCAATGGGCCAGCATTCTTGGATCAACACCTCCTAAATTGGGACTTCCACCCCCCCTGGTTTGCTTTTGCTATATTTTTTTATTTTTTTTGTTATTTTATTTTTGTTATTTGTTTAAAGTAATTATTATTTTTACAAAATACAAAAAAGGGTTTAAAAATCAGAAAAGACAAAATATAATAAATAATTTTTATTTTAATATTTTTCTTGTAAATAAATTAACATGTAATGAATTTAGTTTTAATTAGGATTTTTGCAATTTTAATTCTTTTCATAATAAATATAAAAAAGGTAGAATTTAGGCTTAATTTTTATCCTTTTTAATTTTTCCTTTTATCATAATATTATTTATTTATTTATTTTCATAATTAAATTGTACATAAATCAACTTAGATTTAATTTAGGTTAAAACTTAACATTTTCACAATAAATTTAAAAGCCATTAGAATTAGGGTTTGCCTTTTAGTTTAATTTTTAATCAATTCTTTTTTCTTTTAAATCTTAAAAAGCATAAAAATACCAAAAACATGTCTTTTAATTTTAATTTTAATTCCTTATTAACTTTAATTTTTTGCAAAAGGGTCCAACGCCCTCGTTCGTAACTTATTTAATTCGCGTATTTATTTATTTCGCTCAAATAATTATGTACCTCTCCCAAAGCGTTGTAACTTGAACTTCTCGCACTTTTATTTCTTTTATTTTCTTTATTTTTCCGTCAAATCGGGTCCGGTTTAATTTTGGCGATGTGGACCTGCGCCATTTGTAATAGTCTTAGATTTATTTTTCCCGCAACTTTTAACTGTTAACAAAAGCATGAAAGAATGTATGGACTTAAAATAAAATCAAGCGTAGAACACCAATGAACATGACAAGACAAATATCAATGAAAACGACACACGAATCGCACACACCACCCCTAGGGTACGCCTCACTGTTGCCTTGCCTCGAAAGGTGATCGTCGAGTAGAGGATGTCTTAGTAAGTCCTCATGATCCGGGAACCTGGCATGAGGGTAGCTTCTAAGGTGTCTTCCTATTGCTCCGGTGATCACCATGTCCCGAACCTCGAATTGACCCGAACACCTCCAACGGTGGTGCTACCTACCTCTCAATGGTGGGATGGCACTACTTCAAAGGACATTTACACAGACGAATTCCTTAGGGTAGGTAGACGACTCTAGATACTTGCTCTAATTTCAAACAAAACAAAAATCTTTTCACACCGACACTTTTCAAAAGCTTTCAAAACAAACTTTTCAAACACTCTGACGTACGAGTCGAACTGAAATTTTTCAAAGAAACTTTTTTAAAACCCACATTGAAAAGCAAGCAAACATTTTTGAAAACACAAATGAGCAAGTATCTAAGAGCCCATGGATAACCATGGATAGAAAGGGTGCTAGCACCTTCCCTTTCTATAACCTACCTCCCGAACCGAGAGCAATCTCTATAAGGAATTTTTCTGTGCTTTTGTCCTTTCCATTTGGAGAAAATAAAAGACGGTGGCGACTCTTGCTTCCGCGACATTTCGTGAACCAGCTTTAAAACAGTCAGTTCCAGATCCACCGATCACAATAACCATCTTCATAGCTCCAATCTTTTGTTGATATGGTAATTCAGGCCTCATCCATCACATGATGGTTAAGATAATCACAAAAATATCATCCATATCACTCTGTTTCACCATGGGAGGGGAACACTCAGAGGGTGGTTTGGGAATATGTTGGATGTATCCGAACTGCCGTATCACGTGCTTAAGCAAAGCAACCATCTTGCGCGTCCCGCATGCCAACCACCCAGTGAACAATACAATGCCGTCAAAAGGAATAGTCTCACGGTAAGATTCGTATGCATGAAAGCATATATCCTCATAGGCCAGGTTGTCTTTATACACCCTGAATGGCTCTGTCTCCTGGTTCCCTCAGAGTGGGTCGAATGAAGTGGCATGTGGCTGAACCTCAGTATAAATAGGATCAAGTGACCATCCGGATATGTGAGGGAAGTACTGTAGAATCCAAGCCTGAAATGTTACCGTCATTAGTAAGTAAGAGATCAAATTAATTTACATAACAAGACAAAAATAACATAAGAATAAGAAATGTTACAGTAAAAAGTGTGATGCTACTGGACATCTGCTTTGTATTCTACTTAGCACCTTCAGACAGCTTATGGTACAAATACATCAAACAAGTTGCCCCCAGTTCCACTCAGCGATCTGCTCAAAATTGTTAAAGAATCGTAGGTACATGATATCAGTGTAAGTGGCATTAGTGTCCATAAAAATATGTGTGCCAACCAGATACAAAAGATATGCCCTTATAGCACGTGCTCAGTGTTAGGATATCTGCAGATCGTCACCAGCATCCTGTCGTGCACGCCCTAGCTCAGTTGTGAACACCTTCTGCAAGTAGCTAAATCTGACATGACAACCACGGGTTTTGGCGATCTCAGTCAGAGCACCCTCGAGAGTAACTCCTAAGTACTCCACCAACATATCCAGTGCCTCCTATTTGGTGCATCTCTCATGATCTAAAAACCTCCCTCTAATCAGAAGGTGCAACAGACACGCGACATCGTCCAATGTGATTGTCATCTCATCATGTGGTAGGTGGAACGACGATGTCTCGTGATGCCATTTCTCAACAAAAGCATTAATCATACCATGATTATCAGTAGTATATCCATATAAGACCAAATCATGCAGCTCAGTGATGTGCAGCAGCTCTCGGAACCATGGCTCGGCGGGTGGTATCAGGAGACTGATCTTTCTAGCATGGTTAATTATCTTGAGTGGATCATGGTCCCGCATGCATAGATAAACACCCAATACTTAAATGAACATAATACTTAGAAAAAAAGGTAACACAATATGTAATAATTGTTAAATGAAATATTTACCTCTCCGTCCCATAAGTGTCTGGCAACATAGTCTGGATACGACGATAGTAATGACAAATCAGAAGGTCCTCCTCCAAAGGCCTGACGCACCTCTGCTGTTTCCTGTGGATGAGCCTCTGGTGCTGCCTCTGGATGGGCCGCTGGTGCAAACTGGGTGGTCTCTGGTGTAACACGGTGAGAGAAATGACTTGGTGTTTTACGTTTGGTCGCAATTGTTGCGGTTAGCAAGAGTCACCATCGACTTTTCTTTTACCAATAAGGAAAGGTTGAAAAGAACAGGAAATACCTTTCGAGATATTTTCTTGAGTTCAGGGGGTAAGTTATGAAAAGGGAAGGTATTATCACCCTTTTCATTCGTAGTTATCTACGGGCTCTTAGTTGCTTGCTATATCACTTACTTTTTGTTTGAAAGTGTATTTGTGATGTGGGTTTTGAAAGTATTTTGAAAAAGAATGTCTTTGTAATGGTTCTCGTCTCTATAAGAACACGTACAGAGTGTTCTGTCTTTTGAAAAATGTTTCAAAATGAGAGTGCGGTTGTATAAAAATGTTTTTGTGAGAAAGCGAGCAACTAGGAGCATCCTACCTACTCAAAAGGTCTAATGTTCTTTTCCTTCTCCTTTAGATGTTGCTATCTCACCATTGATTTGGTAAGAATCCCCATTGTTGGATGTGAAGGGACGGGCACTGGAGGTTTTGTATAGTCATCGAAGGCAACCTATGAGACGTTTTAGCAAAGTCATTTAGGGACTAGATCATTTACCGAAGGCAACACTAAGGGTAATCGAGGGACTACGATCTTTTATCGAGGGTATTTTCTAAAATGCCCATATTCAAGGGACATGACTATTTTCCGAAAGGTAACAAAGCGGGATTACCCTAAGGGTGCTAGTGTGTAAGTGTGTTTGAATTACATGCATTTAGTCTTGATTAGGGTTATCTATTTGTTTATTTTATGTCTTGCCATACAAACCCTAATTACTATAATTTATATTTGAAAGCGATAAATTGCGGAAATATAAAGTCCTACACTATCATATCATTTAGGGATGGGGGTACAAATTTACAAATGGGGAGTTGCAAGAATTTTAAATCCTAATTATCTATTACAACCATATCGAATTGTACAATACAAGAAAAAGAAAGGATTTTTTTGAAAATGATTTTTTGTCTTAATAAATTAAAAGGAAAATAATTATTTAATAAAAGAAAATATTTTTGATGTCTTTTTATATTAATAAAAATAGTACTAATGCTAAAAATAATAAAAATAAGAGGGAGAAAGGAAAAATAATGAGAAATAGGATCAGCATGTTGCTGAAAGCAAAATAAAGGGGACCAGAAGTTCTTATGTCAGGCGCGCTGTGGTTCAGAAAGAAACGTCAGAGGAAATCAAAAGTTCTGGGTTGATGCAAGCTGGAGTCCTGAAAGAAACGTTAGAGGGAAAAACAGAAGTTCTGGGTTGCTACGCGCTGAAGTTCTGAGTGTTAAAGCAGTGCGAAAATCCTAGAAGTTATGTGTATGTTAAAACAGTAAGAAAGCCTAGAAGTTATGTGTGTTAAAACAGTGAGGAAAACTCAGAAGTTCTATGTGTGTTAAAACAATGATAAAAAATCCTAGAAGTTCTGTGTGCATCAAAACAGTAAGAGAGCCTAGAAGTTCTGTGTGTTAAAACAATGAAGAGAACTCAGAAGTTTTGTGTTGTGCTAAAACAGTGGGAAAGAAAACCCGGAACTTCTGTGTTACACTTCACCTCCTTCCTTATATTAGCCAGAACATCTGCAACTTATTTAGTTCTTAACTACAGTAAATCAGAAAGATAATAGCACGACAGTTTATAGAAGTTCTAATCCTAATTCTGAGCCTAGCTTTATTCAAGAAGTTCTGATCCACAGGTTTTCTACTTATGCAATGATATGGACAACATCAACACTATGATATTTACATATTTAATGATGTTCTGAATGAAAACTTCAAAGCCAGAAAAACTTACCTTGAATCTGAAGAGTGTGTTTGGGACTTGAGTTGCTGCCTTCAGATGTTTTGGGGTTAGCAAGGAACGGAACAAAATGTTATGTTCTTTGATTCAAAGGGAAAAACAAATGTTTGGTTTTGTTTGGGAATTCTGGGTTTACGAATGTTTGACTGTTTTCTTTTCTCTCTTTTTGATAATCTCTCTTTCCAAAAGCCATCCCCTTGAATGTGTGATGGAGCAACTTATTTATAGATGGGTTTGTTGTGGTTTTGGGAAGAAAAAAATGGGATTTTAAACCTTTTTGGCATACTGTTCCATTGCTTTTTAAACACAACTTTTGTATGCTAATTTAGTGCAATTATGGGGTTTGAGAACAATGCAGGCGTGGACTAGATCAGTAGTAATTTGGAGCATTGTGGCAGCTGGTTGCAGGACTGTGCTATAGCAGTGCAGCAGGCTGCTCAAACGAGGTTTTGGGATTTGGTGATGTTCTGATCGCAGAAGACCAGAGTGAGATTCGAAGGGTGAGGCTCTGATCAAATCATAGCATGTAACCTCCATATGCTGAAGAGCCATGTTCTGATCGAAGAACACAATTTCCATATGTTCTGATTGAAGAGTCATGTTCTGAACCGTCTTTGCAAATTTTGATTGCGCTTGCGTGAAATCTGTCCCAGAACTTCTGAAGTATCATATTCTCTTAACACTTAGAAAATTTTCTAAATGTTTAGAAATTTGATTTTTCAAAGTAATTTCTGACTTTTGATTTCTTGATGAATCAATTTCATGTCTTGATGAAATATAATTGTTGAAACTTGATTTTGCTCAAAAAGTCAAAGTTTGACTTTTCAATGTATTTTTGACCATCTTGCCCTTGTGAATGACTTTCCTAGAGAATTGTAATCTGCGACTTGAAACTTGACAAAAACAAACTTGAGGGTCCAGGATAATCTTTTGAGAAACGAGAGGGTAAATTTTGGGGTACAACATCTGGTGTCTGCTAGGTGGGAGTGGCCTCTAGTGTCTGTTGGATGGGAACCAGTGTAGGCTAGGTGGGAGCAGGTGTCGGCTGGGATGAAGAAGACTCTCATGTCTCAAAGACCATAGGGTATCCGTGGGAGGAAGGAGGTGGAGAGGTATATGGACTAAATATGGTGTAGTTTGTGAGTGGGATCCAGATGTCTCTCCCGATCCGGATACATGCAGTAAGGATGTACGTTTGCGGAAGGACGAAGGAGGAGATGGATGGATAAGAGACTCTCGCCTGCTAGTCGACAGAGTGGAAGTATCCTGAATATCCGGCCTAGGAGCCTGAAAAGATTGAGTCCTTTCCCTATGCACGAAAGCATGTTGTGAAAGTCTCTTGTGTAGCAATCTGGATTGTCTCTCGGCCATAATACTTGTAGAATAAACGAATAAAGTATTAAACAATAACACTCTTATACAAACTGTCTGCTGCAAAACCAGAAGTATACTTCCGATTTTGGTCAAGAACAAAACCAGAAATACACTTCTGGTATGACCTGCAACTTAACAGATACGTCAATGACGAAGCTGGCGCCCATTGGGGACTAAAAAACAGGCATTGATCATCAAAAAGACATGACTAACACTTCCGTATTAACTTCAAACATTGCAAGAACTAAAAAAACTACATTTTACTATCCTAAAACACAATTTGCATGTAAAACCAAAAAAACTCAATAATTCTCAAAAACAACTTACAATGATTGATTATCCTTGGTTGATTCCGATTATGCCTGATGTGTTACTTATGTGTTGCAATAAATTGATGGATTTTGAAACAATGAGTATTTTAGAACAATGGGGTTTTGGGATATTTTTTGTTTCGTTTCTGTTTGAAGCAAATGAGGAAGAGGAAGAGGTAGCGCAGGTATATGTCAAAAGACAAAACAGAAATACACTTACGGTTTGGAATCGATGTTGCATTTCCAATTCGTATCAAGGTGGTAGGGTGTGGCTTCTCACAATATTTTTTCTTAATTTCATTTAGAGTATAACCCGAAATACAACATCGGTTTAGGAACCATAAGTGTACGTTCGGTTTGTATGTTTTTTTTCTTCATATAATAGGATGCGCACCGGAGATACATTTCTGGTTCTTGAGACATTTTTGGAAATTCATGCTAGTGCCTAAGGAACACATAGGGTGCATTAAGAAATTCTCATGCTTTTGTAGACTAACTCGGTCATTGAGTCTCTTGAGCTACTTCAAATGTTTTTAGGCCCATACTTATCCCTTATGCTTTTATAGACTAACCCGGTCCCACTTCCGCTACAATCATGTTTCTCAATAAAACCTATCTCTTCATAATCTTCACAGAAACAATTCTTGATGCTTCCTCCTATCTCATTCATCGCATTTAGGGTGTGTTTGTTTTAGATGGAATAGGAAAGAGAGAAGTTGAATAAAGATGTCTCATTTCTCTTGTTTAGTTGGGTGAGAAATAGAGAAGAGAGAATGAAATTGTGTGGGTCCCGTTACTTTTTCTAGTCTCTTCTAAAATGAGAAGAAAGAAGAAAGAAAAACAAATTTTTACTTTATTTCATTCTTGTCCTTGCACCCTTTTAATGAAATTAAATATATAATATTTTATATATTTGTATAGTAGGGATAATTTTGTCTTTTCACAATTTTACACACTTCTTTCTTTTTTACTTCTCTCATATTTCTCTTATAACAAACAATCATAAATCTTCTTTATTTCTTATCTATTTCTTTCTTCTCACATACTCTCTCGCCTATTTCTCTCTTCTTACTTTCTCTTTACAACAGCCAAATTTGTATCTTTATTCCCAATACCAGAAGATACAGGAGTAGCCTTTATGTTAGGTGGCTCCTCAAAAACCTTAAAGAGTGAAACACTCTGGATATTAGCTTCTGGACACTCAGGACCCATACCTTACTTCACACTGCCTTGTGACCCATCCCATTCACCTTTCTGCCATCCTTTGTGTCTGACACCTTCTCTACCTCGAATCCTCCCCACCCTTCACCGGACTTCTCTTCATCGAATGAATACTCCGCGATAAAATCAAAGGAATCCGACGAACCTCCGTCAAAACAATTTGAACCGACTGATACATCCAACAATGAAGACGTGTCTTCCGTCATTGAAATGTTGAACGTGACACCGTCAATGGAAACCTTAATGAATTCCGCACATTTGGTCCGAATACAGATTTTGGCAACGTCCAATCTGAGTTTAACCATCGTAGGTTCATCACATTTGATGAATGTTCCTCTAGTTTCAGATAACAACTTGAAGAACGCAACATCCCATGCGCGGCAAGGGATACCTGTGACTCTAATCCACGCTATTATTTATGGGTCAACATCACTGGTTTTCCAAGGTTTAAGCTCGCTAAACCATTCACCTTAATAGTACATGTAACCATATTATACTCCCTCCATTCTCATTTATAACCAAATAATTTATCAGATTTCACACATATTAAGAAAATAAATTAAAAGTCAATTAATTATTTAATTA
Organism: Vicia faba; assembly: GCA_948472305.1. Taxonomy (NCBI): domain Eukaryota; kingdom Viridiplantae; phylum Streptophyta; class Magnoliopsida; order Fabales; family Fabaceae; genus Vicia; species Vicia faba. The sequence goes on along the minus strand of OX451739.1, from coordinate 507,747,810 downwards.
ATAAAAGAGCATAATGAATAAAAAGAATAAAAAATAAAAGAGTATATAAATATTTACAAAATTACTCTTTATAAATAATTTTTAAGAAATTAGCATTCATGGATCACCTCTAATAACTTTGGCGATCTTTCCACTATCCATTCTATAAATAAGTGAAATAATTTTTATCTCATAAGTTTGGTTTGTAAGATTTAATTATATAAAAAATAAATAAATACTTATGAATTAATTTATATTAAAATAAAATAAAATAAATAATATAATAAAAAATATATTAATATATCATTGATTTTATAAATAGATATATAATTTGACGCGGAGAGAAGGGAGAGAATATTTTTTTTAGCTTTAAGAAGTAGCTTATGTTATGTTATTTTTATGAGGTATGAGGATTGAACTTCACTCTAAGTATTATTTTTATCATAAGAAGTAACACTATATATGCATGCATAAACATTATGAAACCGAAACTTGACCTTAACATGTACCCAAAAAACATGTCCATTTCAGAAAGATATCTCTGCGTTAAGCTATACATTTCATAACAAAATCATATCCTGCTTTCACCATAAATTAAGTTGCACTATATTTTCAACTTACAACCCCACAACCAACAATAGTATATTTATGTGACACATGAAATTAAAACATGCACCTCAAAACTTTATAAACTCAACCTTATTTCACCACAAGAGTTGTCATATATATAATAACTAATATATCCATTAGTTCCCCACCCTTGCACACTCAACATGAAAGCTAAGAGTGGCCTCTTTGCAGGGTCTCTTAATAGCAATGAACTTGTTATCATCCAAGAACACAATGAGGTAAACCATACAGAACTAATTTGCAAATAATTGTATTATCATTTGGAGACATTTTTCTGAATAATTTGTGTTTTTGCAGCCTAAGACAGTGAAGAACTTGGATGGTCAAGTTTGCGAGATATGTGGTGATTCTGTAGGGCTTACAGTAGATGGAGATCTATTTGTAGCTTGTGAAGAGTGTGGCTTCCCTGTCTGCAGGCCATGTTATGAGTATGAAAGAAGAGAAGGCACACAAGTTTGCCCTCAATGCCATACACGATACAAGCGTATCAAAGGTATGACTTGTGTACGACACGTGTCTCTGTTTGTTTGACACTACACATGTGGTTATATAATCACATTTATTTGATTAAATTATTATCGGTGACTAAGTTTCAATGTCAATGTTGTGTCTGATGTTTGTATTTGTGTTTCTGTTTCATAGTATATGATACATAGATTTCGCTAATTATGTAACTTCATTTTTTATTGTCATTTTTTTATGTGCCAAAGGTAGTCCAAGAGTGGTGGGAGATGAAGATGAAGAAGATGTGGATGATATTGAACAAGAATTTAAAGTGGAAGAGGAAAAGTACATGCTTATGCATGAAGAGGATATGAATAGTAGAGATGATGATGAGAATACTAAACACAGGGAGCAGCTCTTATATTCCCAAAGTAATGGAGATTTTTGTATGTTCAGTTATTCTATAAATATAATTATGCAAAACCATATGATTAGTTAATTAATACTTAATTCAATGAAGCAGGTGGTGCAAAATTAGATCAGAAGGAGAAAACAGATGAGTGGAAGTCGCAGCAAGGCAATCTGTTGATTGAAACTGATGCAGTTGATCCTGAAAAGGCCATGTATGTTTGTTACACATCATGAATTTATGAATTTTGTGACGTGACTCTCTTAACCAGCGCCAGGCGTGCAAAGCAAGCTACCGCATAGAGCCTCATAAAAAATTTGTTATGGTTAAACTTTGGCAAAATAGGACCCCTATTTGTTTTGTCACATTTATACTGTGACCTACCTACACACAGGGTCTCTAAAAACTTAAGACGGCCCTCTGAACCATGACATGTTCATAAGTTCTTCAAGATAGCTTATACATTAGAACATACATGATAAGCTCTTATACTATAAGTGATTAATTAATCTGTTTATCAAAACAAGTTCTAAACTAATTAATGTTTTGTGTAACATGATGGATGCAGGAAAGATGAAACTAGACAACCACTTTCAAGGAAAGTGGCAATACCTTCAGGAAAACTGAGCCCTTATAGAATGATGGTTGTGGCTAGGCTCATCCTTCTAATACTCTTCTTTGAGTACAGAATCTTCCATCCAGTACCTGAAGCAATTGGACTATGGTTCATATCAGTATCATGTGAAATCTGGCTTGCATTATCATGGATGGTTGATCAGATTCCCAAATGGTTTCCCATTGATCGTGAAACATATCTCGACCGTCTTTCAGTCAGGTAATAAATTTACAACTATCTCTGAGTCTGAGGGAACTTGAACTCCGTCTCTTGAGATTACAAGGCTAAACTCTTACGTGGATTTCGTTATCATGCAGGTTTGAACCAGAAAACAAGCCGAATATGCTTTCTCCAATAGATATCTTTGTAACAACGGTAGATCCAATAAAGGAACCACCTCTTGTTACAGCGAATACTATTCTTTCGATTTTGGCACTAGATTATCCTGCACGCAAAATCTCATGCTACGTTTCTGATGATGGTGCGTCCATGCTCACGTTTGAAGCTCTTCAAGAAACGGCTGAATTTGCGCAAAAATGGGTACCTTTCTGTAAACAATTCTCTGCAGAACCTCGAGCTCCCGAGAAGTACTTCTCTGAGAAGATAGACTTTTTGAAGGATAAGGTTCAAACCACATATGTAAAAGAACGCCGAACTATGAAGGTTAGTACCATAGCATGTATTAAATAAGAGGAGGTCACCCATCTTAGTACTACTTTCACCTAAGCACGCTTAACTGCAGAGTTCTAGATATATATTAGTCAAAATTAACACTTCTTTAACACTTACTTGGCTAACAGAGAGAATATGAAGAATTTAAGGTGAGAATAAATGCACTTGTGGCTAAATCCATGAGAGCTCCATCCGAAGGGTGGAGTATGAAAGACGAAACCCCGTGGCCAGGAAACAATACAAAAGATCATCCAAGTATGATTCAAATCCTTCTTGGTCATAATGGTGGCGACAATGAAGGGAATGAACTTCCATCACTTGTCTACATCTCTAGAGAGAAAAGGCCTGCATTTCAACATCACACAAAAGCTGGTGCATTGAACGCGCTGGTAACTTATATTCCAAGTTTCAATATTACATTCATTATTTTTTTCTGATCAAAACTCATCAAGACAAGCTTTTAAAATTTTGGTTTCAGCTTCGCGTATCGGCAGTGTTGAGCAATGCTCCTTTTGTGCTCAACTTGGATTGTAATCATTATGTGAACAACAGCAAAGTTGTGAGAGAAGCCATGTGTTTCTTTATGGACATACAACTTGGGAATAGTATAGCTTTTGTTCAGTTTCCTCTAAGATTTGACAGCCTTGATAAGAATGATCGTTACGCCAACAAAAACACCATTTTATTTGATGTAAGTATCAAAATTAAACTCTTAAATTCATATACCGCATTCATTGAATTAGTGTCGATGGAATTCGACAATAACATGATATCCTTTCTATTTTGTTCTTCTGCAGATTAACCTGAGGTGTCTAGATGGAATTCAAGGACCTGTTTATATTGGATCAGGTTGTATATTCAGAAGGAAAGCTTTAAATGGCTTTGAACCTCCTAAGACATCGAAACGCTCTCGAGTCGTACAAGTTCACTCAAAACAGGATGAAAATGGAGAGGATGCAAGCATTATAGGTAACCATAATTTCACTAAAAAAACAAACAAAACAAAATAATTTTCGCTTTTCATTTCCTTAATACATTTTTCTTTTTATAGAAGCAATCGAGGAAGACAAGCAACTATTGCAAACGGATATGAACACTGAAGATAAATTTGGAAAGTCTACACTCTTCATGAATTCTTCATTAACAGAAGAAGGCGGCGTAGATCCTTCTTCCACCCAAGAAGCCTTGCTTAAAGAAGCCATTCATGTCATGAGTTGTAGCTACGAAGACAGAACTCTTTGGGGATACGAGGTACATTATAGAATAGAAGAGTTGTCTTGAAATTTTTGGATGCACTATGTAGGTTATCTGTAGTTTAATCATGGAAAAACAAATAGAGGTCTTATTTAAGCATTATTTAACTATGATGATATTCTATGAGACCCTATTTAACCACAGTTTAAATGTGAGAATTTTTGGGCCCTGTGCAGTAGTCTGCCTTGTACACCCATAGTCCTGGAATGGAAATGATATTTCAGGTGTATATAACAACTGTGTTAACCATGTAAGTTGTTGTCGAAAATTAATGTAGCAATTTGCGTGAAAATAACATAGCCCATTATAGAAAGGACGAAACTTGGTTCACAAGTTATCAAATAAGACAGACAAAATGCATTATTGAAACATTGTTGATAATTTTTTTCCATCAATAGGTTGGTATGAGCTATGGGTCTATAGCAGCCGACACTCTAACAAGTTTGAAAATGCATACTCGCGGTTGGAGATCGGTATACTGCATGCCAAAGAGAGCTGCATTTAGGGGAACAGCACCAATCAATCTCACAGAAAGACTTAATCAAGTTCTTAGATGGGCAGTAGGATCACTTGAAATCCTATTCAGCCACCACTGTCCATTGTGGTACGGTTTTAAAGAAGGAAGACTCAAGGTTCTCCAGAGGATTGCCTATATTAACAGCACTGTCTACCCTTTTAGTGCATTACCTCTCATCATCTATTGTATCATTCCGGCCGTCTGCTTGCTTACAGATAAATTCATCACACCGTCGGTAATCCATTTCTTCTATTCATTTTCCTGATTCAATTCGTATACAATATCACAACATGATTTGATTGGATGCATGTGTAATAATGTTCAGGTAGGAACTTTCGCAAGTCTAGTATTCATTTCTCTATTCATCTCAATCTTTGCCTCGGCTATTCTTGAATTGAGATGGAGTGGAGTTAGTCTCGAGGAATGGTGGAGAAATCAACAGTTTTGGGTGATTGGAAGTGTATCAGCACACCTTTTTGCAATCGCGCAACGCGTAATGGGAGGCTTCCTCGGAAATATTAACGCGCATTTCAGCATTGTATCGAAGGCACCAGACGATGACGGGCAGTTTAACGAGCTCTACACGATTAGATGGACAGCACTACTAATACCTCCAACAACAGTCACAATAATCAACCTTATTGGCATTGTGGCCGGTTTCACGGATGCTATAAATAGTGGTGAACATGAATGGGGACCATTGATTGGGAAACTGTTCTTTTCTTCCTGGGTTATTGCTCATCTTTATCCTTTTCTTAAAGGACTGATGGGGAGACAGAATAGAACACCAACTCTTATTGTTATTTGGTCTGTGCTTTTGGCTTCTATATTCTCTTTGGTTTGGGTGAGAATTGATCCTTTTGTGTTGAAAACTAAGGGGCCTGATGTTAAACAGTGTGGAATTAGTTGTTGATTATGTTTTTACATGTGAATCTACAAAAAGTTTTGTGAAATACATGCAAACTATGTTGCACTGACACTTCGAATTGAAGATGATTTTGTTGATTGATATGTGTTGGAAATATTATGGATGTTGACGTGTTAGTGTTGTGTTTATGAATTTGTCTGTGTGCGTGTTTCATAGCAGCATGCGAGGGAGAACCGTTTGTACTTATTTTTGTAACTAGAGGAACAGAACAAAAGTTTTTACTTGTGATTTTTCTTTTTATTTTGGATCCTTTGAGGTTTGATGACTTAATTTATTCTGAGTAATAAATAAACTGAATCTAGCATCATGAAGGCAGAAACATCTAATCTGTAAAGATGCCAATTAGGTGAGGGAATGAAAGATAGAAGTATACGAATAATTGTGATCTTAACTACGAGGATAAATGATTCAGAGTAGTCAATGTCAATTATTTGAGTAAAACCCTTAACAACTAAATGGAATATGTATCAATCAATTGAACCATATGGTCTATGTTTAAGTTTAAACAGCCATTTGGAACCAGTAGCTGCTTATGATGAGGCCATTGAAAGATGGTCCATGTATTAGTTTTTTCTAAAGATGCCAAATCATTGTCAGTGGACAATATCCAATAGGAATCCTTAATTGCCTCGACATAAGAAGATGGTATAGACTGTATGTGAAGTTGTAAACTAAACACTTTGTATTTAGTGGAAATATTATCATAGGAAATAAAGTTGGATATAGGATAGGTAGTGTCCTGATGCATTGATTAAATCGTTAGAATTACTTTTTCCTACGAGTAGTTCTCAGTGTTTGTTTTTAAGATAGAAAGGAGGTTTGGAAGTTTGAATGAATTTTCTATTTGAGGGTTAATGAAGGGTAGGGGAAGTTGCATTATTTCAGGTTTTAGTGGACACAAGGACGTCAATGCTGTTAATGGGCTTACGGTTAGTGGTTAAGATATGGGTAGAATTGTCACCCCTCCACTCTATAGGTTGAAAAACACCCTATGGAATTTTGTAAATGCTCTTGCATAATTGAAAATTTATTTTCGAGATCCATATTTTTTTGTTGATCATAACTTCAATATAAAATGTGTCCTCAGTCAATAAAGGCGGTAACCCAAAAAATTATCTAAATACAATTCAAAAATCGACAAAAAAAATCTAAAAATGAAGAAGACTACTGGATATGGCGTACTATGAGTCGGCCCCTTTTCCTCCCGACGTTTCCCTGCTGCCTCCTGTAATGCAGAGCCCCCTGAGTCTCTGTCATGATGGCATCTAGAACACCTCTAACATCAGAGAAATCAGGAAACAACCATCAATAAGACTAATAAGTTTTACTGTCAAGAGTCTGATGATGTCGATCAACTGCTTCATCTTCCACTTGCAGCCTTCAGACACCTTATGATATAAGTACACCAAACTAGCAGCCTCCCAGTTCCACTCATGGATCTGCTCAAAATTATCAAAGTACCTCAGGTACATGATATCAGTGTAAGTGGCACTAGTGTCCATAAAAATGGATGTGTTAATCAGATACAAAAGGTATGCTCTCATAGCACATTGTCGGTGATGGCTAACCTGCTCGGAATCACCATGAGCTAACTGTGCAGCTCGTAGCTCATTCGTGAACACCCTCTTTAAATAACTAAATCTGACGTGAGTACCACGGGTGGTATCCATCTCAGTCATATCACTCTCAGGGAAAACTCCCAACCTCTCTATCAACAACTCTAACACATCCTCTTTGTCACACATGTCATGGTATAAAAACCTCTCTCTTATCGGAAGATACAGCAGGCACGCGATGTTATCCAGTGTGATTGACATCTCGCCATATGGTAGATGGAACGATAACATCTCATGGAGCCACATCTCAACAAAAGCGTTAATCATACCATGATTAACAGTAGCAAATCCACAAAGGGTCAAATCTTTAAACCCTGAAAGAATCAAGAGCTCATCAAACCATGGCTCTGCGGAAGCTACGAGTTTAGTGACCTTTCATGCATGATTAATAATTTTCAGCAGATCATGTTCTTACATACATGGTTTAACAAAATTTATCAAACAAAGATTAATAATAAATTAATAATATAATTACTAGAACAATTATTAATCCATACCTCTTTATCCCAAATATGTCTCCCAACATGGTTCGGGTACAGAGGCATCAATGATAAATCTGCAGGCCCTCCTCCAAAACTCTGAGGCACCGCAGGTACGGCCTCACCTGCCTGGACCTCAGGTGCAGGTTGTGGTTGGGTGTCAGGTGCCTTAGCCAGGTGCAGGTTGTGGTTGGGTGTCAGGTGCCTCATCCTGTGTGGCCTCAGGTGCCTCGGGCTATGTCAAGTGTCGGCTGAGAACTATATGTCTCTCTTGTCTCAAATACTATCAGTGATAAAGCGCGTCTACAGGAGGACGGATGCGGGGATGGATGGATTGGATAACCTCGACTACTGCAGGAGGACGATGAAGTAGGTGTAGAAATAGGAACACCGGAGGTTGTAGACGTGTCTCAAACAGTCTATCCAGAGAGAGAAAGAGCCTGAGAAGCCTAACTCATTTCCCTCCGCACATAAGCATGTTGTGCAAGTCTGTCGTGTCTCAATCTATATGGTCTCTTTGCCATTACTCCTGTAGAAGAATGAACCAAATGTTAACAATGAGACTCAAATTCAAAAAAATTAAAAATGCATGAAAAATGCTGATAGAATAAAATTGAATATGCATTTTCGATTTTTTATTGAAGGTAATTGGAAATGCATATCTGCTATGACCTGCAACTTTACAGCTTCGTCAATAGCGAAGCTCTTCCCCAATGGCCTCAAAAAAACGGTCATTGGTCGTAAAAAAAAACATACCTAACACATTTCTTATGACTCCTAACATTGAAAACACTAAAAAAAGTTGAATTTTTTATTCTAAAACAGAATTTGTAGGTAAAATAACGTAAACTCTAAAAATCTCAAAAGCAACTTACAAGCGATGATTTTTTTTTGCTTGAATCTGCTTGAACAATGAACTTTTTCTGATGCTTGATGATTATTGATGAAATTTTCGCAAAATGGGATGATTTTGACACAATGGAGTTTGAGAGGGTTTGGGTTTTGGGTGTTGAGTTTTTTCTTTTGTTTTCAAATGGTTTCTGAAAATAAGGAAGGGGAAGAGGCAACACACTTATAAGTGTTAACACGAACCAAAAATACAACCATGGTGTAATACGGTGGGAGAAGTGACTTGGTTTTGCATTTTATTGCAAATATGCGGATAGCAAGAGTCGCCACCGACTTTTCTTTTATCCAATAAGGAAAGAGTGAAAAGAACATGAAAGACCTTTGAGATTTTCTTGACTTCAGGGGGTAGGTTATGAAAAGGGAAGGTGTTAGCATCCTTTTCATCTGTAGTTACGTACGGGCTCTTAATCGCTAGCTCACTTTTGAAAATACTTTGTGTGTGTTTTGAAAAATATTTAGAAAATTCCAATAGTAAGGCAACTCTGTAATAATTCTTGTATCGGTTAAGAATGCGTACAAAGTGTTTATTTGAAAATATTTTGAAAGTGTGATTGTGAGAAATATTTTTGTTTTGAAAATTGTGAGTAAGCGATTGACAATATTCTACCCTTACTCATGGTCTTTATCATTCTTTTCATCCTCCTTTAGATAGTACTATCCTACCATTAGTTAGTAGGAAGCCCTATCGTTGAATGTGAAGGGACAGGCGCGGGTCATCGTACAACCATAAAGGCAACTCGTAGGGGCGCTTTAGCAATTTTATCGTAAGGGACTAGATCATTTACTGAATGCAGCATTTGAGAGGGTCATCGAGGAACTGCGATCTTTTTAATCGAGGGATAGTGCTAAAGCGTCCCCACGTTCGAGGGACATGACTGTTTTCCGTGGCAATAAGTGAGGTTACTCTATAGGTGCAAGCGTGAATAGTGTTTTGATTTCAGTTGATTTATCTTGAAATTAGGGTTTTCTACGATTGTTTTTAATCTTGTCATACAAACCTATTAGCATACATCTAACAGTTATAAGGAAAACGATAAATGCAGAAAAGTAAAATCCTACGCTATTATAAGGCTTCGAGAATGGGGGTACAAATAGTAAAACGGAGGGGGGAGTAAAACCCTAATTAAACTATTACAAACCGTAAGCAGTTACATAATTAGAAAAATGCGAAAATAATAAAAATATGCGAAGCGGAAAGAACAGAAAAAGGAAAAGGAAAATTGCTTTGATGATTTTTTATAGAAAAAAGTTTGATGATTAATCTTAAAAACCTAATTAGTTTTAATTAAGAAAAATAATTAATTAATTAAAACAAACCCTAAATTAATTTTGATTAAAAGAAAGTTTAGTGAAAAACCTAAAAAAACTAAGTTAATTGATTAAATGAAAACCTAAAAATTCATTAGGGTTAATTAAATAAAAATCTAAAAATTAATTAGGGTTTATTAAAAAGGTTTGTAAAAATGTTAGGTTTGTAAAAAAGGTTTAGTAAAAAATGAAGGAAAAGAAAAGGAAAGAGTAAGAATAATAGAGAATTTGTGAAAAAATGAACAAAATGGTAGAGGTGGGTGTTGAATCCACGCCCTCAGAACTTCCAGCCAGTATGCTCACCACCAAGTCAGGTGCGCGCTTGTGTTGGAAAAGGGAAGCCAGCGCGTTATGCACCTTGCAAGACAAATAAATCAGAAAAAATATTAAAATGTCAAAAGGTTGGGATCGAACCCACGCCTTGACATACTAAGACCTTATCACACGCGCTTCAACCACTGGGGCAGTGATATATCTATTAACTTAAATGAAACAAAACATATATAATATACAAACGATGCCTGGACCGAAGAGACACCGGAGCCCTAGCTCCAGTCGTCTTCTCTGGTTACCTCTTTTATCAACCTGCAAAAACCAAAGGCGTTAGCAAATAAAAGGCACCCTAACCCCCTAAATCGAGGGCTGTGAATCCAATGAAATGATTATTTTGGTCTGAAAATCAATGGTTTGGGAGCTATGGTAAAAATGACCCAGATCGGTGCAAACACGGTGTTCTACGATCTGACCTGCATGGGATTATTATGATAATACAAACCTATTCAAACACATCTCAGAAATATGTTAATGACATTAATATGGCTTAAAATGAAATGAAAACCAAGATATGGATTTTGTGAAAATTATGAAATCGGAGATGAATGCATGGCATTTCATGAGCTTTGGACCATCAAATTTGGTCCATTCTTACTCTGTACGATCGCTGGGAATGAACGGAGTAACTATTTTCTAGTGAAAGGGCTTGTAAGTATGGTTTTGAATTTTAGGGTTCTTTGAAAAAAACTTGAGATTTTTGACAAGTTTTGAGGCAAAGGTGTAACACTCGGAAATTCATTAAATTATTTAAATGAATTACGGAGGATTTAATTGTTGGAATTTAGTCGAAGAAGGAATTATCAGAATAATTATAAGGAGCATTATTGGATTATATATATATATATATATATATATATATATATATATATATATATATATATATATATATATATATATATATATATATATATATATATATATATATATATATATATATATATATATATATATATATATATATATATATATATATATATATATATATATATATATATATATATATATATATATATATATATATATATATATATATTGTTAGAATTGATAATCGAATAATTAGTCAATTTAGTTAAGATAAATTAATATTGGTGTTGTACCCCAAAATTTGCCCTCTCATTTCATCAACATTTTCTCACCACAAGACTCTTGGAACTCAAGATCAAGTTAGGGTTTGCCCTGCTCAAGACCTCTCCTTGCACTGTTGACCCAAATTAGGGTTTGAGTTTGCACAAAGATGTTTTGACCTAAAATGCCCAAAATGACTTTCATGCTTCAAGATGGACTCACAAGTTTATCCATACCAAGTTTCAAGCCTGGATTCCAATTTTTGCCCAGTCAATTGGACAGTTGACCTAAAATCAGCTGTATTGGGGCTAAAGTCAACTGTGGCCAATTGACAGTCAAACTTCATGATTTTTGACCCACATCAAAATCATGAACTCATATGAACCATTTGGTCAGGTTTGGATCACAATTCCACAAGAAATTTGATCAGATCACTAAAAGGGCAAAATGGTCATTTTTAGGGTTTTGACTGCACAAAGGCAATTTTTGACTCTTTGACCTAACCAATGGTAAACCAAGTTCACATATGGACTCAAGGATCCAATGGAATTGTCTTGACCCATTCAACAAGTTCAAAAGATCTCAAATACACAGGATTGACAGATGAATTTTCCAGTCAACTGATCAAGATTTGACTGTATACTGAAAAGTCAAACTTTGACTTTTTGGTCAAAATCAAGTGCCAAGATTCATTTTTCATCAAGACATGTCAAATTATGAAGCTTGTTCATCAAGAAACCCAAAATTGCAATCTAGAGCCAATCTAGAGCTCAGCGTGAAGCAACGATTGATCCAGATGCTACAAGACTACATGGAGATCTTTGCCTGGTCCTATGAAGATATGCCTGGTTTGGATGCCGACATTGTAGTTCACCATTTGCCAACCAAGGAAGATTGCCCTCCAGTAAAGCAAAAAGTTCGACGAATGCGTCCAGAGATGTCTGAGAAGATTAAAGCTGAGGTGATGAAACAGTTTGATGCAGGTTTCCTTGCAGTAACTTCTTACCCTCAGTGGGTTGCCAATGTTGTGCCAGTGCCGAAGAAGGACGGTAAGGTCAGAATGTGTGTCGACTACAGGGATCTGAACAGGGCCAGCCCCAAGGATGACTTCCCCCTACCTCACATTGATGTCCTTGTTGACAATACAGCTCAACACAAGGTGTTCTCCTTCATGGATGGTTTTTCAGGGTATAATCAGATCAAGATGGCTCCAGAAGATATGGAGAAGACTACCTTTGTGACCCAGTGGGGCACCTTCTGTTATAAGGTCATGCCATTCGGATTGAAAAATGCTGGGGCAACCTATCAGCGTGCCATGGTTGCTTTATTTCATGATATGATCCATCATGAGATTGAAGTATACGTTGATGACATGATTGCAAGGTCTCAAACTGAGGAGGAACACCTTGATCATCTGAGGAAGTTGTTTGACCGACTCAAGTTGTACAAGCTGAGATTGAATCCCAACAAATGCACCTTCGGGGTGAGGTCCGGAAAATTGCTAGGTTTCATTGTAAGTGATAAAGGTATCCAGGTAGACCCTGCCAAGGTTAAAGCTATTCAAGAGATGCCGACCCCAAAAACAGAGAAAGAAGTCAGAGGTTTCCTAGGACGACTGAATTACATTGCCCGATTCATCTCACATCTGACTGCTACTTGTGAGCCAATCTTCAAATTACTGAAGAAAGATCAAGTGGTACGCTGGAATGATGAATGTCAGGCCGCCTTTGAAAGAATAAAGGAATACCTCCAAGAGCCACCCATTCTTATGCCACCAGTGGAAGGAAGACCTCTGATACTATACTTGACAGTGCTTGATAATTCAATGGGGTGTGTGCTGGGGCAGCATGACGAGTCTGGCCGAAAAGAGCACGCTATTTATTACTTGAGCAAAAAGTTTACCGACTGTGAGTCTCGTTACTCACTGCTTGAGAAAACTTGCTGCGCTCTTGTATGGGCTGCTCGCCGGCTGAGACAGTATATGCTGACTCACACTACTTTATTGATTTCAAAGATGGATCCCATCAAGTACATATTTGAAAAGCCCGCTCTGTCTGGGAGGATAGCGAGATGGCAAATGATCTTAACAGAATATGACATCCAGTATACAACTCAGAAGGCAATTAAGGGGAGTGTACTGGCTGATCATTTGGCACACCAACCTGTGGACGATTATCAATCATTGAACTTTGATTTTCCGGACGAAGACATCATGGTGGTAACTGACTGTGAAGTACCTGGGCCGGATGAAGGACCTGAGGAAGGATCCCGATGGTCTATGCATTTTGATGGAGCCTCCAATGCTTTGGGTAATGGCGTCGGCGCTGTAATCATATCTCCCAAAGGAACTCATACTCCCCTCACCGCCCGATTATGTTTCAGCTGCACCAACAACATGGCAGAATATGAGGCATGTATCATGGGTCTACAAGCTGCGATCGATTTGAGGATCAAGTTTCTAAGTGTCTTCGGAGATTCCGCTCTCGTGATCAATCAGATCAAAGGCGAGTGGGATACGAAACACCCGAATCTCATTCCTTACAAGGAGTATGTGTCGACCTTGCTCCCCCACTTTGAAGAGATAACTTTTGAACATTTCCCCAGAGAGGAAAATCAGCTAGCGGACGCACTAGCCACGATGTCTTCAATGTTTAAAGTTAAATGGGACAATGAGGCTCCCCAAATCCTAATCTGGAAGTTGGATGAACCGGCATACTGCTGCGAGCTCGAGGCTGAGAAGGTGACTGAAAAGCCCTGGTATCACGAGGTGAGGAGGTACTTGGAAGCCCAGGAATACCCTGAAGGTGCATCTGTCAATGATAAGAAGTTCATGAGGAGATTTGCTGCAAAATTCTTCCTCAGCAACGGCATTCTCTACAAACGGAATCATGATTCAACTTTGTTACGTTGTGTGGATAAGGCTGAAGCAGAGAAAATCATGATGGAACTGCACGAAGGTACGTTTGGGACCCATTCCAGTGGACACACCATGGCTAAGAAAATCCTTCGGGCATGATATTTCTGGTCCACGATGGAAGCCGATTGTTACCAACACTCCCGGACTTGTCATAAATGCCAGATCTATGCTGACAAGGTGCATATCCCTCCGGTTCCTTTGAATGTCCTAACGGCACCTTGGCCTTTCGCAATGTGGGGCATCGATATGATCGGTGAGATCCGACCGACAGCATCCAATGGACACCGCTTCATCTTGGTGGCAATCGATTACTTCACGAAATGGGTCGAGGCAGCTTCCTATGCCACGGTAACCAAGAGCGTCGTGGCACGATTCATCCGGCATAATCTGATTTGTCGGTACGGAGTCCCAGAAAGAATCATTACGGACAATGGTACCAACCTCAATAACAAAATGATCACTGAACTCTGTGAGCAATTCAAGATACAGCACCACAATTCTTCCCCCTATCGGCCGAAGATGAATGGGGCTGTAGAGGCAGCCAATAAAAATATCAAGAAAATTGTGCAGAAGATGACAGTGACCTATAAAGATTGGCACGAGATGTTACCGTTCGCTCTTCATGGGTACCGCACCTCAGCAAGGACGTCAACCGGGGCAACTCCTTTCTCCTTGGTCTACGGCATGGAGGCAGTCTTGCCAATTGAAATCCAGATACCCTCTCTCCGAATAATGAAGGATGCAGACTTGAATGAAGAAGATTGGATCCAAACTCGACTTGATCAATTAAATCTGATTGACGAAAAAAGGCTCACTGCTATCTGTCATGGTCAAACGTATCAAAAACGGATGATCAGGGCATTTAACAAGAAAGTCAGACCGCAAGAGTATCAAGTTGGGGACCTGGTAATCAAACGCATCATCCTTCCTCAAAGTGATCCCAGGGGCAAATGGACCCCTACGTACGAAAGGCCATTTGTGGTTAAGCGTGTGTTCTCTGGAGGAGCCATGATCCTAACCACCATGGACGGTGACGACCTTCCTCACCCCGCCAATGCGGACATAGTGAAAAAATACTACGCATAAATAAAAGACCCGCTAGGTTGACATACCTAGGCAAAAATAAGGGATGAAATGAAAAAAATCTGTACACCCGGCAAGTCGAAAACCTGAAAGGGCGGCTTGGGCAAAAAAGGGTATCCCGTTGGACTGAAAACCCGAAAGGGCGGTCCAGGCAAAAGTTAGGGATAAAAGCGTAACACTATGTCTCATTGGATCACTTCGCACCCGGAATTCGGCATCAACTATCTGGCTCAGATTACGGCACCGACCAATCAGCTTCATCTTCGACCAGGCAACAAAGCGATGAGACGTTCGAAGACATAAAGGCAATAGCAGAGTTGGAACCCAGTGGGACTGTTCACATAGCTGTTTTTTTTTTCAAATTGTAAACTCTATGTTATTTGGCGGCGTCCTCTTACTAGGATGTCAGCCTCTTGTACAAAAAACGCCTATTCACAGGCAAAGTTTAAATCAATGAAAATTCACTTGTCCATACAAATTGCCATTGTTTTTCTTTTGTTGTTTTGTCTTGCGAAGAACGTCCAATGTTCATTTTTGATATATGCATTTGACATTAAATTGCTGATTCATAAATGTTTGCATATGAAAAGAGATTAATTACAAGTGACATCAAAGACAGGGGCAATGTGGAGTTTGTCTAATGCGGTCTAGTTGTTTTGTCCGCCAAAGCACCAAGGCGGGTTCAACTGAAAAGGTGACCAAATTATCTCAAACTCCCCGCAGATTAAAGCAAAATTCAGCAGCACTCTCCCCAAGCAGGAGTCGAGTCCCCGTCGATCCTAAAAAAGGCACAATATTCCCCGACAGGTCTTAAAAAGCTCATCCCCAGTAGATTCTGCGAGCTTATCCCCGGCGAAGTACGAACGTCTCGCCCAAGTTTTATTTAGAGTTATTTCCTCACAAGGACTTATAACTGGGTTATCCTCAGCTAAAAGCCACGGAAGACCGTTCCCGGCAAAAGTTCCTTCAATCCCCAGCGAAATCTATCTTTGGTTTTCCCAAGCAGAGTTTATCTTTGGTTTTCCCCAGCGGAGTTTATCATCATTATCCTCAGCGGAATCCATTGTTAAAGTCCTCAGCAGGCCTCTCATCAGAGCTTCGGTCAAGTATCTCTTCCGCAAAGCAGCTTCCCGGCCTTTCGTCAAGGATTTATTTTCCTAAGATGAAATTACACTCATAAACATGTCACATTTTCATACATCTTGCTTACATACATGATGAGACACATACAACATCAAATGTTGAACATCATGACATCATGCATATCATACATCATGACATTGCATACAGCTTACGTCTTTGCCTTTTCAGGAAAAAGACAATCTCAAAAACGACTACTTTCAACTGTCACAATTCCAGATTCGATACCTGTATCTAGCCAGGGCACATCTGAGAGTGATCAGTTTCCAGACTCGATTCCTGTATCTAGCCAGGGCACGTCTGAAGAGTTCAAAGATTCGACTCCTGTATCCAGCCAGGGCACATCTATCAACTACAACAGTTCCAGATTCGATTCCTGTATCCAGCCAGGGCATATCTGTTGACCACATTTCCAGACTCGACTCCTGTATCTAGCCAGGGCACGTCTGAAGAGTTCGAAGATTCGATTCCTGTATCCAGCCAGGGCACATCTATTTGACGACTATTCCCGGATTCGACTCCTGTATCCAGCCAGGGCACATCTGAGCAACCAATTGTAGATTCAATACCTGTATCTAGCCAGGACATATCTGCATAAGGAGACTAAAGATCAAACACCTGTAACAAGCCAGGAAAACAGCTGTCTTTCTTAAATACACCAGTTCTCGCTAAGGAACCTCTTATGCGATCAACACTTCCAAATGGCATCTATAAGCCCATTCCCGACAAAGTTCTGTCACGTCTCCAGATGGAATCTATAAGCCCATCTCCCTATCAACCACCTTTCCAAATGGCATCTATAAGCCCATTCCCGACACCACATTGTTGAGACTCCAGCATGCGAGTGCAAATTTCCGGGCACTCTAGTGTCCAATCTCCTTTTACCCTCGAGTCACGAAAGGCAAACTTGCCAATCTAACTCTTCAGGTCCAAGAAGATTGAACAGGGGCAACTGTTGTACCCCAAAATTTTCCCTCCCATTTCCTCAACATTTTCTCATCACAAGACCTTTAAGGATCAAGATACAATTAGGGTTTCCTATGCTCAAGACTTCTCCTTGCACTGTGGACTCAAATTAGGGTTTGTGTTTGCCTAAAGATGTTTTGACCTAAAATACCTAAGATGACTTTCATGCTTCATATTGGACTCCCAAGTTTACCCATACCAAGTTTCAAGTCTTGATTCCAAGTTTTACCCAGTCAATTGGACAGTTGACCTAGAAATCAGCTGTATTGGGGAAAAAGTCAACTGTGGCCAATTGACAGTCAAACCTCATGAAATTTGGTCCACATCAACATTATGAACTCACATGGACCATTTGACCAAGTTTGAATCACAATTCCATAAGAAATTTGATCAGATCACCAAAAGGGCAAAATGGTCATTTTTAGGGTTTTGACTGCACAAGGGCAATTTTTGACTGTTTGACCTAGCCAATGGCAAACCAAGCTCACATATGGCCTCAAGGACTCAATGGAATTATCTTGACATGTTCATCAAGCTCAAAAGATCCCAAGTACACAAGATTGACAGTTGAATTTCCCAGTCAATTGATCAATTTTGACTGTATACTGAAAAGTCAAACTTTGACTTTTTGGTCAAAATCAAGAGTCAAGATTCATTTTTCATCAAAACATGCCAAATTATGAAACTTGTTCACCAAGAAATCACAAAATGCAAATTAGGGTTTGAAAATGGAATTTTTCATAACTTAGAATTTTTCTAAGTTATGGAAAACCCTAATTTTTTCCCAACTTTGCCCCATCTTTTCACCATGATCCATTTGGATTCAAACAAAAGTCAAAACATGAAAGTTGTAGCTTGTTGCAAAATCTACAACTTTGATTCACAAAGTTTTCTCATTTGAAGCTTGTATCTCAAGTTATGATTTTTTGAATAAGGGCACTAAACCATCTTTTAACTTAGTGAAATTTGACCTATTTTGACAAGGTTTTCTACCCTACTTCAAGGCCACTTTTCATACCCTTCCACTTGGAATTTCAAATTGCATTTCAAAGATGGATTGTAGTACACATTACAAGCTTTCCAAAATGTCCAAGAACTCATCAAACAACCTCATAACTTGAGAGATTCGAATTTCACAAGTTGGCAAAAATTCACTTTTGTTCTTCATCAAAGCATGTTCATAAACTTGGCAAATTTGAATTCAGCATGCTTAAGCTACATTGCAGGCCTCTAATCCCATTCTCACTCAATAATTCAATGCATATCCTTTGTGTTCTAACATTATTTTGCTCATTTGGATAATACACACAAAATTAAGCCTAAACTAGAAAAAGCATGTTATCCATTCTTGTAAAGTGATACTTTATGGCAACTTTGCAAATCTATGAGGTACAATGCAGATCTTTGAAGCAAAAAAGCATAGGCATATCCCACTGATCAAGACTCAAAGGTGCAGCATAGATTGAGGCATTGTACTGGCCTAGAAACCAAGTTGACATTTGCTTGCTTCACATAGAAGTAACATCCATAACTTATGCTATCTCTCATATCAGTCAAGAAACACAGCACAAAAGATATCAAACACATTCCATAGACCACATTGAAGCTTTTGCACGAGCCATTTCCCTTTCAAACACCCTCCATCTCAGAATCATCCTCAAACTGCACAAACAGGGGTGCCCCTGCAGTTTGAGTGCAATCTCTCAATCCCTTCAAGCATTTATGTCCAAACCTGTTCCTCTACCTCCCTTACAACATATGCAAGCTATCCAGAAGCACAGGCGCGATCTGTAGTTGCTCTAACCACTTCCACCATTTTCACATCTTTGATTTGCAGGTGAAGTTCTATAGCTTGATATAAGAAGTTTCAAGACAAAGTGAGCATTGAAAAAGCATCCCTGGACTTCAAGGAAGCTTTTCCAATCATTACATTGCACTGAAAGTCTCTCATTCTCCACATAGAAGTTCAACTGCACAGGTAAAAGTTTGAATTCGTATCTCTCTTATTAGGCATATTTAGTCTTAAGTTTGTGAAGAAACAAAGTCCTACTCATAGCCCTGAACATGTACATAGCTTTACTTTTCATTTCTTTTGTCTGAGTGAAGAGAATTTTAGCTCTGAAAATGGTAGAAAAATTAGGTCAGAAAAGAGGGGGAGAGAAATTCTCCCTCATCTTGGAGAGATAGGTCATGTTCTTTATATGGTTAGAACCGTCTCTTCATGCTGAACATTTCTTGTGTTATGAGTTTTTGCTAAAAAGCCAGGAATCAAGAGTTAGAAGGGACTGAACATTGGCGCGCGTTTTTCAAATAACCTGTGCTGGAGGTTGAAGAAGGAGTGAAGTGGGCTGGGCTTGGATTTGTGTTGCTTTTCACACCCCATTTTTTGGTTTACACCCC
Organism: Vicia faba; assembly: GCA_948472305.1. NCBI lineage: Eukaryota > Viridiplantae > Streptophyta > Magnoliopsida > Fabales > Fabaceae > Vicia > Vicia faba. The sequence continues at coordinate 507,728,145 of OX451739.1, read as the reverse complement.
CCTGAGCCCATTTGTTTATTTTTCAACATTTTTGACTTTTTCTTTTTGGGTTGACTTTGTTTATTTTTTCTCATGCCATTAAAATTTTTAAAATATTTTTTTCCATCATTTTTGTATTTATGGCATATTTGTTTGTTTATTTCTTTTATTTATATACAAATATATATATATATACTATTATTAAAATAAATAGAAAATAATGTAGATACATTTTTATTTTTATTTTTACTCTCTGAAAATATTTCACACAAAAAATACTTTTATTTATTTTATTAAAATATTAAATAAATATTTATTTTGTATAATACTCATTTAGGGTTTAATATATGTATATATACATGTTTATTAATATATTTAAGATAAAAATATAAAATACTTGATTTTCTTCATTTTTATTAATATTTGATACAAAAATACTTTTTTTCACAAAAATACTTCATTTTATTTTATTTTTGTACATAATAAACAAATAGTAGAATTTAATTAGATAATAATACTTTTTATATAAAAATTAGGGTTTCTTACCCTAAGTTTCAAAATACTAAAAAATAGGTACATTTTTATTTTCTTTTTCCTTTTACATAAATATTTTCTCATACACAAAAAATAAACTTTCCTTTTTTACATTTTTACATATTTATTTTATTTACATTTAAGTTATGCAATTTATTTACTATGCAAATATCCAATTGTTGTAATAATTTAGATTTAAGTTCTTGTCAATATCCCCATTTGAACATTTGTACCCCCCTTCCCATATTTGGTTGTGTAATAGTTTAGTAATTTTAATTTCGCACTTTATTGCTTTCTAAATAATGACATGCTAGAATTAGGGTTTGAATGCGAAAAAACGATAAAAAATAGTTTGACCTAATACAAGATAAACAAGCATGAAAATGGACACACAAATCACACTTGCACCCCCTAGGGTATTCCACTTGTTGCCTTCAAATAAATGGGCCATATTGTATGTTGAACATCTTTGGGCAAAGCAAACAGTTTGAATGATCATAGTCCCTCGATAAAACTTTTCAAAACAAACAAAACAAATGATCAAGTCCCTTAGAGAAATTGCCCAAAGACATTTAACGTCGTTACAATTATGGTCTAAACGATGACCCGCGCCTGTCCCTTTCACATCCTAACACAAGGTTGCCCACCAAATACAATGGTGGTGCAAACTTGTTAAAAGGGTTAAAACATAACAATAATCTTTTGAGAAATTTAGGGGTAGATAAACTCTTAGTTACTTGAATCAAACTTGCAAAACAAAACACTTGCCTATTTTCTAAAACCATACCTCACATCACTTTCAAAACACCTTTCAAAAACAAATGAAAACCTTTTCAAAAGACATACATCTTTGTATACATCCCCACATGGATCATTACAAAGGTTGCCACCACATTGGCCTCTTTTCAAAACATTTTCAAACCCACACACTCAAGCACCATTTAAAACAATTGAAAACAAAAGGCAAGTGATCTAAGCAAGTAACTAAGAGCCCATGGATAACCATGGATAGAAAGGGTGCTAATACCTTCCCTTTCTATAATCTACTCCCCGAACCCAAGAAAACATCTCAAAAGGTTTTTGCTGTGCTTTTTAACCTTTCCTTAGGATAAAATAAAAAGTCGGTGGCGACTCTTGCTAACCGCAACATTTGCGAATACAAACGCAAACCTCAAGTCAGTTCTCCCACCGTATCACAGAACTGGCGACTCTGCTGGGGAGACTTTTAAAGTGGAGTAACCTTAGGGTTTAGATCACCTTTGTTTTCAATTGCTTGCTTTGTTTGCTTTTACATATTGTGGGCTTTGTATCGGAGTTTTATAGATCCTAACCCGGATCTGGGGAAACCCTTTTAGGTAGCAACAAGGCTGTGAGGGAACTGTGCGGGGTATACCGACATGGTTGAAGCAGTCTGCTACGTTGATGTGGCACTTTGGTGTGTACCGGTAACCCTTGAGTTCAGTCAAGGAGAGTACGGGGCCGCCGCGTGGTGTCATGAAGCATCAACTGACCTTAGGAACCTTAATTGAACCATCTTGGCCTTTTAGGGGTAGTGAGATAACTGACTTTGGTGCAGTCCGAGGTTGGTTGATACTCGATACTACACTCAATTGAGGTTTGCTTTCCTGGAATATTTCGGTCGCCAGTTCAGTGGCTAAATCGAAACGATGAACAATGAAAGCAATCCAGTGATATTGGGACCTTTAGAACCCGGTTACTTTTGATAGGACAGGTTGAGCCCACAAAACTTCAAGAGGGTAACACCCAGACTTCATGCAGGCCTAAACTCTAAGGATTTGTGTGACTTGTATGCCTTACCATGTTTGCCTTTGTGAATGTTTATAGTGCATTTAATCATCACATCATTACATCATACAAACATCATGAGCATTGACTAACCATTTCAAGGGTTTCGAATCTTCATCTTTGTTCTTGTTTTATAGGACATGGAAACTGCTCGCAGAAAGACAATTCAGATTAGCCTTGTAAAGATCCCTCCTCAGCTTAAGGAGCTTCTGTCCAGAATTCCTGAGAGTTCTTCATTCAGTGAGAGACATGGAAGACTCATCAACTTGGTTAACACCAACATTGAGGAGGACTTGATAAAGGTCCTGTTCCAATTCTTTGACCCTCTGCATCACTGTTTCACCTTCCCGGATTATCAGTTAGTGCCTACATTGGAAGAATTCTCCCGACTTCTGAAGGTCCCTATCCTCGATCAACTACCCTACAACGGTACGGAAGGGGAACCCAGACTTGAAGAGATTGCTAAAGCCTTGCACCTACAGACATCCGACCTCAAAGGACATTGGGAAGCGAGAAGTGGTATCAAAGGATTCTTAGCTAGGTTTCTGTTTGATAAGGCCCAAGAATGTTGGAACTCTCTTGACCTACGAGCTTTTGAAGAAGTTGTAGCCCTCCTTGTCTATGGTTTGGTGTTGTTCCCTAACCCAGATCAGCTTATCGATGTCAGTGCTGTCCAGATCTTTATGACCAGGAATCCTATACCTACACTGTTGGGGGACATCCTTCACTCATGTTACACTCGAACCATGAGAAGAAGGGGTGTCCTTTTGTGTTGCACTCCTCTCTTGGGAAGGTGGTTTATTTCGCATCTTCCACAAACAGTTTTGAAGAACGAGCGGGGTTTGAGATGGTCACAACGGTTAATGACTCTCACGCATGCAGATATACATTGGTGTCCTAGGTCCCGGGAAGACGTCACTATCATTGATCGTTGTGGGGAATACCCTAATGTTCCTTTATTTGGAATCAAAGGAGGTATAACCTACAACCCATGCCTGGCTTGGAGACAGTTTGGTTATGCTCGGAAGGACGGCCCTCATGACATGTTAATTCCTGACATAGTCTTCGACTTCGACAACGATACTCAAGGGCTTCGTCAGAGATTTATCAGAGCTTGGAGGATGCCGAGTAGGATAGACAGCAAAACACTGGGGCACCGGAACTCCATCCCGTTGGAGCCTTACCTCAAGTGGGTACGAGCCCGCTCTCAGAAGTTAGTAATGCCTTACCCTCACATGTTACCTGTAATCAAAGAGCCAGTCTTGGAAGGAGAAGCATCCTACACCATTCAACATCCCGACATGCCCACCTCCTGGGAAGAGATGCAGAAGAGCTGGATCCAACTTAAGGAAGAGCGGAATTCTCTTGAGACCAGTCTACATGCTAGTGAAAAGAAGGTCCTGGAACTCACCCGCCTGCTGCACGAGGAAAGGAATCTCAACACCTACATCGCGCCAAAAAGGATGCGCAATGTCTTTTTACCTTAAGGAGTTTATTTTGTAATATTTGGCCCGTGAGGCATTTATGTACTAACGAATTTCTCCTTATTAATATGATGTGCGTTCCTTTTTGTCTACAACAAAGTTTGAATGTTCTAAATCCTTGAATGCATTGCATACATACGCATTACATTGCACCATATGCATAGCAGGTACCCTAATTCACAGGTTGCTTAATTTTCTTCGCTGTTTGTGTGCACAGTCATCATGAATTCGGAGTCATCCAGTGAGCAAGCAATCAAGGCCCTTCAGGCCCAAAGTGCACAGTTTCAAGAGATGGTCCTAAGCCTAGCCCAGGGTCAGCAAGAGTTGAAGACTCTACTCCTGAAGAAGAAGAAGAAAAAGAGGACGGCAATGTTCAACACCGGACGCAGATTTGGGAACACACTCCACAATGAAGCCGATCCGACCACTTCTTCTGCTGAGAAAAACAGTCCCCAAGGGGGAGAAGCACCTAGTCCCGCAGTCTCCGACAACGAGACGGACTATAACGAGGAACAATACCCACCTGCTGCTGACAGATACAAACAGCTGGAGGACCGTTTGAGCGCTATGGAAATTCAGAACGTGCCGGGACTGGATTTCGGGGATTTAGGATTATCTTCCGGAGTAGTAATTCCACACAAGTTTAAAGCGCCTGCCTTCGCCAAGTATGATGGGGTCTCCTGCCCAAAGCTGCATCTGAGGTCGTATGTAAGGAAAATCCAACCTTACACGGCGGATAAAAATCTCTGGATTCACTTCTTCCAAGACAGCCTCTCGGGGTCTCAGCTTGAATGGTTCTACCAATTAGACGGAGCTAGCATCCGGCACTGGGAGGATTTGGCGACTGCTTTCTACAGACAATACCAATATAATTCTGATCTCGCTCCTACGCGTACCCAACTTCAGGGTATGTCTCTGGGGACGGGTGAAGGATTCAAAGAGTACGCTCAAAAATGGAGAGATTTGGCTGGCAGGGTGCAGCCTCCATTAACTGATCGAGAGCTGGTGGATATGTTTCTGGGAACGTTGTCTGGACCGTTTTTTAATCATTTGGTTGGTAACTCCTCCGCTGGGTTCACAGATTTGATATTAACGGGAGAGAGAATTGAAGCTGGCATCAGGTCAGGCAAGATACAGAAGGCTGCCTCTACAAGTGCTGAGAAGAGGCCGTTTAAGAAAGAAGCAAGTGCCGTCTATGGCCCTAGAAGACAAGTCAAGCCCGAAGGTCGCCAAGCCGTTAATGCTTTGGTCATCTCTAAACCTGTTGCTGCTCCTCAGCAGTACAATCAGCAAAGAAGTGAAAGGCCCAAGAGGCAGTATACCCGATTGAGTATGACATTATCTCAAATTTTACCCCAACTGTTATCCACCAACCTGGTGACCCTCAAAGAAGCTCCTAAGGTCGTCAACACTGCGTCCCCTAAATACAACCCGAATGCCCGGTGTGCTTATCATTCTGATAGTCCCGGGCACACTACTGATGATTGTTGGGCCTTGAGAAACAAAGTGCAAGATCTAATTGACGCGAAAGAAATTCAGTTTGAAGCGCCGGAAAGACCGAATGTTGTAACGGCTCCTATGCCCCAGCATAGGGTAAGTGCCATTGAGGAAGAAGTGTATGCTGTTTCGATAGATGAAGTTGTTACCCCTTTGAAGACTGTTAAGAAGAACCTACTGCGGGCCGGTTTATTTCCGGGTTGCGGCGAAGGTTGCCCATTCTGTGCTATTTCCCTATCCGATTGTCCCTTGCTAAGGTTAGGCATCCAAGGCCTAATGGATAGCAAGGAGATTTTATTCAAAAAGACTGCTGTTCAATTGGTTCCAATGAAAGAAGTTTCCGTGATTACCATCTTCAAAAATCCAACCAAGGCTCCCCCAAAGAAGCCTATTCAAATCTTGACAGTTGCGCCTGTGATCATTACTGTTCCAGGACCCCTCTCCTACGTGTCTGATAAGGCTGTCCCCTGGCATTACGGGGCAGACGTATATGTAAATGGAATCAAGCAAGAATTTGATGCTAGTGCCAGTATTTGCGATATCACCGGTCCGGCTAAAGTCACCCGCAGTGGCAGGCTCTTCTCGCCTGACATTGCGCCTCCCGCTATTCGAAAACCCCTCCTCATAAAACCTGCAAGTTTATCAAGTCCTGTTGCTGATCAAATTGTGTCCCCTGCTGCCGAGTCATCAAATGCTCGGGGCAAAGGGATTGAAGAAGAGCCTGCCCGGATGGAGGCACCAATACCCGTGAATGCTGAGGCCTCCCGACAAGAAATGGAGGAGATTCTGAAAATAATAAAGAAAAGTGATTTTAATGTTGTCGAACAGTTAGGGCATACACCCTCCAAGATCTCCCTGCTTTCCTTATTACTATGTTCCGAGGCCCATGCAAAAGCCTTGATCTCATTTCTCAAAACGGCCCATGTGCCGCAGGAGACGTCTGCAGTTCAGTTCACTGACTGCATAGCAAATTTGACGGCGGACAACGGCTTGGGCTTTTCAGATGCTGACCTAACCGCAAAAGGGAGAAACCACAATGATGCCCTGCATGTCTCTATTGAATGCAGGGGCACTACTCTGGCACATGTATTGGTGGACACTGGTTCTTCTTTGAATGTTCTTCCGAAAAAGGCTTTGGATCGTCTGGATTATGAAGGCTTGGAGTTGAAACCCAGCAATATCATCGTCAGAGCCTTTGACGGCTCCAAGAGGATGGTTCATGGAGAGGTTAACATCCCTATTCGTGTGGGCTCTCAAGTGTTTGACTCTACCTTTTACGTGATGGATATACGTCCATCGTACTCCTGTCTGTTGGGTAGACCTTGGATCCACAAAGCTGGGGCAGTGACCTCCACCTTACACCAAAAGCTGAAGTATCCCGTCAGGGGGAAAATTGTCACTGTGCAAGGAGAAGAGGAGTATATGGTGAGCCATTTGAATTCCTTCAGGTACATCGAGATGGACGGAGAATTTATTGAAACTCCCTTCCAACATTTCGAGGAGGTACATCCAATCTCAGCAGCTGCGGAGACAATGGCCGAAGAGAATGATTCCTTGAAGATGGTTTCCCTAAGGGATGCCCGGGTTGTGGTTCAGAAAGGCAATGGTGCGCACTGGGGTCAGCTTCCTGACTTCACTCAGAAGAACGACAAGTTTGGGCTAGGCTTTACTACAGAGGCTCAGAAGGCAATGCGCAAAGAGAAGATTGGAAAGGCTCCGGTGTTTATTTCCAGCTCAAGGGTGAATGCTATCGAGGAGGATGTGGAGGAAGCTGAGTTTGATAATTGGATCTACCCGACTGCCAGCGACGGACCAAGCAACTGGACAGCAAAGGATTTTACCCCTATCACATTTGTCACGCAGTAATTGATTTCTTTTGATTTCCAAATTTGTAACAAACAATATGTTAAAACTCTGTTGGCTCGGTGTCCTGCCCGGGGCATCGTAGCTCCATTCATGAGGGCTTTTTGTATGACATTTTCATATATCATCAATCAAAACATTGGACGTTTGTTGCATTTCAAATCTTGTGCTCCTTTTCTTTCTGTGTTATATATATTGCAAAACAGCTATATTTACACACACTCACTTATACAGGTTTCAATCCACTCTGGATCTCACTGGCAACAGCTCTGCTACCGCCAGTTATGACTTCGAAAATCCGATCAACTTGGCCGAAGACGAAGGTGAAGATGATTGCGAAGTGCCTGGTGAACTCGCAAGACTGCTACTACAGGAAGAGAGGGCTATTCAACCACATGAAGAGCCTGTGGAGACAATTAACCTGGGTACTGAGACAGATAGGAAAGAGGTCAAAATTGGTGCCAATCTAGAGCTCAGCGTGAAGCAACGATTGATCCAGATGCTACAAGACTACATGGAGATCTTTGCCTGGTCCTATGAAGATATGCCTGGTTTGGATGCCGACATTGTAGTTCACCATTTGCCAACCAAGGAAGATTGCCCTCCAGTAAAGCAAAAAGTTCGACGAATGCGTCCAGAGATGTCTGAGAAGATTAAAGCTGAGGTGATGAAACAGTTTGATGCAGGTTTCCTTGCAGTAACTTCTTACCCTCAGTGGGTTGCCAATGTTGTGCCAGTGCCGAAGAAGGACGGTAAGGTCAGAATGTGTGTCGACTACAGGGATCTGAACAGGGCCAGCCCCAAGGATGACTTCCCCCTACCTCACATTGATGTCCTTGTTGACAATACAGCTCAACACAAGGTGTTCTCCTTCATGGATGGTTTTTCAGGGTATAATCAGATCAAGATGGCTCCAGAAGATATGGAGAAGACTACCTTTGTGACCCAGTGGGGCACCTTCTGTTATAAGGTCATGCCATTCGGATTGAAAAATGCTGGGGCAACCTATCAGCGTGCCATGGTTGCTTTATTTCATGATATGATCCATCATGAGATTGAAGTATACGTTGATGACATGATTGCAAGGTCTCAAACTGAGGAGGAACACCTTGATCATCTGAGGAAGTTGTTTGACCGACTCAAGTTGTACAAGCTGAGATTGAATCCCAACAAATGCACCTTCGGGGTGAGGTCCGGAAAATTGCTAGGTTTCATTGTAAGTGATAAAGGTATCCAGGTAGACCCTGCCAAGGTTAAAGCTATTCAAGAGATGCCGACCCCAAAAACAGAGAAAGAAGTCAGAGGTTTCCTAGGACGACTGAATTACATTGCCCGATTCATCTCACATCTGACTGCTACTTGTGAGCCAATCTTCAAATTACTGAAGAAAGATCAAGTGGTACGCTGGAATGATGAATGTCAGGCCGCCTTTGAAAGAATAAAGGAATACCTCCAAGAGCCACCCATTCTTATGCCACCAGTGGAAGGAAGACCTCTGATACTATACTTGACAGTGCTTGATAATTCAATGGGGTGTGTGCTGGGGCAGCATGACGAGTCTGGCCGAAAAGAGCACGCTATTTATTACTTGAGCAAAAAGTTTACCGACTGTGAGTCTCGTTACTCACTGCTTGAGAAAACTTGCTGCGCTCTTGTATGGGCTGCTCGCCGGCTGAGACAGTATATGCTGACTCACACTACTTTATTGATTTCAAAGATGGATCCCATCAAGTACATATTTGAAAAGCCCGCTCTGTCTGGGAGGATAGCGAGATGGCAAATGATCTTAACAGAATATGACATCCAGTATACAACTCAGAAGGCAATTAAGGGGAGTGTACTGGCTGATCATTTGGCACACCAACCTGTGGACGATTATCAATCATTGAACTTTGATTTTCCGGACGAAGACATCATGGTGGTAACTGACTGTGAAGTACCTGGGCCGGATGAAGGACCTGAGGAAGGATCCCGATGGTCTATGCATTTTGATGGAGCCTCCAATGCTTTGGGTAATGGCGTCGGCGCTGTAATCATATCTCCCAAAGGAACTCATACTCCCCTCACCGCCCGATTATGTTTCAGCTGCACCAACAACATGGCAGAATATGAGGCATGTATCATGGGTCTACAAGCTGCGATCGATTTGAGGATCAAGTTTCTAAGTGTCTTCGGAGATTCCGCTCTCGTGATCAATCAGATCAAAGGCGAGTGGGATACGAAACACCCGAATCTCATTCCTTACAAGGAGTATGTGTCGACCTTGCTCCCCCACTTTGAAGAGATAACTTTTGAACATTTCCCCAGAGAGGAAAATCAGCTAGCGGACGCACTAGCCACGATGTCTTCAATGTTTAAAGTTAAATGGGACAATGAGGCTCCCCAAATCCTAATCTGGAAGTTGGATGAACCGGCATACTGCTGCGAGCTCGAGGCTGAGAAGGTGACTGAAAAGCCCTGGTATCACGAGGTGAGGAGGTACTTGGAAGCCCAGGAATACCCTGAAGGTGCATCTGTCAATGATAAGAAGTTCATGAGGAGATTTGCTGCAAAATTCTTCCTCAGCAACGGCATTCTCTACAAACGGAATCATGATTCAACTTTGTTACGTTGTGTGGATAAGGCTGAAGCAGAGAAAATCATGATGGAACTGCACGAAGGTACGTTTGGGACCCATTCCAGTGGACACACCATGGCTAAGAAAATCCTTCGGGCAGGATATTTCTGGTCCACGATGGAAGCCGATTGTTACCAACACTCCCGGACTTGTCATAAATGCCAGATCTATGCTGACAAGGTGCATATCCCTCCGGTTCCTTTGAATGTCCTAACGGCACCTTGGCCTTTCGCAATGTGGGGCATCGATATGATCGGTGAGATCCGACCGACAGCATCCAATGGACACCGCTTCATCTTGGTGGCAATCGATTACTTCACGAAATGGGTCGAGGCAGCTTCCTATGCCACGGTAACCAAGAGCGTCGTGGCACGATTCATCCGGCATAATCTGATTTGTCGGTACGGAGTCCCAGAAAGAATCATTACGGACAATGGTACCAACCTCAATAACAAAATGATCACTGAACTCTGTGAGCAATTCAAGATACAGCACCACAATTCTTCCCCCTATCGGCCGAAGATGAATGGGGCTGTAGAGGCAGCCAATAAAAATATCAAGAAAATTGTGCAGAAGATGACAGTGACCTATAAAGATTGGCACGAGATGTTACCGTTCGCTCTTCATGGGTACCGCACCTCAGCAAGGACGTCAACCGGGGCAACTCCTTTCTCCTTGGTCTACGGCATGGAGGCAGTCTTGCCAATTGAAATCCAGATACCCTCTCTCCGAATAATGAAGGATGCAGACTTGAATGAAGAAGATTGGATCCAAACTCGACTTGATCAATTAAATCTGATTGACGAAAAAAGGCTCACTGCTATCTGTCATGGTCAAACGTATCAAAAACGGATGATCAGGGCATTTAACAAGAAAGTCAGACCGCAAGAGTATCAAGTTGGGGACCTGGTAATCAAACGCATCATCCTTCCTCAAAGTGATCCCAGGGGCAAATGGACCCCTACGTACGAAGGGCCATTTGTGGTTAAGCGTGTGTTCTCTGGAGGAGCCATGATCCTAACCACCATGGACGGTGACGACCTTCCTCACCCCGCCAATGCGGACATAGTGAAAAAATACTACGCATAAATAAAAGACCCGCTAGGTTGACATACCTAGGCAAAAATAAGGGATGAAATGAAAAAAATCTGTACACCCGGCAAGTCGAAAACCTGAAAGGGCGGCTTGGGCAAAAAAGGGTATCCCGTTGGACTGAAAACCCGAAAGGGCGGTCCAGGCAAAAGTTAGGGATAAAAGCGTAACACTATGTCTCATTGGATCACTTCGCACCCGGAATTCGGCATCAACTATCTGGCTCAGATTACGGCACCGACCAATCAGCTTCATCTTCGACCAGGCAACAAAGCGATGAGACGTTCGAAGACATAAAGGCAATAGCAGAGTTGGAACCCAGTGGGACTGTTCACATAGCTGTTTTTTTTTTCAAATTGTAAACTCTATGTTATTTGGCGGCGTCCTCTTACTAGGATGTCAGCCTCTTGTACAAAAAACGCCTATTCACAGGCAAAGTTTAAATCAATGAAAATTCACTTGTCCATACAAATTGCCATTGTTTTTCTTTTGTTGTTTTGTCTTGCGAAGAACGTCCAATGTTCATTTTTGATATATGCATTTGACATTAAATTGCTGATTCATAAATGTTTGCATATGAAAAGAGATTAATTACAAGTGACATCAAAGACAGGGGCAATGTGGAGTTTGTCTAATGCGGTCTAGTTGTTTTGTCCGCCAAAGCACCAAGGCGGGTTCAACTGAAAAGGTGACCAAATTATCTCAAACTCCCCGCAGATTAAAGCAAAATTCAGCAGCACTCTCCCCAAGCAGGAGTCGAGTCCCCGTCGATCCTAAAAAAGGCACAATATTCCCCGACAGGTCTTAAAAAGCTCATCCCCAGTAGATTCTGCGAGCTTATCCCCGGCGAAGTACGAACGTCTCGCCCAAGTTTTATTTAGAGTTATTTCCTCACAAGGACTTATAACTGGGTTATCCTCAGCTAAAAGCCACGGAAGACCGTTCCCGGCAAAAGTTCCTTCAATCCCCAGCGAAATCTATCTTTGGTTTTCCCAAGCAGAGTTTATCTTTGGTTTTCCCCAGCGGAGTTTATCATCATTATCCTCAGCGGAATCCATTGTTAAAGTCCTCAGCAGGCCTCTCATCAGAGCTTCGGTCAAGTATCTCTTCCGCAAAGCAGCTTCCCGGCCTTTCGTCAAGGATTTATTTTCCTAAGATGAAATTACACTCATAAACATGTCACATTTTCATACATCTTGCTTACATACATGATGAGACACATACAACATCAAATGTTGAACATCATGACATCATGCATATCATACATCATGACATTGCATACAGCTTACGTCTTTGCCTTTTCAGGAAAAAGACAATCTCAAAAACGACTACTTTCAACTGTCACAATTCCAGATTCGATACCTGTATCTAGCCAGGGCACATCTGAGAGTGATCAGTTTCCAGACTCGATTCCTGTATCTAGCCAGGGCACGTCTGAAGAGTTCAAAGATTCGACTCCTGTATCCAGCCAGGGCACATCTATCAACTACAACAGTTCCAGATTCGATTCCTGTATCCAGCCAGGGCATATCTGTTGACCACATTTCCAGACTCGACTCCTGTATCTAGCCAGGGCACGTCTGAAGAGTTCGAAGATTCGATTCCTGTATCCAGCCAGGGCACATCTATTTGACGACTATTCCCGGATTCGACTCCTGTATCCAGCCAGGGCACATCTGAGCAACCAATTGTAGATTCAATACCTGTATCTAGCCAGGACATATCTGCATAAGGAGACTAAAGATCAAACACCTGTAACAAGCCAGGAAAACAGCTGTCTTTCTTAAATACACCAGTTCTCGCTAAGGAACCTCTTATGCGATCAACACTTCCAAATGGCATCTATAAGCCCATTCCCGACAAAGTTCTGTCACGTCTCCAGATGGAATCTATAAGCCCATCTCCCTATCAACCACCTTTCCAAATGGCATCTATAAGCCCATTCCCGACACCACATTGTTGAGACTCCAGCATGCGAGTGCAAATTTCCGGGCACTCTAGTGTCCAATCTCCTTTTACCCTCGAGTCACGAAAGGCAAACTTGCCAATCTAACTCTTCAGGTCCAAGAAGATTGAACAGGGGCAACTGTTGTACCCCAAAATTTTCCCTCCCATTTCCTCAACATTTTCTCATCACAAGACCTTTAAGGATCAAGATACAATTAGGGTTTCCTATGCTCAAGACTTCTCCTTGCACTGTGGACTCAAATTAGGGTTTGTGTTTGCCTAAAGATGTTTTGACCTAAAATACCTAAGATGACTTTCATGCTTCATATTGGACTCCCAAGTTTACCCATACCAAGTTTCAAGTCTTGATTCCAAGTTTTACCCAGTCAATTGGACAGTTGACCTAGAAATCAGCTGTATTGGGGAAAAAGTCAACTGTGGCCAATTGACAGTCAAACCTCATGAAATTTGGTCCACATCAACATTATGAACTCACATGGACCATTTGACCAAGTTTGAATCACAATTCCATAAGAAATTTGATCAGATCACCAAAAGGGCAAAATGGTCATTTTTAGGGTTTTGACTGCACAAGGGCAATTTTTGACTGTTTGACCTAGCCAATGGCAAACCAAGCTCACATATGGCCTCAAGGACTCAATGGAATTATCTTGACATGTTCATCAAGCTCAAAAGATCCCAAGTACACAAGATTGACAGTTGAATTTCCCAGTCAATTGATCAATTTTGACTGTATACTGAAAAGTCAAACTTTGACTTTTTGGTCAAAATCAAGAGTCAAGATTCATTTTTCATCAAAACATGCCAAATTATGAAACTTGTTCACCAAGAAATCACAAAATGCAAATTAGGGTTTGAAAATGGAATTTTTCATAACTTAGAATTTTTCTAAGTTATGGAAAACCCTAATTTTTTCCCAACTTTGCCCCATCTTTTCACCATGATCCATTTGGATTCAAACAAAAGTCAAAACATGAAAGTTGTAGCTTGTTGCAAAATCTACAACTTTGATTCACAAAGTTTTCTCATTTGAAGCTTGTATCTCAAGTTATGATTTTTTGAATAAGGGCACTAAACCATCTTTTAACTTAGTGAAATTTGACCTATTTTGACAAGGTTTTCTACCCTACTTCAAGGCCACTTTTCATACCCTTCCACTTGGAATTTCAAATTGCATTTCAAAGATGGATTGTAGTACACATTACAAGCTTTCCAAAATGTCCAAGAACTCATCAAACAACCTCATAACTTGAGAGATTCGAATTTCACAAGTTGGCAAAAATTCACTTTTGTTCTTCATCAAAGCATGTTCATAAACTTGGCAAATTTGAATTCAGCATGCTTAAGCTACATTGCAGGCCTCTAATCCCATTCTCACTCAATAATTCAATGCATATCCTTTGTGTTCTAACATTATTTTGCTCATTTGGATAATACACACAAAATTAAGCCTAAACTAGAAAAAGCATGTTATCCATTCTTGTAAAGTGATACTTTATGGCAACTTTGCAAATCTATGAGGTACAATGCAGATCTTTGAAGCAAAAAAGCATAGGCATATCCCACTGATCAAGACTCAAAGGTGCAGCATAGATTGAGGCATTGTACTGGCCTAGAAACCAAGTTGACATTTGCTTGCTTCACATAGAAGTAACATCCATAACTTATGCTATCTCTCATATCAGTCAAGAAACACAGCACAAAAGATATCAAACACATTCCATAGACCACATTGAAGCTTTTGCACGAGCCATTTCCCTTTCAAACACCCTCCATCTCAGAATCATCCTCAAACTGCACAAACAGGGGTGCCCCTGCAGTTTGAGTGCAATCTCTCAATCCCTTCAAGCATTTCTGTCCAAACCTGTTCCTCTACCTTCCTTACAACATATGCAAGCTATCCAGAAGCACAGGCGCGATCTGTAGTTGCTCTAACCACTTCCACCATTTTCACATCTTTGATTTGCAGGTGAAGTTCTATAGCTTGATATAAGAAGTTTCAAGACAAAGTGAGCATTGAAAAAGCATCCCTGGACTTCAAGGAAGCTTTTCCAATCATTACATTGCACTGAAAGTCTCTCATTCTCCACATAGAAGTTCAACTGCACAGGTAAAAGTTTGAATTCGTATCTCTCTTATTAGGCATATTTAGTCTTAAGTTTGTGAAGAAACAAAGTCCTACTCATAGCCCTGAACATGTACATAGCTTTACTTTTCATTTCTTTTGTCTGAGTGAAGAGAATTTTAGCTCTGAAAATGGTAGAAAAATTAGGTCAGAAAAGAGGGGGAGAGAAATTCTCCCTCATCTTGGAGAGATATGTCATGTTCTTTATATGGTTAGAACCGTCTCTTCATGCTGAACATTTCTTGTGTTATGAGTTTTTGCTAAAAAGCCAGGAATCAAGAGTTAGAAGGGACTGAACATTGGCGCGCGTTTTTCAAATAACCTGTGCTGGAGGTTGAAGAAGGAGTGAAGTGGGCTGGGCTTGGATTTGTGTTGCTTTTCACACCCCATTTTTTGGTTTACACCCCCCTGAGCCCATTTGTTTATTTTTCAACATTTTTGACTTTTTCTTTTTGGGTTGACTTTGTTTATTTTTTCTCATGCCATTAAAATTTTTAAAATATTTTTTTCCATCATTTTTGTATTTATGGCATATTTGTTTGTTTATTTCTTTTATTTATATACAAATATATATATATATACTATTATTAAAATAAATAGAAAATAATGTAGATACATTTTTATTTTTATTTTTACTCTCTGAAAATATTTCACACAAAAAATACTTTTATTTATTTTATTAAAATATTAAATAAATATTTATTTTGTATAATACTCATTTAGGGTTTAATATATGTATATATACATGTTTATTAATATATTTAAGATAAAAATATAAAATACTTGATTTTCTTCATTTTTATTAATATTTGATACAAAAATACTTTTTTTCACAAAAATACTTCATTTTATTTTATTTTTGTACATAATAAACAAATAGTAGAATTTAATTAGATAATAATACTTTTTATATAAAAATTAGGGTTTCTTACCCTAAGTTTCAAAATACTAAAAAATAGGTACATTTTTATTTTCTTTTTCCTTTTACATAAATATTTTCTCATACACAAAAAATAAACTTTCCTTTTTTACATTTTTACATATTTATTTTATTTACATTTAAGTTATGCAATTTATTTACTATGCAAATATCCAATTGTTGTAATAATTTAGATTTAAGTTCTTGTCAATATCCCCATTTGAACATTTGTACCCCCCTTCCCATATTTGGTTGTGTAATAGTTTAGTAATTTTAATTTCGCACTTTATTGCTTTCTAAATAATGACATGCTAGAATTAGGGTTTGAATGCGAAAAAACGATAAAAAATAGTTTGACCTAATACAAGATAAACAAGCATGAAAATGGACACACAAATCACACTTGCACCCCCTAGGGTATTCCACTTGTTGCCTTCAAATAAATGGGCCATATTGTATGTTGAACATCTTTGGGCAAAGCAAACAGTTTGAATGATCATAGTCCCTCGATAAAACTTTTCAAAACAAACAAAACAAATGATCAAGTCCCTTAGAGAAATTGCCCAAAGACATTTAACGTCGTTACAATTATGGTCTAAACGATGACCCGCGCCTGTCCCTTTCACATCCTAACACAAGGTTGCCCACCAAATACAATGGTGGTGCAAACTTGTTAAAAGGGTTAAAACATAACAATAATCTTTTGAGAAATTTAGGGGTAGATAAACTCTTAGTTACTTGAATCAAACTTGCAAAACAAAACACTTGCCTATTTTCTAAAACCATACCTCACATCACTTTCAAAACACCTTTCAAAAACAAATGAAAACCTTTTCAAAAGACATACATCTTTGTATACATCCCCACATGGATCATTACAAAGGTTGCCACCACATTGGCCTCTTTTCAAAACATTTTCAAACCCACACACTCAAGCACCATTTAAAACAATTGAAAACAAAAGGAAAGTGATCTAAGCAAGTAACTAAGAGCCCATGGATAACCATGGATAGAAAGGGTGCTAATACCTTCCCTTTCTATAATCTACTCCCCGAACCCAAGAAAACATCTCAAAAGGTTTTTGCTGTGCTTTTTAACCTTTCCTTAGGATAAAATAAAAAGTCGGTGGCGACTCTTGCTAACCGCAACATTTGCGAATACAAACGCAAACCTCAAGTCAGTTCTCCCACCGTATCACACGTGTGCTATGAGAATTTTGGACTTGAACATGGAAGAAAACTTAGGTCAAGAATTGGGGATGGAGAAATTCTCCCTCGTTTCTGAGAGTTAGAACAACTTTTTTATATGTTTGAAATCGTGACTTGATGCTCTACATTATTGATGTTGTAAGTTTTTGCTAAAAGTCAGAGAATCAGAAGTTAGCAGGATGAGCAAGGGACGCGCGTTTTTTGTTTCAAACAGAAAGCTGGAGGAAGAAGATGATGTTTTGGGCTGGGCCTGGGCAATCCCTGCTTTTTGCACCTCATTTTTCCACTTACACCCCCTTGGCCCATTGTGTGATTTTTTAATCATTTTTTATTTTTTATTTTTTCTTCTAACTTATTATTTTTTTGTCAAAACATAAAAAACATTAAAAATATTTTTTCACCCATTTTTATATTTATTTGGCATTTGTTTGTTTTATTTAAGCATATATATATATATATATATATATATATATATATATATATATATATATATATATATATATATATATATATATATATATATATATATATATATATATATATATATATATATATATATATATATATATATATATATATATATATATATATATATATATATATATATATATATATATATATATATATATATATATATATATATATATATATATATATATATATATATATATATATATATATATATATATAAACAAATATATCTCTTTTTATTCAAAACACAAAAAATAATACAAAAAATATATTTTTTTAGTTATTATTTTTTATTTACATTTTGGAAACATTTTCTAAAAATATACTTTTTTTGTAAATAATTAATATTTCATTTATATATATATTGAGTATATTTAATATATAATATAAATACTTATATATATGTTAGTAAATATTTAGGACAAAAACATGAAAATAATACTCTTTTATTTTTATTAATATTTGACATCAGAAAATACTCTTTTATAATATACTTTTTATTTTTTGTATATAATTAATACATATTATACATAATTAATAAGTAAATACCATTTATTCAAAAATTAGGGTTTTACCCTAAAACCATAAAAATATCAAAAATTAACCTTTTCATTTTTGTTTATATTTTACATTGAAAAACACTTTTACATACATAAAAAACCCTTTTTGTGCATAATACATTTTGCATTTTATATTTGTTTAAATATTGTACACTTTATTATTTGTCTATTCAATATGGATGTAATAGTTTAGATTTAAATTTCTTGCTAAATATCCCCCATTCAAACATTTGCACCCCCATCCCCATAATTATGTTGTAATAATTTAGGACTTTAAACTTCTGCATTTAAAAGCTTTCTAATTATGCCATGATAGACCTAGGGTTTGTATGCAAAACCAACCAACAAAATAGCTTGACTAATGCAAAGAAAAAAAAAGCATGAAAATGGACAACACCAATCACACTTGCACCCTTAGGGTTACTCCACTTGTTGCCTTCAATAATGGGCCATGTTGCATGTTGAGTGTCTTTGGCAAAACAAAACAAATCAAAATGATCATGGTCCCTCGATGACGCTTTCGAAAGTTGCCTAAAAATGATCATAGTCCCTTCAAGCAAAATTGCCAAAGACACTTGGCACCATTGCATTCATGGTCCATACGATGACCCGCGCCTGTCCCGTTAACATCCTAACACAAGATTGTCCACCAAATGCAATGGTGGAACAATATTGTTAAAAGGGTTAAAACATATGAAAGATCTTTGAGAAATTTAGGGTAGATAGCTCTAGGTTACTTGACCAACTTGCAAAACAAATCCTTGCCATTTTTCAAAACACACTCCACAACACAATTTCAAAACAACTTTCAAAACCTTGAAACATCTTTTCAAAAAGACAAACACCTTTTGTAAAACATTCAAGTAAAGAATTGTTACAAGGGTCGCCTAGACAAGACATCATTTTCAAAACATTTTCAAAACCACACACACACACACCATCATTTCAAGCAATTGAAAATCAAGGCAAAGTGATCTAAAGCAAGTAACTAAGAGCCCATGGATAACCATGGATGAAAAGGGTGCTAATACCTTCCCTTTTCATAATCTACCCCCCGAACCCACGAAACATCTCAAAAGGTTTTTCCTGTGCTTTTTTAACCTTTCCTTTAGGATAAAATAAAAAGTCGGTGGCGACTCTTGCTAAACCGAACAAGTGCGAATACAAACGCAAAACCTCAAGTCAGTTCTCCCACCGTAACACAGAACTGGCGACTCTGCTGGGGACAATATTTAAAAGTGGAGTAACCTTAGGGCTTAGATCACCCTCTTGCATGACTAATTGTTTGCTTTGATTGCTTTACCTTTTGGTTCTCTTGTTTGGGCTTGAAATCCTAACCCGGATTTGGGAAACATTTCATAGATAGCAATACGTTATGGAAACTGTGTGGGGTATACCGACACGGTTGAAGCAATAGCTATATTAGTGCGACATATTTGTGAGTACCGGTAACCCTTGAGTTCAATCAAGGAGAGTACGGGGCCGCTGAGTGATGTCGCTAAGCACTAATGACCTAGAACCTTACTTGACCATCTTGGCCTTTTATTAGGGGTAGTGAGATGACCGGCTTTGGTGCAGTCCGAAGTTGGTAGATACTCGATACTACACTCATTGAGGGTTGTTTTCTTGGAATATTTTGGTTGCTAGTTAAGTGGCTAAACCAAAACAATGAACATGGAAGACAATCCAATGATATTGAGCTCCTTAGAACCCGATTACTATTTATAGGACAGGTTTTTAAGCCAACTTCACTCAAGAGGGTACTTACCTATGAAACCTCAGGCAAGCCTGAAACTAGGGTTTTGTGTGACTTGCTTGTACATATGTTTGTGCATACATCATGAACATCATAAAGCATCATATGCATCCACTAATCATTTCAAGGGTTTGGATCTTCATCTTTGTTTTTGTTTTATAGGTCATGGAAATTCTTCGCAGGAAAACTATCTAAGTCAACCTTGTGAGAATCCCTCCTCAACTCAAGGAGCTTACATCAAGAATTCCAGAAAGCTCTCTCTTCAGTGAAAGACATGGTAGACTGCTCAGCCTAGTCAACACCAGCATTGAAGAAGACATGGTGAAAGTGTTGTTCCAATTCTTTGACCCCCTTCACCACTGTTTCACATTCCCCGACTATCAATTGGTGCCTACTTTGGAGGAATTTTCTCAACTCCTGAGAATTCCTATTCTTAATCAACTACCCTACAACGGTACGGAAAAAGAACCAAAACCTGAAGATGTTTCTCAAGCACTACACTTGCAACCATCTGACATCAAGGGGCATTGGGAGACTAGAAGTGGTGTCAAAGGCTTCTTGGCAAAATTCTTGTTTGAGAAGGCACAAGAGTGTTGGAATTCCTTGGATCTACAAGCCTTTGAAGAAATTGTGGCACTCCTCATTTATGGGTTGGTCTTGTTCCCAAATCCTGACCAACTCATAGATGTCAACACTGTCAAGATTTTCCTATCCAGGAATCCCATACCTACATTGCTTGGGGACATCCTCCACTCATTTTACACACGAACAATGAGGAAGAGAGGTGTTCTCATGTGTTGTACTCCTCTCCTTGCAAGGTGGTTTATTTCGCACCTTCCACAATCTGTTTTGAAGAATGACCAAGGCTTAAGGTGGTCGCAACGGTTGATGACCCTCACACATTCTGATGTATATTGGTGTTCTCGGTCCATAGAAAATGTCATCATCGTCGATCGTTGTGGAGAGTTTCCTAATGTTCTATTACTTGGCATTAGGGGAGGCATTACCTACAACCCTTGTCTAGCTTTGAGACAATTTGGATATGCACGGAGGGATGGCCCTCATGATATGCTGATTCCTGACCTAGTTTTTGACTTCGACAACGATGCGCAAGGACTTCGCCAAAGATTCGTCAGAGCTTGGAGGATACCTAACAAGGTAGATAGCAAGACACTGGGGTATAAGAACTCCATCCCTCTTGAGCCTTATCTCAAGTGGGTAAGGACCCGGGCCCAGAGTCTTATGATGCCTTACCCTCATGTTCTCCCTTTGATTAAAGAGCCCGTTAAGGAAGGAGAGGTTCCCTACACCATCTTATATCCTGACATGCCAACATCATGCGAGGAGATGCAGAAGAGTTGGATCCAACTCAAGGAGGAACAAAATACTTTTGAAGCCAGCTTCTACGCCAGTGAGAAGAAGGTTTTGGAGCTTACCCGCCGACTTCATGAGGAGGAGACCCTCAACACTTACATCGCACCAAAGAGGATGTGCAACGTCTTTTTACCTTAAGAAGTTTTTTGTAATATTTGGCCCATGGGGCACTTATGTACTGACAGAATCTCTTCTTATTAATATGACGTGTGTTCTTTTTGTTTGCAACAAACTTGAATTTCTAAATCCTTGAATGCATTGCATGAATAAACATATCATTCATCATGTGCATCAACAGGTCTTCACACCAGGTTTCCTTATCTCTCTGCTGTTTATTTCAGTAGGATGGATCTCGAACAGACGGTCAAAGATCTGCAGTCGCAAAACTCACAGTTTGAACAGCTCCTAATGACATTGGCAAAGGGTCAGGAGGATCTAAAAACACTGCTTGGGAACAAAGAGCCAGAAAAAGGAAAAAAGAAGAAAAAGAGAGTTGGGATAACTACACTGGGAAGAAGGTTTGAGAATGAAGCTAGAAGAGTTCTTGAATTTCCCTCCGCATCTGAGGAGGAAACCAGTAAGGGAAAAGGAGCCGCAATACCTTCTGAGTCCGAGGCTGAAGAGGAAGAGGTTGAGGAAGATGAAGACTACTCAGAGCAACAATACCCGCCAACGGACGACAAATACAAAAACCTGGAGGATAGACTGGCGGCTATGGAGCTACAAAGGATTCCTGGGTTAGATTTTGAAGAATTGGGATTGATTGATGGGATTGTGATCCCTCCAAAGTTTAAGGTGCCAGTTTTTGCAAAATATGATGGGCTGTCTTGCCCGAAGATGCACTTGAGGTCATATGTCAGAAGAATTCAACCGCATACATCCGACAGAAATCTTTGGGTACACTTCTTTCAGGATAGCTTGTCCGGTACACAACTAGACTGGTTTTACCAGCTTGAGAGGTCAGAAGTGCATAACTGGGAAGACTTGGCAACTGCCTTTTATCGCTAGTACCAATATAACGCTGACTTGGCGCCAACCCGTACTCAGCTACAAAGTATGGGAATGGCCCCAAATGAGGGATTCAAAGAATACGCCCAGAAATGGAGCGACTTGGCCGGAAGAGTCCAGCCACCTCTTTCTGATAGGGAACTAGTTGATATGTTCTTGGGGACCCTATCTGGACCGTTCTTCAACCATTTGATCGGGAGCTCTTCCGCAGGGTTTACTGAATTGATTCTGACTGGCGAACGGGTGTAAGCTGGTATTAAGAGTGGGAAGATTCAAAAGGAGGCCTCTACATCTACAACTGCTAAGAAATCATTTCCGGCCAAGAAGGAGACATCTGTTATATACTCTCAGAAAAGATTGGGAAGAACTGAGCGTCGGCCGACTGTGGGGGCCGTAATGATCCAAAATTCATCAAATGATCAGCCTCGTAACAATCAGTCCAGACCAAACCAGCAACGGGTGGAACAGCCACAATGGCAGTTCACCCGCATCAACATGACGCCTACACAAGTCATTCCCCACTTGTTGAAGCTAAATCTCACCACTATCAAAGAGGCACCAAAAAATGTGAACACATCTTCCCCACATTATCATCCTAATGCTAAATGCGCCTATCATTCTGACAGCATCGGGCACGATACCAACGATTGTTGGGCGCTTAAGCATAAAATTCAAGACTTGATAGATGCAAAAGAGGTTGAGTTCGATGCTCTGGAAAAGCCGAACGTGATATCCGCTCCAATTCCGAAGCATGGTCGCAATGTCCATGCTATTGAAGAAGATCTGTATGTTTCTGCTGTTGATGATCTTAGGACTCCACTGTTGACAATCAAGTTAAATCTGTTGAAGGATGGGATTTTCCCAGGATGTAAAGAAGACTGCTACTGTTGTTCCTCCTTACCAATCGACTGTTCGTTGCTGAAGATAGGCATCCAAGGCTTAATAGACAGTCAACAAATTCTTTTCGAAAAGATTCCTGCTATTCCAACTCCTATCAAAGATGTTTCAATAATCACCATTTCCACCAATCTTTCCAAGGTCCCTAAAAAGCCTGTTAAGATTACATCTGCTACGAAGTTTGTTCCTCTGAAAATAACCATGCCTGGGCCTGTCCCCTACATTTCTGACAAATCAATACCATGGAATTACGGTGGAGAAATCTACTACCATGGTGTTAAACAAGTTGAGATGACTGAAGAAAGCTCTGACGAAGAGGATGCCGACATTGGAAACATTGCCTATACAAGAAAGATTACCCGAAGTGGGAGAATATTTTCTCCAGAGATCGCCCCTCCAAAGGCAATCTTTGGACCCTTAGCTGCTGCCAAAGTTACTCCTGCACCGATAAAACTGACTGCAAGAACTCCACTGATTGAAGAAGCTGTTACTCCTGTGGTTGTCCCTCCTACTTCTGCTGATAAGGGGAAAGGGATCCAAGATGAGCTCGTCAGGACGAGGGCTCAGCCATTGGTTATCCCCGAGACCTCTAAGAAAGAAATGGAGGAGATTCTGAAAATAATTAAGAAGAGTGATTATGACGTGGTAGAGCAACTGGGGCAAACCCCCTCGAAGATCTCCATGTTAGCATTACTGCTTTGTTCTGAGGCTCACGCCAAAGCATTGATAAGGTTTTTAAAGACAGCCCATGTGCCCCAGGAAACCTCAGCCGATCAATTCCAAGATTGTGTAGCCAGCCTTACCGCAGACAACGGCCTGGGTTTCTCTGATGCTGACCTGACTCCGAAAGGAAGAAAGCACAATGACGTATTACATGTGTCAGTAGAGTGCCAAGGGACTACTCTGGCCCATGTTTTGGTCGACACTGGTTCTTGTCTGAACGTGCTGCCTAAGAAGGCTCTCGACTGATTGGATTGTGAAGGCTTGGAGTTGAAGCCAAGTAATATCATTGTAAGGGCATTTGACGGGTCAAAGAGAATGGTACATGGGGAGGTCGACATTCCCATTAAGGTAGGCACAGAGGTGTTCCCCTCAACTTTCTATGTGATGGACATCCGTCCGTCATACTCTTGCTTGCTAGGGAGGCCATGGATACATAATGCTGGCGCAGTCACCTCCTCTCTACATCAAATGCTGAAGTACCTTGTCAAAGGAAAAATCATAACCGTGCACGGTGAGGAGGAATATATGATCAGCCACCTGAACTCCTTTAGGTATGTAGAGGTGGAGGGTGAATTCATTGAAACACCATTCCAACACTTTGAGGAAGTCTCTCCCGAGATGGCAGTAGCAAAAGTGGTAGCTGAAGTACCCAAGCAGGTGGTCAGGATGGCATCTTTGAAAGACGCAAAGGCTGCAATGAAGGAGGGAAAGAGCTCAACATGGGGACAGTTTCCTGACATTCCTCACAAAACAGACAAATTTGGGTTGGGATTCACCGCTGCGGGGCAAAAAGCTATGCGTCGCTCAAAAATTGAAAGAACACCCATCAAGATTTCTCCTCATGGAATCCATGCTTTGGAAGACGAAGACGATGAGGGTAACATTGAAGATTGGATCTTCCCAACCATCGAAGGGGGACTACACAACTGGGAGGCGAAAGACTTCGTCCCCATTACTTTCATTAATCAGTAACTTATCTTTCGAACATTTCCTGTTGGTCTGTAATAATTACTTTTAAACAATCTGCACACTACTTTTTCACCTCATGCCTTGCCCGGGGTATGTAGGTCCATTTGTAAGGGTTTTGATTATCTTCATATTCATATGCCATGTTTAATGATTCATTGGAAGTTTTTCATTGATAAACTGCTGTGTTCATTTTCTTTCCTTTTGCATTTTTGTTTGTTTAAGGATGGATATCCCTTACACACACCCACGCTCACAAATGCAGGTACCCATCCACTCTGGATTCTATGGGTGACTATTCTGCTATGTCCTTCAATAACTCTGAAGATTTGGTCAATCAGGCTGAGTATGAAGATGACGAAGATTGTGAAGTACCAGGAGAGCTAGCCAGACTTCTACAACAAGAAGAGAGGGCCATCTTGCCTCACGAAGAGTTGTTGGAAACTGTCAACTTAGGAACAGAGGAAGACCGGAAAGAAGTACAAGTGGGTGCAAATTTGGAACCAAGTGTCAAGGAGCGTCTAATACAACTGTTGAATGAGTATGTTGAAATCTTCGCCTGGTCTTATGAAGACATGTCGGGTTTAGACACAGACATCGTGGTTCACCGTCTCCCTACAAGAGAGGATTGTCCACCTGTTGTACCCCAAAATTTGCCCTCCCATATTCTTCAAGAAATTGCCAAGCCAAGTCACAAAATTTCCCAAGGGTTGCCCAATGCAAAGGTCTCCCACACAGTCAAAACTAGGGTTTGTGTTCTGATCAAAGAAATGAAGTTTTCAAAGGCCCAATCAAGTCTCATATGCCTACAAACATGGTCAAGCATCCTCATACAAAGTTTCAAGGCATTCAGCACAAAATTGCACAGTCAAAACCCTAAATTGCAATACAGTCAACTGTAGGGGCAAAATGGTCATTTGGCAGTCAAAAGTTCAAATTTTTGGTCAACATATCATTTTGAAGCCACAAACATAATTTGATCAATGCTTGATCATGATTCTCAAAATTTGGCTCAGAAATCATCAAGATACAAAAGTTTCCTTATTTGGACAGTTGAAAAAGTCAACTGAAATTGACCAGGGCATAACTATCACATGGATCATCAGAAAAATTCCATCCAAAGCTCAGTTTGAAGAGAAAGACATTTCCTACAACTAGTCTTCATACTTCAAGTCCAAGAAATGCTCTCACAAAAAGTTATCAATTTCAACATTATAGGTCATTTTCAAAAGTCAACAAAAAGGGACTTTAAGTCAAAGGCCATAACTTGAGATTGGTAAATCAAAATGACATGGGACCAAAGGCATTGGTTAGAGGACTCAAAGACCTTTCCAAAATGTCCAAGAACATGAGAAAAGCTTAAAAATTGAGAAAGATATGCCTTGTGGAAGTTGGGAAATTTTTGGGAATTTGGAAAAGTCAACTTTGATTCAAATGACCTAAAAATGCTAATGGGCTCATTTTTCTTCCATGATTCATCATCCATGACATATGCACGACCACTTGGCCCAAAGGGAAGTATTTTCTCATTTTTTATTTATTTATTTGAATTTTTATTTATATTAATTCATTTAAATCATTTAAATATGTGAAAAATATATAACTTGACCTAATAAATCTTTTCATGCATGTTTTGAACTCAATATTTCGTGCTTGTACAATTATGGAAAGATTTGACTTAATTGGATGCTAATTGATACAAAAAAAACTTGAAAAAGATATGAAAATTATGGTGAAAAAAATCAAATATTCAATCAATGATTACAAGAGATTTGGATCCAATTTGTTAACCTAATTGATTCATATATATGCCAGGATCATAACCCTAATGGATATAGACAAAAAGCTGCGCAGAAGAACTAAGAACAAACTTGAAAAATTGTTGAAAAAAGTCAAAACTGAAATCATCATTCCAGGGCGATTCAAAGCCTAATTTTCATTCCAATAGCTTGCTCAAGATCTATTGAACGTATTCCAATCAGAATCATCCATCAAAACTCCAAGAATTGGTAATACGAATACAAACTGTGTCAAGAAATTTTCAGAATCGTGCATCATGATTTGTGCATACTTTGCAATTTTTATTCATTGATTCATGTTTGTTATGAGTTTCTGAAACTAACCATGCAAATTAATTGCGTTTTTGTGCTATATATGTGATTTTGCCATTGATGCAGTCTAGGGTTTCTTGGGCTCCCAATTAGGGGTTTCCTAATAACGTAAAATTCGACCACCACAATGCCATGGATGGATTCAGGGAGCTTGGACGAAGAAAACAACATGCTCGCGCCCAATTTATGACCACTTGAGAGCTAATCGCTATTTTTCAATAGCTGGCCTGAGGAAACGCGTCTAAAACCGTTGCCATATGTTCTTGTTTTCAGAAAAAATAAAAAACACACGAAGAAGATGGAGTCGTGGCAAGGATTGGTTGGTCTGTTTGAAAATTGGCGCGCGGACCCACTAACGTTTTGCTTTTCTTTTATATTATTTGTTTGATATTATATATTAAATATAATTGAAGTGGCTCAGTGGCAGATACATGTGCTTGCAACGTCCAAGACCTGGGTTCGAGCCCCAGGTCTGTATAATTTCCCATGTTATTTTTCATTAACCATTCCCATGCAGCGCCCAAGGCTAAGACGTATCATGCACGCTCAAAAATCATCGCCCACGCGTCCAAGAGATCCAAATCAAAGGCTCAAGATTGATGAGCACGTTACACCCCAGTCAATGCCCTGCATGTGATTCAAAAAAAGTCTACAAGGCCATGCTCAAGTGGGCCAAATTACTGGATCCATACCTCTATTTGGGGACTACCCCCCCCCCCCCCTGGTTTGCAATTCTTTTTATTTTTCTTATATTTTATTTTTAATTATTATTTTATTTTCTTGATTGTTTACTTTAATTAATTATTTCTATAAAATATAAAAATACACAAAAAATCAGAAAAGATGAAAAAATATAATATTTTTTATTTTAATTATTTTCATAAGCAGATTGCATGTAAATAAATTTAGTTTTAATTTAGGTTGCAATATTAATTCTTTTCACAATAAAAATATAAGAAAACATAGAATTAGGTTTAATAAATTTTATTCCTTTTAATTTTCCTTTCTACCATAATATTATTTATTTATTTATTTTTATAATTAAATTGTACATAAATAACTTAGGGTTAAAATAGGTTAAAAAACTTCAATATTTTTCTTAATAACTTAAAAAATAATTAGAACTAGGTTTAACATTTTATTTTAATTTTAATTAACTCTTTTTTTTTCATTAAATCTAAAAAACATAAAAATATCAAAAAAATCAAAAACAAGTTCTTTTCTTAAATTAATTAATTCATGTCACCTATACGCGCTCATCAGCCTATACGCGCATTCATTACATTCATATCATAAACATTAATGTCACCTGCATTGCATCATGCATCATAACATTGCATACAACTAACCCTTTGCCTTTTCAGGAAAGATCAGTCGACAGACACAGATCATCTCCCGAGATTCATCCAGAAATAGTTCAGATGTGACCCGGGCACGGCGACATCCTGATACTTATTCCAGATTCATTCAGACGCATCATCAAGAAACCCTACACCGGTTCCTCTTCAACTTCAAGATTTCTGAAAACAGTTCACGGGTTCTCCAAGTAAACGGATGTTAACCTATCACTTGTTCAGATTCTTCTTCAAGACTTCTGAAAATAGTTTACGGATTCTTCCCAACGACGGATGTTAATCTATCGGCTTGTTCAGACTCTTCTCAACCTTTGAATTTAGTTTACGGATTCTTCCCTACAACGGATGTCAATCTACCGACTGATTCAGACTCTTCTCAATTTTTGAAAATAGTTTACGGACGTGTCCCAACAACGGATGTTGCTCTATTGCTTATTCAATCTCAAATAGTTTACAGATTCTCCAGACACGGACGTCAATCTGTTGCTTATTCAGACCCCGATTCAGAGATGTCCCAAAACATGGATGCCCTTCTGACACTTGTCCACTCACCATTGACCTACAGTTCAACATCACCATAGGGCATCTTTAAGCCCGTTCTCAGATGGCATCTATAAGCCCATCCTCCTACCAGCAGTCGCCGAATGGCATCTTTAAGCCCATTCTCAGATGGCATCTCTAAGCCCATCCCCCGACAAAATTTTCTCGCACCAGATGGCATCTTTAAGCCCATCACCAAATGGCATCTTTAAGCCCATTCACCTCCACCGTCACATCGACGAGCACAAATTTTCTGGGCACATTAGTGTCCAATCTCCTTTTACCTTCAAGTCGCGAAAGGCAAACTTGCCAATCTAACTCTTCAGGTCAAAGAAGATTGAACAGGGGCAACTGTTGTACCCCAAAATTTGCCCTCGCACTTTTCCCTAAGAAATATCAGCTTCAAACATTTCCTGACTTTTCAAACTGGCTCAAGAATCGGACAAACGGACTTTTCTTGACAGTCAAGCAAAATTAGGGTTTTTTACTGATTTTCAGAGCTCTGGATTGTTTCATACAGTGGGCTTAGGGTTTGGTTGATTTTTGGTTCAATTCTGATCAAGCGAGCGTGATTTGGCATTTAATCGGGAATTAGGGTTTTATGGGCATATTCTCAGAAGAATTTAAATTCCACAGCACTTTGCGGTTTATTTCAAGATTCGGATTAAAATTCGCGTTATCTTGGTTTAATCAGCAAAAGAGACAGTGGTGTAAATTCGGTTTGTTTGGGCCAGTCAAAAGAAGGTGTGCAGTTTGGATTTACAGTACTTGCAAAGAATCAGTGTTTATGACAAATCAGTAAGAGGAGGCAATTGGTTTGAATTCATCAGTCAAAAGATATGTGCAGTATTGGATTCACAGTGTTTATGCGTTTGATCAGTCCATTTGGGTTAATTGCTGCTTTGCTTTGGATGTTGAATAAGACAGGATTAATTGATCAATATTGTTATTATTTAAGTTATTTATTATTCTGAAATTGAATGATTGAATTTATTTTTCAATTGTTTTAATTCTAAGAATTTTAAATAAATAAATAAACAATGAAGAAAATTAGAATTAATTGGATAATTTAGATTTTATTGATAATTGAATTATTTGTACAAATTGTTGTTCATAATTATGAACAATAATATACATTAATTTAAATATTACATAAAATTAAAACTATCCTATTTTCTAATATTCTTCACTCCGCTCCGTTGCTCCATTTTTTATCTGCAAAGAAAACAAGAAAAGTCAGAAGGCATTTAAAAAAAAAAGAGGACAGATAAAAATATTGCTCATCATTAGGGGCCACTGACTGGGATCAGTTGACCCTCTCTGCAAATCACGGGATTTCTCCCGGTTCACAGAGAGGGAAGATTTTTGTTCATGAAATGCAAATGCATAATTTCTAAAAATTCAAGCTGCATAAGAATCTCAAATCCAAAATCCAAACTAAACTGAAAAGATCCAGTTTCAACTTTCTACCCAAAGCAAAAGGCAAGTTACTATCAAAATGCCAAAGATATCAAAGATTTCAAAAGTGCATTTGCTGTCACAAGTACCCAAACTGTCATGAAAAGATTTGGTCAAAATGCAAAGTCAGAGCAAAGCACAAAAGCTGGAGAAAAAGATGCAAAATGTGTTATGCAAGAAATCTAAAATCATCATTTCCCTAGCCAAACCCCTTCAGAACATAGTACAATGATAACATTATAAAATTCTTTATTGTACTGTAAAGTGAGAAAAAAGAGAGATAAAGCAAGCATAGTTCAGGTTCAGCATAGCAGGTTAGGATAGAGAGGGAGAAACTGTCAAAACATATCAACTCTGCCTCAGTACAGCATATACACAAACCAATGCAGAAGTGAAGAGAGAGGAATATATGCAGAACATACCAACTCTGCCTCAGTACACACAAGCCAATAAAACAGTTCAGCACAGCAGGCAAAAGGAAGAGGGAGAAAAGATAAAAAACACACAACTCTGCATAATATACAGAGGGCCAAGCATATACCAAGACAGTTCAGAAGAGAGGTTAAGATAGAAAAGAAAATATACAACTCAGTTCAATAGGGAAAAAGACACAAAGCCAGTACACCCTGTCCCAAACCACACATAACCAAAAAACTGAGTTATCAAGCCAGGCATCAGTCAAAAACAATGCCTTACCATTAACCTCATACCGGCCTCACCACAAGACACACAAGCCAATACAGAAGAGAGGATAGAAGAGAAAAAGATACAAAACTGAACCAGCATAAGCAAAAGAAATCAAACCTCAACCTTCAAACACAAAAAACTTTCTGCAAGCATAAAACCTGCATCAGTCTCACAATCTCAAGCAAAAACTCCCTATCAAAAAACCTGATAAGCAATATACCAGTACACCAAACTCAAACCATTACTGTCATAACCAAACCCATCAAGCTGAAGCAAACAAAGACCAACATAACACATCTCAGAACTATGAACCAAAGTCACAAAGCCTGTCAATAAAGCCATCAAACACACAGTTCAATACCAACATCCTGTCATACCAGTACCAAACCTCTCAAACAGGTCCAAACATACTCCCTCAAGCATGTCAAAACATTCAAACTCACCCTAGGCCTCAGAAGGGGGGCTTCATCATAGGCAAATCAGAAAAACGGATCCAACAACATACTCAAGCATACTAGATACAAGTCCTCAGAATCCTGGATTCCTCATAGGACGAAGAAGAAAGCAATATCAACATAGGCAGCAACTCAAGTTACTCAGGCAACAATTCCAAGAACATACAGATTCCCAAAGGCAACACGAAAGTGGAAGAGATAAAGATATCAAGGCAACACGAGAGAAAGAGAAGCAGAAACAAATCATAGGCAAAGGGACATAAAGTAGAAGAGATAAAGAAGTGAATACATTAGGGTTTCTCAGTGTACATCATCGTCAAAGCCCTAAATATAGCAAAGGAACGAAAGTACCAGGGAAGCTCAAAGGTTCATCCAAGCAAGCTCCATCACCGAATCTCCGGCCTCCTGAGCGCTACTTCTCCACCTTTCCTCCATCTCCAAAGATCAGGTAGTATAATCTTCGCCTTCTATCTCTTCTCCTTCATCTCATAAAAAACGAAAAAAATAAGAACTTAAAACAACACATGCGAATCCAGAAAAGAAGAAAGAGACATAAGGCATTAAAACGAACCATGTTTCAAAGGCGCTGAGTTCATGTTAGGGAGGGAAGAAAGGCGTTGAATAGCGCTGGTGGCCGGAGAAAAACGCTCAGGAAATTGATAATCGAAGAAGACGAACCCAACACGGCGCCGCTGCTAACCCTAACCTTCGTTCCAAACATACCAAATGCCTAAACCCTAATTTCGTTCAAGACAACCATGGGCCTGACCCGTTCCCAATTCCTCTAAAGCCCAACAGTATCACTAATTTTTTATAACAAACAACTAATCTCTTTCTTTTCTTTTACTAACTATATCTATTTCTACTTAACATTTTTATCTTATAAATTGAAAATACTTTTTTCCTTTTAATTATTTTACTCTTTCATTTTTTAGATATATTTTGTACATACATTTTTAAAAAACATTAAATTTGTACATATCATATAATTAAATTTGAAATACACTTTTGTACATAAAAATAATAAACTTTTTCATAATTAAATTGAAAATACTTTTTTAATTAAAATACATATTTGTACATATTATACTCTTTTTATACATAATTAACTCGAAAATATTTCTTAATACACATTAAAATATATTTGTATATAAAATAATACATATCATTTTTATCATAATTAAATTGAAACTCTTTTAATTAAAGTATACATTTGTACATAATAACTTAAATACATTTTTCTAACATTGAAATTCACAAACATTTGGACTAAAATACTTTCCAATTAAAACTTAACATTTTAATCAAAACACTTCATTTTTCTTTTGTACATAATTAAACATACAAAAATCAAAGATTCATTTAAAATACATTTATCTAGGTCAAAACCCTAATGCGATTCAACTTCACAATTCACTTGTATATAATTATACAATTCATATACATACACATCTCACATTTACACTTACACAATATATTGCCCTATACACATTTTATCTTATATTTATACATTCGATATTTACATTTTGATTGCGACATTCAATTTGGTTGTAAATACTATAAGTCTCATCCCCTTGTACATTTATACCCCCACTCCCGGACACTATCTTGTAATAGCGTAGGTTTTACATTCCGCAATTTACAGTTTTCAATTATACCATGGTTAGACCTAGGGTTTGTATGTATATAAAATCGAACGCTAGATAACCTAATACAAGACAAACGCATGTAATCAATACACAATCACACTTGCACCCTCTAGGGTAATCCCACATGATGCCTTCCAAAATGGGCCATGCTTGCACGTCGAGTATTTTTGGCAAAACAAAAGCAAATGATCACAAGTCCCTCAAAATGTTGCCTAAATGGAATGATCATAGTCCCTTCAAGATAAGTTGCCAAAGACACTTGGCACCATTGCATTCATGGTCCATGCGATGACCCACGCCCGTCCCGAATAAACTTCCTAAATACAAGATTGTCCATCAATTTCAATGGTGGAACAAAATTGTTAAAAAGGGTTAAAACATGACAAAAACCTTTGAGTACAATAGGGTAGACAAAACTCTTAGTTACTTGAGATCAAACTTGCAAAAAACACTCGCCTTCTTTTCAAAAACCACAATCCACAACACTTTCAAACAAACTCTCAAAACATTTTGAAACATCTTTTCGAAAAGATACACGCCTTTGTAAAACATTCGAGTAAAGAATTGTTACAAGGTTAGCCTAAGACAAGGCATCTTTTTCCAAAACATTTTCAAAAAGCACCCACACACACACCGTTTTCAAAGCAATCGAAAAACAAGGCAAGTGATCTAAAAAACCAAGTAACTAAGAGCCCATGGATAACCATGGATGAAAAGGGTGCTAATACCTTCCCTTTTCATAACCTACCCCCCGAACCCACGAAATATCTCAAAAGGTTTTTGCTGTGCTTTTTTAACCTTTCCTTTAGGATAAAATAAAAAGTCGGTGGCGACTCTTGCTCAACCGCACAAGTGCGAATACGAACGCAAAACACTAGTCAGTTCTCCCACCGTATCACAACCTCCAATGGTGGTGCTACCTACCTCTCAATGGTGGGATGGCGCTACTTTAAAGGACATTTACACAGACGAATTCCTTAGGGTAGGTAGACAACTCTAGATACTTGCTCTAATTTCAAAACAAATTCAAAAATACTTTTCACACCGACACTTTTCAAAAGCTTTCAAAGCAATTTTTCAAACACTCTGACACAAGAGTCGAACTGAAATTTTCAAAGAAACTTTTTTAAAAACCCACAGTTGAAAAGAAAACAAACCATTTTGAAAACACAAATGAGCAAGTATCTAAGAGCCCATGGATAACCATGGATAGAAAGGGTGCTAACACCTTCCCTTTCTATAACCTACCTCCCGAACCGAGAGCAATCTCTTTAAGGAATTTTTCTGTGCTTTTGTCCTTTCCATTTGGAGAAAATAAAAGACGGTGGCGACTCTTGCTTCCGCGACATTTCGCGAACCAGCTTTAAACAGTCAGTTCCAGATCCACCGATCACACCACCGATCAAGCAAAAAGTCCGCCGAATGAGGCTCGACATGTCTGAGAAGATTAAAGCTGAAGTAATGAAGCAATTCAACGCTGGCTTTCTGGCTGTTACATCCTATCCACAATGGGTTGCTAACATCGTGCCAGTTCCTAAAAAAGATGGCAAGGTCAGAATGTGTGTGGACTACCGGGATTTGAATAGGGCCAGCCCTAAGGATGATTTTCCACTACCGCACATCGACATTTTGATTGACAACACAGCTCAGCACAAAGTGTTTTCCTTCATGGATGGATTCTCGGGCTACAACCAGATCAAAATGGCTCCCGAGGACATGGAGAAAACAACTTTTGTTACACAATGGGGTACTTTCTGCTACAAGGTGATGCCGTTCGGACTGAAGAACGCAGGGGAAACTTATCAACGCGCCATGGTAGCTTTATTTCATGATATGATACATCATGAGATCGAAGTCTACGTAGAAGATATGATAGCTCGATCACAAACAGAGGAGGAACACCTTGAGCATCTGCAAAAGCTGTTTTCCAGGTTGAAAGAGTACAAACTCAGGCTGAATCCAAGTAAGTGTACTTTTGGAGTTAGGTCTGGTAAACTTCTAGGATTTATTGTCAGCAACAAGGGAATTAAGGTCGATCCAACAAAAGTGAAAGCAATACAAGAAATGCCTGCTCCCCGTACTGAAAAGGAGGTTAGAGGGTTCTTGGGGCGCTTGAACTATATTGCCAGATTCATCTCTCATCTGACGTCTACCTGTGATCCAATTTTCAAACTATTGAAGAAAGATCAGGTAGTCGAATGGAACGACGATTGCCAAGCTGCTTTTGATAAGATCAAGGAGTATTTTCTAGAACCTCCTATTCTGATGCCACCTATCGAAGGAAGACCGTTGATCATGTATCTGACCGTCTTGGATAACTCAATGGGGTGTGTTTTGGGCCAGCATGACGAGTCTGGTCGAAAAGAGCATGCTACTTATTACCTTAGCAAAAAGTTTACCGACTGTGAGACTCGCTACTCACTGATCGAGAAAACTTGATGCGCTTTGGTATGGGCTGCTCGCCGACTAAGGCAGTATATGTTGACTCATACTACTCTGTTGATTTCCAAAATGGATCCTATCAAGTATATCTTCGAGAAGCCAGCTTTATCTGGAAGAATAGCTAGATGGCAAATGATCCTAACTGAGTATGACATCCAGTACACTACCCAAAAAGCTATAAAGGGGAGTGTACTAGCTGACCATCTAGCCCATCAAGCTATCGAAGATTATCAGTCCATGAGATTCGACTTCCCGGACGAGGACATCATGAATTTGGACAACATTAAAGGTAACGGACCGTATGACGGACCTGAAAAAGGATCTCGATGGACCCTATACTTTGATGGTGCTTCAAATGCACTTGGAAACGGTATCGGTGCGGTACTCATTTCCCTGGAAGGTTGTCACACGCCTTTCACAGCCCGACTTTGCTTCAGCTGTACCAACAACATGGCTGAGTATGAAGTTTGCATTTTTGGTCTCAAGGCTGCTATAGACTTGGGGATCAAATCTTTGATCGTATTTGGGGACTCGGCTTTGGTTATCAGTCAAATCAAAGGAGAGTGGGATACCAAACATCCTAATCTTATCCCATACAAAGAACATGTCCTGACATTGTTGCCTCATTTCGAGCAAATCACCTTCGAGCATTTCCCGCGAGAAGACAATCAGCTTGCAGATGCTCTTGCCACAATGTCTTCCATGTTTAAACTCAACTGGGATAACGAGGCTCCCCAAATCCCTATCGAGCGAATGGATGAACCTGCACATTGTCATGAGATTAATACCGATGAAGTAGTGGAACAACCCTGGTTTCACGAAATCAAAAGGTATCTCCAGACTAGAGAATATCCCGAAGGAGCTTCCGTAAATGACAAGAAGTTCCTAAGGAAATTTGCTGCCAAGTTCCTCCTGAGCAACGACATCCTCTATAAACGAAGCCATGATTGTGTTTTACTCCGATGTGTAGACAAAGCTGAAGCAGAGCTAATCATGACCGAGATACACAGCGGTACATTTGGCACCCACTTGAGCGGGAATACGATGGCTAAGAAGATTCTAAGGGCAGGCTATTACTGGTCTACCATGGAAGCAGATTGCCATCAGCATTCCCGTACTTGCCACAAATGTCAGGTCTACGCTGACAAGATTCATATTCCTCCTGTTCCTCTCAATATTCTGACAGCTCCTTGGTCATTCGCAATATGGGGCAATGACATGATTGGAGAGATCAAGCCCACGGCTTCCAACGGACATCGCTTCATCCTGGTTGCTATTGACTATTTCACCAAATGGGTCGAAGCAGCTTCCTTCGCCTCTGTCACAAAAAATGCGGTTTCCTGCTTCATCAAACAAAACCTCATATGCCGGTACGGTGTCCCCGACAGGATCATCACAGACAACGGTACAAATTTGAATAATACTATGATCACCGCTCTATGCGAACAGTTCAAGATTTATCATCACAATTCATCTCCCTATCGGCCGAAGATGAACGGTGCTGTTGAAGCTGCGAACAAAAACATTAAGAAGATCATTCAGAAAATGATAGTTACCTACAAGGACTGGCATGAGATGCTACCGTTTGCTCTGCATGGATACCGTACCACGGCACGAACTTCAACAGGGGCAACCCCATTTTCTTTAGTATATGGCATGGAAGCCGTCCTACCCATGGAAGTTCAGATTCCTTCTTTAAGGATTATGAAGGACGCTGGTTTGAATGAAGACGATTGGATTCAGACCCGACTTGATCAACTCAATTTGATCGACGAGAAGCGACTCGCTGCTGTTTGCCATGGTCAAACGTATCAAAAACGGATGATCAAGGCTTTCAACAAGAAAGTCAGACGTCAAGTATATCAAGTCGGAGATCTCGTAATCAAGCGGATTATCTTATCGCAAAGTGATCCCAGGGGCAAATGGACTCCTACTTACGAAGGACCATTTGTGATCAAGAGCATATTTTCTGGTGGTGCAATGATTCTGACCACCATGGACGGCGACGACTTGCCGCACCCTGCGAATGCAGACATAGTCAAAAGATACTATGTATAAAGTCACCCGACAAGTCA
This sequence comes from Vicia faba, assembly GCA_948472305.1. Taxonomy (NCBI): domain Eukaryota; kingdom Viridiplantae; phylum Streptophyta; class Magnoliopsida; order Fabales; family Fabaceae; genus Vicia; species Vicia faba. The sequence goes on along the minus strand of OX451739.1, from coordinate 507,690,526 downwards.
AAAACCCGAAAGGGCGGCTTGGGCAAAAATGGGCATCCCGGTGAACCGAAAACCCGAAAGGGCGGTTCAGGCAAAAATTAGGGATAAAAACAAAAAAATCTGTACACCCGGTAAGTCGAAAACCCGAAAGGGCGGCTTGGGCAAAAAGGGGTTTCCTGGTGGATTGAAAACCCGAAAGGGAGATCCAGGCAAAAGTTAGGGAATTAAAGCGTATGACTATGTCTCGTCGGATCACTTTAAAGAACAATCTCGTCATCAGCAAGCTCCAAGCTTCTGATCAATCCAGTCATCGGCGGACGAAGCATTTGAATGGACAAGATATTCAGAGTTGTGAAGGCTATGACAGAATGGGATCCCATAGAATCGTTGCACATAGCCATCTTTCTTTTGTATAAAATTTTCAATTCTTTACGACAACATCCTCTTACCAGGGTGTCTGTCTCCTTTGTACAAAGATACTTGTGATCGGTGGATCTGGAACTGACTGTTTAACGCTGGTTCGCGAAATGTCGCGGAAGCAAGAGTCGCCACCGTCTTTTATTTTCTCCAAATGGAAAGGACAAAAGCACAGAAAAATTCCTTATAGAGATTGCTCTCGGTTCGGGAGGTAGGTTATAGAGAGGGAAGGTGTTAGCACCCTTTCTATCCATGGTTATCCATGGGCTCTTAGATACTTGCTCATTTGTGTTTTCAAAAATGTTTTGTTTGCTTTTCAACTGTGGGTTTAAAAAGTTTCTTTGAAAATTCCAGTTCGACTCTTGTATCAGTCCTCAAGAGTGTTTGAAAAATTGCTTTCGAAAGCTTTTGAAAATGTGTTGGTGTGAAAAGTATTTTTGATTTGTTTTGAAATTTAGAGCAAGTATCTAGAGTCGTCTACCTACCCTAAGGAATTCGTCTGTGTAAATGTCCTTTAAAGTAGTGCCATCCCACCATTGAGAGGTAGGTAGCACCACCGTTGGAGGTGTTCGGGTCAATTCGAGGTTCGAGACATGGTGATCACCAGAGCAATGGGAAGACACCTTAGAAGCTACCCTCATGCCAGGTTCCCGGATCATGAGGACTTACTAAGACATCCTCTACTCGACGATCACCTTTCGAAGGCAAGGCAACAGTGAGGCGTACCCTAGGGGTGGTGTGTGATTCCAGTGTCGTTTTCATTTATTTTTGTCTTATTCATGTCATGGGTGATCTACACGTTTGTTTTTATTTTATCATTCATTCTTGCATGCCATTATTAACAGTTAAAAAAGTTGCGGAAATATAAAGTTCTAAACTATTACAAAGGCGCGGGTCCACATCGCCAAAATTAAAATCCAGGACCCGATTTGACGGAAAGTAAATAAGTGCGAGAAATTAAATTTACACGGCTTTTGGAGAATTACATAAATATTTAAAAGAAGGAAATAAATAAAATGCGCAAAGAGAATAAAGATAGAACATTCGAGGGCGTTGGACCCTTTTGAAATTTAATTGAACTAAAAGTTAATTGATTATTAAATTAAAAGAAAAGAAATGTTTTTTAGTTTTTTGTATTTATGAAATAAAGAAAATTAAAATTAAAATTAAAAGAAACCCTAATTCTAAATTATTTTTAATTATTTGAGAAAAATGTTAAAGTTTAACTTAATTTACTAAAGAATTTATGTACATGTTTATTTACAAAATAAATTAGTAGTTAATAATAATAATAATGATGAGAAAATTATTTATTAAAAAAAATGATGAAAAAGTTAAAAAACCCTAATTTCTACATATTTAATTTATTAAGAAAAATATTAAAGTTTTGAAACCTAAATTAATCTAATTAATTGTTTAAAGTTTATTTACAAAAATAATAATAGTAAAATTAATATTAATAAAATAAACATTTTTTTGATTTTCTGTATTTTATATTTATTATGAAAATTATTTTATGGAATTAAAAGAAAACAATTAAAAACAATTAAAAGAATAAAAAGGAAAAACAAATAAAAATTAAAAATTGAGCAAACCATAGGGGGTGTCTGGCCCAAGGGGAGGTTTTTTGAAGTATTGACTCCTGAGTACCGTGGTCTACATTCTTTAGCCATTGGATTGAGTTTCATGCATAAGTTGTTCTACTTTGGCCAATTGGCTTTTGGCTTTTGGCTTTTGGCCATTTGTGTTCTGGCTTCAACGTTCCCTTAATCTCTGACTTAATGTCTGCTTCGCCATGTATTGGTGTCATGCATAAAATGTTCCGTTTTGGCCATTTGGCTTTTGGCCTCAACGTTCCTTAATGAACCTGGGATCCTGTCTAAATCCTTACTGGAAGATTAGAGACCTGAATGCTTTTATGCCTTACTGGAAAATTAGGATCATGGAGATCAAGTCAGCCTTATCCTTACTGAAGAAGTAGTGAGGTATTAGTTTATAACTGTGATGGCTTGTTTGTAGTGAGAGAGGGATTTGTAATAAGGATTTCAAGGTTTTAGGGTTCTTGAAAGAATTTGATATTCTAACAGTGTTGTGGCAAGGTTTTTTCTCTCTTTTTCTCTTCTCCTTTTTTTCTCCTCTTTTTTCCCTTTTTTTCTCCTCTTTTTTCCCTTTTTTTCTCCTTCTTTGTTTGTGTGACAAGAAGGTGATTATATAGTGGAAATTAGGGTAAAGAAAATGGTCTTTGAATGTGCAATTGAGCCTCCAATATTCACTTGAATTCGTCACTTTCCAGGCTAAATCGCAGGGACTTAAGTGCATTTTTTGAAGTTGAAATGTGAAAACAAAATGTAGCCGACATCGAGAACTAACTCCTGTCCGAAAATCGACTCAATCGGATAAACGGTGAATTAGTTATGAATTTTTGAAGTTTCAGCTCAGACAAACTTATTTTGGGCTCCAGTGTCGACTCTGACACGTTCTTCAATAAAAAACTGGTATTGATCGGTGCATAATTTGGTCTCGACTTTTGAAGCAAAGTTGTAGATCTATGAGTCAGGGACCTTGTGTAAAAATATGAGTCCAATCCGATAAAAATTGACCGAGTTATGAATTTTCGAAGTTTCGGCCCAGCTGAAATAATATTCAGCATTTAGGATTTTCAGCGTGTCACGCACTCTGAGCAAAAAACGAAGGCCTTTTGAATACCGTTTGAACTCAATACCTTTTGTGAAAATGTAGCCAACTCAATTTGTGAAATTTTGGCACCGGAACCAGCTCGATACGATGAAAATCGACCAAGTTATGATTTTTTGAACATGACGCAAATAAACTTCTGTCACAAATTTTCTGTACGAAAATACTTGATAAATCCACATTTTTGAAGACCTTCTGATCGAAATTGGCTTCCAGCCGTGAGAGATGAAAACGTAGATAATGTCAAGACGGAATTTTGGCCACCGGAACGGGTTCAAAACGAGTCACGATCTTCAAGTTATGAATTTTTTAGCGCGTAAAAACTGCACTTTCAGCACACTTTTTCACTATATTTCTTCAAGAAAACTCACACATTCGGATACCTTCTTTAAAGAATTGACTCTTGAGCCGAACCTGAATTTGAGAATATGTTATCAGAGATATCTTGGCGAAAGAACACCTGAATATGACGCGTCGGGTTGGTCTTGTGAATTTTTCTTGAAATATTTTGAGAAATATGGGAGGGCAAATTTTGGGGTACAACAATACTCATAAAAAGTTAATACAAATACTTTTCCAAATACATAAATTTGCTTTGTCTCCCTTTTTCTCTTTTGCACTTATGTTTTATTTGAGAAACGTCCAATGTTTTGTTAAATTGGCATATGCATTTGAACATAATCATTCTCTTACAAATCAAGAAAGATGATTGCAGATAGTTTAAGGGTACAGATAGATATCTTGATGCCCTTTCAGAAGAAATCCCCCGCAGATTTAAACTCCAAATTCCTCGGCAAAGTCAAAATCCAGAACTTAATTCCCCAAACAAAGTTAAACTTCAGGACCCTCAGCAGGAAAAGCTTTCTCAAAACTGATTTCCCCAGCCAGAGAGCCCTCCGAAACTCAAATTCCCCACAGAGTTAAGTTTCAGTATCCCCAGTGGAGCCTTAAGAATATGAAAATCCTATCCCCAGCGGAGCTAAGACTTTCAACTATCAAATCCCCAGCGGAACCAGACTAGTGAACCTTCTCCCCACAGAGGTACCTCCCGTCAGATTGTAGATTCTCAATCTTACTCCTCCAGCATGAGCCTCCCAGGTTCTGGACTCCCCGGTAGAGATCATCAGAATTCTCTAGCCCCGCAAGTCACCAAGGATTTTCAATTCCCAGCAGTGGTCCTAAGATCCCTAAACAATTGAAGATCTTGCATTCCTCAAGCAGATTGAAGACTCTCATTCTCAGTTCTTCACAGGATATTCAGATATTCCCCAATGAAGATCTCCTAAAGACAAGAATCCCTAGTAGATTGGCATACAACCCAAGCTCCTGATTCCCCAGCAGTAGTCAACAAGGATGTCTCATCCTCAGCAATCAAAGATTCTTACACTCCCCTGCAGCAGCAAGGATCCACTTTCCCTGGCAGCAGTCAAGATTCTATTATCTCCGGCTATCCAGGATTCCTCTATCCGCAGCAAGACAACTCATTAGCTTACATGCACATTCATTACATTCATATCATAAACATTAATATAACATATGTTGCATCATACATTTCATGCAACATAACTTTGTGTTTAGCTAACATTTTGTCCTTTTCAGGATAAGAATAAAGGCTATCGTTAACAATTATTCAGATGCAGTTTTACACAGACTCATCATCAGGAAACCCTACACTGGTTCCCCCTCCACTTCAAGACTTCTGAAAACAGTTCACGGGTTCTCCAGTAACGGATGTTAACCTATCGCTTGTTCAGATTCTTCTCAACTTTTGAAAACAGTTTACGGACGCTTCCCAACAACAGATGCTGCTCTATTGCTTATTCAACTTCAAGACTTCTGAAAACAGCTCACGGGTTCTCCAGTAACGGATGTTAACCTATCGCTTGTTCAGATTCTTCTCAACTTTTGAAAACAGTTTACGGACGCTTCCCAACAACGGATGCTGCTCTATTGCTTATTCAACTTCAAGACTTCTGAAAAAAGTTCACGGGTTCTCCAGTAACGGATGTTAACCTATCGCTTGTTCAGATTCTTCTCAACTTTTGAAAATAGTTTACGGACGCTTCCCAACAACGGATGCTGCTCTATTGCTTATTCAACTTCAAGACTTCTGAAAACAGTTCACGGGTTCTCCAGTAACGGATGTTAACCTATCGCTTGTTCAGATTCTTCTCAACTTTTGAAAACAGTTTACGGACGCTTCCCAACAACGGATGTTGCTCTATTGCTTATTCAACTTCAAGACTTCTGAAAACAGTTTACGGATTCTCCAAACACGGATGTTAATCTATCGCTTGTTCAGACTCTTCAATTTCTGAGAACAGTTTACGGTTTCTCCAGATACGGATGTTAACCTATCGCTTGTTCAGATCCAAGACCACTGAAAACAGTTCACGGATGCTTCCCAAACATGGATGTCAATCTATTGCTTATTCAGATCCCCAGTTCAGAGACATTCCAGAATATGGATACCTTTATGATACTCATTCCAGATGGAATCTTTAAGCCCATCCCCGACAAGGTTCTGTCACCCCTCCAGATGGCATCTTTAAGCCCATCTCCAAATGGCATCTCTAAGCCCATTCCCACATCCATTGTTTCGACGAGTGCAAATTCAAGGGCACTCTAGTGTCCAATCTCCTTTTACCTTCGAGACGCGAAAGGCAAACTTGCCAATCTAACTCTTCAGGTGCAAGAAGATTGAACAGGGTAAACTGTTGTACCCCAAAATTTCCCCTCTCATTTCATCAACATTTTCTCACCACAAGACTCTTGGAACTCAAGATCAAGTTAGGGTTTGCCCTGCTCAAGACCTCTCCTTGCACTGTTGACCCAAATTAGGGTTTGAGTTTGCACAAAGATTTTTTGACCCAAAATGCCCAAAATGACTTTCATGCTTCATGATGGACTCACAAGTTTATCCATACCAAGTTTCAAGCCTGGATTCCAATTTTTGCCCAGTCAATTGGACAGTTGACCTAAAATCAGCTGTATTGGGGCTAAAGTCAACTGTGGCCAATTGACAGTCAAACTTCATGATTTTTGACCCACATCAACATCATGAACTCATATGAAACATTTGGTCAGGTTTGGATCACAATTCCACAAGAAATTTGATCAGATCACTAAAAGGGAAAAATGGTCATTTTTAGGGTTTTGACTGCACAAAGGCAATTTTTGACTGTTTGACCTAACCAATGGTAAACCAAGTTCACATATGGACTCAAGGACCCAATGGAATTGTCTTGACCCATTCAACAAGTTCAAAAGATCTCAAATACACAGGATTGACAGATGAATTTTCCAGTCAACTGATCAAGATTTGACTGTATACTGAAAAGTCAAACTTTGACTTTTTGGTCAAAATCAAGTGCCAAGATTCAGTTTTCATCAAGACATGTCAAATTATGAAGCTTGTTCATCAAGAAACCCAAAATTGCAAATTAGGGTTTAAAATGAAGAAATTTCATAACTTAGAAATTTTCTAAGTTATGAAATTTCCTTATTTTTTCCTAACTTTGTCCCATTTTTTCACCAAGATAAAAATGGATTCAAACAAAACTCAAAACATGAAAGTTTTATTCTATTGCAAAATCTACAACTTTGATTCACAAAGTTTTCTCAAAGGAAGCTTGTAGCTCAAGTTATGATTTTTGGAACAAGGGTGCAAAACATTTTTAACTTAGAGAAATTTTGACCTATTCTAGGCAGGATTTTTATCCAACTTCTTGGCCATTTTTCACATGCTTCCACTTGGAATTTCAATTTGCATTACAAAGATGGATTGTAGTACACATTCCAAGCTTTCCAAATTGTCCAATAAATTCTCAAACACCCTTGTGGTTAGGGAGAATCGAATTTGCAAAGATGGACAAAAGTCACTTTGTTCATAGCCAAATACATGTTCATAACATTGCCATTTTCAAGTCAGCATGGTTCAAGCTAGATTACAGGTCTCTAATCCTTCTCACACTCAATAGTTAAATGCCAAACCATTGTGCCAAGATGTTATTTTGTTCATTTGGTCATTACATGCAAGATTAATCCATATTTAGAAAAAGCAATTTTGCCATTCTTGTAAAAATGCACTTTATGTCAAATAACAAATCAAAGAGGTACAAGCCAGATATTTTAGGCACAAGTTTGTGGACAAATCCCACTGATCAAGAACAAAGTATGCAACATGCTTGAGGGACCTGCATTGGCCTATAACCCAACTTGCATTTTCTTTGCTTAGATAAGAAGAAACATTGCAAAAGATATCCAACTTGGATCTCCTGTCAACACAAGCCTAAACAAACTTCCTAAACACTTTCCATACATCAAACCTGACCTAAAACACGAATCCACCACAGCTCAAACCTTCTCATTCATTAAAACACCACTTTTCTGCAAGAAACAGGGCATTCTGCATTTTGACTTGGCCAGCATCATTCACTCGCACGTTTTTGCCCAAACAAGTTCCAATACACTCCCTACCTTCCATTGAAGCTATCCCAAGCCTTAGATACAAGCTGTAACATCCATATCCAAGTTTGCCATTTCCACTTTTCAGTTTTGCAGGTTGACTTCCATAGCTCGATACAGTTAGATTCAAAGCAAGCTAAGTGTTGGAGAAGGTTCCTGGGACCTCAAGCAAGTTGTACAAGTCCTCAAACACCATTGAAGTTGGCCATATTACTCTGTTCAAGTCAAGCTGAAACAGGTAAAAGGTGAACTTTTATCTCTCTATCCAAGCATATTTAGGCTTAAGTTTGTGAAGAAAGTGTGTTCTACTCATAGCCCTGAAGCTTATTATTTTTTGTCAAAACATAAAAAATATTAAAAATATTTTTTCACCCATTTTTATATTTATTTGGCATTTGTTTGTTTTATTTAAGCATATATATATATATATATATATATATATATATATATATATATATATATATATATATATATATATATATATATATATATATATATATATATATATATATATATATATATATATATATATATATATATATATATATATATATATATATATATATATATATATATATATATATATATATAGAAACAAATATATATATAAACAAATATATCTCTTTTTATTCAAAACACAAAAAATAATACAAAAAATATATTTTTTTAGTTATTATTTTTTATTTACATTTTGGAAACATTTTCTAAAAATATACTTTTTTTGTAAATAATTAATATTTCATTTATATATATATATTTAGTATATTTAATATATAATATAAATACTTATATATATATATATATATATATGTTAGTAAATATTTAGGGCAAAAACATGAAAATAATACTCTTTTATTTTTATTAATATTTGACATCAGAAAATACTCTTTTATAATATACTTTTTATTTTTTGTATATAATTAATACATATTATACATAATTAATAAGTAAATACCATTTATTCAAAAATTAGGGTTTTACCCTAAAACCATAAAAATATCAAAAATTAACCTTTTCATTTTTGTTTATATTTTACATTGAAAAACACTTTTACGTACATAAAAAACCCTTTTTGTGCATAATATATTTTGCATTTTATATTTGTTTAAATATTGTACAATTTATTATTTGTCTATTCAATATGGATGTAATAGTTTAGATTTAAATTTCTTGCTAAATATCCCCCATTCAAACATTTGCACCCCCATCCCCATAATTATGTTGTAATAATTTAGGACTTTAAACTTCTGCATTTAAAAGCTTTCTAATTATGCCATGATAGACCTAGGGTTTGTATGCAAAACCAACCAACAAAATAGCTTGACTAATGCAAAGAAAAAAAAAGCATGAAAATGGACAACACCAATCACACTTGCACCCTTAGGGTTACTCCACTTGTTGCCTTCAATAATGGACCATGTTGCATGTTGAGTGTCTTTGGCAAAACAAAACAAATCAAAATGATCATAGTCCCTCGATGACGCTTTCGAAAGTTGCCTAAAAATGATCATAGTCCCTTCAAGCAAAATTGCCAAAGACACTTGGCACCATTGCATTCATGGTCCATACGATGACCCGCGCCTGTCCTGTTAATATCCTAACACAAGATTGTCCACCAAATACAATGGTGGAACAATACTGTTAAAAGGGTTAAAACATAGGAAAGATCTTTGAGAAATTTAGGGTAGATAGCTCTTGGTTACTTGACCAACTTGCAAAACAAATCCTTGCCATTTTTCAAAACACACTCCACAACACAATTTCAAAACAACTTTCAAAACCTTGAAACATCTTTTCAAAAAGACAAACACCTTTTGTAAAACATTCGAGTAAAGAATTGTTACAAGGGTCGCCTAGACAAGGCATCTTTTTCAAAACATTTTCAAAACCACACACACACACCATCATTTCAAGCAATTGAAAATCAAGGCAAAGTGATCTAAAGCAAGTAACTAAGAGCCCATGGATAACCATGGATGAAAAGGGTGTTAATACCTTCCCTTTTCATAATCTACCCCCCGAACCCACGAAACATCTCAAAAGGTTTTTCCTGTGCTTTTTTAACCTTTCCTTTAGGATAAAATAAAAAGTCGGTGGTGACTCTTGCTAAACCGAACAAGTGCGAATACAAACGCAAAACCTCAAGTCATTTCTCCCACCGTATCACAATTGGAAATAATGTTGATTTTAATAGAATATTATTTTAATAGTTGGGTCAAGTTGGGTGTGTGAAATAGCAAGATTAGGAATAGCATTAACAGACTCACTAAAGTTACTAGTAGACCTATTATTATTATATTAGGTTATGATATATAGAAGCTAGCAGCCAAAAACCAAAAGAAAAACAATTATCACGTAGCAGTAGAAGAAATAATGTTTTGGAGGCACCAAGTGGGAGGCAAGAAAATTTAGAGAAATTGTCGTCAAACCAGTTACAGTTTCAACCAGAGAATTCGACCGTCCGGAAAACCAAAAGGTAAGGGTGGGGTTCGGATTTTATAATCGGGAATATGATGGTTAGTATGTGGGGATTTAGGGCGTGAATTTATTGTTGTTTGTGTTTGTTTATGGTAATGGATGCTAGGAATTAGTTAGTGTTGATTATTGGTGAAATTTCATGTTACTGTGTTATGCGTTGGTTAGTCTGTGAGTCGTTATACGTTGATCCTGTGAATGGAATGAAACAAACAGGAAGTTGTAGAAAATTATTCATAATGGGGCATGTCGATTGTCAGGTTGTTCGTTGTTGTTGGATGTCGGTCGGCAAGGTGGGGATGGAGAGTGACGATCGACAAAGTGTGTGGGTAGAGGCTGCCAGTCGGCAGCCTTGAGAGGAAAGAATAGTGTCATTCAGAACTGTCTGTTAGGTGCAAAGGAACTTGTTTCTTTCTGTAGCAATATGTTATATAAATTTTTATGGTATCAGTATAGAATTTATTGATACAAAAGCAAAGTAGTTAGGGAACAGATTGAACCATTTTTATCAGTAGTATGTTATAGCAGAAAAATATTAATAGATGTAGCCCTTATGTCAGTAATCTTAGGCTAGTAGTTATAATATAATTTTAACAGCCTGTAGAAATAAGATAGAGTTGGAAATAATTAGTAAAGTTGTAGTAACTATTTAAGAGGATTGATTAAATAGCAGAAGAAAAGATATATTTGTTGCACCCCAAAATTTGCCCTCTTTGTTTTAACGTTGATTGGCTTATACTTTGTTTGCATATACACATGCATGCATCTCATTGGTTTCGTATTCATGTAATCAGGGTATTTTATCAACACAACAAAGCTGTCGTAATTTTTCAACGCATGTTTGAGTTGTGGAAGATTTGAGTGTTTTCGGTGAATTTAAAATTGTGCGAATTGGAAACAGTGTTTTTACTTATTAGAGTTTGAAAATTCGCATCTCCAGCTTGGAATGGTGTTTTGGGTTGATATGAGGTTTTGAAACCGTCTCGATTTTCTCTTCAATTTTTGTGTTTGGACCAAAAGCTAATTCTCAAAGGAAAGTCTCCGGATACGCGGTTCTTTTGGAAGTTATATGGTGAGAAATACAAAGAAAAATGTGCTGAAAGTGCAGTTTTCGCACACTAAAAAAATTCATAACTCGAAGACCATTTATCATTTTGAACCCGTTCCGGTGGATAAAATTCCGTCTTGGTGTTATCTACATTTCGTATCTCACGGCCGGAATCCAGTTCTACCCAGAGAGTCTTCGAATATATGAATTTATCAAATATATTCGCACGAGAAAATAGTGACAAATTCACCGGCTTCATCTTCATAAAATCATAACTCGGTCGATTCTTATCGTATCGAGCCGGTTCGAGTGGCATTGGTTCAAAAATTGAGTTGGTTAAATATTTCTTTCATCTTTCCAAGTCGAGCGGTATTCTGAAGGCCTTCGTTTTTGGTCTGAAGCGCGCGCAACGCGTTTGAAAATCCTGAACCGAGAAATATTTTCATCTGAGACGAAACTTCAAAAAATCATAACTAAATCACCATTTATCCGATCGAGATCATCTTCGGACACGATTTTGTTCTCGACGTTGGCTACATTTTAGTTTCACATTTCAACTTCGAAAGTCGCACCCAGATTCCTACGAATTTGTCTGAAACGTATCGCACTCAAGTGAATTAAAATTCTGCATTAATATTTATGAATATTTGAGACCCATTAACCAAATTCACTCACATAAGCCCATACTATATATTCTTTTTACTCCAATTTCTCTCATAATTGGAAAAATCTCCACAAACAATCAAAAAATTTCTCTCAATTCTCTCAAAGATTAAATCAAGGTTCTACACCTTTTTCCTCAAAAACACAACAACAAATTCATCAAGATTCAAAAGTCAAGATCAAGTGCAATTATTCTCCGATTGTTGATCCGTTCGTTGCGATCTCTATATCTAAGCCTCCTCTTCACTTCTATCGATGAGTTTTCTTGAATTAAGCGCTTTTTGAAATAAGTGATTTTTTGGAATAAGTGATTTTTCTTGGTTTTGTGTTGATTGAGGTTTTAATTGTATAATTGAGGCTTAATTGTTGAGAATTGATTTGAATTGAGAATTTAATACCATTTTATTGAATTGCTTATTGAAATAAGTGATTAATTGAACTTGAGAAATTGATTTTGGTTGTAACTTGAAGTTGACATAGTATTGTTGTGTTGATTTTTAGCCCTATGTGTAGTTACACTTGTGTTTAAGTTGAATTAGCTATAGAAAACTAGTTAGCACTAACATTAGTTTGAGATTTTGAACTTTTTAATTAGATTAACACTAGTTTCTAATTCTTGATGTAGAATTTGTTAATAGTTTAGGTTAGTAGATTCTAACACTAACTTTGATTTAGATGTTGTAACATAAACTAACAATTAGTTTAGTTTATGCCTAATCTTTGATTTTCAATATTTACTACATGTTTCCAATTATTTTTGGTTGATGATCATTGATATTTTTGTGCATTTGAAATGTATTTTTTGCATATGATCTCAAGTTACTAATTTTTGACATAATCTAATCTTTTACCAATTTTTGGTTGATTACTTGTTGCTTTCCATTTCAATAAATTGAGATGATTTCTAATAGACTCAAATGTCATTGCTAAACATTTTTTAAGTAAGTTTGATTGAGTTTGATAGAAAATATCTCAATACTTGGTAAATGGCAAAGTTTGACATAATTGGTGTTTTTGCTCTAACTTTTGATTCGTATTGAGTTTTTCTGACTTTCTTTAATGAAAACCAATTTTCTTGAGCCATCCAGAATCTCTCGCGCGACTATTTTTTTGATTCGGACAAATTTCGTTCCATTTTTCTGCTACTGTAGCCGTTTCGAAAATCATATTTCGGAACGAAATTTGGCCGAACCGAGTTAATTTTTGGAACCGTTGGCATGTTTCTATGTCGCCTTAATTTTTGCGGTTGTTTTTGGATGCTTTTCGATTAATTTTCTAACTTTTCGATTCAAGTTTTTTGCACATTATCTTGTGTTTCATTGTTGAATTGTGATACTTTTTGTGTGTTACTCATGCTTTGATGTCAAGTAATATCATTTGATTTTAACTAATTGTTTGAGAACTTTGTGAATTTAGCGTATCGGAATACATTTTGATTCACAACTTTTGTGTTTGGCAAATTGTGAGTTGATTCCTATTCATCACACTTTTGGCATAAATACATAAACTCATGAATTGGAGTTAATTTGCAATTTGTTGATTAAATTCCGATACATTAAATTCATGTGGTTTTAAGACTTTAATTCTTGATTTTTAGATCAATCTTGAGGTTACATGTTCATGTGCAAGTTCCGGATAATCATCTCATGCTAATATTCAAGATTAATGCACTAAAACTTTGATTTCCAATCGATTCATGATGAATTTCAAAATATGCATAATGCTGTCTGGAACTTGTATTTCGCATGTGCATTGAGTTTTATTTTGTGAATATGCATTGTTATACTTATTTGAGCATTTCTTCGATATCGATAGCAAGTTTGGATGTTTCTAAACCGGTTTTTGCACCTATTTTCATGAGTACGAGGTTGTTGTCCAGAATGCTATGTTATGCTCCCTTTGACTTGTTTGCTTTGTCTTGTACATATTCATACTTCATTTTTGTGCATATTGTTAATTGTCATTATCATATTTGATTTTATTGTTTTCTACTAACAAATTCTGTGAGATGTGCATACTTTGAGAAGCAATTGGGATACCATTCTCTTTGGTGACGAATACGCTTTGCTTATATATGTTGTTCACACTTTTGACACTATTTGTTGTTGATGCTAGTTTGCGGCGCCCTCCGAGATTTCGCCACGCTTTGATTTGGTTTTTGCGGATTTTTATTGTCTGTTTAGTATGGTTTCAGGCCATTTGTCGTAATATTACATTTACCACTTTCTAGAAATCATGTGAAGTAGGAAGCAGGAAATAAAGAGCGTGCGCTCGAAGTCGCTGTTTAAAGACCTGTAGCAGGCATTTCGCACTTCATTTGCTATATGTGTTGTGCTTGTGTTTGTTTACTTTCTTGTTGATCGATGAGTCACTCAATTTAGAAATTGAGATCACGACTTCGCTCTCAGTGCATTCTCCCTTCAGTAGTATAGTAAACAATAAACATAGATTAAACACACTCATAAGATAGATAACAAGAGTGGATACCGTAGGGTACTACAGGCGTGTGGGGTGCTAATACCTTCCCCTCGCGTAACAGACTCCCTTACCCGATCTCTCAGTCGCAAGAACGTGACTTCTCCCTTCTTAGGTTTTCTCGATGTTTACCTTTCCCTACATGTGGGATAAAAGACGTTCCATGGCGACTTCATTGTTTGATGATTTTCAGTCGGTTGTTTCAATATTGTCGGTTAGTTATTTAGAAGTGAATATTAGGAGAATAATTAAATAATGAAGAATTAATACATAGGGACTTATGGGAGTGTTTTGGAAACGACTATCATGTTTGTGTTTTCCTTTGTGAAGTGCATTGATGCTATGATGTTGCGAATATTTTGTGAAGATGCAAGAATTGTTATGATAAAGATTTACCTCTATTAATTGGTAATAACAGTGATATAGGCTTATGGCCAATGTTATTTCTTGTTGATGTTGTTGTCATGAATTGTTGTTAATTACGTTGATGACGTTGTAAGCCTATGGCCAGTGAAGTAGTGATATAGGTGTATGCCTCATGAAGTGTTTAATGATATTGTTGTATGTGTTGTACATTCATACATTTGCATTTGTGAAGGCCTGTATTGGCGGAAATTGTGAAGGCCTGTATTGGCGGATTTTTTGAAGGGCTCTATTGGAAAAATGAATTATGAAGAAGGCTTATGCCTTGTGCCTCTATTAAAGCAATTAGTGAGGAGGGCTAAAGCCTTGTTGGTACCACATGCATATGCACAGTTGTGTCACATTCGAATTTCATTTTGAATCGCTAATGATAATTGTGAAGGTTTATTGATTGTTGTGTGTTGTTGAGAAGTGGTGAAATTCATAATGTTCTTGTCTAATATATTAATTATCATAATCTTATTTATATTATTCTATATCTCACCCCTTTATTTGTTTCGACGTTTCCTTTATACTAGTAACGTGCAAGTAACGAGGAGTAGAGACTTAGTAGCTTGTTGGTGTCGTCGCTCTGATATGTAGCCGTGATACGGTGGGAGAACTGACTTGGGATTTTGCGTTTGTGTTTGCAAATGTTTCGGTTTAGCAAGAGTCGCCACCGACTTTTTATTTTATCCTAAGGAAAGGTCAAAAAGAACAGGAAAGACCTTTGAGATGTTTTCTTGGGTTCGAGGAGTAGATTATAGAAAGGGAAGGTATTAGCACCCTTTCTATCCATGGTTATCTATGGGCTCTTAGTTACTTGCTTAGATCACTTGCTTTGCATTTCTATTGTTTGAAATGGTGCTTTTCAATTATTTGAAATGGTGCTTTGTGTGTGATTTGGAAAGATGTTTTGAAAAGAGGTCATCATTGTGGCAACCTTTGTAATGATTCTTGTTTGAATGTATACAAAGGTGTTTTTGTCTTTTGGAAAGTTTTCAATGTTTGAAAGTAAGGTTTTGAAATTGTGTTGTGAAGTGTGTTTTGTAAAATAGCAAGGATGTTTTTTTGCAAGTTTGATCAAGTAACTAAGAGTTTATCTATCCTATTTTACTCAAAGATTTTCCTTATGTTTTAACCCTTTTAACAATGTTGTTTCACCATTGTATTTAGTGAACAACCTTGTGTTAGGATGTTAACGGGACAGGCGCGGGTCATCGTATAGACCATGATAGCAATGGTGTCAAGTATTTTTGGCAATTTTCCTTAAGGGACTTGATCATTTTGTTTAGGCAACTCAGATAGCGTCATCGAGGGACTATGATCTTTTGTTTTGTTTTTGTTTTGCCAAACTACTCAACATGCAACCATGGCCCATTTTTGAAGGCAACAAGTGGATTGTACCCCTAGGGGTGCAAGTGTGCATTGTGTTTATTTTTCATGCATATTTATCTTGGATTAGGTCAAACTAATTGTTGATTTTATTTGCATACAAACCCTAGGTCTAAGCATGACATAATTGAAAGCTTTTAAATGTGCGAGAATTTAAATGCTATACTATGACAACATGATATAGGGAGGGGGTACAAATTTGAATTGAGAGTATTTGACAAGAAATTAAACCCTAGATTACTATTACAACCAAATTGAATGTACAAGATACAATATTTAAATGTACAATAATTAAATAAAAATACAACAAATAAATATTAAATAAAACATGTTATACAAAAAAGATCTTTATGTATGTAAAAAGTATATTTTTTAATGTGAAATATAAATAAATAAAAAAAGTCAATTTTTATTATTTTTCTATTTAGGGCAAGAAACCCTAATTCTTAATGAATAATATTATTTATTAATTATATACAATAATATATTAATTTATGCATAAAAATAAAAGTATATTATGAAAATGATATTTTTTAGTACAACATATTAATAAAAATAAAAATGTGATATTTTTGTATTTTTTAACCTAATTATTTAATAACAAGTATATATATATATATATATATATATATATATATATATATATATATATATATATATATATATATATATATATATATATATATATATATATATATATATATATATATATATATATATATATATATATATATATATATATATATATATATATATATATATATATATATATATATATATATATATATATATATATATATATATATATATATATATATATATATATATATATATATATATATATATATATATATATATATATATATATATATATATATATATATTTATTAAACATATTAAATATACAAAGATAAAAATTAATTATTTACAAAAAATGGGTATTTTCAAGAAAATATTTTCAAATGTAAATAAAAATAATAAATGAAAATAAGTATATTTTTTGTATTATTTTTGAGTTTTATTAAAAAAAGAAAATAGTTTATTTACATATGTATACTTAGTAAAATAAAATAAATATCAAATAAATATGAAAAAATATAGAAAATTATTTTTGGCATTTTTCATATTTAGACAAAAAATAATAAAGTCAGAATAAAAAATAAAAATGTCAAAATGATAAATATTTAAATAAATGGGTCAGGGGGTGTAAACTGAACAAAAGGGGTGTCAAAAGCAAAAGGTCCCAGGCCCAGCCCAAAATCACTTCTTCTTCTTCCTTGGAACAAATCCTGCGCGTGTGCTATGTACAAAACTGTAACTCCTGATTCTTTGATCTTTTGACAAAATCATAACATGAACATTGTAGAGAATTAAACAACGAATTCAACCATATAAAAAACTTGGATTAACTCTCAAAGACCAGAGAGAATTTCTCTGGCCCTAATTTCTAACCTAGTTTTTTCAGAAAGTTCATGAGTGAAATTCTCTTAGCACGATTAATGTAAATGAAAACTAAGCATATGTATGGCTTCAGGGCTATGAGTACAACATATTTCATTCACAAACCTAAGTCTAACCATTCCTAAATAGGGAGATAGAAGTCCATGAAATACCTGTTTCAGTTGACTTCGAGCTGGACAATGCAGTAACCTTCAATGGTGTTTGAGCTTCTTTTGAGCTTGCCTGAGGTCCAAGGAAGCTTCTCCAATGCTTGACTTGCTTTGAAACAACTTGAATCATGCTATAGAACTCAACCTGCAGAGCTTTGAAATGAAAATGGCAAAGTGTGTTAGAGGTGTTACAGCTTGCAATGGGGGCCTGGGATAGTTCAGGTGAGTTGATTGGAAGGTGTTTGAACTATTTTTGGACAAAACGCACGATGGAATTTGGTTATGGCTTGCAAAATGCAGAACTTGCCCTGTTTTGTAGAAAAACAGTGATTCTGAGTATGAGGAGGTTTGAGTGATGAAAGGGTCGTGTTTCAGGATTGTTGGGAGATATGGAACTTTTCTACAAGGTTTGTCTAAGCTTGTTTTAACAAATGTGTGAGATTGTCTATGTTTTGCCACTTTTCTTCTTTTTCAAGCAAGAGTGTGTCTTCTCCCAATGCAGGCTTGCACAAGCCCTAAATCAAGCTGCAATTTTTGCTCTTGGTTACTGGAGTTAGTGGACTTGATCTTGCCTCAAAGATCTGGCCCCATGCCTCAAGGATTTTGTTTTGACATAAAGTGAAGTTTAGGCAAAAATGACATTGTTGTTTTTTCCAAATAAGGGTTAATCTTGCATGTAATGTCCAAATGGCCAAGGTAACACCTTAATTCAATTGTTATGCATTAAATTATGAAGTGCAAGTTGGTTTTGAGTCCTGAAAGCTAGCACCAAATATGCTGATTTGAAAATGCAAGTTTGTATGAACATGTATTGGTCATGGACAAAAGTGAGTTTTTGCCAACTTCAAGCATTCGATTCTCTCTAACCACAAGGGTGTTTGAGGAGTTCTTGGACAATTTGAAAAGCTTGGAGCATGTATTATAATCCATATTTGAAATGAAATTTGAGATTCCAAGTGGAACTATGTGAAAAATGGCCATGAAGATAGGTCAAAATCCTGCCTAAACTAGGGCAAAAATTTCACTAAGTTAAAAGTTTTAGGTACCCTTGTTCCAAAAATCATAACTTGAGATACAAGATTATTTTGAGAAAACTTTTTGAATCAAAGTTGTATACTTTGTGATGGACTACAACTTTCATGTTGCAAGTTTTGTTTGAATCCATTTGCATCTTGGTGAAAAAGTGGGACAAAGTTAGGAAAAAGTAAGAAAATTTCATAACTTAGAAAATTTCTAAGTTATGAAAATTTTCCATTTTAAACCCTAATTTGCATTTTTGGGTTTCTTGATGAACAAGTTTCATAATTTGATATGTATTGATGAAAAATAACTCTTGGCACTTGATTTTGACCAAAAAGTCAAAGTTTGACTTTTCAGTGTACAGTCAAATTTTTATCAGTTGACTGAAAAATTCATCTGTCAACCCTATGCAATTGAGATCTTCTGAACTTGTTGAATGGGTCAAGACAATGTCATTGAGTCCTTTTGTCCATGGTTGAGCTTGATTTTCCATTGGTTAGGTCAAACAATCAAAAATTGCCTTTGTATAGTCAAAACCCTAAAAATGATTATTTTACCCTTTTGGTGATCTGATCAAATTTCTTATAGAATTGTGATCCAAACTTGATCAAATGGTTCATATGAGTTCATAATGTTGATGTGGGTCAAATTTCATGAGGTTTGACTATCAATTGGCCATAGTTGACTTTTTGCCCAATACAACTGATTTTAGGTCAACTGTCCAATTGACTGGGCAAAAATTTGAATCAAGGCTTGAAACTTGGTAGGGATAAACTTGTGAGTCCAACATGAAGTATGAAAGTACATTTGGGCATTGTGGGTCAAAACATCCTTGTGCAAACTCAAACCCTAATTTAGATCAATAGTGCAAGTAAGTGTCTTGAGCAGAGCAAACCCTAGCTTGATCTTCAGTTCCAAGTGTCTTGTGATGAGAAAATGTTGATGAAATGGGAGGGAAAATTTTGGGGTACAACAGTTGCCGCTGTTCAATCTTCTTGAACTTGAGGAGTTATATTGGCAAGTTTGCCTTTTGTGACTCGAAGGTAAAAGAGGATTGGACACTAGAGTGCCCGTAAATTTGCACTCGTCAAAACATGGCTGAAGAAATGGGCTTAAAGATGCCATTTGGAGATGGTAGAATCTTGCTAGAGATGGGCTTAAAGATGCCATCCAAGAATGTTTGTTGAATTGCAGTGCCGTAGGTCGGAAGAATGAGCATCAAAATGGTATCCGTGTCTGGGATTCCATTGAACTGTATCTGGAGACTGAGTCTGTATGAGCAAAAGAATGGTGGTCGTGTCTGGCGTGTATCTTTTTTTAACTGTATTTGAACTTTGAATGAATATCAGAATGACTTCCGTGTCTGGAGTGTATCTGTATTGTATCTGGGTAACAAGAAAACATCTGTGTATGGAGCAACTGTGTGCTGGGGTTAAACTCTGAATGAGTGACAGAATGGTAACCGTGTCTGGAGCGTATCTGGACTGTATCTGAAGTTGAGACCTGTATGAGTAGTAGAATGACCGTCGTGTCTGGGGTGTATCTGTACTGTAACTAGGATTTGAATAAGTGACAGAATGATTTTCGTGGCGACTGCATTGGGGAGAGTCAAACTGCTGATGTAAGAGCCAGAATGGCATCCGTGTCTGGAGCGTATCTGAACCTGTAGTTGATAGTTGAATCTGAATGAGAGATAGAATGGCTGCCGTGTCTGAAGCGTATCTAGTCTGTATCTGATTACTGAAGTCTGAATGAGTAGTAGAATGACCTTCGCGTATGGGGTGTATCCATACTGTATTTTGACTTGAAGTTCTGAATGAGTAATAGAATGACCGCCGTGTCTGGGGTGTATCCATACTGTATCTGAATAATTGTTAACAATAGCCTTTTAATCTTATCTTGAAAAGGGTAAAATGTTAGCTAAAACACGAAGTTATATTGCATGATATGTATGATGCAATGAATTGTAATCCATGTTTATGATATATGGATGTAATGGTTATGCATGTAAGCTGAGTAGCTGTCTTGCTGAGGAAGATAAATCCTGGATAGCTGGAGATAATGACATCTTTGACTGCTGTCGGGGAAGATAAATCTTCGACCGAAGCTGGGGATTCCAAAAACTTTGATTGTTGAAGATGAGAAATCCTTGTTGACTTTCCTGGGATATTGGGGAAACTCTGAAAATCTCTTCTGGGGAATTGAAGCCTTGGAGAAATGGGACCAAGAATCTTCGATCTTGCTGGGAGATAAATCTGTGGGGGAAATACTCACCATTTTGGCTCCACTGGGGAATAAGGTTTAGATTAAACTGGCTCCACTGGGGATCTTGAAGTTTAACTCCGCTGGGGAAATACTCCAAGGTTTCAGCTTTGTTGAGGATTTGAATGATGTATCGTAGGGGATTCCTTCCGGAATGGCACAAAG
This sequence comes from Vicia faba, assembly GCA_948472305.1. NCBI lineage: Eukaryota > Viridiplantae > Streptophyta > Magnoliopsida > Fabales > Fabaceae > Vicia > Vicia faba. The sequence continues at coordinate 507,669,454 of OX451739.1, read as the reverse complement.
ATATCTTCCTACACCTTCAACCTATCAGTAATTACCCTTTTTCAATTTCGTTTTATTTGTAAGCAGTGATTATATTCGAATGCATATGCCTATTTAACGAAACATTGGACGTTTTCAAATAAAACATAAGTGTAAAAAGAAAAGAAAGGCAAGCAAATTTCTGCACTTTGAAGTATCTTTATATTTAACTTTCATGAGTATCTTTGTACAAAGGAGACAGACACCCTAGTAAGAGAATGTTGTCGTGAAAATTGAAATTTTTTTATACAAAAGAAAGATGGCTATGTGTAACAATTCCATGGGATTCCCATTCTGCTATAGTCTTCATAACTCTGAATATCTTGTCCATTCGCTGCTTCATCCGTCGATGACTGGATTGATCAGAAGCTTGGAGCTTGTCTGGTGAAGAGATTGTCCTTAAAGTGATCCGACGAGACATAATCATACGCTTTAATTCCCTAACTTTTGCCTGGACCGCCCTTTCGGGTTTTCGATCCACCGGGAAACCCTTTTTTGCCCAAGTCGCCCTTTTGGGTTTTCAACTTGCCGGGTGTACAGATTTTTTTGTTTTATCCCTAATTTTTGCCTGAACCTCCCTTTCGGGTTTTCGGTTCATCGGGATGCCCATTTTTGCCCAAGTCGCCCTTTCGGGTTTTCAACTTGCCAGGTCATTTTATGCGTAGTATCTTTTGACTATGTCTGCATTCGCGGGGTGCGGCAAGTCATCGTCGTCCATGGTGGTCAGAATCATTGCCCCACCAGAAAAGATGCTCTTGATTACAAATGGTCCTTCATAAGTAGGAGTCTACTTGCCCCTGGGATCACTTTGCGGTAATATGATCCGCTTGATTACAAGATCTCTGACTTGATATACTTGGCGCCTGACTTTCTTGTTGAAAGCCTTGATCATGCGTTTTTCATAGCTTGACCATGAAAAACAACAGTAAGTCGCTTCTCGTTGATCAAATTGAGTTGATCAAGCCGGGTCTGAATCCAATCGTCTTCACTCAAACCGGCGTCCTTCATAATCCTTAAGGAAGGAATCTGAACTTCCATAGGTAAAACAACCTCCATGCCATATACTAAAGAAAATGGGGTTGCCCCTGTTGAAGTACGTGTCATGGTACGATATCCATGCAGAGCAAACGGTAACATCGCATGCCAGTCTTTATAGGTGTCTGTCATCTTTTGAATGATCTTCTTGATATTTTTGTTCGCGGCTTCAACAACACTGTTCATCTTCGGCCGATAGGGAGATGAATTGTGATGATAAATCTTGAACTGTTCGCATAGAGCGGTGATCATAGTATTGTTCAAATTTGTACCGTTGTCTGTGATGATCCTGTCGGGGATACCATACCGGTATATGAAATTCTGCTTGATGAAGCGGGCAACCACATTCTTTGTAACTGAGGCATAGGAAGCTGCCTCGACCCATTTGGTGAAGTAATCAATAGCCACCAGGATGAAGCGATGTCCATTGGATGTCGTGGGCTTGATCTCTCCAATCATGTCAATGCCCCACATTGTGAATGGCCAAGGAGCTATCAGAACGTTGAGAGGAACATGAGGAATATGTACCTTGTCGGCGTAGACTTGGCATTTGTGGCAGGTACGGGAATGTTGATGACAATCAGCTTCCATGGTAGACCAGTAGTAGCCTACCCTTAGAATCTGCTTTGCCATTGTATGTCTGCTCAAGTGGGTGCCAAATGTGCCACTGTGTATCTCAGTCATGATCAACTATGCTTCAGCTTTGTCCATGCATTGAAGTAAAACACAATCATGGCTGCGTTTATAAAGGATGCCATTGCTTAGGAAGAACTTGGCAGCAAATCTCCTTAAGAACTTTTTGTCATTGACGGAAGCTCCTTCGGGGTATTCTCTAGTCTGGAGATACCTTTTGATTTCATGAAACCAGGGTTGTTCCACTACTTCTTCGGTATTAATCTCATGACAGTGAACAGGTTCGTCCATTTGCTCGATGGTAATTTGGGGAGCCTCGTTATTCCAGTTGAGTTTAAACATGGAAGACATTGTAGCCAGAGCATATGCTAGTTGATTCTCTTCTCGCGGGAAATGTTCGAAAGTAATCTGCTCGAAATGAGGAAACAATGCCAGGACATGTTCTTTGTATGGGATAATATTAGGATGTTTGGTGTCCCACTCTCCTTTGACTTGACTGATAACCAAAGCCGAGTCCCCAAATACGACCAAAGATTTGATCCCCATGTCTATAGCAGCCTTGAGACCAAAGATGCAAGCTTAATATTCGGCCATGTTGTTGGTACAGCTGAAACAAAGTCGGGCAGTGAAGGGTGTATGGTAACCTTCCGGAGAAATGAGTATCGCACCGATACCGTTGCCAAGTGCATTTGAAGCACCATCAAAGTACAGGGTCCATCGGGATCCTTATTCAGGTCCGTCATACGGTCTGTTACCTTTGATGTTGTCCAAAGTCATGATGTCCTCGTCAGGGAAGTCGAATCTCATAGATTGATAATCTTCGACGGCTTGATGAGCTAGATGGTCAGCTAGTACACTCCCTTTTATAGCTTTTTGGGTAGTATACTGGATGTCATACTCAGTCAGGATCATCTGCCATCTAGCGATTCTTCCAGATAAAGCAGGCTTCTCGAAGATATACTTGATCGGATCCATCTTGGAAATCAGCAAAGTGGTATGAGTCAACATATACTGCCTTAGCCGGCGAGCAGCCTATACCAAAGCGCAACAAGTTTTCTCGAGCAGTGAGTAGCGAGTCTCACAGTCGGTAAACTTTTTGCTAAGGTAATAAATGGCATGCTCTTTTCAACCAGACTCGTCATGTTGGCCCAACACGCACCCCATTGAGTTATCCAAAACAGTCAGATACATGATCAACGACCTTCCTTCGACGGGTGGCATAAGAATAGGAGGTTCTAGTAAGTACTCCTTGATCTTATCAAAAGCAACTTGACAATCATCGTTCCATTAAACTACCTGATCTTTCTTCAACAGTTTGAAAATTGGCTTGCAGGTATATGTCAGGTGAGAGATGAACCTCACAATATAGTTCAAGCGTCCCAAGAATCCTCTAACCTCCTTTTCAGTACGGGGGGCAGGAATTTCTTGTATAGCTTTTACTTTAGCTGGATCAACCTCAATGCCCTTGTTGCTAACAATAAATCCCATAAGTTTACCAGATCTAACTCCAAAAGTGCACTTGCTTGGATTCAGTCTGAGTTTATACTCCTTCAACCTGGCAAACAACTTTTGCAAATGATTAAGGTGTTATTCTTCTGTTTGTGATCGAGCTATCATGTCGTCTACGTAAACTTCGATCTCGTGATGTATCATATCATGAAACAAAGCTACCATGGCGTGTTGATAAGTTGCCCCTGCGTTCTTCAGTCCGAACGACATCACCTTGTAGCAGAAAGTACCCCATTGCGTGACAAAGGTAGTTTTCTCCATGTCCTCGGGGGCCATTTTAATCTGGTTGTAGCCCGAGAATCCGTCCATGAAGGAAAAAACCTTGTGTTGAGTTGTGTTGTCAACCAAGATGTCGATATGCGGTAGTGGAAAATCGCCCTTAGGGCTGGCCCTGTTCAAATCCCGATAGTCCACACACATTCTGACCTTGCCGTCCTTTTTGGGTACGGGCACAATGTTAGCAACCCATTGTGGATAGGTTGTAACAGCCAGAAAGCCAGCGTTAAATTGCTTCATTACTTCAGCCTTGATTTTCTCAAACATGTCAGGCCTCACTCGGCGAACCTTTTGCTTGATCGGTGGACAGTCTTCTCTTGTAGGGAGAAGGTGAACCACGATATCTATGTCTAATCCTGGCATGTCTTCATAAGACCAGGCGAACATTTCAATGTATTCGTTCAACAACTGCACTAAGCGCTCCTTGAAACTCGGTTCTAGGTTGGCACCCTTTTTTACTTTCTTCTTGTCTTCCTCTGTCCCTAAGTTGATGGTTTCTAGCAACTCTTCATGAGGTAGAATGGCCCTCTCTTCTTGTTGTAGAAGTCTGGCTAACTCTCCCGGCACTTCACAATCTTCGTCAACTTCGTACTCAACATGATTAACCAAATCTTCAGAGTTATCGAAGGCTAAAGCAGAATAGTCACCCATGGAATCCGGAATGGATGGGTACCTGCATTTGTGAGTGTGGGTGTGTGTAAGGGATAGCCATCCTTAAACAAACAAAAATGCAAAAGGAAAGAAAATGAACACAGCAGTTTATAGATGAAAAACGTCCAATGATTCATTAAAACATGGCATATGATAATGAAGAAAATCAAGCCCTTACAAATGGACCTACATGCCCCGGGCAAGGCATGAGGTGAAAATAGTGTGCGAATTGTTTTAGTTATTACAGACCATAAAAAACGGGAAATTGTTCAAAGATAAAATTACTGGTTGATAAAGGTGATAGGAACAAAATCCTTTGCTTCCCAATTGATCAAACCCCCCTCGACGTTCGGGAAGATCCATTCTTCAAAATGGCTCTCTTCATCTTCATCTTCTACAACATTGATTCCATGGTGTGAGATCTTGACGGGCGGCCCTCCAGCCTTGGAGCGACGCATAGCCTTTTGTCCTGCGGCAGTAAACCCCAACCCAAACTTGTCTGTCTTATAGGGAAAGTCGGGAAACTGCCCCCATACTGTGCTCTTCCCCTCCTTAATCACAGCCTCCGCGTCCTTGAGAGATTCCATCCTAGATGCATGCTTGGGAACGATAGGCACCTCAACCCTTGTCTTCACAACTGCTACCTTGGGAGAAACTTCCTCAAAATGTTGAAAATGCGTTTTGATGAACTCGCCATCTAACTCCACATATCGAAAGGAATTGAGATGACTGATCATGTACTCTTCCTCGCCGTGCACAGTTATAATTTTACCCTTAACAGGATATTTCAGCATCTGGTGCAAAGAGGAGGTAACTGCCCCGGCATAATGGATCCACGGTCTTCTTAGAAAACATGAGTATGACGGACGGATGTCCATCACGTAGAAGGTGGAATTGAACACTTCGGTGCCTACCTTGATAGGAATATCAACCTCTCCATGAACCATTCTTTTGGAACCATCAAAAGCCCTAACGACGATGTTACTAGGTTTGAGGGTCAAACCTTCACAATCCAAACGGTCTAAGGCCTTCTTTGGCAGCACATTCAGGGAAGAACCAGTATCAACCAAGACATGGGCGAGAGTGTTTCCCCGGAATTCAACTGAGACGTGTAGCGCATCATTGTGCTTCCTTCCTTTGGGAGTTAAGTCAGCGTCGGAAAAGCCCAGGCCATTGTCAGCAGTAAGACTGGCCACACAATCCTGAAACTGGTCAGCCGAAGTCTCTTGGGGAACATGTGCCGCTTTCAATAATTTGATCAGGGCCTTGGCATGGGCCTCAGAACAGAGCAGAAGACCCAACATTGAAATTTTAGAAGGGGTTTGCCCTAATTGTTCCACAACGTCGTAGTCACTTTTTCTGATTATTTTCAGGATTTCGTCCATTTCTTTCTGAGTGGTTTCGGGGATAACCACAGCATGAGCCTTCGTCCTGACAGGCCCTTCCAGTATCCCCTTACCCTTGTCGGTAATATCAGCAGATGGTCTTACTTCAGGAGTATCTAATTCTTCAATCATTGGGCCTTGCACAGAGGGCCCAACAGGTGTAGAAGCTTTTAAGGGTCCGAAAACTGCTCGAGGGGGAGCAATCTCCAGAGAAAAGATTCGGCCACTGCGGGTTATCTTGCTTGTACCCGCGATGTTCCCTATATTAGGGTCTTCTTTAGAAATCTCTTGGACTGTTTCAATTTGTTTGATGTCGTGGTAGAAGATTTCTCCCCCATAGTTCCACGGTATCATTTTGCTTGATTGGTACGGGACAGGTCCCGGCATGGTGATCTTTAAAGGTACACATTCAGAGTTGGGTGTAATCCTGACAGGCCTTTTGCAAGCCTTGGGAGGATTGTCGGAAATGGTTATGATAGCAATATAGTTGGTTGAAGTAACACAAGTATCAGGAGCAATAGGATTGAAAGTGTCAACAGGGGTTTTCTGGAAAAGTATCTCTTGAGTATCCATCAGGCGTTGGACACCTGACTTCAACATTGGACAATCACCTTGAATATTCAAACAGAAATAACAGTCTTTACCACAACCAGGAAAGATCCCGGCTCGCAACAAATTTTCTTTAATCACTAACAATGGAGTCAACATATCGACAACATCAGTAACATGGAGGTTTTTCAAAACAGCATGCACATTGTGGCCGTGCTTGGGCATCGGAGCGGATATAACATTGGGCTTCTCAGGAGCGTCAAATTCAACCTCTTAGGCGTCAATTAAATCCTGAATTTTGTTCTTAAGTGCCTAGCAATTATTGGTATCGTGTCCAGCACTGTCGGAATGGTAAGCACACTTGGCATTAGAGTGGTAGTACGGAGAGGAGGTGTTAGGGTTTTTTGGTGCCTCTTTCAAACTGGTCAGATTTAGTTTCATCAAATGGGGGAGTACCTGAGCGGGCGTCATGTTGATGCGGGTGAACTGTCGTTGTGGCCGTTCTACCCGTTGTTGATTGGGTCTCGACTGATTGTTACGAGGTTGATCACTTGATGAGTTTTGAATCATCACGGCCCCTACAGTCGGCCGGCGCTCAGTTCTTCCCAATCCCTTATGAGAATACACAACATATGCTTCCTTCTTGGCTGGGAAAGGTTTCTTAACAGTTGTGGATGCGGAAGCATCCTTTTGAATCTTTCCACTTTTAATACCGGCCTCTACCCTTTCGCCGGTCAAAATCAGTTTAGTAAACCCCGCAGAAGAGCTCCCGGTTAGATGGTTGAAAAATGGGCCAGACAGGGTCCCCAGAAACATGTCGACTAATTCCCTATCTGATAGCAGTGGCTGCACCCTTCCAGCTAGATCACACCACTTCTGGGCGTACTCCTTAAACCCTTCATTTGAAGCAATCCCCATACTTTGTAACTGAGTACGAGTGGGCGCCAAATCAACATTGTATTGATACTGATGATAAAAAGCAGCTGCTAAGTCTTCCCAATTGTGAATCTCTGATCTCTCGAGCTGATAAAACCAATCTAACTGAGTGCCAGACAAGCTGTCTTGGAAAAAGTGTACCCAGAGGTCTTTATCGGATGAATGAGGTTGGATCTTTCTAACATACGACCTCAGGTGCATCTTAGGGCAAGACAGACCGTCGTACTTGGCAAATGTTGGCACCTTGAACTTGAGAGGGATAACAATCCCAACTACCAACCCTAGTTCCTCAAAATCCAATCTGGGCACCCTCTGCAACTCCATGGCTGTCAATCTATCTTCAAGGTTCTTATATTTGTCATCCACTGGTGGATACTGTTGCTCAAAATAGTCTTCGTCTTCTTCCTCTTCCTCCTCTTCTACCTCAAACTCAGAAGGTACAATAACTCCTTTCCCCTTGCCAGCCCTTTCGTCAGACGTCGAAGGGAACTCAAGAGTCCTTCTAGCATTGCTCTCAAACCTTCTTCCGAAAGTGGCTACCCCCGGTCTCTTTTTCTTTTTCTTCTCTTTATTCTTCTCCAACAGAACTTTGAGATCCTCTTGACCCTTTGCCAAGGTCATGAGGAGTTGCTGAAAATTGTGAATTTTGTGCCTGTAGATCCTTTACTGTTTGCTCCAAATCCATCTTGCTGAAATAAACAGCAGAAAGATAAGGAAACTTGGCTTGAAGACCTGTTTATGCATATGATGAATGGTATGTTATTCATGTAATGCATTCAAGGGTTCAAAATTTCAAATTTGTTGCAAACAAAAAGAACGCACATCATATTAAGAAGAAATTTGTTAGTACATAAATGCCCTATGGGCGAAATATTACAAATTTCTTAATGTAAAAAGACATTGCGCATCCTCTTTGGTGCGATGTAGGTGTTGAGAGTTTCCTCCTCGTGAAGTCGGTGGGTAAGCTCCAAAACCTTCTTCTCACTGGCATAGAAGCTGGCTTCAAAAGTATCCCGTTCTTCTTTGAGTTGGATCCAACTCTTTTGCATTTCCTCCCATGATGTTGGCATGTCAGGATGTAGGATGGTGTATGGAACCTCTCCTTTCATAACAGGCTCTTTGATCAAGGGGAGAATGTGAGGATATGGCATCATAAGATTCTGGGAGCGGGTTCGTACCCACTTGAGGTAAGGCTCAAGGGGAATGGAATTCTTGTGCCCCAGTGTCTTGCTATCCACCTTGTTAGGCATCCTCCAAGCTCTGATGAACCTTTGTCGAATTCCTTGCGCATCTTTGTCGAAGTCAAAAACTAGGTCAGGAATCAGCATGTCATAAGGGCCATCCCTCCGAGCATATCCAAATTGTCTCAAAGCTAGACAAGGGTTGTAGGTAATGCCTCCCCTAATGCCAAGTAATGAGACATTAGGGAATTCACCACAACGATCAATGATGATGACATTTTCTCTGGACCGAGAACACCAATGTACATCAGAATGTGTGAGGGTCATCAACCGTTGTGACCACCTTAAACTCTGCTCATTCTTCAAAACTGATTGTGGAAGGTGAGAAATAAACCACCTTGCTAGGAGAGGAGTACAACACATGAGAACACCTATTTTCCTCATTGTTCGTGTGTAAAATGAGTGTAGGATGTCCCCAAGCAATGTAGGTATAGGATTCCTGGATATGAAAATCTTGATAGCATTCACATCTATAAGTTGGTCAGGGTTTGGGAACAAGACCAAACCATAGATAAGGAGTGCTACAATATCTTCAAAGGCTTGTAGATCAAGAGAATTCCAGCAGTCTTGGGCCTTCTCAAACAGAAACTTTGCCAAGAAACCCTTGACACCACTTCTGGTTTCCCAATGTCCTTTAATGTTAGATGGTTGCAAGTGTAATGCTCGAGCAACATCTTCAGGCTTTGGTTATTTTTTCGTATCGTTGTAGGGTAGTTGATGAAGAATGGGAATTCTCAAGAGTTGAGAAAATTCCTCCAAAGTAGGCACCAACTGATAATCAGGGAATGTGAAACAGTGGTGTAGGGGGTAAAAGAACTGGAACAGTACTTTCACCATGTCTTCTTCAATGCTGGTGTTGACTAAGTTGAGGAGTCTACCATGTCTTTCACTGAAGAGAGAATTTTCTGGAATCCTGGAAGTAAGCTCCTTGAGTTGAGGAGGGATTCTCACAAGGTTGAACTGAATTGTTTTCCTGCGAAGAGATTCCATGACCTACAAAACAAGAACAAAGATGAAGATCCAAACCCTTGAAATGGTTATTGTATGCGTATGATGCTTTATGATGTTCATGATGTATGCACAAGCACATGTACAGGCAAGTCACACAAAAACCCTAGTTTCAGGCTTGCATGAGGTTTCATAGGTGAGTACCCTCTTGAGTTTAGTTGGCTCAAAACATGTCCTATAAATAATAATCGAGTTTTAAGGAGCTCAATATCATTGGATTGTTTTCTATGTTCATTGTTTTGGTTTAGCCACTTAACTAGCGACCAAAATATTCCAAGAAAACAACCCTCAATGAGTGTAGTATCGAGTATCTACCAACTTCGGACTGTACCAAAGCCGGTCATCTCACTACCCCTAATAAAAGGCCAAGATGGTCAAGTAAGGTTCTAGATTAGTGCTTAATGACATCACTCAGCGGCCCCGTGTTCTATTTGATTGACTCAAAGGCTACCGGTACTCACAAATATGTCGCACTAATATAGCTATTGCTTCAACCGTGTCGGTATACCCCGCACAGTTTCCACAACGTATTGCTATCTATGAATGTTTCCCAAATCCGGGTGGAGGATTTCAAGCCCAAACAAGAGAACCAAAATGTAAAGCAATCAAAGCAAACAATAATTATGCAAAGGGTGATCTAAGCCCTAAGGTTACTCCACTTTTAAAGATCAAGTTCCCCAGCAGAGTCGCCAGTTCTGTGATACGGTGGGAGAACTGACTTGGGATTTTGCGTTTGTGTTCGCAAATGTTTCGGTTTAGCAAGAGTCGTCACCAACTTTTTATTTTATCCTAAGGAAAGGTCAAAAAGCACCGGAAAGACCTTTGATATGTTTTCTTGGGTTTAGGGAGTAGATTATAGAAAGGGGAGGTATTAGCACCCTTTCTATCCATGGTTATCCATGGGCTCTTAGTTACTTGCTTAGATCACTTGCTTTGCATTTCTATTGTTTGAAATGGTGCTTTTCAATTGTTTGAAATGGTGCTTTGTGTGTGATTTTGAAAGATGTTTTGAAAAGAGGCCATCGTTGTGGCAACCTTTGTAATGATTCTTGTTTGAATGTATACAAAGGTATTTTTGTCTTTTGGAAAGTTTTCAATGTTTGAAAGTAAGGTTTTGAAATTGTGTTGTGAAGTGTGTTTTGTAAAATAGCAAGGATGTTTTTTGCAAGTTTGATCAAGTAACTAAGAGTTTGTCTACCCTATTTTACTCAAAGATTTTCCTTATGTTTTAACCCTTTTAGCAATGTTGTTTCACCATTGTATTTAGTGAACAACCTTGTGTTAGGATGTTAACAGGACAGGCGCGGGTCATCGTATAGACCATGATAACAATGGTGTCAAGTATTTTTGGCAATTTTCCTTAAGGGACTTGATCATTTTGTTTAGGCAACTCAGATAGCGTCATCGAGGGACTATGATCTTTTGTTTTGTTTTTGTTTTGTCAAAGTACTCAACATGAAACCATAGCCCATTTTTGAAGGCAACAAGTGGATTGTAACCCTAGGGGTGCAAGTGTGCATTGTGTTTGTTTTTCATGCATATTTATCTTGGATTCGGTCAAACTAATTGTTGATTTTATTTGCATACAAACCCTAAGTCTAAGCATGGCATAATTGAAAGCTTTTAAATGTGCGAGAATTTAAATGCTATACTATTACAACAAGATATAGGGAGGGGGTACAAATTTGAATTGGGAGTATTTGACAAGAAATTAAACCCTAGATTACTATTACAACCAAATTGAATGTACAAGATACAATATTTAAATGTATAATAATTAAATAAAAATACAACAAATAAATATTAAATAAAACATGTTATACAAAAAAGATCTTTATGTATGTAAAAAGTATATTTTTTAATGTGAAATATAAATAAATAAATAAAGTCAATTTTTATTATTTTTATATTTAGGGCAAGAAACCCTAATTCTTAATGAATAATATTATTTATTAATTATATACAATAATATATTAATTTATGCATAAAAATAAAAGTATATTATGAAAATGATATTTTTTTTAGTACAACATATTAATAAAAATGAAAATGTGATATTTTTGTATTTTTTAACCTAATTATTTAATATATATTTATTAAACATATTAAATATATAAAGATAAAAATTAATTATTTACAAAAATGGGTATTTTCAAGAAAATGTTTTCAAATGTAAATAAAAATAATAAATGAAAATAAGTATATTTTTTGTATTATTTTTGAGTTTTATTAAAAAAAGAAAATAGTTTATTTACATATGTATACTTAGTAAAATAAAATAAATATCAAATAAATATGAAAAAATATAGAAAATTATTTTTGGCATTTTTCATATTTAGACAAAAAATAATAAAGTCAGAATAAAAAATAAAAATGTCAAAATGATAAATATTTAAATAAATGGGCCAGGGGGTGTAAACTGAACAAAAGGGGTGTCAAAAGCAAAAGGTCCCAGGCCCAGCCCAGAATCACTTCTTCTTCTTCCTTGGAACAAATCCTGCGCGCGTGCTATATACAAAACTGTAACTCCTGATTCTTTGATCTTTTGACAAAACTCATAACACGAACATTGTAGAGAATTAAACAACGAATTCAACCATATAAAAAACTTGGATTAACTCTCAAAGACTAGAGAGAATTTCTCTGGCCCTAATTTCTAACCTAGTTTTTTCAGAAAGGTCATGAGTGAAATTCTCTTAGCACGATTAATGTAAATGAAAACTAAGCATATGTATGGCTTCAGGGCTATGAGTACAACATATTTCATTCACAAACCTAAGTCTAACCATTCCTAAATAGGGAGATAGAAGTCCATGAAATACCTGTTTCAGTTGACTTCGAGCTGGACAATGCAGCAACCTTCAATGGTGTTTGAGCTTCTTTTGAGCTTGTATGAGGTCCAAGGAAGCTTCTCCAATGCTTGGCTTGCTTTGAAACAACTTGAATCGTGCTGTAGAACTCAACCTGCAGAGCTTTGAAATGAAAATGGCAAAGTGTGTTAGAGGTGTTACAGCTTGCAATAGGGGCCTGGGATAGTTCAAGTGAGTTGATTGGAAGGTGTTTGAACTATCTTTGGACAAAACGCACGATGGAATTTGGTTATGGCTTGCAAAATGCAGAACTTGCCCTGTTTTGCAGAAAAACAGTGATTCTGAGTATGAGGAGGTTTGAGTGATGAAAGGGTCGTGTTTCAGGCTTGTTGGGAGGTATGGAACTTTTCTACAAGGTTTGTCTAAGCTTGTTTTAACATATGTGTGGGATTGTCTATGTTTTGCCACTTTTCTTCTTTTTCAAGCAAGAGTGTGTCTTCTCCCAATGCAGGCCTGCACAAGCCCTAAATCAAGCTGCACCTTGTTCTCTTGGTTACTGGAATTAATGGACTTGATCTTGACTCAAAGATCTGGCCCCATGCCTCAAGGATTTTGTTTTGACATAAAGTGAAGTTTAGGCAAAAATGGCATTGTTGCTTTTTCCAAATAAGGGTTAATCTTGCATGTAATGTCCAAATGGCCAAGGTAACACCTTAATTCAATGGTTATGCATTAAATTATGAAGTGAAAGTTGGTTTTGAGGCCTGCAAGCTAGCACCAAACATGCTGATTTGAAAATGCAAGTTTGTATGAACATGTATTGGTCATGGACAAAAGTGAGTTTTTGCCAACTTCAAGCATTTGATTCTCTCTAACCACAAGGTGTTTGAGGAGTTCTTGGACAATTTGGAAATCTTGGAGCATGTATTATAATCCATCTTTGAAATGCAATTTGATATTCTAAGTGGAGCTATGTGAAAAATGGCCATGAAGATAGGTCAAAATCCTGCCTAAACTAGGGCAAAAATTTCACTAAGTTAAAAGTTTTAGGTACCCTTGTTCCAAAAATCATAACTTGAGATACAAGCTTCTTTTGAGAAAACTTTGTGAATCAAAGTTGTAGACTTTGTGATGGACTACAACTTTCATTTTGCAAGTTTTGTTTGAATCCATTTTCATCTTGGTGAAAAAGTGGGACAAGGTTAGGAAAAAGTAAGAAAATTTCATAACTTAGAAAATTTCCAAGTTATGAAAATTTTTCCATTTTAAACTCTAATTTGCATTTTTGGGTTTCTTGATGAACAAGTTTCATAATTTGATATGTATTGATGAAAAATAACTCTTGGCACTTGATTTTGACCAAAAAGTCAAAGTTTGACTTTTCAGTGTACAGTCAAATTTTGATCAGTTGACTGAAAAATTCATCTGTCAACCCTATGCAATTGAGATCTTCTGAACTTGTTGAATGGGTCAAGACAATGTCATTGAGTCCTTGTGTCCATGGTTGAGCTTGATTTGCCATTGGTTAGGTCAAACAGTCAAAAATTGCCTTTGTACAGTCAAAACCCTAAAAATGACCATTTTACCCTTTTGGTGATCTGATCAAATTTCTTGTAGAATTGTGATCCAAACTTGATCAAATGGTTCATATGAGTTCATAATGTTGATGTGGGTCAAATTTCATGAGGTTTGACTATCAATTGGCCATAGTTGACTTTTTCCCCAATACAGCTGATTTTAGGTCAACTGTCCAATTGACTGGGCAAAAATTTGAATCAAGGCTTGAAACTTGGTAGGGATAAACTTGTGAGTCCAACATGAAGTATGAAAGTCCATTTGGGCATCGTGGGTCAAAACATCCTTGTGCAAACTCAAACCCTAATTTAGGTCAACAGTGCAAGTAAGTGTCTTGAGCAGAGCAAACCCTAGCTTGATCTTCAGTTCCAAGAGTCTTGTGATGAGAAAATGTTGATGAAATGGGAGGGAAAATTTTGGGGTACAACAGTAGAACTCGGAGGTATGAACGCTTATTTGATTTTATGATGTTTTCAGTTTAATCCAAGTTGTTATTTTAAGAAGTTGTTTTCTTTGAATTAATTTGTTTAAAAGATGCTATGTTTCTTTTGAAGTTTCGAAGTTGTGAATCTGCTGTGTATTTATGGAATAAAGTTGAAATATTTTGGAAGACTAATTAATTTTTATAAGTTCTTTGGATAAATATGTGCTATGTATCTATTATGATAGGTTTTTATGTTGTTTGTTTTTGAAATGATAAAGTAATACCTCATGTTTGCGGAAATTTTGGCACTCTGATTTTAATATAATTGTGGGGTAGATTTGGGGTGTCACATTAGTGGTATCAGAGCAGGTCGGTTCGTCCGACCAAAGTTGTTGAGTCTTTAACAATCGAGTATTGTTAATTATTGTTGACCATTCTTTGTGTTGTAGTTATAAGTTGAGATGGCTGGAAGGAACGATGTTGCGATTGTTGCTGCTTTGGAAGCAATGGCTCATGCTATGGAGAATCAGCCAAATACTAGCGGGGATGCGAGATCCCGTAGCTTGGAGACTTTCCAGAGGGAGAATCCGCCTACCTTCAAGGGTAAGTATGATCCCGATGGGGCTTTGAGTTGGTTGAAGGAGATGGAGAGAATCTTCCGTGTGATGGACTGCACTCAAGCGCAAAAGGTTCGGTATGGTACTCATATGCTGGCAGTCGAAGCTGATGACTGGTGGCTAGAGACTCGTCCGAGGTTGGAAGCTGCAGGTGAAGAGATCACTTAGGCTGTGTTTCATAGAGAATTTCTGCGAAAGTATTATCCTGAAGATGTTCGGGGTAAGAAGGAAATTGAATTCCTCAAGCTGAAGCAAGGGAACAAGTCTGTTACCGAGTATGCTGCAAAGTTTGTGAAGTTGGCTAAGTTCTATCCGCATTACAGCGCAGAAACTGCTGAATTTTCGAAGTGCATCAAGTTTGAGAATGGGTTGCACTCGGAGATCAAGAAGGCAATTGGATATCAGAAGATTCGTGCTTTCTCTGATTTGGTGGATAGCTGCAGAATTTATGAGGAGGATAACAATGCTCATTACAAGACCCCGGTGCAATTCCAAAAGTTTCCCCAGGAAAGTGGAATTCTCATCCCCAGCAGGTTTTAAAGCTTATCCCCAGTAGATTCTGGAAGCTTGTTCCCTGTAGAGTACAGACGTCTCTCCCGAGCTTTATTCAGAGTTATTCCTCACAAGAGCTTATAACTGGGTTATCCTCAGCTAATTATCACGGAAGATCGCCCTCGGCAAGGTTCTTTCAATCCCCAGCGGAGTTTATCTTTGGTATCCCCAGCGGAGTTTATCATCATTATCCCCCAGCGGAATCCATCATTGAAGTCCTCAGCAGGCCTCTCATCAAAAACTTCAGCAAAGTATCTCTTCCAGAGAGCAAATCCCCGGCCGATCGTCAAGGATTTATTTTCCTAAGACGAAAATACATTCATAAACATTTCACGTTTTCATACATTTTGCTTACATACATGATAAAATGCATACAACACTATCTCGTGTTGAACATCATGACATCCTGCATATCATACATCATGACATTGCACACAATTTATGTTTTTGCCTTTTCAGGGAAAAGACAATCCCAAAGACAACTACCTTCAACTGTCACAATTCCAGATTCGATACCTGTATCTAGCCAGGGCACATATGAGAGTGATCATTTTCCAGACTCGATTCCTGTATCTAGCCAGGGCACGTCTGAGGAGTTCGAAGATTCGATTCCTGTATCCAGCCAGGGCATATCTAGCAACTACACCGATTGCAGATTCGACTCATGTATCCAGCCAGGGCATATCTGTTGACCACATTTCCAGACTCGATTCCTGTATCTAGCCAGGGCACGTCTGAAGAGTTCGAAGATTCGATTCCTGTATCCAGCCAGGGCATATCTAGCAACTACACCGATTGCAGATTCGACTCCTGTATCCAGCCAGGGCATATCTGTTGACCACATTTCCAGACTCGATTCCTGTATCTAGCCAGGGCACGTCTGAAGAGTTCGAAGATTCGATTCCTGTATCCAGCCAGGGCATATCTATTGACGACTATTTCCGGATTCGACTTCTGTATCCAGCCAGGGCACATCTGTGAACAACTGATTGTAGATTCGACACTTGTATCTAGCCAGGGCATATCTGCATGAGGAGATTAAAGATCAAACACCTGTAACAAGCCAGGAAAACATCTGTCTCTCTCAAATACATAAAGTTCTCGCTAAGGAATCTCTTATGCGATCAAAGCTTCCAAATGGCATCTATAAGCCCATTCCCGACATCACATTGCTGATACTCCGACATGCGAGTGCAAATTTCCGGGCACTCTAGTGTCCAATCTCCTTTTACCCTCGAGTCACGAAAGGCAAACTTGCCAATCTAACTCTTCAGGTTTAAGAAGATTGAACAGGGGCAACTGTTGTACCCCAAAATTTGCCCTCCCATTTCCTCAACATTTTCTCATCACAAGACCCTTGGAGCTCAAGATCCAGTTAGGGTTTCCTCTGCTCAAGACTTCTCCTTGCACTGTTGACCCAAATTAGGGTTTGTGTTTGCACAAAGATGTTTTGACCTAAAATGCCTAAGATGACTTTCATGCTTCATGTTGGACTCCCAAGTTTATCCATACCAAGTTTCAAGCCTTGATTCCAATCTTTGCCCAGTCAATTGGACAGTTGACCTAGAAATCAGTTGTATTGGGGAAAAAGTCAACTGTGGCCAATTGACAGTCAAATCTCATGAAAATTGACCCACATCAACATTATGAACTCACATATACCATTTGATCAAGTTTGGATCACAATTCTTCAAGAAATTTGATCAGATCATCAAAAGGGCAAAATGGTCATTTTTTGGGTTTTGACTGCACCAAGGCAATTTTTGACTGTTTGACCTAGCCAATGGCAAACCAAGCTCACATATGGACTCAAGGACCCCGTGGAATTATCTTGACATGCCCAACAAGTTCAAAAGATCCCAAGTACACAAGATTGACAGTTGAATTTCCCAGTCAATTGATCAATTTTGACTGTATACTGAAAAGTCAAACTTTGACTTTTTGGTCAAAATCAAGAGTCAAGATTCATTTTTCATCAAAACATGCCAAATCATGAAACTTGTTCACCAAGAAATCAAGAAATGCAAATTAGGGTTTGAAATGGGAATTTTTCATAACTTAGAATTTTTCTAAGTCATGGAAAACCCTAATTTTTTCCCAACTTTGCCCCACTTTCTCACCAAGATTAATTTGGATTCAAACAAAAGTCAAAACATGAAAGTTGTAGCTTGTTGCATAATCTACAACTTTGATTCACAAAGTTTCCCCAAACGAGGCTTGTATCTCAAGTTACAATTTTTTGAATAAGGGCACTAAACCATTCTTAACTTAGTGAAATTTTAACCTATTTTGGCAAGGTTTTCTACCTAACTTCAAGGCCATTTTCCATACACTTCCACTTGGAATTTCAAGTTACATTTCAAAGATGGATTGTAGTACACATTCCAAGATTTCCAAAATGTCCAAGAACTCATCAAACAACCTCATAACTTGAGAGAATCGAATTTCACAATATGGCAAAAACTCACTTTTGAATTGATCATGTACATGTTCATAACTTAGGCCATTTTCAAGTCAGCATAGTTTGTGCTACATTACAGGTCCTAAAACCCTTTGAAACTCAATAATTCAATGCAAAACCATTGTGCCAATATGTTGTTCTAAGCATTTGGACATTACATGGAGAATTAACCCTTAATTAGCAAAAACATTATTTCCATTTTGAAAAAGTAGAACTTTATGTCCATTTTGCAAATCCAAGTGGTACAGTCAAAATCTTCTAGGCACAAGTTATGAGACACATTTCACTGATCAAGGCCAAGGGTTGCAGCATGTTATGGGGGCCTGCATCAGTCTAGAACATCAACTTGCCTTTTGTTGCTTAAGAAAGAAGAAACATTGCATATCACATACCAACTCTCATATCAGCTTACAAACACTTAAGCAAACTTGTGAAACACATTCAAGAGATACCAACTGAGCTAGTACACGACCCTAACACCCCTCATACACTCCCATTCTCAGAATCACCTTCAAACTGCAAGAACAGGGCAGGGCCTACAGTTTGAGTGCCATCTTTCATTCCTCTCAAGCTTTCTTTCCCAGACCAGTTCACACACCTTCCATACCATCTATGCAAGCTAACCAAAACCTAAAACACGACCTGTAATCCCTCTAACCAGTTCCACCATTTTCAGTTTCTTGTTTTGCAGTTGAAGTTCTCTAGCACGATTCAAGAAGTTTCAAGATAAAGTAAAGCTTGGAATAGCATCCCTGGACCTCAAGGAAGCTATACCAATCATCACCTTGCACTGAAAGCTCCTCCATTGCCAGATAGAACTTCAACTGAACAGGTAAGTTTATGGATTCGTATCTCTCTTATTAGGCATTGTTAGCTTTAGGTTTGTGAAGAGAATATGTCACATTCATAGCCTTGAACATGCCCATGTAGTTAGATTTCATTTATATTATGTGTGCTGCAAGAATTTTGAGCCTGAACATTGATAAAAAGTTAGGTCAGAAATTGGGGGAGAGGAAATTCTCCCTCATCTTAGAGAGTTAAGACAAGTTTTTTATATCCATGAATTCGTCTCTTGATGCTGAACATGTTTGATGTTATGAGTTTTCATTAAAAAGTCCGGAATCAAGATGTTTGAATCAGGGAACCAGGCGCGCGTTTTTGACATTGTTTGGCCAGAGGTTGAAGAAAGGTCACCTGGGCTGGGCCTGTTTTTGTATTTCCTTTTCACACATTCTTTTTACTTCTGAACCCCCTAAGCCCATTTTCTTCATTTTAATGATTTTTTGACTTTTCTTTTTTTGGTTTGATTTATTTATTTTTCCTAATCATATAAAAAACATAAAAATAATTTTTTGTACCATTTTCCTATTTATTAGATATTTATTTGGTTAGACTAGTTATTTGAACATAAATAAGTAAATAGATATACTTTTATTTAAAAATGTTAAAATGGTGTAAATACATTTTTATTTTTATTTTATTTCATTTTATATTCTGAAAATATTTTATGTGAAATATACTTTTTTTATAAAAATTAAATATTATTATTTTGTGCCTATTTAAAATAGTTTGTAAATAATATAAATAAATACATATATATTAGTATACTTAGAATAAAATACCAAAAATATACATATTTTATTTTATTAATATTTAATACTAAAAATACATTTTTTACAAATATACTTCATTTTATTTTATTTTTGTACACAAATAATAAATATTGTATATATTGAATAAATAATACATTTATTTAATAGAATTAGGGTTTTGCCCTAAACATGAAAAACTCCAAAAAAAAACAATACTTTCCTTTTCTTTATTTTGACATGTAAAAATACCTTTTTTTTCATACATACAAAAACCATTTTTGGCATCTTGCACATTTGTTCTATTTTATTTAATTTATGCAAATTAATCATCTTGTAAATAATTCAATATTGGTGTAATAGTTTTAGGTTTAAATTCCTTGTCAAAATCCCCATTTGAACATTTGTACCCCCCTTCCCATATATGGTTTTGTAATAGCTTAGTAAATTTATTTTCGCACTTTATTGCTTTCTAATTATACCATGTTAGAATTAGGGTTTGTATGCGAAAAATAACGAAAAATAGTTTTGACCTAATTTTAAGATAAACAAGCATGAAAATGGACACACAAATCACACTTGCACCCCCTAGGGTATTCCACTTGTTGCCTTTTAAAATTGGGCCATATTGCATGTTAGGTCTCTTTGGGCAAAATAAACAATCAAATGATCATAGTCCCTCGATGACATTTTCAAAATATTGCCTAAACAAATGATCAAGTCCCTTAAGGAAAATTGCCCAAATATACTTGACACCGTTGCAATTATGGTCTAAACGATGACCCGCGCCCGTCCCTTTCACATCCTAACATGAGATTGTCCATCAAATACAATGGTGGAACAAACTTGTTAAAAGGGTTAAAACATAGCAATAATCTTTGAGAAATTTAGATAACCCCTTAGTTACTTGAATCAAACTTGCAAAAACAAAAACACTTGCCTATTTTCTAAAACACACCTCACAACACTTTCAAAACAACTTTCAAAAAAACAAATGAAAACCTTTTCAAAAGACATACATCTTTGTATACATCCCCACATGGATCATTACAAAGGTTGCCACCACATTGGCTTCTTTTTAAAACATTTTCAAACCCACACACACAAGCACCATTTCAAACAATTGAAAACAAAAGGCAAGTGATCTAAGCAAGTAACTAAGAGCCCATGGATAACCATGGATAGAAAGGGTGCTAATACCTTCCCTTTCTATAATCTACTCCCCGAACCCAAGAAAAATCTCAAAGGTTTTTGCTGTGCTTTTTAAACCTTTCCTTAGGATAAAATAAAAAGTCGGTGGCGACTCTTGCTCAACCGAAACATTTGCGAAAACAAACGCAAAACCATAGTCAGTTCTCCCACCGTATCACAGAACTGGCGACTCTGCTGGGGACATTTTTAAAAGTGGAGTAACCTTAGGGCTTAGATCACCTTTGTTTTCAATTGTTTGCCTTGTTTGCTTTTATATTTGTGGGCTTTGCATCGGAGTTTCATAGATCCTAACCCGGATCTGGGAAAATACCCCTTTTAGGTAGCATAATCTGTGAGGGACCTGTCCGGCGTAGACCGACATGGGTGAAGTAGTGGCTACATTGGTGTGGCACCTTGGTCTGTACCTATATCCCTTGTGTTGCAACGGGGAGAATATAGGTCTTCTAAGGAGTCATTAAACACCAACCAACCTTAGAACCCTAAATTGACCAACTTGGCCATTAGGACAGTAGCAGTATGCTACACTCATTGAGGCTAAACTCTCGAGATGGTTCTGGCCGCAAGAAAATATTGCGATGCTGGAGTTATGACCGATTGAGGGTAGCCAATGATTTGAGATCCTTTAGAACCCAGTTACTTTTGATAGGACAGGTTTTAACCAACAAAACTAAAAGAGGGTAACACCTAAACTTCATGCTGGCCTGAAACCTAAGGGTGTCTTGTGTGACTTGTGTGCCTTATCATGTTTGCCTGTGTGGATACTTGTGGTGTGCTTCATCATAGCATCATGCCATCATACCATTGCATGCATCCTGTATAAAGGACTAACCCATTTCAAAGACAAAAAAGTTTCATCTTTGCTCTGTTTTGTAGGACATCATGATGCCCGTGCGTAGGAATACTATCCGGCTCAACTTTGTTCAACCACCAACTTTGCTCAAGGATTTGGTTGGTAGGATTCCAAACACTTCTTCTTTCATCAACAGACATGGTTCTCTCCTTGGCTTGATCACTGCAAAATGGGACCAACAACTGATAAGTGTTCTGACCCAGTTTTATGACCCCCTGTATCATTGTTTCACCTTTCAAGACTTCCAGCTGGTTCCTACCCTGGAAGAATTCTCTTATTTGCTTGGGATCCCTGTCTTGGAGCAAACTCCATTCACTGGTTTGGAAAAGACTCCTAGGCCTGAAGAGGTTGCTGCAGTTCTCCCCTTGACCAAAGAAGAGGTATTGGCTAACTGGGAAACTAGGAGTGGAGTTAAGGGCTTTTTGGTCAAATTTCTGGTTGGCAAGGCTAATGATTTCTGGAATGACTTGGACTTCAAGGCGTACGAGGATATTCTGGCTCTTTTGATCTATGGTCTGGTATTGTTTCCCAATCCTGACACCTTTATCAGTATCCATGTCATAAGGATCTTCATGTCTCGGAATCATGTACCCACTCTTTTGGGTGATATCCTGCAACAACTCTATGCTCGTACCGCTCGAAAACGGGGAACTCCGTGGTGTTGTGCTCCTTTGCTAGTGAGGTGGTTTATTTCGCACCTTCCTAAGTTCGTGCTGAAGAATGAAGAAGGAGAAGGTTGGGCTCGGAGGTTAATGACTCTCACAGATAATGAAATCACTTGGACTCTCAGAGGTTTGGATGAGGTAGCTGTTATTGACCGCTGCGGAGAATACCCTAATGTTCCGTTGATTGGTATCCAAGGAGGAATCTCTTACAATCCATGCTTAGCTCTCTGTCAGTTTGGAAGAGCCAGGGGAGTTGGGCCTCATGAAATGTTGGTTCCTCACTTCCATTTTGAGTTTCAGGCAGACAGTGACAAACTACGCCATGGGTTCATTAAAGCTTGGGGCAGAATTCACAAAGCTGACCCACATGAGTTGGGACCAAAGACCTCTCTACCATTGGAACCCTATTGCAAATGGGTCCGCATCCGTGCTTAGAGGTTAGGTATGTCGTACGAAGCTGTCAGACCTGTCATTCTTGAGTCTCCTGATGAAGATGGGGTTCCTCCAACTGTCCTCCCTCCTCAGATACCTACTGATTTTGATACAATGAAAAGATCTTGGGCGCAACTAAAGGAAGAACGGGATTTCTATCGGGAAAAGTTCAACGAGCAGGAACAGAAAGTCCAGAGGCTGACTAAGCAATTGGAGGAAGAGCGGGTCCTGAACAACTACATCAACACTGAGAAGAGGAGGCCATGGGAGCACTGATGGGCTTTGGATATTTCCTTTTATAGCTTTTATTTCCTTTCCAGTATTTTTCATTCCTGTAATGCCTAAGGGCAAGTTGTTGAACAATTGAAATTTTAATCTAATGAAGTGTGTTTCCCTTTTTGTCTACAAAGTTGAATCTTGTTTGTCTTTGAAAACATAAAACATACGCATCTCATTGCACCATATGCATAACAGGTACCCTATTTCACAGGTTGCTTAATCTCCTTCTCTGTTTATTTTGAACAGTCATCATGAATCCAGACTCCTCCATTGAGCAAGCAATCAAGGCCCTTTAGGCCGAAAGTGCACAGTTTCAAGAGATGGTCCTAAGTCTGGCCCAAGGTCAGCAAGAGTTGAAGGCTATACTCCTGAAGAAGAAGAAGAAAAAGAGGACTGCATTATTCAACACTGGACGTAGATTTGGGAACACACTCCATAATGAAGCTGAACCAACTACTTCTTCTGCTGAGAAAAACAGTCCCCAAGGGGGAGGAGCTCCTAGTCCCGCAGTCTCTGACAACGAGACGGACTATAATGACAAACAATACCCACCTGTTGCTGACAGATACAAGCAATTGGAGGACCGCTTGAGCGCCATGGAGATTCAGAATGTGCCGGGGTTGGATTTCGGAGATTTGGGGTTATCTTCTGGGGTAGTAATTCCACACAAGTTTAAGGCGCCTGCCTTCGCCAAATATGATGGGGTCTCCTGCCCAAAGCTGCATCTAAGATCGTACGTAAGGAAGATCCAACCTTACACGGCGGATAAGAACCTTTGGATTCACTTCTTCCAAGATAGCCTTTCGGGGTCACAGCTTGAATGGTTCTACCAACTAGATGGAACTAGCATCCGACACTGGGAAGATTTGGCAACCGCATTCTACAGACAATATCAATACAATTCTGATCTCGCTCTTACGCGTACCCAACTTCAGGGTATGTCTCTAGGAACGGGTGAAGGGTTCAAAGAATATGCACAAAAATGGAGAGATTTGGCTGGCAGGGTGCAGCCTCCATTGAATGATCGTGAGCTGGTTGATATGTTCCTAGGGACTTTGTCTGGTCCATTTTTCAATCATTTGGTTGGTAACTCCTCCGCTGGGTTTACGGATTTGATTCTGACGGGAGAAAGAATTGAAGTTGGCATCAGGTCAGGAAAGATACAAAAAGCTGCCTCCACAAGTACTGAGAAAAGGCCTTTCAAGAAAGAAGCAAGTGTCTTCTATGGTCCTAGAAGACAAGTCAAGCCCGAAAGTCGCCAAGTCGTCAATGCTTTGGTCATTTCAAAACCTGTTGCTGCTCCTTAGCAGTACAATCAACAAAGAGGTGAAAGGCCCAAGAGGCAGTATACTCGGCTGAGTATGACCTTATCTCAAATTTTACCCCAACTGTTATCAACCAACTTGGTGACCATCAAAGAAGCTCCTAAGGTCGTCAACACTGCGTCTCCTAAGTATAACCCAAATGCCCGGTGTGCTTATCATTCTGATAGTCCCGGGCACACTACTGATGATTGTTGGGCCTTGAGAAACAAAGTGCAAGATCTTATCGACGCGAAGGAAATTCAGTTTGAAGCGCCTGAGAGACCGAATGTTGTAACTGCTCCTATGCCCCAGCATAGAGTAAATGCCATTGAGGAAGAGTTGTATGCTGTTTCGGTGAATGATGTTGCTACCCCTCTTTTAACTGTTAAGAGGAACTTACTGCTAGCCGGTTTATTTCCGGGTTGTAGTAAGGGTTGCCTCCTGTGTGTTGTTATCCCTACCGGTTGTCCACTGCTGAAATCAGGCATCCAAAGCCTGATGGATAGCAAGGAAATTATGTTCAAGAAAACTGTTGTTCCGTTTGTTTCCGTTGAAGAAATATCTGTTGTCACAATTTACAATCCTGCCAAAGCTCCCGTGAAGAAACCAGTCCAAATTATGTCTGTTGCACCCATTACTATTACTGTTCCGGGACCTCTCCCCTACGAGTATGATAAGGCGGTCCCATGGCATTATGGGGCCGATGTGTATGTGCTTGGGGTGAAGCAGGAGTTCAACACCAATACCAGTATCAGTAACATCACTGGTCCCGCCAAGATTACCCGCAGTGGCAGGCTCTTCTCGCCTGACATTACACCGCCAGTTATCTGAAAACCTCTCACCATCACACCCGCAAGTGTGCATGTTCCAATTCAAGTTCCTATGTCTACTACTGCCGCCGAGTCCTCTGATACTCGGGGCAAAGAAGTTGCTACCGATTTGCCGGCCAGGACGGAGGCGCCAAAAAAGACTGCTGTAGAAGCCTCCCAACAAGAAATGGAGGAAATTCTTAAAATCATCAAAAAGAGTGACTTTAACGTTGTTGAACAGTTGTGGCATACCCCCTCCAAAATCTCTATGCTATCATTGCTGCTATGCTCAGAGGCCCATGCAAAAGCCCTGATTTCATTTCTGAAAACGGCCCATGTGCCGCAAGAGACCTCCGCGGATCAATTCACCGACTGTGTGGCTAATTTGACGGCTGACAATGGCTTAGGGTTCTCGGATGCTGACCTTACCGCCAAAGGGAAAAATCACAATGATGCCCTGCACGTCTCTATAGAGTGCAGGGGCACTACTCTCGCACACGTGTTGGTGGATACCGGTTCTTCCCTGAATGTTTTGCCCAAGAAGGCATTGGATCGTCTGGATTGTGAGGGTTTGGAGCTGAAACCTAATAACATCATTGTTAGAGCCTTCGACGGTTCTAAGAGGATGGTACACGGTGAGGTAGACATTCCTATTCGTGTGGGCTCCCAGGTTTTCGACTCAACGTTCTATGTAATGGATATTCGTCCATCTTACTCCTGCTTGTTGGGTCGACCCTGGATTCACAAAGCTGGGGCAGTAACCTCCACTCTACACCAAAAGCTCAAATACCCTGTCAAAGGGAAGATTGTTACTGTGCAGGGTGAGGAGGAATACATGGTTAGTCACTTGAATTCATTCCGGTATATCGAGATGGATGGGGAGTTTATTGAAACCCCCTTTCAGCATTTTGAGGAAGTACCTCCAATTTTGGCATCAGCTGAAGCAGTGGTTGAAGAAGACTTTCCGTTGAAGATGGCGTCCTTAAAGGATGCCCGGGCTGTAATCGAGAAAGGCAATTGTGCAAACTGGGGTCAGCTTCCTGACTTCACTAAAAAGAATGACAAGTTTGGGCTGGGCTTTACTGCAGAGGCTCAGAGGGCTGTGCGCAAGGAAAAGATCAGAAAGGCTCTAGTGTTTATCACCAGTCCAAGGGTGAATGCTATTGAGGAAGATGTAGAGGAAGCAGAGTTTGACAGTTGGATCTACCCGACTACCAGCAACGGACCAAGCAACTGGACGGCAAAGGATTTTACACCTATCACATTTGTCACGCAGTAATTATTTCTTTTGATTTTCAATTTGTAACAAACAATATGTTAAAACTTTGTTGGCTCGGTGTCCTACCCGGGGCATCGTGGCTCCATTTGTGAGGGCTTTCTGTATGACATTTTCATATATCATCAATCAAAACATTGGACGTTTGTTGCATTTCAAATCTTGTGCTCTTTTCTTTCTGTGTTATATATTGCAAAACAGCTATATTTACACACACTCACTTATACAGGTTTCAATCCACTCTGGATCTCACTGGTAACAGCTCTGCTACCGCCAGTTATGACTTCGAGAATCCGATCAACTTGGCCGAAGACGAAGGTGAAGATGATTGTGAGGTGCCTGGTGAACTCGCAAGACTGCTACTCCAGGAAGAGAGGGCTATTCAACCACATGAAGAGCCGGTGGAAACAATTAACCTGGGTACGGAGACAAATAGGAAAGAGGTCAAGATTGGGGCTAATCTAGAGCTCAGCGTGAAGCAACGATTGATCCAGATGCTACATGATTACATGGAGGTCTTTGCTTGGTCATACGAAGATATGCCTGGTTTGGATGCCGACATTGTAGTTCATCACCTGCCAACCAAGGAAGACTGCCCTCCGGTAAAGCAAAAGGTTCGCCGCATGCGTCCAGAGATGTCTGAAAAGATCAAGGCTGAGGTTATGAAGCAATTCGATGCCGGATTTCTAGCAGTAACTTCTTACCCTCAGTGGGTTGCCAATGTGGTGCCAGTGCCGAAGAAGGACGGTAAAGTCAGAATGTGTGTTGACTACAGGGATTTAAACAGGGCAAGCCCCAAGGATGACTTCCCCTTACCTCACATCGACGTTCTTGTTGACAATACTGCCCAACACAAGGTTTTCTCCTTCATGGATGGTTTTTCAGGGTATAATCAGATCAAGATGGCTCCGGAGGATATGGAGAAGACTACCTTTGTGACTCAGTGGGGCACCTTCTGTTACAAAGTTATGCCATTCGGATTGAAAAATGCTGGGGCAACCTATCAACGTGCCATGGTTGCTTTATTTCATGATATGATCCATCATGAGATTAAGGTATACGTTGATGACATGATTGCAAGGTCCCAAACTGAGGAGGAGCACCTTGATCATCTGAGGAAACTGTTTGACCGACTAAAGTTATACAAGCTGAGGTTGAATCCCAACAAATGCACCTTTGGGGTGAGGTCCGGAAAGTTACTAGGTTTCATTATAAGTGATAAAGGTATTCAGGTGGACCCTGCCAAGGTAAAAGCCATACAAGAGATGCCAACTCCAAAGACAGAGAAGGAAGTCAGAGGCTTCTTGGGACGACTGAATTACATTGCCCGATTCATCTCACATCTAACTGCTACTTGTGAGCCAATCTTCAAATTACTGAAGAAAGATCAAGTAGTACGTTGGAACGATGAATGTCAGGCTGCTTTTGAAAAGATAAAGGAGTACCTCCAAGAGCCACCCATCCTTATGCCACCAGTGGAAGGAAGACCTCTGATACTATACTTGACAGTACTTGACAATTCAATGGGGTGTGTGCTGGGGCAGCATGACGAGTCTGGCCGAAAAGAGCACGCTATTTATTACTTGAGCAAAAAGTTTACCGACTGTGAGTCTCGTTACTCACTGCTTGAGAAAACTTGTTGTGCTCTAGTATGGGCTGCTCGCCGGCTGAGACAGTATATGCTGACTCACACTACTCTATTGATTTCAAAGATGGATCCCATCAAGTACATATTTGAAAAGCCCGCTCTGT
This sequence comes from Vicia faba, assembly GCA_948472305.1. Taxonomy (NCBI): domain Eukaryota; kingdom Viridiplantae; phylum Streptophyta; class Magnoliopsida; order Fabales; family Fabaceae; genus Vicia; species Vicia faba. The sequence goes on along the minus strand of OX451739.1, from coordinate 507,641,606 downwards.
CTGGAAGAATAGCGAGATGGCAAATGATCTTAACAGAATATGATATCCAGTATACAACTCAGAAAGCAATTAAAGGAAGTGTACTGGCAGATCATTTGGCACACCAACCTGTGGACGACTACCAATCCTTGAACTTTGATTTTCCGGACGAAGACATCATGGTGGTAACTGACTGTGAAGTACCTGGACCGGATGAAGGACCTGAGGAAGGATACCGATGGTCTATGCATTTTGACGGAGCCTCCAATGCTTTGGGTAACGGCGTCGGCGCTGTAATCATATCTCCCAAAGGAACTCATACTCCACTCACCGCCCGATTGTGTTTCAACTGCACCAACAACATGGTAGAATATGAGGCATGTATCATGGGTCTACAAGCTGCAATCGATTTAAGGATCAAATTTCTGAGCGTCTTCGGAGATTCCGCTCTCGTGATCAATCAGATCAAAGGCGAGTGGGATACGAAACACCCAAATCTTATTCCTTACAAGGAGTATGTGTCAAACTTGCTTCCCCACTTTGAAGAGATAACTTTTGAACATTTCCCAAGAGAGGAGAATCAGCTAGCGGACGCACTAGCTACGATGTCTTCAATGTTCAAAGTTAAATGGGACAATGAGGCTCCCCGGATCATTATCTGGAAGTTGGAAGAACCGGCATACTGCTGCGATCTCGAGGCCGAGAAGGTAACTGAAAAACCCTGGTATCATGAGGTGAAGAGGTACTTGGAAGCTCAGGAGTACCCTGAAGGTGCATCTGTCAATGATAAGAAGTTCATGAGGAGGTTTGCGGCAAAATTCTTCCTCAGCAACGGCATCCTCTACAAATGGAATCATGATTCAACTCTACTACGTTGTGTGGATAAGGCTGAAGCAGAGAAAATCATGATAGAACTGCATGAAGGTACATTTGGGACACATTCTAGTGGACACACCATGGCAAAGAAAATCCTTCGAGCAGGGTATTTCTGGTCCACAATGGAAGCCGATTGTTACCAACATTCTCGAACTTGTCATAAATGCCAGATATATGCTGACAAGGTGCATATTCCTCCCGTTCCTCTGAACATCCTAACGGAACCTTGGCCTTTTGCAATGTGGGGCATTGATATGATCGGTGAGATCCGACCGACGGCATCCAATGGGCATCGCTTCATCTTGGTGGCAATCGATTACTTCACGAAGTGGGTTGAGGCAGCTTCCTACGCAACGGTAACCAAGAGCGCCGTGGCACGTTTCATCCGGCACAATCTGATCTGTCGATATGGCGTCCCGGAAAGAATCATTACGGACAATGGTACCAATCTCAATAACAAAATGATCACTGAACTCTGTGAAAAATTCAAGATACAGCACCACAATTCTTCTCCCTACCGGCCGAAGATGAATGGGGCTGTATAAGCGGCGAATAAGAATATCAAGAAAATTGTGCAGAAGATGACAGTGACCTATAAAGATAGGCACGACATGTTACCGTTCGCTCTTCATGGGTACCGTACCTCAGCAAGGACATCAACCGGGGCAACTCCTTTCTCCTTGGTCTATGGCATGGAGGCAGTCTTGCCAATTGAAGTTCAGATACCCTCTCTCCGGATAATGAAGGATGTAGACTTGAATGAAGATGACTGGATCCAGACTCGACTTGATCAATTAAACCTGATCGACGAGAAGAGACTCACCGCTATCTGTCATGGTCAGACGTATCAAAAACGGATGATCAGGGCATTTAACAAGAAAGTCAGACCACAAGAGTATCAAGTTGGGGACCTGGTAATCAAACGCATCATCCTTCCTCAAAGTGATCCCCGGGGCAAATGGACCCCTACATACGAAGGGCCATTTGTGGTTAAACATGTGTTCTCAGGAGGAGCCATGATCCTAACCACCATGGATGGTGACGACCTTCCTCACCCCGCCAATGCAGACATAGTGAAAAGATACTACGCATGAATAAAAGACCCGCTAGGTTGACATACCTAGGCAAAAATAAGGGCTTCCCGGCGAACCAAAAGGGTTCGGGAAAAAATAAGGGCTTCCCGGCGAACCAAAAGGGTATGGGCAAAAATAAGGGATGAAATGAAAAAATCTGTACACCCGGCAAGTCGAAAACCTGAAAAGGCGGCTTGGGCAAAAATGGGTATCCCGGTGGACTGAAAACCCGAAAGGGCGGTCCAGGCAAAAGTTAGGGATAAAACGTAACACTATGTCTCATTGGATCACCTTGCATCCGGAATTCGGCGTCAACCATCTGGCTCAGATCTCGACATCGATCAATCAGCTTCATCTTCAACCTAGCAGCAAAGTGATGAGACGCTTGAAGGCATCAAGGCGATAGCAGAGTTGGAACCCAGTGGGATTGTTCACATAGCTGTTTTGTTTCTTTTCAAAATTGTAAATTCTATGTTATTCGGCGGCGTCCTCTTACTAGGATGTCAGCCTCTTGTACAAAAAACGCCTATTCACAGGCAAAATTCAAATCAATACAAATTCACTTGTCCATACAAATTGCCATTGTTTTTTCCTTTTTCTGTTTTGTCTTGCGAAGAACGTCCAATGTTCGTTTTTGATATATGCATTTGACATAAAATTGCTGATTCATAAATATTTGCATATGAAATAAAAGATTAATTACAGGTGACATCAGAAACAGGGACGATGTGAAGTTGTCTGATGCAGTCTGGTTGCTTTGTCCGCCAGGATACCAAGGTAATTCGACTGAAGATTGTGACCAAATCATCTCAACTCCCCGCTGAGTAAGACAAGATTCAGCATTACTTTCCCCGAAGCAGGGTTGGTCCCCCGTCGATCCTGAAAAGATACGACATTCCCCGGCCAAATATCAGTACCCCAGTGCAATTCCAAAAGTTTCCCCAGGAAAGTGGAATTCTCATCCCCAGCAGGTTTTAAAGCTTATCCCCAGTAGATTCTGGAAGCTTGTTCCCTGCAGAGTACGGACGTCTCTCCCGAGCTTTATTCAGAGTTATTCCTCACAAGGGCTTATAACTGGGTTATCCTCAGCTAATTATCATGGAAGATCGCCCTCGGCAAGGTTCTTTCAATCCCCAACGGAGTTTATCTTTGGTATCCCCAGTGGAGTTTATCATCATTATCCCCCAGCGGAATCCATCATTGAAGTCCTCAGCAGGCCTCTCATCAAAAACTTCAGCAAAGTATCTCTTCCAGAGAGCAAATCCCCGGCCGATCGTCAAGGATTTATTTTCCTAAGACGAAAATACATTCATAAACATTTCACGTTTTCATACATTTTGCTTACATACATGATAAAATGCATACAACACTATCTCGTGTTGAACATCATGACATCCTGCATATCATACATCGTGACATTGCACACAATTTATGTTTTTGCCTTTTCAGGGAAAAGACAATCCCAAAGACAACTACCTTCAACTATCACAATTCCAGATTCGATACTTGTATCTAGCCAGGGCACATCTGAGAGTGATCAGTTTCCAGACTCGATTCCTGTATCTAGCCAGAGCACGTTTGAGGAGTTCGAAGATTCGATTCCTGTATCCAGCCAGGGCATATCTAGCAACTACACCGATTGCAGATTCGACTCCTGTATCCAGCCAGGGTATATTTGTTGACCACATTTCCAGACTCGATTCCTGTATCTAGCCAGGGCACGTCTGAAGAGTTCGAAGATTCGATTCCTGTATCCAGCCAGGGCATATCTAGCAACTACACCGATTGCAGATTCGACTCCTGTATCCAGCCAGGGCATATCTGTTGACCACATTTCCAGACTCGATTCCTGTATCTAGCCAGGGCACGTCTGAAGAGTTCGAAGATTCGATTCCTGTATCCAGCCAGGGCATATCTATTGACGACTATTTCCGGATTCGACTCCTGTATCCAGCCAGGGCACATCTGTGAACAACTGATTGTAGATTTGACACCTGTATCTAGCCAGGGCATATCTGCATGAGGAGATTGAAGATCAAACACCTGTAACAAGCCAGGAAAACATCTGTCTCTCTCAAATACATAAAGTTCTCGCTAAGGAATCTCTTATGCGATCAACGCTTCCAAATGGCATCTATAAGGCCATTCCCGACATCACATTGCTGATACTCCGACATGCGAGTGCAAATTTCCGGGCACTCTAGTGTCCAATCTCCTTTTACCCTCGAGTCACGAAAGGCAAACTTGCCAATCTAACTCTTCAGGTTCAAGAAGATTGAACAGGGGCAACTGTTGTACCCCAAAATTTGCCCTCCCATTTCCTCAACATTTTCTCATCACAAGACCCTTGGAGCTCAAGATCCAGTTAGGGTTTCCTCTGCTCAAGACTTCTCCTTGCACTGTTGACCCAAATTAGGGTTTGTGTTTGCACAAAGATGTTTTGACCTAAAATGCCTAATATGACTTTCATGCTTCATGTTGGACTCCCAAGTTTATCCATACCAAGTTTCAAGCCTTGATTCCAATCTTTGCCCAGTCAATTGGACAGTTGACCTAGAAATCAGCTGTATTGGGGAAAAAGTCAACTGTGGCCAATTGACAGTCAAATCTCATGAAAATTGACCCACATCAACATTATGAACTCACATAGACCATTTGATCAAGTTTGGATCACAATTCCTCAAGAAATTTGATCAGATCATCAAAAGGGCAAAATGGTCATTTTTTGGGTTTTGACTGCACCAAGGCAATTTTTGACTGTTTGACCTAGCCAATGGCAAACCAAGCTCACATATGGACTCAAGGACCCCATGGAATTATCTTGACATGCCCAACAAGTTCAAAAGATCCCAAGTACACAAGATTGACAGTTGAATTTCTCAGTCAATTGATCAATTTTGACTGTATACTGAAAAGTCAAACTTTGACTTTTTGGTCAAAATCAAGAGTCAAGATTCATTTTTCATCAAAACATGCCAAATCATGAAACTTGTTCACCAAGAAATCAAGAAATGCAAATTAGGGTTTGAAATGGGAATTTTTCATAACTTAGAATTTTTCTAAGTCATGGAAAACCCTAATTTTTTCCCAACTTTGCCCCACTTTCTCACCAAGATTCATTTGGATTCAAACAAAAGTCAAAACATGAAAGTTGTAGCTTGTTGCATAAACTACAACTTTGATTCACAAAGTTTCCCCAAATGAGGCTTGTATCTCAAGTTACAATTTTTTTAATAAGGGCACTAAACCATTCTTAACTTAGTGAAATTTTAACCTATTTTGGCAAGGTTTTCTACCTAACTTCAAGGCCATTTTCCATACACTTCCACTTGGAATTTCAAGTCGCATTTCAAATATGGATTGTAGTACACATTCCAAGCTTTCCAAAATGTCCAAGAACTCATCAAACAACCTCATAACTTGAGAGAATCGAATTTCACAATATGGCAAAAACTCACTTTTGAATTGATCATGTACATGTTCATAACTTAGGCCATTTTCAAGTCAGTATAGTTTGTGCTACATTACAGGTCCTAAAACCCTTTGACACTCAATAATTCAATGCAAAACCATTGTGCCAAGATGTTTTTCTAAGCATTTGGACATTACATGGAGAATTAACCCTTAATTAGAAAAAGCATTATTTCCATTTTGAAAAAGTAGAACTTTATGTCCATTTTGCAAATCCAAGTGGTACAATCAAAATCTTCTAGGCACAAGTTATGAGACACATTGCACTGATTAAGGCCAAGGGTTGCAGCATGTTATGGGGGCCTGCATCAGTCTAGAACATCAACTTGCCTTTTGTTGCTTAAGAAAGAAGAAACATTGCATATCACATACCAACTCTCATATCAACTTACAAACACTTAAGCAAACTTGTGAAACACATTCAAGAGATACCAACTGAGCTAGTACACGACCCTAACATCCCTCATACACTCCCATTCTCAGAATCACCTTCAAACTGCAAGAACAGGGCAGGGCCTGCAGTTTGAGTGCCATCTTTCATTCCTCTCAAGCTTTCTTGCCCAGACCAGTTCACACACCTTCCATACCATCTATGCAAGCTAACCAAAACCTAAAACACGACCTGTAATCCCTCTAACCAGTTCTACCATTTTCAGTTTCTTGTTTTGCAGTTGAAGTTCTCTAGCACGATTCAAGAAGTTTCAAGACAAAGTAAAGCTTGGAATAGCATCCCTGGACCTCAAGGAAGCTATACCAATCATCACCTTGCACTGAAAGCTCCTCCATTGCCAGATAGAACTTCAACTGAACAGGTAAGTTTATGGATTCGTATCTCTCTTATTAGGCATTGCTAGCTTTAGGTTTGTGAAGAGAATATGTCACATTCATAGCCTTGAACATGCCCATGTAGTTAGATTTCATTTATATTATGTGTGCTGCAAGAATTTTGAGCCTGAACATTGATAAAAAGTTAGGTCAGAAATTGGGGGAGAGGAAATTCTCCCTCATCTTAGAGAGTTAAGACAAGTTTTTTATATCCATGAATTCGTCTCTTGATGCTGAACATGTTTGATGTTATGAGTTTTCATTAAAAAGCCAGGAATCAAGATGTTTGAATCAGGGAACCAGGTGCGCATTTTTGACATTGTTTGGCCAGAGGTTGAAGAAAGGTCACCTGGGCTGGGCCTGTTTTTGTATTTCCTTTTCACACATTCTTTTTACTTCTGAACCCCCTAAGCCCATTTTCTTCATTTTAATGATTTTTTGACTTTTCTTTTTTTGGTTTGATTTATTTATTTTTCCTAATCATATAAAAAACATAAAAATAATTTTTTGTACCATTTTCCTATTTATTTGATATTTATTTGGTTAGACTAGTTATTTGAACATAAATAAGTAAATAGATATACTTTTATTTAAAAATGTTAAAATGGTGTAAATACATTTTTATTTTTATTTTATTTCATTTTATATTCTGAAAATATTTTATGTGAAATATACTTTTTTTATAAAAATTAAATATTATTATTTTGTGCCTATTTAAAATAGTTTGTAAATAATATAAATAAATACATATATATTAGTATACTTAGAATAAAATACCAAAAATATACATATTTTATTTTATTAATATTTAATACTAAAAATACATTTTTTACAAATATACTTCATTTTATTTTATTTTTGTACACAAATAATAAATATTGTATATATTGAATAAATAATACATTTATTTAATAGAATTAGGGTTTTGCCCTAAACATGAAAAACTCCAAAAAAAAACAATACTTTCCTTTTCTTTATTTTGACATGTAAAAATACCTTTTTTTTCATACATACAAAAACCATTTTTGGCATCTTGCACATTTGTTCTATTTTATTTAATTTATGCAAATTAATCACCTTGTAAATAATTCAATATTGGTGTAATAGTTTTAGGTTTAAATTCCTTGTCAAAATCCCCATTTGAACATTTGTACCCCCCTTCCCATATATGGTTTTGTAATAGCTTAGTAAATTTATTTTCGCACTTTATTGCTTTCTAATTATACCATGTTAGAATTAGGGTTTGTATGCGAAAAATAACGAAAAATAGTTTTGACCTAATTTTAATATAAACAAGCATGAAAATGGACACACAAATCACACTTGCACCCCCTAGGGTATTCCACTTGTTGCCTTTTAAAATTGGGCCATATTGCATGTTAGGTCTCTTTGGGCAAAATAAACAATCAAATGATCATAGTCCCTCGATGACATTTTCAAAATATTGCCTAAACAAATGATCAAGTCCCTTAAGAAAAATTGCCCAAAGATACTTGACACCGTTGCAATTATGGTCTAAACGATGACCCGCGCCGGTCCTTTTCACATCCTAACATGAGATTGTCCACCAAATACAATGGTGGAACAAACTTGTTAAAAGGGTTAAAACATAGCAATAATCTTTGAGAAATTTAGATAACCCCTTAGTTACTTGAATCAAACTTGCAAAAACAAAAACACTTGCCTATTTTCTAAAACACACCTCACAACACTTTCAAAACAACTTTCAAAAAAATAAATGAAAACCTTTTCAAAAGACATACATCTTTGTATACATCCCCACATGGATCATTACAAAGGTTGCCACCACATTGGCTTCTTTTCAAAACATTTTCAAACCCACACACACAAGCACCATTTCAAACAATTGAAAACAAAAGGCAAGTGATCTAAGCAAGTAACTAAGAGCCCATGGATAACCATGGATAGAAAGGGTGCTAATACCTTCCCTTTCTATAATCTACTCCCCGAACCCAAGAAAAATCTCAAAGGTTTTTGCTGTGCTTTTTAAACCTTTCCTTAGGATAAAATAAAAAGTCGGTGGCGACTCTTGCTCAACCGAAACATTTGCGAAAACAAACGCAAAACCATAGTCAGTTCTCCCACCGTATCACAACAGTGATATAGGCTTATGGCCAATGTTGTTTCTTGTTGATGTTGTTGTCATGAATTGTTGTTAATCACGTTGATAACGTTGTAGGCCTATGGCTAGTGAAGTAGTGATATAGGCGTATTCCTCATGAAGTGTTTAATGATATTGTTGTATGTGTTGTACATTCATACATTTGCATTTGTGAAGGCTTGTATTGGCAGAAATTGTGAAGGCCTGTATTGGAGGATTTTGTGAAGGCCTATATTGGCAAAATGAATCGTGAAGAAGGCTTATGCCTTGTGCCTCTATTAATTGGCAATTAGTGAAGAGGGATGAAGCCTTGTTGGTACCATATGCATATGTATAATTTTGTCGCATTCAAATTGAATTTTGAATCGCTAATGATATTTGTGAAGGTTTATTGATTGTTGTGTGTTGTTGAGAAGCGATGAAATTCATAATGTTTTTGTCTAATATATTAATTATCATAATCTTATTTATATTATTTTATATCTCACCCCTTTATTTGTTTCGTTGTTGCCTTTATACTGGTAACGTGCAAGTAACGAGGAGTAGAGACTTAGTAGCTTGTTGGTGTCGTTGCTCTGATACGTAGCACTCGGGGGGATGAATTCTTATTTGATTTTTTGATGTTTTCAGTTTAATCCAAGTTGTTATTTTAAGAAGTTATTTTCTTTGAATTAAGTTGTTTAAAAGATGTTATGTTTCTTTTGAAGTTTTAAAGTTGTGGATCCGCTGCGTATTTATGGAATGAAGTTGAAATATTTTGGAAGACTAATTAATTGTTATAAGTTCTTTGGATTAATGTATCTATTATGATATGTTTTTATGTTGTTGGTTTTTGAAATGGGAATGTAATGCCTCATGTTTGCGAAAATTTTGGCACTCTAATTTTAATATAATTGTGGGGTCGATTTGGGGTGTTACACAAGGATTTTTCGTGTGTCTTTGTATGAGAATGAATGGGAATATATAGGACAAATTTGGTCAAAGATATGGGCTTGGTCTCTGTGTAAGAAAAGCCTATATTTTATCTTATTTATGTTTGAAAATATTAATGAATAAATCAAAATAATTAAAATAAAATAGTTCAAGGGGTGAATGAACAAGGTTTTGGGTGTATAAGGAGCATAGAGTACGTTTAGACTCTGAAATAATGGCCCACTAGCCCAAAATATCAAGTTTGCCCAATTTGAACTTCATGCATTTGCTCAAAATTTCCCAACTTTTACTGGTAATAACTCTCTCAATTATTATGTCTTGAATGTCATCTTGGAATTTTTGGAAAGATCAAGATGTCCTCTACGATATCTATGTTGACGATTTTTTCACTTGAAGAACTTATCTTGATGTAAGTTGTTTTGACAAAAAGTGTCTTTTTGTTGACTTTTGAAATGACTTGTAATGTATTGGCTCATATCTCTCAAATGAAGAATTTTTTGGACTTGAGCTTAGAGAGGAAAAGTTGTAGAGAGTTGAATTTCCTTCACATTGAGCTTTGTTTGCGGAAAAACTGATGAAGCATGTGAAAGTTATGCTTGGTCAAAGTTCAATTGACTTCTCCTAAGAAAAATCCTAATTTGGTAACTTTTGACTTTTGATGATTTGAGAGTTTCCTTGATGATTCATGATCAACCCTTGATAAAATGATGAATATGACTTCAAAAATTTTATGTTGACCAAAAATCTTGAAGTTTGACTGTATGTTCACCACAGTTGACTTTTTGTTCAATACAGTTGATTTTCAGTCATTTGAACCATTGACTGAGCAAACATGTGATGTAAGGCTTGAAACTTGGTATGAGCATTAGTGGAGACATATAAGAGACCATAAATTCCATTTAAGACCTTTGAAACCCAAACTTCCTTGTGGAAATTGAAACCCTAGTTATTGATCCATTGCTTAGAATGAGAATTTGTCTGATCGATTCTTGAGAAACCATGAGCATTTGGGAACCCTAGGAGGATTTCTTGAATAAAAATGAGAGGGAAAATTTTGGGGTACAACAACTGCCCCTGTTCAATCTTCTTAAACCTGAAGAGTTAGATTGGCATGTTCGTCATTCGTGATCTGAAGGTAGAAGACGATTGAACATCTAAGTGCCCAGAAATTTGCACTCGCCTGTGCAATAGGTAACGCTGTTGATTGATTTTATTGCTGGAATGTGCTTAAATATTCCATTAGAAGAGATGATGGAATTTCTTCAGAGATGGGCTTATGGATGCCATCCAAAGTATCTATTGATAGAAGTATCAGAATGAGTCTACGCTCGACTATATCTAAAGAATGCTTTCCATAATGAATCTCTGAGGAAGGTGCTTAAGTAGTTGCTCGTCAGATTTAGCCTCTGAGGGAGATGTTTGTCCTGTAAATATTCGTCCTGTCTTGTTTTGGAAATTGATCTACAGTCTGTTTTTTGTTGGTAAACCGGTCCTGCTCGGGAATTCATACCACCTGGTGATAAAGATAGTCACCATGTCCTATTTTAGGAATTGATCTTCACCTAGTCATAAAGATAAAAATATAGTTTCCCCGTCCTGTTTCGGGAGTTAATCTTTGCTTGGTTGTATAGATAGTTTCCCCGTCCTGTTTCTAGAGTTAATCTTCGACTTGTTCATGTAGATAGTTGCCCCGTCCTATTTCGGGAATTGATCTACAATTTATTTTCATAGATAGATGCCCTGTCTTGTTTCAAGAATTAATCTGTGTCTGGTCATATACATAGTTGCCCCGTCTTGTTTCGGGAACTAATCTGTGACCTGTTCGAGAATTGTTGATGATATTTGTCTGTTTGTAGACTTTTACCTGAAAATATAAAAAGTTAGTTGTATGCAATGTCATGATGTATGTAATGCACTGCGTAATGATGTTCTCAAAGTAAATGAGAGTGTGCTATATGTGTGTCGTATGCACATGCTATGATACTTGTAAATGTTGTATGAATGTGAGATGTCGTTTGAAGTGTATTGGTATCTTTGTATAACATCTTTGACTGGGGAAAATAAATCCCTGATGGTCGTTGGGGATGAAGAATATGTGTAATCTTCAATCTTGCCTAGAATGTTTCCGCTGGGGGTTCCTGCTTGCTGTTTGAGGAAACTCCGCTAGAGGATGTTGACTTCTGCTTAGGGAGAAGAGTTCAAGAACTAATGAGGAATTTAATTCTTATATATCCTAATTGGGGATAAAAGAGATGGATAACCTTATGAGGTGTTGTCTGATCGAGTTTCCGATATGGATGCCGACTCGTCTGGGAAGGATAAAGTTAAATGATATCTGGTCCGGTTTCAGATTTCATGGAAACTCTCTGGGGATAGTTGTCTAGACTATCCTTCACTAGAGAGAGGAATTTTCCCGGTCATTTATAGTAGTCATAGAGATAGACTCAAGCTATAGAGATTGTATTCTGTTGGGGAAATAAACTCTATTGAGGAAATAAACCCCGTTGGAGAAATATTCTACTGAGGAAATAAGCTCTGCTGGAGAAGAGAATTTTGCAGGGGATTTTGTAGTTGTAGAAATAAACTCAGCTGGGGAAGAGAATTCCTGTGAACTATGATGATGACACAATCTCTGATGAGGCCCAGGACTCCGTAGGTTGGTGATGTTGTCGGGGAAAAGATCATACTCCTTTATCCTCTAGGGGGATCTGTTGGGGAGTATGATTAGGTTAATTGCTGGAAGATGCCCCAATTCCTGTCTTGAAAGCATATTGGACTTATGGGGAATGTATCTTTGTCGGGAATGAGCTTGCGAAGATAGAGAAAAAGAGTAATTTTCCAATCGTGACAACTTTTCATCAGAGCAAAAGAGTTTAATTTCGTAAAATAGGTTTTATTACTTTAACGCATAAAATACCCACCATCGTGATAATGGATGGTATAATTTAGAGAGTAAAATCTGGTTCTGAATACGTGAAAGCAAGAATTCCTGTTCAATTAATTCTTTTCAAAGTAGAAAATATTATCCCATAATTCAATTTATGAACAACGAGAGTATCAACAAATTGATGAAATCCATATTCCAACATTGTATTTTTGATATTAATTCGAATCTTTCATTTATTTTATTTGCACAACTCCAACCTTTATTTTACTAACTCTAGATAAACACTGTAATGATAGAAAACGATATCTTGACTATGAGATCTTTGTGGGTTCAACACTCTTTATATTATGTTGACACTTTTCGTGCACTTGCGAAATACCCCATCACTAACATGCATCTTGTCAAGGAGTTCTCTAAGATTATGCAGGGAGAGTTTGAAATGAGTCTAATGGGGGATTTGAACTACTTTCTCGGACTTCAAATCAAGTAACTCAAGGAAGGAACATTTTTATGTCAAACCATGTATTGTCTCAAATTACTGAAACGAATCAGAATGGACGGTGCAAAGGGAATTGACACACCTATAGAAATAAATGAAAATTTGGATAGATATGAAAAGGGTAAGGATGTTGAGGTCAAGAAACATAGAGGTATAATTGGATATCTTCTATATCTTACGACATATAGTCCCAAATTTATGTTAGCATTTGTATGTGTGCACAGTATCAATCAGCTCCCAAGGAATTGCACTTAAAAGTAGTTAAGCGTATTCATAAATATCTTATTGGTACCACTAAGTTTGGGCTTTGGTATTCCAAGGGAAGCGACTGTAGCTTGGTTGGCTACTCTAATTCCAATTTTGTAGGTTTCCAATTGAATAGGAAAAGTACTAGTGGAACTTGTCACATGTTTTCAAAATCCTTGGTTAGTTGGCATAGTAAAAAATAAGTTTTTGTAGCTTTGTCAACGACCGAAGCGGAATACGTTACTGGTGGTAGTTGTTATGCCCAACTCTTGTGGCTTAAGCAACAATGACTTGATTTTGACATTAAACTTTCATGTACTCCTATCATGTGCGACAACACTAGTGCCATTAATCTAACCAAGAATTTGATGCTACATTCTTGCACTAAACATATTGAGATACGTCATCATTTCCTTCGCGATCATGTTGAAAAATGGGATATTATATTTGAGCATGTTGATAGTAAAAATCAACTTGCTGATATTTTCACTAAACCTCTTGCAACCGAACCGTTTTTCAACATACATGGGAAATTAGGGATCATTGATATCTCCAATGTTGCTTAATTTTACTTTGTTTCTTGCACTTTATACTTTTACTCTAACTCTTTGTTTGAGTATTTTTACATCATGTGAGTGCAGCTTATGTTCCATCAAGAGTGGAGTAGTATTTTTTCAAATTTCAACTTGAAAGTAAGAATTTTCTTAATGCATGTTATTTGTTGGTTAAAAATGCTTGATATTTTCTCAAATGATGAAAACCATGAATGTTCATTTCCAAAAATTTTGATTGACAACCATCGCATGTTTTCAAAGTATATGTTTATAATGACTTCATGTATTACTTTTTTCTCATTTGTATAAGTTCGTTCTTGTTGTGCAAGTATTTTCTTTTATTAATTTTTATTTATTGCATTCATGCTCGAGTTAAATGTATGCGTGTTATTTGGATATACGTTTCTTGTTGTAGTTGGTCACATATTATGATAATATTTTCATTTTGGATTGAGTAGTGACATGTTCTTGTCTCTATGATAGGCACATGCGTGTGCAACATCAAGAGTTTCTTTATGGTGTGTTACGTAATCGTGGCGCTATAAAAGTAACTTAAAAAGTTTGCTCTTGCATCACATTCATTATTAATCATGCATTGAATTACAAGTGTTGTTTGCTTGTTATTTATCTCTCTCTCTCTCTCTCTCTCTCTCTCTATATATATATATATATATATATATATATATATATATATATATATATATATATATATATATATATATATATATATGTGTGTGTGTGTGTGTGTGTGTGTGTGTGTGTGTGTGTGTGTGTGTGTGTGTGTGTGTGTGTGTGTGTGTGTGTGTGTGTGTGTGTGTGTGTGTGTGTGTGTGTGTGTGTCTGTGTGTGTGTGTGTGTGTGTGTCTGTGTGTGTGTGTGTGTGTGTGTGTGTGTGTGTGTGTGTGTGTGTGTGTCTGTGTGTGTGTGTGTGTCTGTGTGTGTGTGTGTGTGTGTGTGTGTGTGTGTGTGTGTGTGTGTGTGTGTGTGTGTGTGTGTGTGTGTGTGTGTGTGTGTGTGTGTGTGTGTGTGTGTGTGTGTGTGTGTGTGTGTGTGTGTGTGTGTGTGTGTGTGTGTGTGTGTGTGTGTGTGTGTGTGTGGATATGTGATTGTTGCTCTTCAATGCAAAAACTCCTCCGAGTGATATATTAGTATTTGTATTGGAATATGATATTTCTTATGATTTGTTATCTTTCTTTTTGATATTGTCAAATAGGGAGAAGAATATGCGAGATGAAGTTGGGAAACACAAAGTCAGGGGGAGCCTTCGATAACTACCTGAAATGCATCATCACAAGTTTTGTCATTATCAAAAAGGGGGAGTATATGAGTACAACTTCACCATTAGATGTTTTTCATAATGTCAAAACTAGAAAAACTAAGCATTTATGTATATTGGATGATATCTCTAAGTCTTGTGGCACTCCCTTGCACTAGAGGTCTTAGAAATCATTAAAAATCATTTTCAAATTGACCAAAGCCTTGAAAAACAATATTCTGCATAATTTTTTCTTGCATGTGCCAGCACATACGTGTTTCAGGCCGACACATATAACTCAATAATGAAACCTGTAGCTTATGTTTGACATAGACCGACACATGTACTCATATAGGCCGACACGTACTGTAACTTTCTGTTTTTCAATTTTATGTTTCAGTGCACATACAACTTTCAGGTTGGCACATCTACTGCTGTATTAAAACATGTAGCCATTGACTTGCATATGCCGACACATCTGCCTTTTCAGGTCGGCATATACTGTTAGTTTTTGACTTATGTGTCGGCACATACTGTTTGACTGAGTCAAATTTTCAATTCTTTTTAATTCCAAAAATCACCTCTTTGCATCTAAACTTCCACAACTATAAATGCATCATTCATCTATAATTCCAACTTGATAAAACTATAAACACTTACTATATTTTCTCTTCACCTTCAACCTCCAACCTATGCATACACACTGATAAATAACACATAATCAATCATCTTTTATCAGGGTGTCATCTAGGCGATGTTTGATAATGTCCAATTAGGTTATTGTGTAGTCGAGAATATTGGGTTGAGATTTGCAGGGGGTTTCGTCAGGAAAAATTAGGGGTTTTCCTCCAAGATCTTTGGTAGATTTTGGGGTTTTGTTCAAGACTTTCAAAAGAGTATTGCGTCCAAGTGAAAAGCCTTCGGAGTTTGGTACCCAAGGAAGTAGCGGGAGAATGGAGAATTGAATTGAAAGGTCTTATGTTTAATAGATACAATTGATCATACACAAAAGAGCTTTGGAGTTTGGTACCCAAAGGAGTAGCAAGATTAGATAAATCAATTGGTAGCTATTGTGTCTTGGTCTTGCTTAAGCTAAAAAAAAAAGGGTTAAATCAACATCAAACAATTGTGTCTGTAGGGTTGCTCTTGAAGTGGTGAAAAACACAAGAAGGGGGGTTGAATTGTAAAACTGAAATCTAATGCAATGAACAAGATATTTTTATCCTGGTTCGTTTGATCTCAAACTACTCCAGTCCACCCATCAAGGTGATTTCGCCTCTCTCCAACGAGGTCTTAATCCACTATATTCAACTGAATATTACAGACTGCTTTAACAACTGCTAAAGCCTTCTTGATTCAAACCACAACCCGGTTTGTCAAGGTAACACTTTCTTACAAAGAGATAAAACTATGTGTGTGGATGTTTTCTACAAAACTGTATCACAACTGTGATGTATACACAAATTGAAGCTTAGAAACTAGATTTCTAAACAGTAATAGAATATCAGAGTGTGTGGTTTAGCAAAACTGAGAGAACGAAGATTATGGTTTAGCTTTTGTGCGTGTAGAGATTTGGAGAGCATTAGCCATTTCAATCTTCAAAGCCTTGTTTATATAGCACTGAGATGATGAACGTTGGATGCAATATTCTTGATTCAATGCTAATAACAAGCTTTCCTTATTGAGCAGATCTTGTCTGGAATGAGGTTGTTGGAATTAATTTGCTTTCAATGCACAGTACCGTTGCTTACTTAATGCAAGTTCTGGCTTGGCTCATTCTGACTCTGCTTCGCTGCTGATGAACTATTGTGTTTCTTTATCAGAGTGTTGAGCGCAGTCTTGTTCATCAGGCTTCAGCATGTACGTGAGTTGATCATCTGATTTTAACATTCTGATATAGCAACTTCTGATGCTGGTGTCTGAAATCAAGTTCTGATGCTGAATAGATGTGATCTTGCTTATTTCAATCAGAGTATCTGCAAGTCAGAACATAATAATTTTAGGCAGCAGATAGTTCATACATGAAACTTATAAATACTATATATTTTCACTTTGTTATCATCAAAACTTAAATATAGGGTAGTAGATTCAAACTTTGTTCTAACAATCTCCCCCTTTTTGATGATGACAAAAACTAGATATTTTAAATGAAAATAACGTGAAAAGGTATCTGGAATATGTATCAGAATAAGAAGCAAAAGAATAAGGAGTAAGGAGATACTCCCCCCGAGTTTATTACTTCCCTTTGATTATACGTGTTCTTCAGGATCAGATCTTTTTGCCTTTCTTTGAACATCAGAGTATCAGAGTCTTTGACTTATCAGAAGCTTTATGTCAGAGCAGAGCTTCAGAGCTTATCTTGTCAGAGCTTTGCTTTGGATCAGAATATTAGAGCGGATCAGAACTTCATAGTGATTAGAGCTTCTAGTCTTCAGAGTGTCCAGGAGCTTCCTTGTGCCTGTAGACTTTAAGCAAAACAGAAAAAAAACATTTCAAGTAATAGAGTTAGAATGTTTGAGAATTTCTGTCTAGTCAGCCGTTATTGATTAAAATATCATTCTTGTTCTCCCCCTTTTTGTCAGCAATCAAAAAGTGTTGGTGATGTGCTAAAACAATTAAGATCAGAAAAACTAATCATATTAAGATAGTTCAGAATCAAAACAAGAAAATATTACAAAACATATTCAATCAGTGCATCAGAAAATCAAGGAAAACATGAAAAAGGTCATGCATGAAAGAAAAGAGACTAAGGTTGAGGAGGCAAGCGTGTGAACAGGTTCTCCAGCATGGTTTGGATCTTTTCAGCAGTCTCATTCTGCTTATGCACCATGCTGACAACAGTGTCAATCTTGCTGTCCTGCACATCCATTCTCTCTTTCATCTTCTGATCGCTTTCATCCATCCGCTGCTGCAGACGCATGTCATTCAGCCTTAGTTCTTCCAGAGTCTGCCTGTCCAAGGCAGCTTGAGAAGCATCAGAAACAGGAGGCTTCTGAGAACTTTCAGCAACATCCTCTGCTTGACTTTCTTCAGCTTGAATGGTATTGTCTTCTTCTGATGATTGCACCTTTGCAGCTTGCTGTTTCTCAGACCAAGGTTCACTGTCCAGAGGGAGCACGTCCTCTTTCAGGAGATGACTTCCAACTTCATTCAGAAGCTTGTTGAAATTTTGTTGTGCCTGCTCATAGTTGATATCCTGCAACTTGAGGGCTTCAGCACGTACCCAAAGTCTGAATTGTGACCAGAGCTGATCAGAAGCAGCTGGGTCAATTATTCCAGGACAGACTTGCTTCAAAGAAGCAATCCATTGCAGCACACCTGTTTCAAAATTCATAATACCAGAGCCAACATCTGGTTGCTTTGGTTTTGGGATGGCAATTTTGTGTTTCAGATCAGCAAGACGGTCAAGACTGGTTAAGTCTATGAAGGTCCTGCTGGGGTTTTCAGAGGTTTTCTGAGAAGCTGTTTGTTTTGGAGAAGGAGTATCAGAGTCAGATATTACGATTGGACTGGGTGGTGTTTTGGGAGTATTTGGTGGTGTCGATTCTGATGAGGATGGTAACTGGGGCATGATAACAGTTGTTCCACATGGCAGCTGGATTGCCAGCGGTGATGGTTGAGGTGAATGAGGTTCAGACTGGTGAGGGGAAGGAGTTTCAGAGTGGTGAAACTCTGTTTGTGGTGATGGTGGATTAATTTCTGGTTGGGGAGAGGGAGTTGGAATCTCTGATTGCTCAGGGATCAGAGGTTCTTCTGAGAGTGGTTGTTGTTGTTCTGGTTCTGCAGCAGATTGCTGTTGTTCTGGTTGTGGAGGAGGAACATTTTGTGGTTCAGAGTTTGGTTGATCAGAGGTATGTTGATCAATATCAGACAGCACTTGGTTAAGTGCTGATGTTGTTGAAATTGTTGGTTTTTTGGGGTGTTTGGTTCTGGGTCTTCTGAGTTTTAATGCCTCAGAAGGGTCTTCTTCTTGTACAGTTTCATCTATGGTGGGGATGGGGATTGAGATTCTATGAGAGGTTTGAGGAGGGATAGATGCTGGAATAGTAGAAGAATTTAAAACAGGGGCAGCAGATGAATTACCTCTTTTCTTGGGAGTCTGCTGAGATGATCCTTCTGATGGCGCCTTCCTCTTCTTGGTCTTCTTCAGAGTCACTTCTGGTTGAGGTTGATGCAGATCTCTGATATTCAGCTTTGGATCTGTACCATCTGCCTTGCACGCATCCAGGTACCTGAGAATCACCTCTGGTTTGGATTCAATTTCAGAAAATAACGGAAAATCACTCAGAGGCACTCTTCTGCTGGAGATATCAGCAAGGGGAGTAGCTCTGGGTTCCTTCTGAATATTCTCTATCAGCTTCATCTTTTTCAGGTTCTTTGCGTTCAGAGGTTTCCCAATTGTTGGTTCAATAATGTTTAGCTCTTGAGCTTCTATCAGATGCTCAATCAGCCTATTCTCTGTCAGAATATCTGATATCAACCTTCCAAAAGGTATCCAATCCCTCTTGGTTCTTTCTTCTTCCCTTGTTTCTTTCACACTTGTTCTGAGGTGGTTGAACAGGAAGTGAGCCAGATTGATCTTTACCTTCTGATCAATAAAGTAGATCAGAAACTGCTGATCCACATTTATGTAATCAGGAGAACTGGTTGGTTTCCTGTGGTTGAAGCACCCCAGAAAAATCTTAGCCCACACTCTGCAATGATCCTTCAGATCTTTAATCTTGTTGCTGGGCATCCCAAGAGTGAAAATCCTGTCAGCTACCACACCTATATCAGCACATCTTTCAGCCATGTCCACACAACGGACGCCACCACCACTTTGACCGATTAGCCTTGCAATGTGATCTTCAGTAATCACAATCTTCTTCCCCATAACAAAGGAGGTGACTAGATGTGTTGAAGCCTTGGCGTGAATCCAAAATTCCTTGACCAGCATTGGGAATGTTGGTCCAACCAACCTATCGAAATACCTTTCCCACTTTTGAGCCCTAACTTCTTCAGTTAGGTCAAAACCGTTCTCCTTCAAGCTTTCAAAGTCAATGATTAATTCAGAAAGCACTTCAAGATTCTTCACCGGAGTGAGGAGAGTTCTGAGTGGCACTTGATATTGCTCAGATGATGCTTTCTTCTGAGTACCTGCAGAAACGCTGCTGGAGGTTGCCATGTTCACGCTAAAAGGGTTTTGAGAATAAACTGAGGAAAATAGGTTGCAAGAGATGAACACAGAAATATGCAGAAAATGCTTGAGTATTAGTGAGAAAGCGTAAAGAATAAGAATGAGAGATTAACGTGCTTAAATAGAGTTTTCAAAACTATTTTGAAAAGATAAACGTTTTTAAGAGAGAGAAAAATCATGATTGCCATTTAAAAGCATGATTACTTTTCATTAAATGCTTGCTGATTTTGGGGGATTTGAGAAAGATACTTAAAAACGGTTACCAGACATGTGTCTCAATGCACCCAATCAGCGTTTTGCCTTCTCAGAAGCGTGCACGCGTTCTGCTTCAGAGATATGCTGATGATTGGATGACACTTGTTTGATGTAGTGATCAGCACGTCTGTCTTTGAGCTTTAGACTCTCAGATCTTTAGACTTGCATCTGATACAATCTGCATGTTCTATCTTTCTGAAAGGAGATTGATCAGAAGTTCACAGTAAAATAATTACATTCTGAAGGTAAATATATGGAATTAAAACATTTTCACTCTGGGCACACTTTCATGCTGAGATGTTTCAGAATGAAATTAAACCTATCTTCTGAAAGGGGTTTAGTAAAGATATCAGCCCATTGATGGTCTGTATCTATAAATTTTAAGTTCAAAATACCTTTCTGAATATAGTCCCTATGAAGTGATGTTTTATTTCTATATGCTTAGCTCTAGAATGTAAAATGGGATTCTTACTTAAGCAAATAGCAGAAGTATTATCACAAAGTATAGGAATGTTACTCTCAAAAATCTGGAAGTCTTCAAGCTGACTTTTCATCCAGAGCATTTGTGTGCTACATCCTGCTGCTGCTATGTACTCAGCTTCTGCTGTTGACAGAGCAATTGTTGATTGCCTTTTGCTGGACCAAGAAATCAGATTTTCTCCCAGAAACTGGCAGCTTCCAGAAGTACTTTTACGTTCCACTCTGTCTCCAGCAAAATCAGCATCACAGTAGCCTACTAAGCTGTAATCACTAGATTTTCTATAAAAAAACCCAGATTAGTAGTACCTTTCAGATACTTGAAAATTCGCTTAACAGCTGTTAAGTGAGATTCTCTAGGATCTGATTGGAATCTAGCACAAATACAAACACTGAATAATATGTCAGGTCTTGAAGCCGTCAGATAGAGGAGAGAACCAATCATACCTCTGTAGACTTTCTGTTCTACATTTTTGCTTACCTCTTCTCTTTCCAGAATGCACGTGGGATGCATTGGAATCTTTGATGGCTTACATTCTGAGAGGTCAAATTTCTTCAGAAGATCTCTGATGTATTTGCTCTGATGAATGTAAGTTCCTTCTGGAGTTTGATTGATCTGAATTCCTAGAAAGAATTTCAGTTCCCCCATGAGGCTCATCTCAAATTCTGCCTGCATACACTTAGCAAATTTTCTTCCAAGAGAAGGATTAGTAGAACCAAAAATAATATCATCAACATAAATTTGACAGACTAAGATGTCACTCTTAACTGATTTACAGAATAGAGTAGTGTCCACTTTCCCTCTGGTGAATTCATTTTCCAGCAAAAAGTTACTTAGCCTTTCATACCAAGCTCTGGGAGCTTGTTTCAGACCATACAGTGACTTCTTTAGTTTGAAAACATGTTCTGGATGTTTTGTATTTTCAAAACCTGGGGGTTGGTGTACATAAACTTCTTCTTCTATATAACCATTTAAGAATGCACTTTTGACATCCATCTGATACAGAGTGATGCCTCTATTAACAGCAAATGAAATTAAAAGTCTGATAGATTCTAACCTGGCGACTGGGGCAAAGGTTTCTGTATAGTCTATCCCCTCTTGCTGACTATAACCTTGTGCAACCAGTCGTGCCTTGTTTCTGATGACTTCACCTTGTTCATTTAGCTTGTTTCTGAACACCCATCTTGTTCCAATGACGTTGAATCCTTTTGGTCTGGGAACGAGATCCCATACGTCGTTTCTGGTGAATTGATTCAGCTCTTCTTGCATTGCCAGAATCCAGTCATTATCCAGAAGTGCTTCATCAATTGAAGAAGGTTCAATCAGAGACACCAGTCCCATAAGTGTTTCTTCAGAGTTTCTGAAGCTTGCTCTTGTTCTGATTGGATCTTCCTTTCTTCCTAGGATAGTCTCTTCTGGGTGATCCAAGCTGCTTCTGGGTAATCTCTTCTGAGGTTGATCAGCAGCTGTTGTAGGATTTCTAGCAGTGCTCCTTTCAGACGTTGAAGGAATGTCTGTGTTGAGAGCTTCTGATGACTTGTCTTCAGAACCTGCAAATTCAATTTCTATACCTGCAAAAACTTCATTCTGCTTTGACTTTTCAGAGTCAAGCTTGTCATCAAAACGAACACTAATTGATTCTTCCACAATTTGTGTTTCTGTATTGTATACTCTGTACCCTCTTGAGTGTTCAGAGTATCCTAACATAATACACTTCTGTGCTTTAGAGTCAAACTTGTTCAAATAATTCTTTGTATTTAATATAAAGCAAGTACATCCAAATGGATGAAAATATGAAATGTTGGGCTTTCTGTTCTTCCACAATTCATATGGAGTCTTTTCCAGAATAGGTCTTATTGAGATTCTATTTTGAATGTAGCACACTGTGTTTATTGCCTCTGCCCAGAAGATCTTAGCAACGTTTGTCTCATTGATCATGGTTCTGGCCATTTCTTGCAATGTTCTGTTCTTTCGTTCTACAACTCCATTTTGTTGGGGAGTTCTAGGACAAGAGAAATCATGCAGAATGCCTCTGTCATTAAAGAATGACTCAAAATCTTTATTTTCAAATTCTCCACCATGATCACTTCTGACTTTAACGATTCTAAGATCCTTTTCATTCTGAACTTGGTTACAGAAGGTAACAAACACAGAGTGTGACTCGTCCTTGTGTCTTAAGAACTTTACCCATGTCCATCTGCTATAGTCATCTACGATTACTAACCCATACTTCTTACCACTGACTGAAGCAGTTTTAACTGGTCCAAATAAGTCAATGTGCAGAAGTTCTAATGGCTTAGAGGTAGAAACAACATTTTTGGATTTAAAAGAAGGTTTAGCAAATTTGCCTTTCTGACATGCTTCACACAGAGCATCTGAGTTGAACTTCAAATTAGGAAGTCCTCTGACCAGATTGAGTTTGTTAATCTGAGATATTTTTCTCATACTAACATGCCCCAATCTTCTGTGCCAGATCCACTGCTCGTTGTTAACAGACAGAAGACATTTTACATTCTGACTCTTTAGTTCAGAAAGTTTGATTTTGTAAATGTTGTTTTTCCTCTTACCATTAAACAGGATAGTCCCATCTTTCTGACTAACAGCTTTACATGATTTTTGATTAAAGATTATATCATAACCGTTATCACTTAATTGACTTATGGATAACAGATTATGCATCAATCCATCTACTAGCAGAACATTATTAATAGAGGGAAGATTTCCATTACCTACAGTTCCAGAGCCAATTATCTTTCCCCTCTGATTGCCTCCAAAGCCAACGTGGCCTCCAGGCTTAAGTTCCAGGCTTTGGAACATATGCCTTCTTCCCGTCATGTGTCGTGAGCAGCCAGAGTCCAGGTACCATGACTGGTGTTTCTGACTTGCTGCTAAAGATATCTGCAACATGTATTATTTTATCCTTAGGTACCCAGATTTTCTTGGGTCCTGATTTGTTAGTTTTACCAAAACTCTGGTTGAATTTTGGTTTCACAGAGTGCTTACTGCTAGTATATTTGATATCATGTGTGTGACCATACACAAAATGTGAATTCAGAGGAGTGTGTTTAATGGTTAAGTCCATGACATTCTTTGGTGTAGGAACCTTACCTTGGTATCCTATTCCTTTCCTGCCGTTTCTGCTAACTCCATAGATCATTGAAGCCATTATGCTTCTATCTATGCTTTTAGCTAGGAACTTCTGGAAACCGTGATCATACTCCTTGATGATCTCATCAGCGTTGCTGGGAGTTTCAGAAATTGGTTCCTTCTGAGAGTTTTGTAAAGTGTTTTCTAATTTTGAAATCTTATTTCTCAGCTCAGAATTTTCTTTCCAATTTGAGACTCTCAGTCTTATTAGAGTCGGATTCAAGATTCCTTTTCAGGTCTCTGAATTTAGCTCTAATTTGCTGATAACGTTCCAGAATCTCATTAAGGCTTTCAGCAAGTTCAGCCTTTGTAAAGTTAACAACAAAGTTAGGAAATACCTCTTCAGTGTCTGATTCTGAGTCTGATTCAGAAGCTTCACTATCTTCTGAAATGTTAGCCATGAGAGCTATGTTTGCCCTTTCATCATCTGATTCTGAGTCAGCTTCAGACAAGTCAGAGTCATCCCATGTAGCCATGAGACTTTTCTTCTTCTCTCTTCCAAACTTCTTTTTGGGCTTTTCCCTCTGAAGCTTTGGGCAGTCACTCTTGTAGTGTCCTTGCTCATTGCACTCATAGCAGATGATGTCTTTGGTGTTTGGCTTTTTGCTACTGGAGGAGCCTTCAGATCTTCTGTATCCAGAGGAAGAATTTGTCCTTCTGTATCTGGAAGAGGACTCGTTCTGATCAGATCTTCTGGGATTCCTGAACTTCCTTTGTCTTTGCTTCCACAGTTGATTTACTCTTCTGGAGAGAAGGGAAAGTTCGTCTTCTTCTGATGAGGATCCATCAGATGTTTCTTCAACTGCCTGCAAAACTTTAGACTCAAATTTTCTGTTAGATTTTAATGCTAAAGGCTTACCTTGCTTCTGAGGCTCATCAGCTTCTAGCTCTATCTCATGACTTCTGAGGGAGCTGATAAGTTCCTCCAGAGTGATTTTGTTGAGATCTTTAGCTAGCTTCAGAGCAGTAACCATAGGCCTCCACTGCTTGGGTAAACTTCTGACGATTTTCTTGACATGGTCAGCAGTAGAGTATCCTTTGTCAAGAACTTTGAGACCAGCTACCAGAATCTGGAATCTAGAGAACATAGTTTCAATGGATTCAGATTCTTCCATTTTGAACGCCTCATACTTCTGAATGAGTGCCAGAGCTTTTGTTTCTTTGACCTGAACGTTGCCCTCATGCGTCATTCTGAGAGAATCAAAAATATTCTTTGCTGTGTCTCTGTTGGAGATCTTTTCATATTCAGTATAAGAGATGGCACTGAGGAGGATGGTTCTGGCCTTGTGGTGATTCTTGAAGTCACGCTTTTGTTGATCAGACATTGTTTTTATATCAATCTTCTGACCACTTGCATTCACAGGGTGCGTGTATCCATCTGTCACCATATCCCACAGATCAGCATCATGTGCCAGAAAGAAGCTTTCAATTCTGTCTTTCCAGTAATCAAAGTTTTCTCCATCAAAGACTGGAGGTTTGCCACTGAATCTGTCTCTGTCCTCATTGTTGTCATTGCTGATGTGAGAATTGTTTCCTGCCATTGTGTTTTTCTGACGCTGGATCTTGTACTGACACGGTTAAGTGTTTTAGCTCAGAACCAGGCGCTCTGATGCCAATTGAAGTGGTGAAAAACACAAGAAGGGGGGTTGAATTGTAAAACTGAAATCTAATGCAATGAACAAGATATTTTTATCCTGGTTCGTTTGATCTCAAACTACTCCAGTCCACCCGTCAAGGTGATTTCGCCTCTCTCCAACGAGGTCTTAATCCACTATATTCAACAGAATATTACAGACTGCTTTAACAACTGCTAAAGCCTTCTTGATTCAAACCACAACCCGGTTTGTCAAGGTAACACTTTCTTACAAAGAGATAAAACTATGTGTGTGGATGTTTTCTACAAAACTGTATCACAACTGTGATGTATACACAAATTGAAGCTTAGAAACTAGATTGCTAAACAGTAATAGAATATCAGAGTGTGTGGTTTAGCAAAACTGAGAGAACGAAGATTATGGTTTAGCTTTTGTGCGTGTAGAGATTTGGAGAGCATTAGCCATTTCAATCTTCAAAGCCTTGTTTATATAGCACTGAGATGATGAACGTTGGATGCAATATTCTTGATTCAATGCTAATAACAAGCTTTCCTTATTGAGCAGATCTTGTCTGGAATGAGGCCGTTGGAATTAATTTGCTTTCAATGCACAGTACCGTTGCTTACTTAATGCAAGTTCTGGCTTGGCTCATTCTGACTCTGCTTCGCTGTTGATGAACTATTGTGTTTCTTTATCAGAGTGTTGAGCGCAGTCTTGTTCATCAGGCTTCAGCATGTACGTGAGTTGATCATCTGATTTTAACATTCTGATATAGCAACTTCTGATGCTGGTGTCTGAAATCAAGTTCTGATGCTGAATAGATGTGATCTTGCTTATTTCAATCAGAGTATCTGCAAGTCAGAACATAATAATTTTAGGCAGCAGATAGTTCATACATGAAACTTATAAATACTATATCTTTTCACTTTGTTATCATCAAAACTTAAATATAGGGTAGTAGATTCAAACTTTGTTCTAACAGCTCTTGGAACACTTATCTTGTAATCACTTTTTGCATAGTAAAAAATTATCCTAATTCGAAAATTGGAATTGGGGGGAGATGTAGCCATAGCGAGGACGATTGACAAACTTCATAAACAAATCCTCATATATCTATTTCTTATCTCTTTACTTGCTTTATTATTCATTAAGTAATTTGTCAAATAACATTGATTAAACGATTGACTCGTAAGAATTTTTCCGTGGAAATTTTTGTTTTGAATTGATTGTTGATTAGATTATAATCACTTTTGATTATAAGTGCTTTTTCATATCAACACAACTCAACGGAAAATTTTGAAAATTCGTCCGCACACCGAATGTTTGGCAAATTGCATAGTTCGTGATTTTCGCTAGTGACCATTGGAAGTAGTATTGCTAGTAACTTGCTATAAACAAATAATATTGTGTTACTTGATTCAAGTTTATAAATTCTATTTATTGTGTTGTTCATTCCATAAGGAAAATTTTACATATCTGAGTTACAATAACTAGGTTCGTATAAACGACGTTTTTGACCTATATTAAAACCTTTCGCGTGCACTATTTTCAATTACTTTTAAAAGCCAAATTTTATTTGAAATTTTGGCTTGGTGATCTATTCACCCCTTCTCTAGATAAGGCTTCCTCGTCTAACATCTCTAATTCTAAACAACCCATGCCCCTGAACATCGTGCTTGAACCCTCTATAGAGGTTTCTAGTGGTAGATCTAGTCCAAGCTCAAGCTCAATCTCTAAGTTTGATGACTCTGAGATTATACCTCTCAATGTTTAACCTCTTTAAGTCGTTCCTTCTTAAACCTTAACCTCTAACACCCAATAATTATTAATTATTTATAGACTTCCA
Organism: Vicia faba; assembly: GCA_948472305.1. Classification (NCBI taxonomy): domain Eukaryota; kingdom Viridiplantae; phylum Streptophyta; class Magnoliopsida; order Fabales; family Fabaceae; genus Vicia; species Vicia faba. The sequence goes on along the minus strand of OX451739.1, from coordinate 507,614,389 downwards.
CTAAATACTAACAAGTCTTTCTAATTACTCTCTTTGTTTTAAAATATTATCGTTTAAGGTTAACTTCAAAGAACTCTCAATCCAATTTGATTACAACAAACCTAAGTACTCACATTGTATCCTTGTATTCTAATTACAATAATCCTAACACTTTTCTTAGTGACACTTTGTGTTCCACTATCTGTATCCTTGTATTTTCCACCTTTATCACAATCAAATATTACTTTGTTGTTTCTTCCTCTCTTGCATGTTTCGATATATGAAAGAGCGATGGTAACAATTAGTTTATTTCTAATTCCAACTTCTTCAATCCACCTTATCACCTCTTCTCCTCAAATCTTTGTATAGTTGAGAATGCATAAGAAATATCTACATATATTTGGTCTTTATTGTATACTTGTAAAGCAATTTCCGTAATTACAACATAAAAAAGGTTAGATTTTAAAAAAAAAATGACTACCACATAAGTTCCAATAAATTTTACGATACAAAAAGAATTGATCACCAAATAACTTAACAAAAAGTGTTCCGGTAAGCAATGTCTTTACACCGAAAAACATTTATCAAGTTATCCGATACATCAAAAAATAAAAACAAACCAGATCACATATTTCATGTTCTTCGGGAAAAAAAATGCACATCGGATAACTTATTTTAAGTTATCTGGTAGACAACAAATACATATCGTGTGTCATTTTTGAAATTATCCCGTACACATATATGATGGTGTAAAATTTTTTAAATTTTCAAATATTTGAAATAAATAGTAAAAATAAAAGAGAAAATAGATGATGCAGTGATAATGTAAAACTTTTTTACACTGTCAATCAATCATGACTATAAATTTCATCAAATTAGACTGTAACTTTTTAAAAATTTATATGACATAACAAAACGATATGTTTTTATTGGATGAGAATATAAAACATTTTTGTAGTATCTATACATTTTCTTTAAACTCATAAATAGTAAGAAATAAAATAATAAATAAATTAAAAACATCCTCCATACAAAATAAAATAAAGTGTATTTGTTAGTGCAAGGTGATGAAATTGAGGAAGAAGAGAGAAAAGGAATAAATGCTAAAAGCTGCCACTAATGATTGAAGGAATTGATTGTATTTTTAAATGTAAACCTAGTACACCTATTTATACACAAAATAGTAAAGATAAGAATGCCACATAGGCCCTAATGAGAATGTATAACAAATGACAAATACTAAATTACCCTCTAATACCATCTCGTAATTTAGTAACTTATCAGAAGTTAACAACACCAATTTCATCTCTCAAGCGAAGAAATTGGTCTATTTTTATCGCCTTTGTCAGAACATCTGCCAGCTGCTTTTGAGTGCTACAGTGCAGAACTTCTAACACTCCTTTCTGCACTTGACTTCTGAGAAAGTGATACTTCGTCTCAATGTGCTTGCTTCTTCCATGTAGCACTAGATTCTTTGCAAGATTAATTGCAGACTTATTATCAATCATCAGCTTCAGAGGTTCCTCAACTTCAACCTTCAGATCATGCAGCAGATTCAGAAGCCAAACTACTTGACAAGCAGCTACATCACCTGCAATGTATTCAGCTTCACATGTTGACAAAGCCACAACAAACTGTTTCTTGGAACTCCAAGAAATTGGACCTCCCAGAAACTTGAACAAGTACCCAGAAGTACTTCTTCTGTCAACCCTATCTCCACACCAATCAGAATTAGAATAACTCAGAAGTTCTGATTTGATCTTTCCTCCAGAAGGAAATAACACTCCATATTTCAGAGTTCCTTTTACATACCTCGGAATCCTGACAGCAACTCGGTAATGAGACCACTTTGGTTTGTTCATGTATCTGCTGACCATTCCAACTGCATAGCAAATATCAGGTCTGGTATTACACAAATACCTCAGAGAACCAACCATCTGTTTGAAGGTTGTAGCATCCACATCCTCTCCATCAGAATCAGAATCCAACTTCTGATTCGTATCAGCAGGTGTGATAGCAACCTTGCAATTTGCTAGCTCAAATCTCTTCAGAAGCTCCAGTTCATACTTCTTCTGATGTAAGATGATTCCTTTCTTAGAGTATATAAATTCCATCCCTAGAAAGAAACTCATTTTTCCAAGATCTGTCATCTCAAACGCATTCATCAGAACTTTCTTGAACTCAACTGTTTCTTGTTCAGAACTTCCTGTGAGTAATATGTCATCAACATACAAACAGACCAGAATCATATTACCTTCTGAAGTATGCTGAACATAAACACCATACTCCATCTCACACTTCTGAAACCCTTGTTCCTTGAAAAACGAATCAATCTTCAAATTCCAAGCTCTGGGCGCTTGCTTCAGTCCATACAGAGCTTTATTTAACCTGTATACCATCCCTTCCTGATTCTTTTTCACAAATCCAGGAGGTTGTGACACATAAACTTCTTCTTGTAATGGACCGTTCAGAAATGCGGACTTCACATCCAGATGTATCAAAGGCCAATTTCTATTTGCAGCTAAAGCAATCACCAGTCTGATTGTTTCGTGTCTAGCTACAAGCACAAACACCTCAAAGTAATCTAGTCTGGGTTTCTGAAGAAAACCTCTGGCCACTAGTCTCGCTTTGTGTTTGCCAATTGATCCATCTGGCTTTAGCTTCTGCTTGAAAACCCATCTGACGCTGATGGCTTTCTTGCCTTTTGGAAGTTCTGTCTGCTTCCAAGTCTTGTTTCTTTCAATAGCCTCAAGTTCTTCTTTCATGGAATTCAGCCATACTTTCTTCTTGAGCGCTTCTTCAATACCCACTGGTTCAAAATCTACTAGCATGGCACACTAAACGATTTCTCCTTCAGAATCTACTTCAGTATCATGCAACATGCTAAAATCTGCAAACCTACTTGGTATTCGTCTGATTCTCTGTGGCCTCTGATCTTGTTCTGAAGCTTCTCCAGAATTCGGAACTGTGCTGGCTTTTGGACTTTGTCCAGAATTATTTCCTTCAGAATTACCACCTTCAGAGTTACTTCTGGAAACTTGTTCTCCAGACCCCATGTCTTCAGATTTTTCCCTTCCAGAAGTATAATCACCACCAGATTCTGGATCATCATCAGAATCTGGATCAGAATCAGATCCACTATCAGAATCTCCCTGAGATTCTGACTCATCTTCAGAGTCTTCATCTTCTGACTCTGACTCGTCTTCAGAACTTTCTGAAGAATCTTTAGAAACTAACCTTGGTATTAGCACTACACCAGAATCTGATTGAAGATTGTTCTAATACCATGTTTCTGACTCTTTCACAATGACATCTCTGCTGATTTCAACTTTGTTGGTTTCTGGACAATAAAGCTTATAGGCACCTGTACTGTGGTACCCCACCAGTAACATTATTTTGCTTCTATCATCCATTTTTTGTCTTCTAGCATTTGGAACGTGTTTGTAGCATATAGAACCAAACACCTTCAGATGGCTAACACTTTGCTTGTCTCCAGTCCATTTTTCTAAAGGAACAGTTTCCTTCAGCTTCTTTGTTGGACACCTATTCAGAATATATGCTGATGTGGCAACAACTTCTCCCCATAACATGTGAGGTAACTTCTTCTCTTTCAGCATACTTCTGGTCATATCAAGCAAAGTTCTGTTTCTTCTTTCAGCAAGACCATTGTGCTGAGGAGTATATGGAGCAGTAACCTCATGTTCTATTCCATTCTCCTCACAGAACTTTTGGAACTCTGTAGAGTTATACTCACCTCCACCATCTGTTCTCAGAATCTTCAGCTTCTGACCACCCTGCTTCTCAGCCTTCACCTTGAACTTCTGGAACTCAGTAAACACTTCATGCTTGAACTTGATGAGTGTTACCCATGTCATTCTTGTGAAATCATCCACAAAAGACACAAAATATTTGTTTCCTCCAAGTGAAGGTACTGGAAATGGTCCACACACATCAGAATGTACTACTCCCAGAGCATGCTTTGCTCTGGGGGCTACTTCTGATGCAAATGGCAATCTGGGTTGCTTGCCTTTCATGCATATCTCACATGACTTCTGAGGTTTCACAATCTTCGAAATGCCATGTACGAGCTTCTTAGAACTTAGATGCCCTAAGCTTCTATAGTTCAAGTGCCGCAACCTCTTGTGCCACAACTTACTGTCAGCTTCAGCGTCTTCTGCACTAAGACACTCCGCTTCAGAAGTTTCTACATTCACCTTGAATGTTCTGTTGCTTCCCTGCTCAGACTTCATAATCAACTTCTGATTAGAATCATACAACGTCAAGAGATTGTCCTTCATAACCACTGAAAAACCTTTCTCAATAAGCTGACCCACACTCATCAGATTGCTTTTAATTCTAGGAACATACCAAACATCTTTGATCAGAATGTTTCTTCCATTCTTCACTCTGACTCTAACATTTTCCATACCTTCTGCATTAAGGTACTTATCATCAGCACATCTGATCTTTGTTCTCCTTCTAGAGTCAAAGTCTATCAACCATTGTTTGTTCCCAGTCAAGTGGTTTGAACAGCCAGTGTCCATATACCACCAATCTCCTTAACAGTTTCCATCAGAATCAGAAGCCATCAGTAGCACAGGTTCATCATCAGAATCTTCTCTGGCTATGTTTGCTTCTTCTGATTTCCTTCCTCTGTTTCTACAGTCTCTGGCAAAATGGCCAAACTGTTTATAGCAGTAACATTGAACCTTCTTCTTGTCATACCTTTCCTTTCCCTTCTGATATTTCTTTTCATCAGAAGTTGAGGTTTCTGACTTCTGGAATTTATCACCATGCATATTCTGCTTCTGGTCCTTCTTGACAAAAGAAGCCTTCAGAGCTTGCTCCACTTCCTTCTCAGAAGTTCTTTCAGTCAGACGCAACTCTTGCGCTTCTAGACTGCTTTGCAACTCTTCTATTCTCATGGTTTCCAAATTTTTAGAATGTTCAATTGAAACAACAATGTAATCAAACTGAGGAGTAAGTGACCTCAAAATCTTTTCTATGATTACCTGTTCAAAAAGTGTTTCTCCACAAGCCTTCATTTCATTAGTGATCAGAATCATTCTGGAGATGTACTCAGAAACTTTCTCACTGTTTTTCATGCTGAGATTTTCATATTGTTTTCGCAGGGACTGAAGCTTTACCTTCTTTACTGATACGTCACCACCATAACATCTGGTCAGTATATCTCATGCTCCTTTCGACGTCGTCGAATCAACAATCTTCTCAAACACATTTTCATCCACACACTGATGGATAAAGAACAGAGCTTTCTGATCCCTCTTCCTCACAGCTCTTTCTTCTGATTTTTGTTCTTCAGTAGCATCTGCTGCAACTGGAACATAACCTTCAGAAACAAGATCCAGAACATCCTGAGCACCAAACAGCACACACATTTGTATCTTCCATCTGTTCCAATTTTTGCCATAAAAAATTGGAAGTTTAGTGTTCAAACTACTGCCTCCATTCATCTTAAACCTTGCACAAAGAAAACTCAGATCTCAGATTTCTCACTCAGTGTTTCCCAAACCCACATAATCAGTGTGATTCTGTTTCAGATTTTTGTTCAAGATTAAAAAATCAAACACACAGCTCACTATCACTCGTGTTTCCCAGAATTTCAAAATAAACCAAGAGCTCTAGATACCAATTTGTTAGTGCAAGGTGATGAAATTGAGGAAGAAGAGAGAAAAGGAATAAATGCTAAAAGCTGCCACTAATGATTGAAGGAATTGATTGTATTTTTAAATGTAAACCTAGTACACCTATTTATACACAAAATAGTAAAGATAAGAATGCCACATAGGCCCTAACGATAATGTCTAACAAATGACAAATACTAAATTACCCTCTAATACACTATATCTGTGAGGGGTAAAACTTTCCCAATGAGAAATATTATTTGAAAAACAAACATCATATCACATAATTTCACCTCCCAGCAGCAGTAATATCGCACAAACCAAACCAAATGGCGATGGAAAGTGGAAGCAGCATCATCAACAACAACCCAGATGAATTCGCCGTGGGTTGTTTCCTCTCGATCAGGACAACGTTAGGCGATGAATTTGAAGGCCAAGTTGTTACCTTTGATCGAGCAACCAACTTCCTCGGACTCCTAGAAGGTTCCAAACATGGCCCTCTTCGCAACATTAGGATTTTGAGTGCTGATTATATCAAAGATTTCACCTTTTTAGGTCAAGGTCATTACCCACTTCCCATTGATTCTCATATTGACCTTCATACTCTTCAATCGAGGGAACTACTTGCTATTAGGTATTCTAAATTCTTTTTAATTTTTTTCTTCTTTTTTTTAATGATTTTGACGTTGATGTGTGATTTTTTTTGTTTTGGGGTTGTAGACAAGCAGAGGCAGAAGCTGAGAGGATTGGGGTTGGTGTTTCTAGTGAGGCACAGATTATCTTTGATGCTTTATCTAAAACGTAAGTTCTCTTTCAAATTAACTCAATTAGTATATATGGATCATATCATACTCATTGTTATTGTTTAGTTGGAGGAACTAGAATGTTGAGGGAAATGATGAGATGAGATCTAAGATTGATGAGTAGGTTTTCCGTGCCGCAAACTGAGTAGGTTAGCACTCTATCGTTCAAATCAGTGAGAGAATAAGAACTAATGTTAGAGTGAGAATAAATTTTGAATATCTAAAATGACACGCATCTTTCTTATATAGTGTAAGCGGTTAAAACCGTCTGCGTGAGAGAAGATGCATTGTGCGGGTGACTGTTTGATCTAATCAGACAGTGACCGACCCGTCTGGAGGGAAAAATCACCGGCCCTTGGTGGAATGAGGGACCACCTACTTCATAGGCTCTTTCTTGGGCCTTTTGCTATGAGCCTTGCGAACGGCCCTGAACATTTATCATGTCCAATTTTGAGTTTAGGTTATGGTATCTTAGAGTTGTAATCACTTTTTAAGTGAATATAAATTTTTGATTAATTGTACCCCAAATTAGATTAGTTTCTAAATTACTATACAATCGGAGTTTTTTTATTACTATCTAAAACAATTATTTGTTTTTTTAAAAACTGATCCTTTAATTTCTATAAAAGTAGTGTTGTTATCATATAGCGGTGCTATAGCCTGGCGGAAGCAATACTCTAGTTAGTATAGAGTGTTGTCATGGTAGTTAAAATCCCGATTTGAATTGTAAAAACCCATCTTGTGATTGTACTTGCGCTCAGCAATTAAGAGTATACATAATCCTATTTTGGTGGAATCTCTCGTGAAGATTTTCGAGGTAAGGAAAGTAGATCAAATGGAAAGGAGTCAAACAACTAGAGATAGAGGAAAACTTGAAAATATTATGAGAGAAGTTATTAAGAAAGATCTTGAGATTAACGATTTAGATAGAAGCATGGTCCCAAGGCCGGATAAAAGGAGAGGGTTGTGTTAGGCAGTCCCTAAGTACTTCGAGGGATTTAAAATTTTATTTGTCTTACTAATGCTGTTTTATATGCATAGATATGAGTTCTAGAATTTTGTATAATCTTAGACTTAGTGTTATGATTCCACAATTTGCAATTTTACTCCCCCTACCTGATTTTGCATAAAATCTTAATTTTAACTACCTTGTCTTTTCAAATAGCGGCTATAGAGGAACTGTAGCATAGATGACTTTGAACAAACCATTATTTTCCACGATATATGATTGACAACTCTATATAAGAGCTTGTGGAAATGTTTATCCAAACTTGTTCATATTTATAAGTTTCTTGTTTCTGATGCAGAATTCTAATGAGTAGATTTCTATCTTGATTTTCCCTTATTCCTAGTTTATTTTCTAGTATGCATTATTCAGCTTTTGATTTAGGGGAAGACAATTCCCCTTTGGTTGTAAAATTTAGTTTATGTTTGACAGCTTTTTTAATCATAAACTCTATAGCATTGACACCTCTCAAAAATGGTGTGTCCGTGTCCGTGTCGGACACTGACACCAACAGTTGTGATTACGTTCAATTTATTCATTTTTCCAAATTCCAATTATTACCGGTGTCAACGTGTTGTGTCTGATGTCTGTGTCCGGGTCCATGCTTCATATATCATAAATCTTGGCACACACCTTTGCTATTATTATGTTTAATATCCCAAGTGTGCCCAAGTCCCAACACCGTATCGATTGAATTAATATGAAAGGATGTCCAAACAAAATGTGAGTTTCAGGGGGAACTTCTGTTTTGTTTGTCTAAAGAGAAAAAGAAACTTACCTGATCATCTTTTTTGCATATGCTTAATGTGGGATGTCATAATAGATAATACGGATACTAGAAAATTCATATACCTTTGTTTTCTAGAAGGTTTCACTAATTTGTGTAAGTCAATTAATTGAGTACTTGAACTTTTGGTTTGTCAAGTTTTATTGGCGTGGTAGAATATTCTTGACTAGATTTAGTTCCTTCATGCATTTGTATAACTTGTATTAGAATTTTGTCATTTGTAAATTCAACTATGATTTTTTTATCATGAATGTTAGGATTGTCTAATTCATTTTTAAGGAAAGTTCATCGATGCAAAACAGTCCTTTAATTTATGTTTTATATTTGTTCTGATCAATAAGAATGTGATTCGTGATCTAGTAATCTCGTACTGCGTATTAGTTATTTTGTTAACTAATGACATTTACATGTAACTAGGCTTCCGGTTCATTGGGACAAGACCGTCATAGTTGTAATGAATGAGGTTCGTGTCAGCAGTCCTTATCACTCTGAATGTGTGATTGGCGGTACTCCTGCTGCAAACGACCGAGTGAAGAAAGTGGTAAACATTTTTCTTTCGTTACTCTGTTTAGTCTTAAATATGTATGCTGTGTAAAAATGTGCATGAGATTGCTCGTCCTTGTGGCATTATGATTCATTATTACTTAAAAATAGAACAGCAAAATGAAAACTCATGAAAACTATGTTAACTTTTATCTTCAGCGAGTACTTGGTTTGATGTTAACTTTTATTTTTCCTTTTTTTGAAGCTTGAGTTCGAGAGAAAGAGGCTGCAACTTCGTGGTTAGAAAGAACGTCCAAGGAAGAAACACATTGGACCTTACTTTGACAGTTTTTTGTTTATTGTTGTGGTAAAGTATACTTGTTTTAGGATTTTGGATCTACGGTTGAATACGAAAATGGGACTATGCTTTGCTTGTCACAGGTTATGGTTTCAATTTTCAACAGATGATTCACCTCCCACAGGTTATGCTTTGTATGAGGAATGATATGATCAATGCCTAATAAAGACTATTAGGGTGTGATTGGTTGCGAAAAGTAAGAAAAGAGAAATTATAGAGCAATTGATTGGTTTGTACTTCATATAGTTGGGTTCAAACCAAACAAAACAAAACTTGTCAATAATGGTTATGGTTTTGGATTCCTTGTTTGGAACCCAATGGTATTTGCTAATTTTGTTTTTGATACATAAAAAACACCTTTTGTAGCATAGTGTCGCACCCGTTCCTTCATCTCATTTTTACTCTGTAGATCAGAGATCCAAAATTCTTAGTCATTGTCATGTTCTGATCTCCAAATTACAAAACCATGCGCATAATCTATGTTTTTAGGTTGCAATGATAACATTTGGGGGATAGTTGGGTATATAAGAGGTTAAGATTAGACGATTTGATTGAGCAGACGTTTTTCACGTACGAAACGACCTCTCCACCAAATAAAGTCATCTTTGAGAGCATCCTTAGCTTTGATTATTAAGTTCTATGTCGGAGAGCTTGCAGTAATAGTGTGAGATAAAATGTGGACACAAACACATACCTATTAGAGATCATGTTAATCTAGAGTTTGTCAATTGTTTGGAGTATGTCACTTACTACCTTTAGGCTGCGTAATCTTGTTCAACTGACTAAGTTGATGTGAGTGTTGTTGTTATCTTCCTAGAAAAAGTTACGAGTCACTCGGTTCATTGTATCACATATACTATGAGGGAGTCATATGTTTTGCATGTAGTAAGTTGAGAAGGAGGAAAGAAGAAAGAATGCCATGAGCCAGTCGCTTAGAGTTGTTTTTCCAAGAGGGCAATCAGATTTGCATGTGAGATTTGCATATTTTGTGAAACTGAAGTTGCTTCTCTTAACGTTTACCTTTGACTTTGAGAATAGAAAATTCAAATATTTGTTCAAAGATGTGGATCCATACTCTTTTAATTTTCAATAGAGAAGTGTTCTTTGTGGTGACCTATAATACCATGATTGAAGCAAAACATTAGGATAAACTCACCCAAACTATACCATCCTCAAGGTATTCAATGTGCATGTCGAGCTGTAGGGGTTTGGAGACATCAAAAATGAATGGGAATTACTTTATCCACCCTTATGTCTTCATAGGAGTTCTTGGTGAAATTCTCCTAATACCTTCTTATTTCTTTTTAAATATAATAAAAACAAATCTTAAATAAATAAGAGCAATAAAATTGTATGTATTTAAAATAAATATCTTCCAGATTTAGAATGATTATAAATTAAATTCAAAATAAAATCAAAGTAAAATTGAGATATTGAGTTATTTCAGACATACATATCCGAAAATTCACTGAAAATGAAATATAAGGTTTTATTCAGATATGCATATCTGAAGAGTATTTTAGAATTTTCATATGTTTTTTTCACCTATATAAAAGTATACTAAGAAACCCCTAAAATGAATTTAACTTTGATCGGAATAATAATTTTGGGCTACACATATAGAATGACTTCCCTAATGATACACTAACATGTTATGTATATAGATCAATATCAAACTAACAAAATTAAACAGATTGTTGTAATGGAGTTGTAATGGAGTGTCGTCAAGAACAAATTAAAACTATGAGAAAAATTGAGTTTCTTGAACAAACACAAGAAACTCTATTAGATTTTTACGAAAGTGAGAGAGAAGAGAGAAGAAAATCATGATTGATTATAACTGTTTTACTATTTACTTACTCAATAAAGATTCAAAGATTACAAGTTAATAACAACAACCAATCCCTCTCAACAATCTGAGAGAATTAATCTATTTATAGACTATTAAGCTAAATTAAGTTACAAGTTAAATTAAATGATTGGGCTAAACAAACAAGCAGAATTTGATATGCTAACAATATTAATATTTTGACTACTGCATGTTTGAGCGTACTTCGACTACAACAAGTAGGAATTCGACATCGGCATGTGAGCAGACTTTGACAACACACTTAATCTTTGTCGAACAAGAAGTTACCCTTGTCGAGACTAGAATTTGATCAAAAATCTCAATAATCTTCACCTTGGAAAAAATCTACATCACGGAAACAAACTAGCTTTCGTCATGCATCTTTATCAATTGCATACATTGGAAAATTTTGCAACTTGACAATGTCTTGGTGATCATATCAACAACATTAACTTATGTCAAAACCTTCAGCACCTGGACTTCTCCACGCTCGAATATTTCTCTGACAAAATACAACCTTATATCGATGTGTTTGGTTCGCTCTGTTATATGATAACAACGTATCTAAAGGGGGTGAATAGATACCTAATAAAATTTCAAAAAATTATGATTTTGAAAATTTAGTTTTCTAAGAGTTTGAGCGGAAGTGCTTTTTAAAATAATTCGTCTTTACGAATATTATTGAAAACTCGGATATGCAAACTTAAAAATAAATAGAGTATGGAATAAGAATGACAATTGAATTAATACGCTTGAATTACTTTAAAACTTATTTAACGTTTATAGCAAGTTACTAGTAAAACTATTTCTAATGACAATATTTAAAGAACAAACAAAATCAATTTGTCAAACACTTGGTGTGCAATTGAATTTTCAGAATTTTCTTTTAAGTTATGTTGATACACAAAAGGACTTATAATTAAAAGTGATTATAAGCAATATCAACACTTGATGTAAATCAAAACAGTTTGAAAAAATTACTTACAATTCAATTGATAACGCAAAGCTATTTGATAAATTGATTGATGAATATTAAAGTAAGTAAAAGCAATAAGAAAAGAGACGCGAGAATTTGTCTTCACAATTCCCCATTTTTGTCCTCGCGTGTGGGTACATCTGCACCTAATTCCAACGAAATTAGGATAATTCTTACTATGCAAAAAAGTTGATACAAGAGAAGTGTTCAAGAGAAAATTCACAAATCTAATGCTTGTTGTTGATTCAATCCCTTCTCCTTTTTTAATCTTGAGAAAGACCAAGACACAATAGATGTAAATTGACTATCTGGATCTTGTTACTCTTTTGCATTCTTTATCTCCAAAGCTTTCACGCACCGTCAATTTTAACTATTGCAACACAATACCTCAATTGTAATCTGTCTTTCTCTCGCCACTTCCTTTGTGTTATTTATCTTCAAAGGATTCATTATGTTATTTATGTCCTACTTCACTTAGCCGCAATTACCTCTTGAATGTCTTGCACGAATACCCCCAAATCTATCAATGATCTTGGAGGACAAACTCACAGTTTTTCTGGAAGAAGACCGCTATAAATCTCAACCCAATATCTTTGGCTACACAAGAACCTAATCAGACGTTATCAAACTTCGTCTATATAGAATCCCAACAAAAGATCATTACAATGGAATGTTAGTGTGTATGTATAGATTGGAGGTTGAAGATGAAGAGAAAATGTAGGTTAATTTTATGGTATCACCCCGTTATGAATGGTGTATTTATAATTTTAGAAATTTAGGGAAAAAAGGACTTATTCAGAATTAAATAAATTTACAAAATTGACCAAAATAATCAGTATGTGTCGACCTATATATCGTATGTATCGACACATACGTTAGATTTAGGATGTATGTGTCGATCTGAAAGAAGGTACGTGTTAACCTAAACAAGTGAGAGGCTACAAGTTTTAAAACAACAACAAATGTGTCAATCTATAAACCATATGTATCGACACATAAAATAAGAATTTTTGCAATTTCAGAAATGCTTTGGTATGTGTCGACCTATGCAATGCGTGTGTCGATCTAAGACTTCTAGAGGCTACAAGCTTCAAAATTGAGTTCATGTGTCGACACATGCAACAAAAAATTATGCAGAAACTTGTTCTTAATGACTTGGATCAATTTTAAAATACTTTTTAATGATTCCTAAGACCTCTAATACAAAGGAGTGCCACAAAACATAGGGACACCATCCACTGTACATAAGTGCTAACTTTTCCCAATTTTGACATCATACAAAACATCTAATGACGAAGTTATACTCACACGCTCATGATAGGCTGAATTCTTTGACAAATATATTGCACTCTGGCTATCACATTTAACAGTGATAACTCGACCTTGAAGTTTCAACTTCTTAACAAAACCTTCAAGCCACAATGTTTCCTTTACAACTTCAGTGAGGACAATATATTCTGTTTCAGTGGTTGATAAGGTAACAACCTTTTGAAGTTTCTCTTTTCAAGTTATTGATGTGCCAAACATAGTGAACACATATCCATAAATAAAATTTCTGGAATCCATACAACCTGCATAATCAGAGTTAACATATCCTTCAATTTCTACTTTACTATCATCACCACAGGCTCCACCATAAATCAGGAATCTTCTCAGAGATCCATTTATGTACCTTAGAATATACTTCAATACTTTCCAATACGCCTTTCTAAGATTGGCCATATGCCTGCTTGCAATACTCACTCTGAAGGCCATGTATGGCCTCGTACAAACCAGAGCATATTGTTGGAATAAAATTTGTTTGTACTCCTCGGTTTTGATGATAACAAATTATTTAAAGAACAAATGAGTATACTAACATTTGTTTAAGTGTGCATTATCATAAGCTAGAAATTAACTTGGTTCTGACCCTGTTTAATTGCTTATGAAAGAGAAGCAAATGACTTAGATTTTGAAGGATCAGAATCTAATGTCTCGGCACTTAGAATCTTAGCTTCTGATGACAACTCAGATTCTGATGATCTGGAAAACAAAGTACAAACGCCTCTGGTCCGTACCCTGTGAAAATAAGTTATATCTTGTCAAGAGGTAGATTACGGAGAAATTTAACTAGGGCTTACTAGTGAAAGGCTCAAGGTTTTGTGACACAACCTCTTTAGTATGCTCCAACATGCTTGGGGTCGCCATACTTGAGAACGACATCGTTGATAAATCTTTTACTCAGAATATGAACATCTTTACAATACCAACTTCTAATGCCTCTCTCTTGGAAATTGCTTATCAACAAAGACACTTTTGCAAGTTATCTTTCAACAAAAATTTTGTTGCCTCTATATAAGGAGCTAAATATTTAAAGGAAGACAACACAAGATATTACAACAAGAATAAGAAATAATCTTATCATTAAGATTTCGTATATATTTATTATATTTCACATAGTCTTGAGATTTCTTATTCTTGTATATATTAGAAATATCAAGTGACAAAGTCTTTGTTTGTATGTATTCTTTGTGCACCTCTGATTGTAATTCAAGTTCATCTTGTTATCTATTCATCTAAATTGTTTTTTTAGAGGTTTAGTGGAAATATCTTGCTAGGTTGTTTGAGCAAAGGAAGTATTTTTCTAGGTTGCTTGAGCAGAAGTCTCTTTCTAGGTTGATTGAGCAAAGAAGGTCTTAAGTTGGATTACTTAAGAAGATTGTAATGAGATTTTGATCATAGTGGAAAATCTCATATGGGACAAGGAGACTGGACTACTATCGATTGTAGAAGAGTTAGGATAACTTTTGTGTGTGCTGTTACTTATTGCTTACTTGCTTTATCATTTTCTGTTGCTATCTGCTCTTGCTTAGACACTGAATTTCTTCAGTTTCAAAAGTTGTTTTTTAAAATAAGCAAAATATTCCACCATAGACAATTCAAACCCCCCACTTCTTTTGTATTCTTATTACCTTCACATACATCAAATTACCTATTACACTAGCATATAAAATTTTATTCATATAGATTCATTCAAGTTCAGTACTCGGACTTTGAGTCGTACTTAGCATGAATTGAGGATTTATTGGTGTCACAACATGATTTGAATTCGACAAACCAAACTTGTCGAGAATATTTCGTAGGTATTTCTCTTGAGATAAGCATAATCTCTACTACTTTATATCTATCTAGATGTCAATTTCAAGAATTTTGGAGCAGCTCACAAATCCTTCATGTCGAACTCCTCATTGAGTTCAACATTTATCTTCACTACATCCTTAACACGGTTGCTTCCTATGAGGATGTCATACACACAAAGCAACAAAATAAAAAGTGAAATTCCAGTTCGAAATCTAAAGTAAACATAGTGGTCAAACTGACTTCTAGTGAAACCTATGTGTTCCATGAACTTGTCGAATCTCCTATTCTATTGTCGGGGAGATTGTTTCAAGCCATACAAAGACCTATGCAACTTGCACACATAATCCTCATTAACCTTTTCTTCATACTCTTTAGATTTCTTCATGAGGATTGTTTCATATAGATCACGATACAAGAAAGTGGTCATCACATACATTTGTTTAACTTTTAGGTCAAACTTCACCATCACGGCTAACAACATTCGAATGGATCTATGCTTTACAAGATGTGAGAACACATTATTAAAGCTGACTATTTCTTTTTGAGTGAGCCCCCTCGCTACCATCCTTGCCTTGTATCACTTAGACATCACTCCTTTGATTATTTCCTTAACCTTGAAAATCTATTTACAACTGACTAACCTAGCCCCTTCAGTTTTCTCGATCAGATCCCAAGTGTGGTTATCATAAATAGATTTCATCTCATCATCAATGGCCTTCATCCATTCAGTCTTATTTCGAATTCTCACAACTCTCTTGTAGTATATAGGTTCTTCACCAAGAACCTCACTTGTAGAGATTAAAGCAAACACTATGAGATATATATAACCAAGTCTCTGAAGTGGCTTGATGACTCTTATCGACCTGTATCTTTCCAACAGGTAGTCATTTTCAGTTTCCTCATTTTCATCAGCAACTTCTACTTCTTCTTCGACTTAATTTGGGTTATGCAATTCATCATCACTATGCTCCACCTCAACATGAATCTCTTCTTGTTCCAGCTCCTCTTCATAGATTTCTACATTTCAACCATCATCATCGGTTTTCTTGAACACCATTTCTACTTCATTGAAAACTATTTCTACTTCATTGAAAACTACATCTCGAATTATGATACACCTCTTATGACCTGTCTCTAAGAACCACATCATGTAAGCTTTAACTCCTTCAGGGTACCCCATTAACATGCATCTCAGAGCTCCAGATTCGACCTTGTCTTACCTGATATGAGCATATGCTACATATCCAAATACTCTAAGTCTGTCGAGATTAGGTGGATGCCCCGACCATACTTTTTCAGGTGCCTTTATCCTTAAGGCAGTCGAGGGACATCTATTTATCAAGTATATTGATGTCGAAATAGCCTCATCCCAAAACACCTTCTTCAATCCAGCACTAACCAACATGCATCTAACTCTTTCCAAAATGGTTCGATTAAACCTTTCATCTAAATCATTTTATCTTCGTGCCTTGCAATACCAGGCGCAACACGATAGCTGTCAAAATCTTTATTGCATAACTTAAGACCATTGTTGGTCCTAAGCCTCTTGACCTTCCTGCCAGTTTGGTTTTCGACCAGAGTCTTCCAACTTTTGAAATTTTAAAAAGTTTAATCCTTATATTTCTGAATGAATACCCACAACTTTCGTGAGTAATCATTAACTATGGATAGAAAATATCTTACACATATCTTTTCCTTTAAAAAATAATCTTGCAACTAAGTGTGTCAGATTTCTTGCACACCCAAAATATTAGCATGGATATAATCAAGGGATCCATATTTTTTTGTTTACCTTTGTTAAACGCCACCCTACATGATTTACCAAATACACAAGGCTCACAAAACTCCAACTTTTCGACCTTGTCACCACATAACAGGTTTTTTCCCGACAATTAGACCAAGCCTCTTTAACTGACATGGCCAAGTCTTTTGTGTCGTACCTTAGTCTTTGGCACATGTTTTATGGTTACCATATATGCTGAATCATTTACAACCTCAACTTCAAAGGTATACATGCCTTGCCTTTTGATGTCTTCCAAGACTTCCTTTGACCCCTTCATTATCCTTAGGATACCTTGCTCTCCTTTCAAAATATATCCTTTCTTGTAGAATTCACCAAGAGAAATCAAATTTCTCTTCAGATCATTTACATACCTGACACCAGTCAATAACTTTATTGACTCATCATAAAGCTTGAATCTTACAGATCCAATACCTATAATTTTGCAGGCTTTGTTTTTTCTCGACAACACTAATCCACCATCTTGATCACATAATACCTCAAACACATTTTTGTTTGGAGTCATGTGACAAGTGATACTCGAATCCATGATCCATTCCTTGCTCTAATTGTTGCTCGAAACTACTAGGACATCAGATGATTCATAATCATCTTGCATAATAGCTATATTATCATTATCCTTACCACCATGATTGTTCTATCGATCATGGAATATTTTTATTGTGTGATTCTCCTTCTTACAGTGGTAACACCTAATTGCAGAAACATCACCAGCATAAGACTTCAGCTGAATTTTACCCTTCTTCTTCTCAAACCTATCATCTTTCTTCAAAAATTTCCCTTTAACGGACAAACCTTCACCAACAGACGATGGTTTATGCTCCTTAATCTCGTTCTAGTCCTTTGAGTACAAGGAATATTGAACTTCTTCAAAGGTTAGGGACTCTCTTCCATACAAGAGAGTTTTTTTGAAGTAACCATGAGACTTAGGTAAAGAACACAATAATAACAATGCTTGATCTTCATCATCAATACTAACTTCGATATTCTCCAGATTAAGAATCAGCTTGTTGAACATATCCAACTGCTCAACCAATACTTTGTCTTCACTCTTCTTGAATGAATACAAAGTTTGCTTCAAGTACAAACAATTTACCAAGGATTTAGTCATGTAGAATCCTTCGAGTTTTATCCATACACTCGTCGTCTTCTCCTTTGAAACCTACTGGAGAATCTTATCACCAAGGCTCAATATGATCGCGTAATGGGCTTTCTCAATCATCATCGTCTTCTCCTTCTCCGTTAGAGCAACATCCATGACTTCGGCTCCCTTTAACGCTTCTAGAAAACTCCATTGAACAAGAATGACTCACATCTTCAAGCACCATAAACCAAAATCATTCACCCCAGTGAATTTTTCTATCTCAAACTTTGTTGACATCATCTTCTCTAGGCTCACCACACCAGTTTATTGTAACAGAGTGTCGTCAAAAACAAATCAAAACTATGTGAAAGATGAGTTTCTTGAACACACAAGAAACTCTATTATGTTTTTACGAAAGAGAGAAGAGAGAAGAAAATCAAAATTGATTAAAATTATTTTACTATTCACTTACTCAATAAGGGTTCAAAGATTACAAGTGAATAACAACAATCAACCTCTTTCGACAACCTAAGAAAACTAGTCTATTTATAGACTACTAAACTAATTTGAGCTACAAACTAACTTAAATAATTGGGTTAAACAAACAAACCCAATTCGATATGCTAACAATACTAACATTTCTCGATATGCTAACAATACTAACATTTCGACTACTACATGCTTGAGCGTACTTCAACTACAATATATAGGATTTCTACACCAACATGTAAACAAACTTCAACATCATACTTAATCTCTACCGAACCAAAAAACCACCCTTATGAAAACTAGAATTTGATCCAAAATCTCACACATATCAATACCAAAAAATAATATATTTGCATGTAGTAATTAGGTTTTTAAACTTATCTACGTCACTATTCCTTGTATAGCAATCTTTGGGTACATATCTTTTGTGTAGCATGTGAGATGATGACGCTAAAGGAAGAATTAGTGTATCCTTTATTTCCTCATTTGTTTGACATCATTTCATACGGGGATGCGTTATAGTATGGACTACAACTAAATTTTCTTTACTCCACATAACAACAATGGGATGATTTCTACTATGGAGTATTATATGTTGCCACTATGAATTCTTCACTTTGACAAAAATGAAGAGTAATGATAGGTCAAATTGAAATGGCTTTTTTTCCCTTTCAAAACAATGTGTAGCCGAAAGGATTCTAAAGTACCTTTGGTAAAAGTTGCAAAATATATGGATCTGGTTCATTTTTATTATAATCAATGATGTTATGCATCGGACTTGATTTAGTAGGTAGTGTTTCTCACCAAAGAGAACATTACCTCGAAGTTGTAGTGGTACGGACTTGAGTTTGATAGAAACATTCTTGAATCAATCAAACTATTTTCCTAAAATATTTTTTGTGACGGTTTATACGTCACTAGATTTTCTCTAAAAGAACAAAAGTCCTTCACTAGACATCTATGTATCTAAGGTGGTGAGTTTTCGTGGGCATCAAGTTCCCTTCTCAAAACTTGAATTGCCAATTTATCAAAAGAGACATAACTTAAGCATAACTTGATGAATTGCCAACAATAAACTTGTATAAGTTAAACATTAAATCTGAGGTTAATAAAGGTTAAGGTCAAGATGCTTTTATACATTACTTTATCTTTACGTGTTGAATAAAAAGAAAAGTACTATGGTTAACACTATTAAATATTTCATTACAATATTGTACTGTAAAATGTAAAGCAAAGTTGGAAATCAAAGAGATTCTTTTACATTTTTTATTTCCTTTGTTGCTTTAGTAAGAGCTGGCTTCCTCCTTTTCCCTTTTTTCACGTCTTCACACTCACTTTTATGCATTGCATTACCTTGCTGACAAGTTTTCATAACTTGAATTCTTGTGTTAGTTTCCCAAGAGTGTTATTTTCCTTCTCTAAGGTTGATTTGAGCTTCTACTACTTCTTTGAATTCGTGAATGTGTCAGTGTCAGTGCTAGTGTCATATAATAACTACACATTTTTTGTGGTTGAGAAATTGATGCGGGAGAGCTTTGAGTTTTGGTTGCATTGTTAAGTTAATAGTATATAAGAAGAATGGCAGGAGGTGGAGCTGCGCCGCAACCAAAGCAAGATGAACTTCTTCCACATCCGGTTAAAGATCAATTACCAAATGTTTCTTATTGCATTACAAGTCCTCCTCCATGGCGTAAGTTACTCAACTTCTTAATCGAAACCATTTTTTCATGTACTAAATAGGACATTGACACTGACACGTCTTCAATACGACAATGAGACTAGATAAAATCACATGCGATAGTATCATGTTAGTCCTGAATCATCACAATATCTGACATTTTGTTTATGTTAATATGAAGCCGAGGCAATCCTACTTGGCTTTCAACATTACCTTGTGATGCTTGGTACAACGGTTCTAATTCCAAGCTCTCTAGTTCCTCAAATGGGAGGTGGAAATGTAAGTCTTGGAATCAAAGAAATGCGGAAAGAAAAAGTTATTAATATTGTTGTTTGGTTCAAAAATCTAATGAAGAATTCAATTATAGGAAGAGAAAGCCAAAGTAATTCAGACACTACTATTTGTAGCCGGAATTAACACATTTTTCCAAACAACATTCGGGACTCGTCTTCCCGCCGTTATCGGAGGATCCTACACTTTTGTTCCAACAACTATTTCAATTATTTTGGCCGGTCGCTATAGCGACATTGTTAATCCTCATGAGGTTGGTTCGTCACAAACTCGAGTTGATTATATCTTCATTTTTTATTCTATCTGTTATTCAATCATTTATTTTTACTCGACAAATACGCAGAAGTTTGAGAAGATAATGAGGGGAACACAAGGTGCACTTATAGTTGCTTCAACACTTCAAATTGTTCTTGGTTTTAGTGGACTTTGGCGCAATGTAGTTAGGTTCTTAAGTCCTCTCTCCGCGGTTCCCTTGGTTGCTCTCTCAGGCTTTGGTCTGTACGAATTCGGATTTCCAGTGGTATAGATCGATATTTCTAACAAGAACTAACCTTTGATTTCTTCCTATATTTTACATATAATGTGTGATTCTCACTCTTTTAATCGTGGCCGATGAATTCTAGCTTGCAAAATGCGTCGAGATTGGACTACCAGAAATCATCATCCTAGTAGTATTTTCACAGGTAATATTTTCAGTACTTTGTTTTCCTTTCATCTCCAACAACACCACCGACCAAGCGTTATTCCACTAAGTGGGATTGGGGTTGGCTACATGGATCAACTTCCGCCATAATGTTTTTGCAGTACATTCCTCACATGATGAAAGGAGAAAAGCCGATCTTTGATCGATTTGCAGTTATATTCTCGGTGGCAATTGTGTGGCTTTATGCTTATCTTCTTACTGTTGGTGGAGCATACAAAAACTCAGCACCTAAAACCCAAATTACATGTAGGACAGATCGCGCTGGAATCATAGGTGGTGCTCCTTGGTAAGCTCAAAAAACATGTCATAAGCTATTTTGATAAGCTCTTTGAAAAAGTACTTAAATGAACGATTAAGCTTAAATAAACTAATTTTTACTGATAGTTCCTTATAAAAATACATTTGTAGGATAAGAGTCCCATATCCGTTTCAATGGGGAGCTCCAACATTTGATGCTGGTGAAACTTTTGCTATGATGGCTGCTTCACTTGTTGCTCTAGTAGAGGTATGCTTATTGTTTCAATATCGAACCTACGAGACATTTAGGTTATGGTTTAATTGTATTAAACGGTTCAAATCAAGACAAACCCACGATTGAACCGTAGAGTATTGTTGCATCTAATACTCTTGCACAAACTTACTTGTGCCACAGTCAACTGGTGCTTTCATTGCTGTATCAAGGTATGCAAGTGCAACTCCGATTCCACCTTCGGTTCTTAGCAGAGGTGTAGGCTGGCAGGTAAACAAAATTTACTTATATTTACTAATCATGCATTTCTTTTTTTTTTATCGCATTAAATTTTGTAATATCTTTGCTTAAAATTTTTATGTTTCATATCAGGGTGTTGGAATAATGTTGTCCGGGATATTCGGGACAGGAAATGGATCATCAGTTTCTGTGTAAGATTTCATCCCAAGATGGTTTCATGTTATTTGCAAGATTTTAAAACAATAATTGCGGAATCACATGACCGCGACACTACATTTTTTATGTTTCTTCTATTGCAAGAAAGCGCCTATTTTTTTCCTAGCAATGTAGAAATGATATGAAACAATATTGGTTTTTCCTCAGGGAAAATGCAGGACTCTTAGCTTTGACACGCGTAGGTAGCCGAAGAGTTGTCCAAATATCGGCCGGATTCATGATTTTTTTTTCAATTTTGGGTAAGAATACACTTTAAACGATGATCATAACTAAACTTACTAATCTTAACCAACTCGCAACTAATTTTAACTAACTTGCAACTAATTTTAACTAACTTGCAACTTCCTATAACAAAAAACTCTAACTAGGTCTAACCGCGGAATTCTTGTTTGCTTAGTTTGATGTATACTAGATGATTTTGAAACTGAAAACTTGTTACGAATCATCGTTATATGCAGGAAAATTCGGAGCAGTATTTGCTTCAATTCCAGCACCTATTGTTGCAGCTTTATATTGCCTATTCTTTGCTTATGTTGGTATGTAACATTATCAATTTCAAGAAGTTGAGATATTAATATTATTGAATATCCATTCAAGTGTTATTTGCTTACTTTTTTTTTTGTGTTTCGATGCAACACAGGCTCTGCAGGTCTTAGCTTCCTTCAATTTTGCAATTTAAACAGTTTCAGAACAAAATTCATCTTAGGCTTCTCTATTTTCATGGGATTTTCTATACCGCAATATTTCAACGAATACACAGCATTTAAAGGCTATGGTCCTGTACACACGCGCGCAAGATGGGTATGTCTCCTTCTTTCCTACTTCCTTTCGTTCAATGATAAACCATTTGACAGGTTCACCACACGCGCGAGATTTCAACTAGAAAATCAAATTCTAATACTACATAAAATTCGATCCTTGACAGATATATTTTCCTTTTTTGACAGTTCAATGACATGATCAATGTTCCGTTTGCGTCTGAACCATTTGTTGCTAGTCTCTTGGCGTTGTTCTTAGACGTTACGTTGCATAAGAAAGACAACCAAATGCGAAAAGATAGAGGAATGCATTGGTGGGATAAGTTTCGATCGTTCAAGACAGATACGAGGAGTGAAGAGTTTTATTCTCTTCCTTTCAATCTAAACAAGTTTTTTCCTTCTGTGTAATTAGTTGTTCATAGAATTGTTGCATGGTGATTTTAAGGTATAGTCTTGGAGTATCTTGTTGTTGGTAATGCTTCTTATTTTCAATGTGAAGAAACATAATAACTGTCATATTTAATTGTAGCTAGATGCTTATTTATTTTACTAATAGCAATATGAGTTTTGTCATTCTTTTTACAAGAGTATAATGTCATATTAGTTGTAGATAGATACTTATATATTGTATAATGTCATAGTGATTTTGAAGTTTGAAATTTTTAGTGGGTAACTTCTCAGTGGTTCCATACTAAGTAAATTATTTAATAAAAAGATAAAAAGATGGAAATTACTTTATGTATTTTTAGTGGTGTTTACGCACCTTACTCAAAAATCAATAATGTCTATAAAATCCGAATTTAACTTTCGGATGCATTCAAAAGATAACTAAAATCAAGTCTTAGATGCATGTCAAAAAAAATATTCGGAAGTTAAGTTCAGTATTTTATGGAGATTAAGTTTCATACGTGTTTAATTCATATAACGTGTTAAACATTCTCTCTTCCTTCTTCTTCATTTAATTTCAGAAAGTTTGCTAAGAATCTAAAACAAAGCATATGAGGAAACTCCATTTTCATCATTTTTCAAACTTTCTTGTTACTTCTATTGCATTGCATTCAAGGCTAGGACATCAATCAACCTCTACTTCACTCCATTCAATAGAAAATCATTGACTTCTCACATTTAGTAAGTTTTTCATTTTCTTTCTTTTTTTTGCTATATGATGCATTCGATAAATGTATCGATAGTGTCAAAATAATAAAATAAGATCATATCCACATGTACTGTTATTTAACAAAACGATAGTTGTGAAAGTTTAAAAAGTAACAGGGGAGTGTTCAAGTTTGATTTTGAAAATTAAAACTTGTTCTAAAAATAATACGAAAGCAGTCAGGTTTTGTATAGAATCCCTTATTTCTCCCCTATTGATGTTTAATGCACTACATAAATGATAAAGTCATTATATTTTCACGGCGAATTAACAAAACCACTATACTCAATTTGTTGGTGTATAACTCACTAATTTCTACTAGAGGTCTCATATCCCTATTAAACCGGCGTAAGTGAAATCAAGTGATGCAACATGACATTAATTCAAATGCCACTACTAGAGCTCTACTATGCCTATTGAACCGACGTAAATACAATAATTGTTCTAATTCCAACGCATAGACTAATGATCAGTAATCCCTATGCGTCCATAATCAGATTAACAGGGTATTTCAAATAAAAAATATTACACACAAGAGGCAATAAATAAAAATATAACTTCAATTATTCATGCATTGACAAATTAAACATATATTCTAACATGTTCAAAAAAAGTTCATCAAACAAAATCTAACTATCACATCTCATTTTTACCCTTTATTTTTTACATTCATCTAATACATGATCGTATTTTTTGAGAAAAAGTCAATGAAAAAGCCAATCATCTCTATCTTGATCTTCTTCATTTTAAAATCAATGTCCATTTTGCATCATTTTCATTTATTGCTATTGTAGGTGTTTAGGTATTGACTTGCATTTTTGGTAAATCCCAAGTGTATGTGTGAATGTCATGACTGATGTCATAACATTCTAGTTCAGGTTGTACTAACTCATTAGGTACATGTGCAGAAAAATATTGTAATTCAAATACTGATGTTTATAAGTGTGTATCTGAGCATGTTTGCAAAATGATCACATTTTGCTAAATCAGTAGACAGGTTTTCTCAGATGTCATAACAGATGTTATGACATCCTGTTCTGAACTAACAGGATTGCAGAATTGGATAAGTCTGAGTTTTTTCAGGAAATAACTTAGTCCTTTCTGAACAGAATCCTGCATTTTCTGAGGAGTAACCTAGCTCAACCCTAACCTGGTTAATAAAGTCCTGTGACCTGGTCTTTAGGTCAAACGGAATCAACCCTAGGTTTTTGGAAACCCTAACTGAAGTTGCAGCTGCTATATATTCAACAGAGCTGCTGTTTTTCAAGACATCCCTGCTGATTGATTAGAAGATCAATTTTGTAATCTGTATAGATTTGTTTATTGTACTCCAAGCAATTATCATTGTGATAAGTGCCTTGGAATAGGTTTCGATTGTAAGGGTTGTGTAGCACTCAAAGCTTTGAAGCAAGAGTGTTTGAATGTCCCTTGACTAAAGCTGTGAAGCAGAGTCAAGTTAGTTGTGTACATCACTCAAAGCTTTGAAGCACGAGTGATTGTGTTGCTTGATTAAAAAGCTGTGAAGCTTAATCAAGTGTGTGTTTTTTTGAAGAGTGTCTTCATCAATTCTTAAGTCAAATTGGTTTATGTATCACTGCTGTGATTGAGGGGGAGTGAGTAGGAACTCAGGTTTAAGTTGTACTTAGATTAGAATTGCATTGGGTAGGTCTTAAGTGAAGGAGATAAACTGGTTGGTTTATTCTTGAATTAACATCTCTTATAGTGGATTCTCTCCCTGGCTTGGTAGCCCCCAGAGTAGGTGTTGTTGCACACCGAACTGGGTAAACAATTGACTGTGTTCTTTACTGCTTTTGTATTTACTGTCATATAGTAAGTCAGATACGGTGTCATAACATTGGACGTGACATTGAGTATCTGCAGCCAGAATTTTCAATTGGCATCAGAGCAGGCACCCTGCCTGTATTACTGGGTGAGATCTAGGGATATCACTTTCTGGCACTATGGACAAAGAAGGAGTTTTTGGAAATAGACCACCCATTCTGGATGGAACCAATTATGACTACTGGAAACCTCGTATGATTGCCTTCCTAAAATCTCTGGACAAAAAGGCTTGGAGAGCTGCTGACAAAGGATGGATTCATCCCACCATAACTGAGAGAGATGGGACAATCAGTCTGAAGCCTGAGGAAGATTGGAGTAAAGAAGAAGATGAGTTAGCTCTGGGAAATTCAAAAGCTTTAAATGCCTTGTTCAATGGAATTGATAGAAACATCTTCAGACTAGTACATCAATATGAACTGGCCAAGGAAGTTTGGGACACTCTCAAAACTACTCATGAGGGCACTTCCAAAGTAAAAATGTCAAGGCTTCAGATGTTGACCACTAAGTTTGAGAATCTAAAAATGATGGAAGATGAAACCATTCATGAGTTTCACATGAACATCTTGGAGATTGCCAACACCTCAGGAGCACTGGGAGAAAAAATGTCAGAAGAAAAACTGGTGAGGAAGATTCTCAGATCCTTGCCTAAAAGATTAGCAATGAAGGTAACTGCCATAGAGGAAGCCCAGGACATTAGCAAGTTGAAAGTGGATGAACTTATTGGGTCTCTTCAGACTTTTAAGATGGGGATCACTGATAATGGAGACAAGAAGAACAAAAGCATAGCACTTGTATCCAATACTGATGTTGAATACAAGGAGGATGAAGAAGAAAACATATCTGAAGCTATTGCCATGCTTGGAAGACAGTTCAACAGGCTCATCAAAAGAATGGACCCAAAGTCAAGGTCTAATGTTCATAACACTCCCTCTGACATTGACAGTTCCAGCAGAAGACCAAGGTCAGAAGATAAGGGAAACCAAGGCAGAGGTATTCAATGCCATGGATGTGAAGGATATGGACATATTCGAGCTGAATGTCCTACTTTTCTTAAGAAGCAAAAGAAAGGAATGACTGTTACTTGGTCTGACTATGATTCAGAAAGTAATTCTGAAGAAGAATCTGCTAAACTAGTTACTGCCCTAACTAGTGTTTGTACTTCTGAAAGTGATACTAGTGATGAAGAAGTAACATTTGGAGAACTGGCTGATACCTACAAGAAATTGTGTATCAGAAGTGCTGAAGTCTGTGTGCAGAATGAGAAACAATCAAAACTCATTATCAAACTGGAGGCTGAAAAAAGGGCGAATCTTGAAACTATAAGTCATCTAGAAGGAGAAGTTCAATTGCTGAACTCACAACTGAATCAAATGACCAAATCTGTCAAGATGTTGACCAATGGAACAGACAAATTGGAAGAGATCCTTCAGGCTGGACAAAATATGGGAAATAAATCTGGCCTAGGATTTGTGGAAACAAAGAAATTTGGTACTGGGAAGCAAATGTCAAAACGGATGTCTCAACATTACTCTCAACATCAGGGACAGAGACATATGAAGAAGAGGTACCAAAGATGGAAATGTCATCATTGTGGGAAATATGGTCACATAAAGCCCTTCTGCTTCAGACTACATGGATATCCTAATCAGAACTCAGATGTCAAACCTAAGTCTAAAAAGGTACCACATGCTCCTCAATGGAAGAAAAAGGCTACTGCACTGATAGCTCACACTTCCCTGAGGGTCTCTGCAAAGGAAGATTGATACTTTGACAGTGGATGTTCCAGACACATGACTGGATTCAAAAATCTCCTCAATAATGTTATGCCTCACACCACCAGTTTTGTGACCTTTGGAGATGGTGCTAAAGGTGAAGTCAAAGGAGTTGGTAATTTGGACTGCCCTGGAGTTCCAAGTCTGAATAAGGTACTGCTGGTAAAAGGGTTGACTACTAATCTCATTAGCATCAGTCAATTATGTGATCTAGGATTCATGGTCAACTTCTCAAGATCTGAATGTCTAGTATTTAATGAAAAACTAGATGTTGTAATGAGAGGAATCAAATCCAAAGATAACTGTTATGTGTGGCAGCCTGAGAACACTGATATCTCCACTATGAGTCAAATCATCAAAGAAGAAAAAGAGATGAAACTGTGGCAGCATAAGCTTGGAAGAATGAAAAGAGCTATTCCTATGGAAGCTGTCAGAAGAACTCCAAAACTACAGGCTGATAATATATGTGATGTGGCAAATAAACTTGAAGAAGAATGTGTTGTCAGAACCTTAAGTCATCTTGACAAGGATGTTGGAAAGAACAAGTCTCATAAATTCTGTTCTCAAAACATCTGGTCAAAACAGATGCTCCCTGAGTACAATGTTACACAAGATGTTGTGACATTGTGTTGTGATAATCTGAAAACATTCAACATTTCCTTGAACCCTATTGACTTTGAAGAGAAGAAGTCATTTAAACTGGAACATAGTTTCTCTAAGCTTCAGCTGACTGATTCTTCTACCAAGGCGCTTGTTGGAAATAAACTTGAAAATTTGAGGGGCAGGTTGGGTATTCACCAACATGAGGAATTATAGCAATTAGTTTTGCTGAAAACAAGGGTTGAAGGGATTAATTTTATTAAGTCTATATTTAGTGGGTTAATCATATTCATTCACAATTCCTTCAAAAGCCTTAAGAAGTTGAAGAGACTCCCTTTTACCCCCTACTTCTCTCATCCTTGCAACCTGTTTCCTCCTCCCAATCAAAGATTTTTCTCAAACTGCTACTATTACTCAAAGTTAAACAAAATGTCTCAGACATTGTCTTCCACCATGGCGGATTCGTCTTCCTCATCATCGTCATCATCTGATCAAGATTCTAGGGCAATCACTACATGCATAGAATCTTAAGTTCTTGAGGTCACTCCTCTCAGGGAGATGGCAACTGACCCAGCCAGAGTCAAAAAGCTCAGAACCAGACATGCAGGAAGAGCTCAAGCTACAGCCTTTGGTAATTCTTCTCATCCTTCGTCTTCTATACCAAATAGAGAAGGATCAGTTCAAGTACACCAAGCTATTGCTAGGCTGGTTACTAGCATTCTGAGTGGCAACCAATCTGTACCGGGGATTTCTACCCCTTTGAATCAATCAGAAAGTCCAAATGTGGAAGGTTCTGAAAATGTAGATGTCACTGAGGATGTTGTGACACCAAAAGACAACATTCAGAACCCCTCTGAAAAGGATGCTGATCCACCTATCATTGATGTGGATGAAGATTACTCAGATAATGAACTGATTGCTAATGTGAACCCTAGCATTGCTAGGAGATTGATGAAAAGAAAGAGTAGTCAGAATGTTAAACCTGATGCTAAGAAATCCAAGGCTGAAGGGATGGCTGAGAAAATTCAGACAAAAGGGAAGAAGGCACAGGTGCAGACTGCTAGACAACCAATCTCTAAGAAAAGTAAAGAACCTGAAACTTCTGATTCTGATGATGAATCAGAATTTGAGATTGATATTGAAGAAACTCCCATCAGAAGGAAGCTCCCCTCCAGGAAGATTGCTAGAGTGCCTGAAGTGCCAACAGACAACATCTCCTTTCATCATCCTGACAATGCAAACAGATGGAAGTATGTTTGCTTGAAGAGAATAGCCTTGGAGAGAGAGCTCAACAATGATGCCTTGGAGTGCAAAGACATCATGGATCTGATCAAGAATGCTGGGCTAATGAAGACAGTGACAAAGTTTAACAAATGCTATGAAAATCTGGTTAAAGAGTTTGTAGTGAACTTGTCAAATGATTGTGCTGATGGAAGGTCAGCTGACTTTGAAAGTGTCTTTGTTAGAGGAAGAAGGGTCAAGTTCTCTCCATCAGAAATCAACAAGTTTCTTGGAAGAACAAATAAGGACTGTCCTGATCTAGAGGCAACTGACAATGAAGTTTGTTTAACCATCACAGCCAGGCAAGTAAAGTGCTGGCCATTGAAAGGGAAGCTGAATGCTAGTAAACTCAGCATGAAATTTGCCATCTTGCATAAAATAGGTGCAGCAAACTGGGTGCCTACAAATCACAACTCAACCATCTCCACAGGATTGGGGAGATTTATCTATGCTGTAGGAACCAAGACTGCCTTTGACTATGGAAGGTACATCTTTGAACAAACTTTGAAGCATGCTGGCAGTTATGCTGTCAAAGGACCAATTGCCTTTCCCTCCCTCCTTTGTGGAATCATCCTTGCACAATACCCTGACATCCTTGTAGCAAGAGATACAGTCTGCAAAAGAGCTCCTGCCCTTGGCCTGCACTACAAACTGTTTCAGGGATCTCATGCTCCAGACATTGTCATAACATCAGCTGAGACATCGTCTGCAAAGACCCAGTCCAAGACATCAGATGTCATAGCTGTTTTAAAAGAAACTTGCAAAGATCTGGATGCTAGAAAAAGGATCCTAGAAGCTCTAATTGCCAGGCTAGAAAAGGAGGAAGCTGAAGAAAGCAGAAGGGAAGAAGGTATAGAAGCTGAAGGACAGATCAACATTGAAGAAACTAGCTCCTCTGAGTCTGATGACAGTGCTTGAAGGTTGATTGCTGCTTGGTGGTGTTGCTGGTGGAGTTTGGAAGTGTGTTCTGCTGTTGTCTGCTGCTGATCTCATTATTTTGTTTTGGATAACTGTATAATTTTATGAACATGTAACTTTGGCCCATTTGTGGCTAAAGAGGGGGAGATTATTTTGGTACTTGCTTAATTAGTACTTGACATTATATTTTTCTGCTGTCACTTATTTCTGCTGCTATCTATCTCTGATTGTTTAGGGATTTTAGCCAAAAATCTGCCAAAGGGGGAGTTTGTAGGTGTTTAGGTATTGGCTTGCATTTTTGGTAAATCCCAAGTGTATGTGTGAATGTCATGACTGATGTCATAACATTCTAGTTCAGGTTGTACTAACTCATTAGGTACATGTGCAGAAAAATATTGTAATTCAAATACTGATGTTTATAAGTGTGTATCTGAGCATGTTTGCAAAATGATCACATTTTGCTAAATCAGTAGACAGGTTTTCTCAGATGTCATAACAGATGTTATGACATCCTGTTCTGAACTAACAGGATTGCAGAATTGGATAAGTCTGAGTTTTTTCAGGAAATAACTCAGTCCTTTCTGAACAGAATCCTGCGTTTTTTGAGGAGTAACCTAGCTCAACCCTAACCTGGTTAATAAAGTCCTGTGACCTGGTCTTTAGGTCAAACGGAATCAACCCTAGGTTTTTGGAAACCCTAACTGAAGTTGCAGCTGCTATATATTCAACAGAGCTGCTGTTTTTCAAGACATCCCTGCTGATTGATTAGAAGATCAATTTTGTAATCTGTATAGATTTGTTTATTGTACTCCAAGCAATTATCATTGTGATAAGTGCCTTGGAATAGGTTTCGATTGTAAGGGTTGTGTAGCACTCAAAGCTTTGAAGCAAGAGTGTTTGAATGTCCCTTGACTAAAGCTGTGAAGCAGAGTCAAGTTAGTTGTGTACATCACTCAAAGCTTTGAAGCACGAGTGATTGTGTTGCTTGATTAAAAAGCTGTGAAGCTTAATCAAGTGTGTGTTTTTTTGAAGAGTGTCTTCATCAATTCTTAAGTCAAATTGGTTTATGTATCACTGCTGTGATTGAGGGGGAGTGAGTAGGAACTCAGGTTTAAGTTGTACTTAGATTAGAATTGCATTGGGTAGGTCTTAAGTGAAGGAGATAAACTGGTTGGTTTATTCTTGAATTAACATCTCTTATAGTGGATTCTCTCCCTGGCTTGGTAGCCCCCAGAGTAGGTGTTGTTGCACACCGAACTGGGTAAACAATTGACTGTGTTCTTTACTGCTTTTGTATTTACTGTCATATAGTAAGTCAGATACGGTGTCATAACATTGGACGTGACATTGAGTATCTGCAGCCAGAATTTTCAATTGGCATCAGAGCAGGCACCCTGCCTGTATTACTGGGTGAGATCTAGGGATATCACTTTCTGGCACTATGGACAAAGAAGGAGTTTTTGGAAATAGACCACCCATTCTGGATGGAACCAATTATGACTACTGGAAACCTCGTATGATTGCCTTCCTAAAATCTCTGGACAAAAAGGCTTGGAGAGCTGCTGACAAAGGATGGATTCATCCCACCATAACTGAGAGAGATGGGACAATCAGTCTGAAGCCTGAGGAAGATTGGAGTAAAGAAGAAGATGAGTTAGCTCTGGGAAATTCAAAAGCTTTAAATGCCTTGTTCAATGGAATTGATAGAAACATCTTCAGACTAGTACATCAATATGAACTGGCCAAGGAAGTTTGGGACACTCTCAAAACTACTCATGAGGGCACTTCCAAAGTAAAAATGTCAAGGCTTCAGATGTTGACCACTAAGTTTGAGAATCTAAAAATGATGGAAGATGAAACCATTCATGAGTTTCACATGAACATCTTGGAGATTGCCAACACCTCAGGAGCACTGGGAGAAAAAATGTCAGAAGAAAAACTGGTGAGGAAGATTCTCAGATCCTTGCCTAAAAGATTAGCAATGAAGGTAACTGCCATAGAGGAAGCCCAGGACATTAGCAAGTTGAAAGTGGATGAACTTATTGGGTCTCTTCAGACTTTTAAGATGGGGATCACTGATAATGGAGACAAGAAGAACAAAAGCATAGCACTTGTATCCAATACTGATGTTGAATACAAGGAGGATGAAGAAGAAAACATATCTGAAGCTATTGCCATGCTTGGAAGACAGTTCAACAGGCTCATCAAAAGAATGGACCCAAAGTCAAGGTCTAATGTTCATAACACTCCCTCTGACATTGACAGTTCCAGCAGAAGACCAAGGTCAGAAGATAAGGGAAACCAAGGCAGAGGTATTCAATGCCATGGATGTGAAGGATATGGACATATTCGAGCTGAATGTCCTACTTTTCTTAAGAAGCAAAAGAAAGGAATGACTGTTACTTGGTCTGACTATGATTCAGAAAGTAATTCTGAAGAAGAATCTGCTAAACTAGTTACTGCCCTAACTAGTGTTTGTACTTCTGAAAGTGATACTAGTGATGAAGAAGTAACATTTGGAGAACTGGCTGATACCTACAAGAAATTGTGTATCAGAAGTGCTGAAGTCTGTGTGCAGAATGAGAAACAATCAAAACTCATTATCAAACTGGAGGCTGAAAAAAGGGCGAATCTTGAAACTATAAGTCATCTAGAAGGAGAAGTTCAATTGCTGAACTCACAACTGAATCAAATGACCAAATCTGTCAAGATGTTGACCAATGGAACAGACAAATTGGAAGAGATCCTTCAGGCTGGACAAAATATGGGAAATAAATCTGGCCTAGGATTTGTGGAAACAAAGAAATTTGGTACTGGGAAGCAAATGTCAAAACGGATGTCTCAACATTACTCTCAACATCAGGGACAGAGACATATGAAGAAGAGGTACCAAAGATGGAAATGTCATCATTGTGGGAAATATGGTCACATAAAGCCCTTCTGCTTCAGACTACATGGATATCCTAATCAGAACTCAGATGTCAAACCTAAGTCTAAAAAGGTACCACATGCTCCTCAATGGAAGAAAAAGGCTACTGCACTGATAGCTCACACTTCCCTGAGGGTCTCTGCAAAGGAAGATTGATACTTTGACAGTGGATGTTCCAGACACATGACTGGATTCAAAAATCTCCTCAATAATGTTATGCCTCACACCACCAGTTTTGTGACCTTTGGAGATGGTGCTAAAGGTGAAGTCAAAGGAGTTGGTAATTTGGACTGCCCTGGAGTTCCAAGTCTGAATAAGGTACTGCTGGTAAAAGGGTTGACTACTAATCTCATTAGCATCAGTCAATTATGTGATCTAGGATTCATGGTCAACTTCTCAAGATCTGAATGTCTAGTATTTAATGAAAAACTAGATGTTGTAATGAGAGGAATCAAATCCAAAGATAACTGTTATGTGTGGCAGCCTGAGAACACTGATATCTCCACTATGAGTCAAATCATCAAAGAAGAAAAAGAGATGAAACTGTGGCAGCATAAGCTTGGAAGAATGAAAAGAGCTATTCCTATGGAAGCTGTCAGAAGAACTCCAAAACTACAGGCTGATAATATATGTGATGTGGCAAATAAACTTGAAGAAGAATGTGTTGTCAGAACCTTAAGTCATCTTGACAAGGATGTTGGAAAGAACAAGTCTCATAAATTCTGTTCTCAAAACATCTGGTCAAAACAGATGCTCCCTGAGTACAATGTTACACAAGATGTTGTGACATTGTGTTGTGATAATCTGAAAACATTCAACATTTCCTTGAACCCTATTGACTTTGAAGAGAAGAAGTCATTTAAACTGGAACATAGTTTCTCTAAGCTTCAGCTGACTGATTCTTCTACCAAGGCGCTTGTTGGAAATAAACTTGAAAATTTGAGGGGCAGGTTGGGTATTCACCAACATGAGGAATTATAGCAATTAGTTTTGCTGAAAACAAGGGTTGAAGGGATTAATTTTATTAAGTCTATATTTAGTGGGTTAATCATATTCATTCACAATTCCTTCAAAAGCCTTAAGAAGTTGAAGAGACTCCCTTTTACCCCCTACTTCTCTCATCCTTGCAACCTGTTTCCTCCTCCCAATCAAAGATTTTTCTCAAACTGCTACTATTACTCAAAGTTAAACAAAATGTCTCAGACATTGTCTTCCACCATGGCGGATTCGTCTTCCTCATCATCGTCATCATCTGATCAAGATTCTAGGGCAATCACTACATGCATAGAATCTTAAGTTCTTGAGGTCACTCCTCTCAGGGAGATGGCAACTGACCCAGCCAGAGTCAAAAAGCTCAGAACCAGACATGCAGGAAGAGCTCAAGCTACAGCCTTTGGTAATTCTTCTCATCCTTCGTCTTCTATACCAAATAGAGAAGGATCAGTTCAAGTACACCAAGCTATTGCTAGGCTGGTTACTAGCATTCTGAGTGGCAACCAATCTGTACCGGGGATTTCTACCCCTTTGAATCAATCAGAAAGTCCAAATGTGGAAGGTTCTGAAAATGTAGATGTCACTGAGGATGTTGTGACACCAAAAGACAACATTCAGAACCCCTCTGAAAAGGATGCTGATCCACCTATCATTGATGTGGATGAAGATTACTCAGATAATGAACTGATTGCTAATGTGAACCCTAGCATTGCTAGGAGATTGATGAAAAGAAAGAGTAGTCAGAATGTTAAACCTGATGCTAAGAAATCCAAGGCTGAAGGGATGGCTGAGAAAATTCAGACAAAAGGGAAGAAGGCACAGGTGCAGACTGCTAGACAACCAATCTCTAAGAAAAGTAAAGAACCTGAAACTTCTGATTCTGATGATGAATCAGAATTTGAGATTGATATTGAAGAAACTCCCATCAGAAGGAAGCTCCCCTCCAGGAAGATTGCTAGAGTGCCTGAAGTGCCAACAGACAACATCTCCTTTCATCATCCTGACAATGCAAACAGATGGAAGTATGTTTGCTTGAAGAGAATAGCCTTGGAGAGAGAGCTCAACAATGATGCCTTGGAGTGCAAAGACATCATGGATCTGATCAAGAATGCTGGGCTAATGAAGACAGTGACAAAGTTTAACAAATGCTATGAAAATCTGGTTAAAGAGTTTGTAGTGAACTTGTCAAATGATTGTGCTGATGGAAGGTCAGCTGACTTTGAAAGTGTCTTTGTTAGAGGAAGAAGGGTCAAGTTCTCTCCATCAGAAATCAACAAGTTTCTTGGAAGAACAAATAAGGACTGTCCTGATCTAGAGGCAACTGACAATGAAGTTTGTTTAACCATCACAGCCAGGCAAGTAAAGTGCTGGCCATTGAAAGGGAAGCTGAATGCTAGTAAACTCAGCATGAAATTTGCCATCTTGCATAAAATAGGTGCAGCAAACTGGGTGCCTACAAATCACAACTCAACCATCTCCACAGGATTGGGGAGATTTATCTATGCTGTAGGAACCAAGACTGCCTTTGACTATGGAAGGTACATCTTTGAACAAACTTTGAAGCATGCTGGCAGTTATGCTGTCAAAGGACCAATTGCCTTTCCCTCCCTCCTTTGTGGAATCATCCTTGCACAATACCCTGACATCCTTGTAGCAAGAGATACAGTCTGCAAAAGAGCTCCTGCCCTTGGCCTGCACTACAAACTGTTTCAGGGATCTCATGCTCCAGACATTGTCATAACATCAGCTGAGACATCGTCTGCAAAGACCCAGTCCAAGACATCAGATGTCATAGCTGTTTTAAAAGAAACTTGCAAAGATCTGGATGCTAGAAAAAGGATCCTAGAAGCTCTAATTGCCAGGCTAGAAAAGGAGGAAGCTGAAGAAAGCAGAAGGGAAGAAGGTATAGAAGCTGAAGGACAGATCAACATTGAAGAAACTAGCTCCTCTGAGTCTGATGACAGTGCTTGAAGGTTGATTGCTGCTTGGTGGTGTTGCTGGTGGAGTTTGGAAGTGTGTTCTGCTGTTGTCTGCTGCTGATCTCATTATTTTGTTTTGGATAACTGTATAATTTTATGAACATGTAACTTTGGCCCATTTGTGGCTAAAGAGGGGGAGATTATTTTGGTACTTGCTTAATTAGTACTTGACATTATATTTTTCTGCTGTCACTTATTTCTGCTGCTATCTATCTCTGATTGTTTAGGGATTTTAGCCAAAAATCTGCCAAAGGGGGAGTTTGTAGGTGTTTAGGTATTGGCTTGCATTTTTGGTAAATCCCAAGTGTATGTGTGAATGTCATGACTGATGTCATAACATTCTAGTTCAGGTTGTACTAACTCATTAGGTACATGTGCAGAAAAATATTGTAATTCAAATACTGATGTTTATAAGTGTGTATCTGAGCATGTTTGCAAAATGATCACATTTTGCTAAATCAGTAGACAGGTTTTCTCAGATGTCATAACAGATGTTATGACATCCTGTTCTGAACTAACAGGATTGCAGAATTGGATAAGTCTGAGTTTTTTCAGGAAATAACTCAGTCCTTTCTGAACAGAATCCTGCGTTTTTTGAGGAGTAACCTAGCTCAACCCTAACCTGGTTAATAAAGTCCTGTGACCTGGTCTTTAGGTCAAACGGAATCAACCCTAGGTTTTTGGAAACCCTAACTGAAGTTGCAGCTGCTATATATTCAACAGAGCTGCTGTTTTTCAAGACATCCCTGCTGATTGATTAGAAGATCAATTTTGTAATCCGTATAGATTTGTTTATTGTACTCCAAGCAATTATCATTGTGATAAGTGCCTTGGAATAGGTTTCGATTGTAAGGGTTGTGTAGCACTCAAAGCTTTGAAGCAAGAGTGTTTGAATGTCCCTTGACTAAAGCTGTGAAGCAGAGTCAAGTTAGTTGTGTACATCACTCAAAGCTTTGAAGCACGAGTGATTGTATTGCTTGATTAAAAAGCTGTGAAGCTTAATCAAGTGTGTGTTTTTTTGAAGAGTGTCTTCATCAATTCTTAAGTCAAATTGGTTTATGTATCACTGCTGTGATTGAGGGGGAGTGAGTAGGAACTCAGGTTTAAGTTGTACTTAGATTAGAATTGCATTGGGTAGGTCTTAAGTGAAGGAGATAAACTGGTTGGTTTATTCCTGAATTA
This sequence comes from Vicia faba, assembly GCA_948472305.1. NCBI lineage: Eukaryota > Viridiplantae > Streptophyta > Magnoliopsida > Fabales > Fabaceae > Vicia > Vicia faba. The sequence continues at coordinate 507,577,005 of OX451739.1, read as the reverse complement.
ACATCTCTTATAGTGGATTCTCTCCCTGGCTTGGTAGCCCTCAGAGTAGGTGTTGTTGCACACCGAACTGGGTAAACAATTGACTATGTTCTTTACTGCTTTTGTATTTACTGTCATATAGTAAGTCAGATACGGTGTCATAACATTGGACGTGACATTGAGTATCTGCAGCCAGAATTTTCAGCTATTCCATTTCAAAAATCTTAAGAAAAAAAAATTCAGAGTTTTGAATCAAAGTCAACTTCACTTCACTTGTAATCCATAATCAATTTGCTTTTACTCTACTTATTTGGTTACTTGGTCATATTGACTTTTAAGTTCAATGCAAATAACGTTGATATTTTGATTTTTCAAATAAAATTTCAATTCTTCTTTTTTTAGTCCATTTTCAAAATAATGCATATGAGCCATTTTAATCTTTACCAAGCCAAATTTCATTTGAGATTTTTAGCCATTTTGCAAGTCTATTATGAAGTCAAGCGAATTTCATGTTACAAGCCATAAGCCATGTTTTTTGCAAATCAAGTCAATTTTGTTGAGTCAATTTGAGCCTTTTGAAGCCAAAAGATGTTGGGACCACGCGAATTACATGTCAAGTTTTTTTTTCCTTTCATTTTGACAGTAAAAATCTCACCAAAGTTTCATCCTCACACCTATAATAAGCATCCCAAAACCATTTCAAAGGGGGAAGAAATCACAGTAGAAAAAACTCTAAATTATGCCAAAATTGCAACAAAACTTTCTTCACAATTCTTCCATTAAAGTTGTCCATGTTAGATAGTATAATTTTTGTTCTGTCGAAGTGTGTAAGTGTATGTCGAATAGTTAATGCTGATATGTTGTCAGCTGTATTCGACTCTGTCGAATACAACAACCATTATAGTATGACGAAATGTAGTTTTGGGCAAAAACTGTATATAGTCGAATTGGGCCTAGACATTATATGCCTATATAAAGGGCTTGTTAGTTTGTAATTTTTACACATTCAATGCAATCACAATTTACGTTTACAATTCAGTTAGAATCACAACTAACTGTCAATCTCTCTTCTTCTCTTTCATAAATCATCTTTCTTGAAAACCCTTTGTTCCAACAATTTGATATCATAGAGCTCGGTTGCGATTGAGAGAATCTAATGGCAAACGGAACAACAACGTCAACGCAGTTTCCAGTGAATCTACTGGTTTTCAAAGGAGAAAACTATCAACAGTGGGTTGTGCAGATGAAGGTTATTTTCAGATTTCAAGATGTTGTTGAAATCTTGAATGATGGATTACCAAAACTAGAAGTAAATGCGACAAATGTTTAAAAAACTGTGTACAAAGATCAGAGAAATAAAGATGGTAAAACATTGTTCTTGATTCACCAGTGTGTGGATTCTGGTGTATTTGAGAAGATAATTGAAGAAGAAACGACAAAGGAGCGTGAGACAGGTTAAAGAATTTGTATGGTGGAGATGAGAAATTGAAGAAGGTGAAGCTGCAGACGCTAAGGAAGCATACAAGATGCTTCAGATGAAAGAAGATGAATCAATTTCTACATATTTCTCAAGAATTGTGACACTAACAAACCAGATGAAGGCGTGTGGTGAATCAATTACTGATCTGTAGAAGATAGAGAAAGTGTTGAGATCTCTGACTACAAATTTTGACTATATTGTAGTGACAATTGAAGAGGCCAAGACTCTATCTGAGATAAAGTTGGAAGAACTTCAAACTTCATTGAAGGCTCATGAAATGAGGTTGAAGCGGAGAAACTCAGAAAGAGAGAAGGTGATTGAACAGACATTGCAATCAAGATTCTGCAAGAAAGCTGGAAAAGAGAAGTTGAAACAGAGGAAAAATCTTGATAGTGATGAGAAGTCAAGCAAGAATACTTATTTGATCAAGAAAGGCGTGGGCAACAAATATTTTGGGAATAAAGTTGACACAAAAGAGGCACAGTGTTACAATTGTCAAGGTTTTGGTCATATGCTCGAGACTGTCGAAGAAAGAAAGTAGCAAGGGAGAAAGATAATGATGTAGTTCAATATGCACGAGCTGGAGATAGTGATTCTGATGATGTGCTGTTGATGGTGAACATCCAGTCGAATACCGAGAAAAATAACATGTGGTATCTGGATTCAAGATGCAGCAACCACATGACTGACAATAAAAATTGGTTTACCAAGTTAGATGAGTCAGTCGAAAACGTGATAAAGTTTGTAGATGACAAACACATCAAATCAGGTGGCAAATGAGATATTTCAATTATCAGGAAGGATGTTCGAAAGGCCATTATCACTGAAGTGTTGTATGTACCTTCTATGACAAGTAAATTGATAAGTGTAGGTCAATTGTTGGCAAAAGGTTTCAATATGAAGCTAGAGAAGAATCATATGAAGGTATATAGGGCTGATGGGAGGATAATAATGAAAGCACCATTGGCGGAAAATAAAACGTTCAAAGTTGAACTCAACATATCAGATCATAAATGTCTTGCTTCAACTATATAAGATGATAAGAAATGGCTATGGCACCACCGGTATGGACATCTAAACTTCAAAAGTTTATGCATGCTCAAACAGAAAAATATGGTGTTTGGGTTGCCGTATGTAAAGGAACCAAAGAAAGTATGCAAGGAATGTTGTAAATAAAAATAGGCTAGGAAGGCATTGCAACATGATTTACCCTTGCAGTCAAGGAAAAAACTGGAGCTGGTTCATTCTGATGTGTGTGGACCTTTTAAAGTAAAATCAAATGGAGGAAACAAGTATTTCCTTACTTTCATTGATGAATTTACCAGACATATGTGGATTTAACTTATTGAAAGGAATAGTGAGGTATTCACACAGTTCAAGAAGTTCAAGTTGCATGCTGAGAAACAAAGTGGGTGCAAATTGAAGAAGTTAAGAACTGGTGGTGGTGGTGAATATACTTTTGCTAAATTTGCTAGATTTTGTAATGAAGAAGTTATAGAGCATGAGGTTATTGCACCCTATATGCCTTAGCATAATGGCATGCTTGAGAGAAAGAATAGAAGTATATTGAACATGACAAGAAGTATGTTGAAATCTAAAGATATGCCTAAGAGATTTTGGGCTGAAGCAACTTCAACAACAATATACATTCTAAACATGTGTCCAACAAAGAAGATGGTCAGAAGAAAACCTCATGAGACTTGGACAGGGTCAAAGCCAAATGTGAGTCATCTTAGAGTTTTTGGGTCAATGTGCTTCAGGCATGTACCTGAACAATTGAGAAAGAAACTGGATGATCGAAGTGAGATAATGGTGCTCATAGGTTATCATTCGACTGGTGCATACAAGTTGTATTCACCAAACAAAGATAAACTAGTGATCAGTCGAGATGTTCTTGTGGATGAAAGCAAAGGGTGGGACTGGAGTTAAGGTTCAGATCGACAGGAATCATATACAATCACAACCATGTTCGAAGAAGATCAACAAAATGAGGCTTTAACGAGTCAAAATAAATAGGGTGATGCTTCGACCAGTCAAAATGAAAAACCACCCGCGCATAATGAAAGAAGGTCGATAAGAATAAGAACTGAGTCAACAAGGCTAGCTGGATATGAAATATTTCCAGATCAATCAGTTAATGCAGATGGTGATTTAATCGAAGAAGCCATGATGATGGCTGAAGCAGAACCAATTGAATTTAATGAAGCCATGAGTAATTCGAATTGGTGTGAAGCCATGAAAGAAGAACTCAGAGCTATTGAGAAGAACAAGACCTGGGAGCTTGTCGAAAGAACTCATAAGAAGCCAATCAATATAAAGTGGATCTACATGGTGAAACAAAGGCCAAATGGTGAGATCGCGAAGTATAAAGCAAGATTGGTGGCAAGAGGTTTTCTACAAAAACCTGGTATCGACTTTGACAAATTCTATGCGCCTGTTGTGAGGCTAGAAACAATCAAAATTGTTGTTTTGACAACAACATATAGAGAATGGAAGATACATCAGTTGGATGTAAAGTCAACATTTTTGAATGGTCCATTGAAAGAAGAGGTCTATGCAACTCAACCCCCAGGATTCAACATCAAAGGGCATGAGTCGAAGGTATATAGATTAAGGAAGGCTCTCTATGGTTTGAAACAAGCCCCTAGAGCTTGGAATAAGAGAATAGATAGCTTCCTGATCGAAGCAGGTTTCACAAAGTGTTTCTCTGAACATAGAGTGTATGTAAATAATATCAACAATGTCAGCCAAATCATTTTATGCCTCTATGTTGATGACTTACTTATTACTGGAGCAGACGAAGCTGAGATAATGAAAGTAAAGTCAAAACTAATGTAGGAATTTGAAATGTATGACTTAGGGAATCTTTCATATTTCCTAGGGATGGAATTCAAAGATAATGAAGAAGGAGTATTCTTGCATCAAACTAAGTATGCCCAAGATATACTGAAGAGGTTTAATATGAGAAATTGCAAAGGAGCTGTCACTCCATTAGAAACTGGAGAAAAGTTGAAAAAGGAAACAAATTATGAGTTTGTAAATTCGACCCTATACAAACAAATCATTGGATCCTTGAGATATCTTTGTAATACTAGACCCGATATCTGTCAAAGTTTCAAATTGTTGAGTCGATTTATTGAGAAACCCCAAAAGTGTCATATCATTGCAGTAAAGAGGATGTTGAGATACATAAAGGGAACAATTGATCATGGTGTTCTGTTGCTAAAGAAGTTGAAGAACAACATGGATGTCGAAGTTCATGAATAGACTGACTCAGATTTCAGTGGAGATCAAGATGAAAAGAAATGTATTGCAGGCTAGATATTCATGATCGAAGGCGCTTCAATCTCTTGGAGTTCGAGGAAGCAAAGCATTATGGCTTTATCATCATGTGAAGCGCAATATGTGGCTGCATCATATGCTACATGCCAAGCAGCACGGATTGAAATGTTACTTGAAGAACTCAAGATAATGGAACCTAAAAAGATGAAGTTGTTTGTTGACAACAAGTCAGCTATTGACCTGGAAAATCACCCAGTGTGTCATGGTTGAAGTAAGCACATAGAAAGAAGGTATCATTTTCTGAGGGATCAAGTCAACAAAGGGAAGCTGGAGATAAAACATTGCAAGATAGAAGTACAAATAGCTGACATATTCACCAAACCTCTGAAGAAAGTAAGGTTCGATGAGTTAAAGAGAAGCATCAGGATAAGAAGTCTCGAGAACATGAATTAGAAGGTGTGTTAGATAGTATAATTCTTGTTCTGTTGAAGTGCATAGGTGTATGTCGAATATCTAGTGCTGATATGTTGTTAGCTGTATTCGTATCTGTTGAATACAGTAGCCATTATAATATGTCAAAATGTAGTTTTGGGCAAAGTTGTATATAGTCGAATTGGGCCTGGGCATTATATGCCTATATAAAGGGCTTGTTAGTTTGTAACTTTACACATTCAATGCAATCACAATTCACGTTTACAATTCAGTTAGAATCATAACTAACTTTCAATCTCTTCTTCTTCTTCTTCTTCTTCTTCTTCTTCTTCTTCTTCTTCTTCTTCATCTTTCTTGAAAACCCTTTGTTCCAACAACCCATATTAACCTGCAGCAATGTAAACCAATAACAACCAAAAAAAAGATCCAATCAATAGGCTGAACCGCCTCAATTCAAAGCAGATCTAGACGAAGCCAGAAGAAGAAGAAAGATGGGATATACGAAAGAAAAATAAATCTAAAGCTTACTCGTATGCACCGGAGTCGGAATCGTCGGACTAGCTTCGATCATGTGAGATTCTTCACTCTTTCGCATTTTTCTCGTTAACAGTACATAGCGCTCGAGTTGCTGATCAATAGCCCTCTCTTGATTGTTTGAATTGCTTAACGATTGCTATCTAATTTCACTTTCAAAACTTATTTTTATTTTTTTAGGCTTTTTTCCTTCGATCTGTATTGTTAGTTGGTCTATTGATTTTGTGGTTGAGATATTTGAACTCAGGGAGTAAAATTGAGTCGGATTGTATATCTTTTGCATTTTTTTAATAAAATAAGAGACTTAGGATATGTTTGGATATGTAAAAAAAACGGAGCAGAATGGAACGGAGTGGAGAAAAACGGAACAGAGTGGAACAGAGCGGAATGAAATAAAGATGTCATTCTATTGTTTGGGTATGTCATGATGGAATAAAATAATTTTGTTATTCCACCCAAATCTGAGGGTATAAAAATGATGGGAAGTGATGGAATGAGATAAAATGCATTTCATCTGACACCGCTCCATTCTATTATTTTTTAATCAATTCAAACGATGAAACATAATTTTATTTCATTTCATCATATTCTATCAATCCAAACATACCATTAGAGTGTGTTTCACGGATGTAAATATTATTCATTGAAATAAATTTCACTGGAATAAAATCATGGAAATTATATTCTTTGGAATTTTTCTAAAAAGTGTTTGGTTATCAATTGAAATTCGCGGGATTATTTTTTCAAAATTCTTAGGAATAACTAAAACCATGTTTAATATAATTTCTAAAAAATATATAATTATTAAAATATCGTTTATGTGTAAAGATTAACTAAATATGATATTAACCAGTATGGGTCATAAAAATAACAAACAAGAAGTATCAATATGATCTAAAATTTATTTTAGGCTATGTACATTAAAAGATATGCATGCCTTCTCAATAGTTCATCATGTTTTTATTGTCCCTTCAGTATCATTTCTACTTTTTTTTTCTTCTTATCCCATCCAACTTGTATTCATACTATCGCCAAACCCTGCTTGAGAACTATAATTTCCTCATGCACAGGTCATCTCCATATACCCATACAATCATTAACATAATCATGCGTCTCATATATTTCATCCTGCATTTTTTACTTGCATATGCATGATATAATAAGGATTAATCTCTTATTTATCCCGCTCAATTAATCACTTGTTCATGCATTCATTCATAGATTTAAATTGCACACATGTAAGCTTCAATAACATAAATTAGAATCAAAGATCAAACTATTTCAGCAACAGAATAAAAAATTAATCCTATATCAAACTGTTTCAGCAACAGAAATTATACAGTATCACAATTAATCCTATATCAAATTGTTTCAATAACAGAATCAACCTAGGTACCGAAGAAGAAAAAAGAGAAGTCAAGGTGGGTGCCAATCTGGAACCCAGTGTCAATGAGCGTCTGATTCAGTTGTTACACGATTATGTTGAGGTCTTTGCCTGGTCGTACAAAGACATGCCAGACCTTGATGTAGATATCGTAGTACATCGTCTACCTACAAAAGAGGACTGTCCATCGGTAAAACAAAAAGTCCGTCGCATGCGACCAGACATGTCAGAGAAGATCAAAGCGGAAGTCATGAAACAATTCAATGCCAGATTCTTGGTCGTCACCTCCTATCCATAATGGGTTGCCAATGTTGTTCCCGTGCCCAAAAAGGAAGGCAAGGTACGAATGTGCGTGGACTATAAAGATTTGAATAGGGCAAGCCCTAAGGATGATTTCCCACTTCCCCACATTGATATTCTAGTTGATAATACGGCACAACACAAAGTGTTTTACTTCATGGACGGTTTCTCAGGCTACAACCAAATCAAAATGGCGCCTGAGGACATGGAGAAGACAACCTTTGTCATACAGTGGGGCACATTCTGCTACAAGGTTATGCCATTCGGGTTGAAGAATGCTGGGGAAAACTATCAGCGTGCCATGGTAGCTCTATTTCACGACATGATACATCACGAAATAGAGGTCTATGTGGACGATATGATAGCTAGATCTCAAACAGAAGAAGAGCATCTTAGTCATTTGCAGAAATTATTTGAGAGGCTAAAGAAATACAAGCTGAGGTTGAACCCAAATAAATGCACGTTCAGGGTGAGGTCTGGTAAACTTCTAGGCTTTTCCGTCAGCAATAAAGGTATCGAGGTGGATCCTGCCAAGGTGAAAGCAATACAAGAAATGCCTGCTCCTCGCACCGAGAAGGAAGTTAGAGGATTCTTGGAACGTTTAAACTACATTGCCAGATTCATTTCTCACCTGACAGCTACTTGTGAACCAATCTTCAAATTACTGAAGAAAGATCAAGTAGTCAAATGGAATGACAAGTGCCAAACTGCTTTCGACAAGATCAAAGAGTACCTGCAAGAGCTTCCTGTTTTGATGCCACCAGTTGAGGGAAGACCATTGATCATGTATTTAACTGTTTTGGAAAATTCAATGGGGTGTGTGTTGGGGCAGCATGACGAGTCTGGCCGAAAAGAGCATGTTATTTATTACCTGAGCAAAAAGTTTACCGATTGTGAAATAAGATATTCACTGCTCGAGAAAATTTGCTGCGCTCTGGCATGGGCTTCTCGCCGGCTAAGACAATATATGTTGACCCATACTACCTTATTGATATCCAAGATGGATCCGATAAAGTACATCTTCAAGAAACCTGCCCTCTTTGGGAGAATAGCGAGATGGAAGATGATCCTGACAAAATATGACTTACAGTATACTACCCAGAAAGCAATAAAGGACAGTGTACTAGCTGATCACCTTTCTCAACAAGCTGTGGATGACTACCAGTCTATGAAGTTCGAATTCCCAGATGAAGACATCATGATGATAAACAACTGTGAAGAGTTCAGACCATATGACAGACCTGGACAAGGATCCCAATGGACCCTGGTTTTTGGGGCATCCAACACACTCGGAAATGGTATTGGTGTTGTACTTATATCTTCTGAAGGGTGTCATACTCCCTTTACGGCAATACTCTGCTTCAATTGTACAAATAACATGGCGGAATACGAAGCGTGCATTTTTGGTCTCAAAGCTGCTATAGATTTGGGGATCAAATCCTTAAATGTATTCGGAGATTCAGCTTTAGTCATCAGCCAGATCAAAGGGGAATGGGACACCAAACACCCTAACCTTATCCCCTATAAAGAACATGTTTTGACATTGATCCCACATTTTGAGAAGATTACCTTCGAGTATTTCCCGCGAGAAGAAAATCAGCTAGCAGACGCACTAGCCACAATGTCATCCATGTTTAAACTTAAATGGGATAAAGAGGCTCCCTAAATCACCGTTAAACGGATGAATGAACCAGCTCACTGTCACGAGATCAATACTGAAGAAGTAGTGGACCGGTCTTGGTTTCACGAAGTCAAGAGGTATCTCTAGGCTCAAGAATATCCAAAAGGAGCTTCAATCAATGATAAGAAGTTCTTAAGGAGATTCTCCACTAAGTTCTTCCTTAGTAATGGCATTCTCTACAAACGCAACCATGACTCTGTTACTCCGTTGCATAGACAAGGTTGAGGCAGAAAAGATCATGGCTGGTCTACATGAAGGCACTTTTAGCACCCATTCCAGTGGGTATACAATGGCAAAGAAGATTCTACGGGCAGACTATTACTGGTCTACCATGGAAGCAGATTGCTATCAACACTCTCGAACCTGCCACAAGTGTCAGATCTACGCTGACAAGGTGCACGTACCTCGGGTTCCTCTGAATTTCTTGACGGCTCCTTGGCCCTTTGCTATGTGGGGCATCGATATGATGGGGGAAATCAAGCCAACAGCCTCTAATGGACACCGTTTCATCCTAGTGGCCATTGACTATTTTACAAAATAGGTTGAAGCAACCTCCTTCGCTTCCGTTACAAAGAATGTTGTCGCCCGTTTCATCAAGTAAAATCTCATCTGTCGGTACGGTATCCCGGAGAGAATCATCACAGACAATGGTATGAATCTAAACAATACTATGATCATCGCCCTGTGCGAGCAATTCAAGATCCAGCATCACAATTCTTCCCCTTACCGACCAAAGATGAATGGTGTTGTCGAAGCCATAAATAAGAATATAAAAAAGATCATACAAAAAATGACGGTAAAATACAAAGACTGGCATGAGATGCTACCATTCTCTCTCCATGGTTATCGTACCACAACACGCACATCAACTAGGGTAACACCCTTTTCTCTGGTATATGGCATGGAAGTTGTCTTGCCTATTGAGGTACAGATCCCCTCTCTGAGAATTATGAAGGATGCAGGGCTGAACGAAGAAGATTGGATCCAGACTTTGATCAACTGAACTTGATTGATGAGATAAGGCTTACTTCTGTCTATCATGGTCAAATGTATCAAAAATGGATGATCAAGACTTTCAAAAAAAAGGTCAGACGACAAGTGTATCAAGTTGGGGATCTGGTGATCAAGCGTATCATACTGCCGCAAGGTGATCCCATGGGCAAATGGACTCCTACATACAAAGGACCATTTGTAATCATAAGTATATTCTCTGGTGGAGCAATGATCTTAACCACCATGGATGGCGACGACCTGCCACACCCTGTGAACACGAACATAGTCAAAAGATACTACGCATAAGAGACCCGCTAGGTTGACACACCTAGGCAAAATAAGGGCATCCCGGCGAACCAAAAAGGTTCTAGAAAAAATTAGGGATAAAACAAAAAAAATATGTACACTCGGCAAGTTGAAAACCCGAAAGGGCGACTCGGGAAAAAAAGGGTATCCCGGTGGACTGAAAACCCGAAAGGGCAGTCCAGGCAAGAGTTAGGGAATTAAAGCGTATGACTATGTCCCGTTGGATCATCTTACGGACAACCTGACAAACTCAAAGGTTCTGATCAATCCAATCATCTTTGGACAAGGCAACGAATAGACAAGATGCTCACAGACGCGAAGGCTATAGCAGAACGGGAACCCCATGGGATTATTTTATACAGCTATCTTTTCTTTGTATAAAATTTTCATTTTTTACAACGGCATTCTCTTACTAGAATGTTTGTCTCATTGTACAAAAAAACTTACTCAAAGTCAATACAAAGATATCCCTTTGAAAGTGCAAAACTATCTATTTTTCTTCACTCTTGTGTTTTGTTTACAAAAACGTCCAATGATTTATTTTTGAACATATACATTTGAACGTAATTACTGTTTACAAATAAATAAAATAGAAAGGCAATTACTAATGGCTTTAAGGGATAGGGAAATATCTCTGTGCTATTCCATAAAACTCCCGCAGTATGAAGTCTAATCCCCAGCGGAACAAAGCTTCCAGTTATCAATCCCCAGTAGAAGTCGTCCAATTTCTCAGGATTCCCCAACAGGATTTCACAAGAAATACACGGTGTTTCCCTTACAACAGAGTATATTTCTCTAAGAGGAAACTCGTCAAAACTTCAACTTACGAACATGAAGACTTGCACTCTACATTCCCAGCAGTAGTCAGGGATTTATTTTCCCTAATCCAACAGTGTTGTACCCCAAAATTTACCCTCTCATTTATTAAGATTTTCCTCACAAGACTTCTTAGACTCAAGACAAGATTAGGGTTTGCTCAGCTCAAGACCTCATCTTGCACTGATACCCCAAAATTAGGGTTTGAGTTTGCACAAGGATTTTTGGACCATCAATGCTTCATGTGACTTTCATACACCATCTTGGACCCCTAAGATTGCTCATACCAAGTTTCAAGCCTTGAACCACATTTTGACCAGTCAATTGGACAGTTGACCTAAAAATCAGTTGTATTGGGGAAAAAGTCAACCATGGCCAATTTACAGTAAAACTTCATAATTTTTGATCCACAACAACATTCTAGGTTCCTATGTACCATTTGATCAAGTTTGGACCACAATTCCTCAAGAAATTTGATCAAATCATCAAAAGGGCAAAATGGTCAAAATTAGGGTTTTGACTGAGAAAGGGAAATTTCTGATTTTTTTAACCTAACCAATGGCCAATTGAGTTCAAGCATGATTTCAAGGACTCAATGGCATCATCTTTACCTAATCACATAGTTGAAAAGATTTCAAATGCATAGGATTGACAGATGAATTTTCCAATCAACTGATCAAAAGTCAACTGTATACTGAAAAGTCAAACTTTGACTTTTTTGTCAAAATCAAGTGCCAAGGGTCATAATTCATCAAATTATGTCAAAATGTGAAACTTTTTGATCAAGAAATCTAAAATTGCAAATTAGGGTTTTAATTTGAAATTTTTCATAACTTAGAATTTTTCTAAGTATGGAAATTTCTTATTTTTTCCCAACTTTCCACAACTTTTTCACCATGATGAAATTGAATTCAAAGAAAACTTCCAACATGAAAGTTGTATTCCTCCATGAAATATACAACTTTGATTCACAAAGTTTTCTCAAAAGATTCTTGGATCTCAAGATATGAATTTGTGAATAGGGGTCCAGAAACTTTTTAACTTAGTGAAATTTTGCCCTAGTTTAGGCAGGTTTTTGACCTAACTTCATGGCAACTTTTCACCTAGTTACAAAAGGTATCTCAAGTTGAATTTCAAATATGGATTTTAGAGCATGTTTCAAGCTTTCCAAAATGTCCAAGAACTCTCCAAGATCATTTGTGGTTAGGGAGAATCGAAGAAGAGAAAATTGCATTTTGTCACTTTTGTTCAAGCCATTTTTACAATGCTTCAAGTTACAAATCAGATCCTAGCATGCTTGTACGTTGCATTACAGGTCCTAACTCCTTCTACACTCCATAATTAAATGCTAACTCAATGGATAATGGCTTTATTTTGACCTTTGGAGCATTGTACAAGAGTTTAATCCATAAATGGCATAAAGTTCACAATGCCATTTTGATAAAGCAAGCTTTTCCAACTTTATCAGACTTGAGCCTTGGACTTGTTCCTTGGATGCAGGAAATTTCCACAGACAACAAGCAACTTGTACCAACCCTCTGCAGCTAGCAAGCAAGCAAGTACAACATTTTGGCTTAAGTCATTTCAACTTTCTTCAAAAGCAAGAAAAGTGGCCAAAAGTCAAAAACTTGTACAAGCTAATAAAGGGAGAACTTGGCTTCATTCTAAACAACTTCACAAACTTGTTACAAGCAGAAAACACGAATAAACAACATTCAAAACTCTCCCAAACAGAAAAACACAAATTTTTGCCCAAACAGGGCAGCTTGTGCAAAACACTTGCCAAATCAAAATTTGCTCGTGCGTTTTGCTTTATAACACATCAAACATCTTCCATACATCCTACCTAAACTATCCAAGTCCTTGTCCTGGTTCTGTAAGCCTTATTTCAGACATCACCATTTTCATTTTTGAAGGTTGCAGGTTGACTTCTACAGGGAGTTTCAAGCATCCTCAAGGCAAGCTAGGCATTGGATTAGCTTGAGGGAACTTCAAGGAAGCTCACACGATCTTCAGGCCTCACTCAAAGTCCCCACATTTCCATATCCAAACTCAGCTGAACAAGGTATTTTTCAAAACTCTATCTCTCTATTTAGGAATGCTCAAGCTTTGGTTTGTGAAGCAAAAATGTAGTCCTTAACTTGTTGAAGCTGTACATATGCATAGTTGTCATTTATATTAACTGAGTAGTGAGAATTTGAAGCTTGAAGTTCATGAAAAAATTAGGTCAGGAATTAGGGCCACTGAAATTCTCCCTGGTCTTTTAGAGTTAAGTCACAAACTTTACATCACTGGAATCGTGAGATCATAAGCTACATTTCTTGTGTTATAAGTTTATGATTTTATGCAAGCTAGAGTAAGATACATGTTTGAACTCAGAAACACGCGCGCAGGAAGCCAAGGACAGGGATGAAGATGATGTTCTGGGCCTTGGCGCCTTGGGCCTGTTGTTTTACTTCCCATACCCCCAGTTTACTATTTGTACCCCCCTTTGCATATTTTTATATTTTTGCATATTTTCTCATATTTTTTATGTTTATTGACTTTATTTTTTTCTTCTGAACATTAAAAAATCCCAAAAAATATTTTCTTAATTTTTTGCATTTTATTATATTTTTTATCTTATTTTTTGCATAAAATATTGATTATTCAAATAAATAGAACTTTATTTTCTTAAATAAATAGTAAATATATTTAAAAATATCATACATTTTTATTTTTATTATTCATGCACATAAAATATTATTTTCATACATATTTTAATTTTTAATATTTGTACATAATATTATTATTATTTTTCTTAAACAAAAAAACGAATAAAATAAATATAGAACATATATTTTCTTTTAATCCAAAACTAGGGTTTTACCCCTTTCAAAAATAATAATATTATTTTTCTTATTTTTAGGACTTAAATAATATTATTCTATCATACATAAAACAAATACAAAATATTTTTTGCATATTTACATTTTATTGCATTTTTAATATTTGTTTATTTATTTAATTTGCAAATATTCAATTGGGTTGTAATAGTATTTTAGGGTGTTATTTTGTGCAAATATCCCCATTCAAAAACTTGTATCCCCCTCCCATAATAATTGTTGTAATAGCTTATATTTGTTTTACGCAATTTATCGCATTATATACATGTTTAGTAATATTAGGGTTTGCATGATAAGACAAAAATAAAACAAATAGAATCACCTAATACAAGACAAACAAAAGCATGTAAAATGACAACACATTGCATACAAGCACCCCTAGGGTTTCACCCACTTGGTTGCCTTAAAACATGGCCATGGTATGCATGCAAAGCATCTTGGCAAAACAAAAACAAAACAAAAGATCATAGTCCCTCGATGACGCTATCAAAAGGTTGCCTAAAAACAAAATGATCTTAGTCCCTAAAAATGCTAAATATATTTGGCACCATTGCTATCATGGTCATACGATGACCCACACACGTCCCATTTAACATCCAAAGATAGGGTTGTTTACCAAAGCAATGGTAAATAAAAAATATCAAAGGAATAAAAATGTACAAGAAAGACTTTTGAGTAGGTAGAATGCTTCTAGTTACTTGATCATTTCAAACAATCTTTGCTATTTTCAAACAAACACACACACTTCAAAACATTTCCAAACAACTTTCAAAACATTGAAACATTTTTCAAAATACAAACACCTTTGTATACATTCTCACGAACGAGAATCATTACAAAGAATTCCTAAACAAAGGCCTCTTTTCAAAATACTTTCAAAACCACACAAAGCACCATTTCAAACAATTGTCAAAGCAAAGCAAGTGATCTAAACAAATAACTAAGAGCCCATGGAAAACCATGGATGAAAAGGGTGCTAGCACCTTCCCTTTTCATAATCTACCCCCCGAACTCAAGAAAACATCTCAAAGGTCTTTCCTGTGCTTTTTGACCTTTCCTTTTGGATAAAATAAAAGTCGGTGGCGACTCTTGCTAAACCGAAACATTTGCGAACACAAACGCAAAACCCCAAGTCAGTTCTCCCACCGTATCACAGAACAGGCGACTTTGCTGGGGAAAATTATAAAAGTGGGGTTACCTTAGGGTTTAGATCACCTTTATTTGCTTACAATTGTTTGCCTTGTTTGCTTTACACTTTGGTTCTATTGTTTGGGTTTGAATCCTCTACCCGGATTTGGGAAACATTCATAGGTAAATAGCAATACGTTGTGGAAACTGTGTGGGGTATACCGACATGGTCTAAGCAATAAATATATTAGTGCGACATATTTGTGCGTACCGGTAGCCTTTGAGTCAATCAAAGAGAATACGGGGCCACTGAGTGATGTCATGAAGCACTAATGGACTTTTAGAACCTTTACTTGACCAACTTGGCCTTTTAGGATGTAGTGAGATGATCGGCTTTGGTGCATTCCGAAGTTGGTAGATACTCGATACTACACTCATTGAGGGTTGGTTCCTTGGAATATTTCGGTCGCCAGTAAAGAGGCTGAATTGAAACAATGAACAAGGAAACAATCCAGTGATATTGAGCTCCTTAGAACCCGGTTACTATTTCTAGGACAGGTTGAGCCAACTAAACTTCAAGAGGGTACTTACCTATGAAACCCTATGCAAGCCTAAACTAGGAACTTGTGTGATTTTCTTGTACATATATACTTGTGCATAACATCATGGATATCATGAGCATCATATCCATCCACTAACCATTTCAAGGATTTTGGAAATTCATCTTTGTTCCTGTTTTGTAGGTTATGGATTCACTTCGCAGGAAAACGATCCAAGTCAACCTTGTAAGAATTCCTCCACAACTCAAGGAGCTAGCTTCAAGGATTCCTGAGAATTCTCCATTCACCGAGAGACATGGTCGTCTACTCAACTTGGTCACCACCAATACAGAGGAAGACATGATGAAAGTTCTTTTCCAGTTCTTTGATCCTTTGCATCACTACTTCACATTTCCTAACTACCAACTTGTGCCTACTTTGGAGGAATTTTCTCAACTCTTGAGGATTCCTATTCTCAATCAACTACCTTTCAACGGTACAGAAAGAGATCCAAAGCCATAAGAGATTGCTCAAGCCTTAAACTTGCACTCATCTGATGTCACAACACATTGGGAAACTAGAAGTGGTGTCAAAGGCTTCTTGGCAAAGTTCTTGTTTGAGAAGGCCCAAAGCTGTTGGAATTCCCTAGACTTGCAAGCTTTTAAGGAGATTGTATCTCTTCTCATCTATGGGATGGTCTTGTTCCCTAACCATGACCAACTCATAGATGTGAGTACTGTCAAAATCTTCATGACTCGCAACCCGGTGCCTACATTGCTTGGGGATATCCTTCACTCTTTTCACACTCGTACAACGAGGAAAAGAGGTATTCTCATGTGTTGCACTCCTCTCCTGGAAAGATGGTTTATTTCTCATCTTCCCCAATCAGTCTTGAAGAATGAGAAAGGTTTGAGGTGGTCACAACGATTGATGACTCTTACACATTCAGACATTCATTGGTGTTCTCGATCCAAAGAGAATGTCATCATCATTGACCGTTGTGGGGAATTACCTAATGTCCCTCTACTTGGAATTAGGGGAGACGTCATCTACAACCCTTGCTTGGCTCTAAGACATTTTGGTTATGCCCGAAGGGATGTCCTATATGATATCCTGATTTAAGGTTTGGTTTTTGACTTCGACAACAACAATCAAGGACTCCGACAAAGGTTCATCTGAGCTTGGAGGATCCCAAACAAGGTAGACAGTAAGACCTTGGGACACAAGAATTCCATCCCTCTTGAGCCTTACCTCAAGTGGGTACGAACCCGCGCCCAAAGTCTTATGATGCCTTACCCCTCCATTCTCCCTGTGATTATAGAGCCTGTTATGGAAGGAGAGGTTCCATACACCCTCCTATATCCTGACATGCCAACATCACTCGAAGATCTACAAAGGAGTTGGATACAGCTCAAGGGAGAGCGCGACACTTTCGAAGCCCAATTCTATGCAAGCGAGAAGAAGGTTTTGGAACTCACTCGGCTACTTCACGAAGAGCAGACTCTCAACACCTACATTGCACCAAAGAGGATGCGCAACGTCTTTTTACCTTAGAATATTTGTATTATTTTGCCCAAGGGGCATTGATGTACTAACAATTCTATCTTATTAATATGACGTGTGTTCTTTTTTTGTTTAAAATAAATTTGAATTTCTGAATCCTTGAATGCATTACATGAATACATATCATTCATCATATGCATAAACAGGTCTTTACACCAAGTTTCCTCATCTCTCTGCTGTTTATTTCAACAAGATGGATATTAAACAAATGGTCAAAGATTTGCAAGCTCAGAATTCACAATTTCAACAGCTACTCTTGACCTTAGCCAAGAGACAGTAGAAGCTCAAGACTCTACTAGAGAAAGAGAAAGAGAAAAAGAAGAAGAAGCGAGCCGGTGTGGTTATCATGGGCAGAAGGTTTGAAGGACAAGCCAGACAGACCTTGGAATTCCCATCAACATCTGAAGAGGGAGAGGGAAAAGGAAAAGGAACGACAGTGCCATCTGATTCTGAAGCAGAAAAAGAGGAAGATGAGGACTATTCTGAACAACAGTACCCTCCGGCCGATGACAAATACAAAAACTTGGAAGAGCGTCTAGCTGCTATGGAGATACAGAGAGTACCGGGGCTGGATTTTGAGGAGTTAGGGTTGGTTTCTGGAATTGTAATCCCTCCTAAGTTTAAAGTGCCACTGTTTGCTAAGTATGATGGGGTGTCTTGTCCCAAAATGCACCTACGATCTTATGTCAGGAAAATTCAACCATATTCTGCTGACAAGGACTTGTAGGTCCACTTTTTCCAGGACAGTTTATCACGAACACAGCTTGATTGGTTCTACCAGTTGGAGAGAGCTGATGTTCATATTTGGGAAGACTTGGCAGCCGCCTTCTATAAATAGTATCAATATAATACCGACTTGGCGCCAACCCGTACTCAGCTACAGAGTATGGCTATGGCTACCAATGAGGGTTTGAAAGACTACGCCCAAAAGTGGAGGGATTTAGCCGGAAGGGTGCAACCAACTTTATCTGAAAGGGAGCTAGTGGACATGTTCTTGGGGACTCTGTTAGGTCCTTTCTTTAATCACCTGATTGGATGCTCCTCTGCAGGTTTCACTGAGTTGATTCTAACTGGCGAGAGGGTGGAAGCCGGTATTAGAAGCGGGAAAATCCAAAAAGATGCGTCTACCTCTGCAACTGTAAAAAAGCCCTTCACTGGAAAGAAGGAAGTGTCTGCTGTCTATGCCCAGAGGAATCAGTGAAGAATTGAAAGATGACCAACAGTGGGGGCCGTTATGATCCAAAAGTCTGCATCAGACCAGCCGAGAAACAACCAGCCGAGAAATGATCAGCCGGGAAATAACCAGCAAAGGGTGGAAAGGCCTATAAGGCAATTCACCAAGATAAACATGACTCCTGCTCAAGTCCTACCACATCTCTTGAAGTTGAATTTGGCCATGTTAAAAGAGGCCCCTAAAAATCCTAACACTGCTTCTCCATATTACCATCCCAACGGCAGATGCGCGTACCATTCGGAAAGTCCAGGGCACGACACCAACAACTGTTGGGCCCTGAAGAACAAGATTCAAGATCTGATTGACGCAAAGGAAGTTGAATTTGAAGCTCCTGAGAAGCCGAATGTTATCTCCACTCCGATGCCTAGGCATGGACACAATGCCAATGCTGTGGAAGAAGATCTATTTGTTTCTACTGTGGATGAACTGTTAACTCCTCTCCTAACCATCAAGTTGAATTTGTTGAAAGCTGGGGTGTTCCCAGGTTGTGACCAAGATTGTCATGCTTGCCTATCCTCCCCATTTGACTGTCCTCTATTAAAGAAAGGAATCCAATAACTGATTGATAACAAGGAAATTTTGTTTGAGAAAGCTCCTGTCTCACCCATTCCAGTTCCAGAAGTTTCTATAATAACCATATACGCCAATCCTTCCAGGGTTCCTAAAAAACCCGTTAGGATTACATCTGCTCCTGTGACTACTCCGTTAAAGATAACAATGCCCGATCCAACCCCATACAAAACCGATAAAATGGTACCATGGAACTATGGTGGAGAAATCTACTACCATGGTGTCAAACAGATTGAACAGACCATTGAAGAAGAAAGCTCTGAGGAGGATAATCCCGACATCAGTAACATTGCCAGAACAAGCAAAGTTACCCGTAGTGGAAGAATCTTTTCTCCAGAGATTTCTCCTCCAACAACAGTCTTTGGACCCGCGACCATTCCGAAGATTACCCCTGTGACTGTACCTGCAAGTGTACCCGCCAACAATGACAATGCAATTCCTATCCCTACTTCCGCTGCTGAGAAAAAAGGAAAGAATGTTCAAGAGGAGCCTGTCTTGACGAAGGCTCAATGACTAGTCATTCCTGAAACATCCCAGAAAGAGATGGAAGAAATTCTGAGGATCATTAAGAAAAGTGATTATAATGTGGTGGAACAACTGGGGCAGACCCCCTCCAAAATATCTATGTTATCCCTGTTGTTGTGCTCTGAGGTACATGCTAAAGCTTTGGTCAAGTTTTTGAAGACGGCCCACGTGCCGCAAGAAACTTCGGCTGATCAATTCCAGGAGTGTGTGGCCAGTTTAACAACTGACAATGGCCTGGGTTTTTTCGATGTAGACTTGACCTCCAAAGGGAGAAAACATAACGACGCGCTACATGTCTCGGTGGAGTGTAGGGGAACCACCTTAGCTCATGTTTTGGTTGATACTGGGTCGTCTTTAAATGTCTTGCCAAAGAAAGCCATGGATAGGTTGGATTGCGAAGGCCTAACCCTGAAACCCAGCAATATAATTGTCAGAGCCTTTGATGGTTCTAAGAGGATGGTCCATGGAGAGGTGGACATCCCGATCAAGGTGGGTACCCAGACGTTCAATTCAACATTCTACATGATGGACATCCGTCCTTCCTATTCTTGCCTGTTGGGAAGACCTTGGATCCACCATGCTGGAGCTGTCACTTCTACTCTGCATCAAATGCTCAAGTACCCTGTCCAGGGGAAAATCATAACTGTTCATGGCGAAGAGGAATACATGATCAGTCATCTGAATTCTTTCCGTTATGTAGAATTGGATGGCAAATTCATCGAAACTCCTTTCCAACATTTTGAAGAGGTAGCTCAGGAGATAGCAGCGACCAAGGCGGTGTCCTCAACTCCTGTAATCACCAGACCTCCACCTCTGATGTCATCTCTCAAGGATGCCAGGGCAGTAGTGGAAGAAGGCAGATCCACTATCTGGGGGCAGCTTCCAGAGTTTCCTTTTAAATCAGAAAAATTCGGCATGGGATTCACCTCAACTGCTCAGAAGGCCGTGCACCGCGCCCGTGCCGGAGGGCCACCTGTGAAGATCAGCCACCGAGGGGTTAATGCACTAGAGGACAGTGAAGAAGAGGGCAACTTGGAAGACTGGATTTTTCCTACTGTTGATGGAGGACTGTGCAACTGGGAAGCAAAAGACTTTGTTCTGATTACTTTCATACTGCAGTAATTTATCTTTTCCATTTCTGTTGGATCTGTAATAATTCACAAACAATTCGTACTTTTTCAACCTTGTGTCTTACCCAAGGCACATAGGTCCATTTGTAAGGGTTCTTATTTCATTTTCATATGTCATTTTAATGAATCATGGACGCTTTTCATATTTAAACCTTTTGTGCTCATTGTCTTTCTTTTACATTTTGTTGTTTTAAGATGACTAGGCCCTTACACACACCCACACTCACAAATGCAGGTACCTTTCCACTCCGGAACCCATGGGTAACGATACTGCTATAGCCTTCAGTGTCTCTGAAGATCTGATCAACCAAGCCGAATACGAAGGTGAGGAAGATTGTGAGGTGCCAGAGGAGTTGGCCAGACTATTACAGCAAGAGGAAAGAGCAATTCAGCCTCATGAAGAGAAATTAGATACAATCAACTTGGGAACTGAGGATGACAAAAAGGAAATCAAGATAGGTTCCAATCTAGAGCCGAGTGTCAAGGAGCGCCTAATTCAGCTATTGAATGATTATGTTGAAATCTTTGCCTGGTCATACGAAGACATGCCGGGACTTGATACAGACATTGTGGTACACCGTCTACCCACAAGAGAAGACTATCCACCAGTGAAACAAAAGGTCCGCCGCATGAGACCTGACATGTCAGAGAAGATCAAAGCAGAAGTTATGAAACAATTCAATGCTGGATTTCTGGCTGTTACTTCCTATCCTCAATGGGTTGCTAACATTGTGCCCGTGTCTAAGAAGGACGGAAAAGTGAGAATGTGCGTGAATTATAGAGATTTAAATAGGGCCAGCCCTAAAGATGACTTTCCACTTCCGCACATTGACATCCTGGTTGACAACACAACTCAACACAAAATATTTTCTTTCATGGACGCATTCTCAGGCTATAACCAGATCAAAATGGCACCTGGGGACATGGAGAAAACTACATTTGTTACACAGTGGGGTACGTTCTACTATAAAGTGATGCCATTCGGATTGAAGAATGCCGGGGCAACCTATCAACACGCCATGGTAGCTTTGTTTCATGATATGATACATCATGAGATAGAGGTCTACGTAGATGACATGATAGGCCGATCACAAACTGAAGAAGAACACCTTGATCACTTACAAAAGCCGTTTGTCAGGTTGAAGGAGTACAAGCTAAGACTGAATCCAAACAAGTGTACATTCGGAGTCCGATAAGCTCTTAGGTTTCATTGTCAGCAACAAAGGCATCGAGGTTGATCCTGCCAAAGTCAAAGCTATACAAGAAATGCCTGCTCCTCGCACTGAGAAGGAGGTCAGAGGTTTCTTGGGACGCCTAAACTACATTGCTAGGTTCATTTCTCCCCTAACATCTACTTGTGAGCTAATCTTCAAGTTGTTGAAGAAAGATCAAGTAGTTAAATGGAATGATGACTGTCAAATTGCTTTCGATAAAATCAAGGAGTATTTGCTAGAACCTCCTATCTTGATGCCACCCGTGGAGGGAAGACCGCTAATCATGTATCTGACCATCTTAGAGAATTCAATGGGGGTGCGTACTGGGCCAGCATGACGAGTCTGGCCGAAAAGAGCATACCATTTATTACCTTAGCAAAAAGTTTACCGACTGTGAAACAAGATATTCACTGTTCGAGAAAACTTGTTGCGCTTTGGTATGGGCTGCTCACCGGCTAAGGCAGTACATGTTAACTCATACAACTTTGCTGATATCTAAGATGGATCCGATCAAGTACATCTTTGAGAAGCCTGCTTTGTCTGGAAGAATAGCTAGATGGCAGATGATCCTAACGGAATACGACATATAGTACACGACCTAAAAAGCTATAAAGGGGAGTGTGCTAGCCGATCATCTGGCTCATCAAGCTGTAGAAGATTACCAATCCATGAAGTTCGACTTCCTGACGAAGACATCATGACATTGGAAAACATTGAAGATTTCAGACCATATGACGGACCTGAACAAGGATCCCGATGGACCCTGTACTTTGATGGGGCTTCCAATGCGCTTGGTAACGGTATTGGTGCTGTGCTTATATCTCCAGAAGGATGCCATACTCCTTTCACCGCCAGACTTTGCTTCAACTGTACGAACATCATGGCAGAGTATGAGGCATGCATCTTTGGACTCAAGGCTGCCATAAACTTGGGAATCAAATCTTTGATTGTGTTTGGGAATCAGCTTTAGTCATCAGTTAGATCAAAGGAGAGTGGGACACTAAGCATCCAAACCTCATCCCTTACAAAGAACATGTTTTGACATTGTTACCACATTTCGAGCAGATTACCTTCGAGCACTTCCCGCGAGAAGAAAATCAGCTAGCCGATGCTCTAGCTACAATGTCATCCATGTTTAAACTTAACTGGGATAACGAGGCTCCCCAAATCACCATTTAACGGATGGACGAACCTGCACACTGTCACGAGATTAATACCGAGGAAGTAGTGGACCAACCATGGTTTGATGAAGTCAAAAGGTATCTCGAGGCGCAAGAATACCCTGAAGGAGCTTCAGTCAATGACAAAAAGTTCTTAAGGAGATTCTCGGCAAAGTTCTTCCTAAGTAATGGCATCCTGTACAAGCGCAATCATGATTCTGTTTTGCTCCGTTGTATGGACAAGGCTGAGGCTGAAAGAATTATGGCTGAACTGCATGAAGGTGCATTTGGCACTCACTCTAGCGGGCATACGATGGCTAAGAAGATCCTACGGGAAGGCTATTACTGGTCTACCATGGAAGCTGACTGCTATCAACACTCCCACACTTGTCACAAATGTCAAATCTATGCAGACAAGGTGCATGTGCCTCCAGTTCCTCTAAATGTATTAACAGCTCCTTGGCCCTTTGCTATGTGGGGAATAAACATGATTGGAGAGATCAAGCCTACAACATCCAATGGACACCGCTTCATTTTGGTGGCCTTTGACTATTTCACCAAGTGGGTCGAAGCAGCTTCCTTCGCATCCGTTACTAAGAATGTTGTTGCCCGCTTCATCAAGCAGAACCTTATTTGCCGGTACGGTATCCCCGAAAGGATCATTACCGATAACGGTACAAACCTTAACAATACTATGATCACCGCCTTGTGCGAGCAGTTCAAGATTCAACATCACAATTCATCTCCCTATCGACCAAAGATGAATGGTGTTGTTGAAGCTGCTAACAAAAATATCAAAAAGATCATACAAAAGATGACAGTCACCTACAAGGACTGGCATGAAATGTTACCGTTTTCTCTCCATGGGTATCGTACCACGACACGCACATCAACTGGGGCAACACCCTATTCTTTGGTATACGGCATGGAAGCTGTTTTGCCTATTGAAGTTCAGATTCCCTCCTTAAGAATCATGAAAGATGCTGGTTTGAGTGAAGACGATTGGATCCAGACCCGGCTTGATCAATTGAATTTAATTGACGAGAAGAGACTTACTGCTGTTTGCCATGGTCAGACGTATCAAAAGCGGATGATCAAGGCTTTCAAAAAGAAAGTCAAACACCAAGTATATCAAGTTGGAGATCTAGTGATCAAGCGTATTATCTTGCCACAAAGTGATCCCAGGGGCAAATGGACTCCTAGCTATGAAGGACCATTTGTAATCAAGAACATCTTTTCTGGTGGGGCGATGATCTTAACCACCATGGACGGTGATGACTTGCCACACCCTGCAAACGCAGACATAGTCAAAAGATACTACGCATAAATGACCCGCTAGGTTGACACACCTAGGAAAAACAAGGGCATCCCAGTGAATCGAAAAACTGAAAGGGCGGTTCAGGAAAAAATTAGGGATAAATAAAAAAAATCTGTACACCAGGCAAGTTGAAAACCCGAAAGGGCGACTTGGGCAAAAAAAGGTTTCCCGGTGGACTGAAAACCCGAAAGGGCGGTCCAGGCAAAAGTTAGGGAATTAAAGCGTATGACTATGTCTCGTCGGATCACTTTAAGGACAATCTCTTCACTGACAAACTCCGAGCTTCTGATCAACTCATTCATCTTCGAACGAAGCAACGGATGGACAAGATATTCGGAGATACAAAGGCTATAGCGGAATGGGAACCCCATGTGATTTTTCATACATAGCTATTCTTTGAATACATTTTTCTTACTTTTATGACACCACCCTCTTACTAGGATGTCTGTCTCCTTTGTACAAAACACTTATTCAAAGTAAATACAAAGATGTCTCTTTCGAAGTACATAAAACTATTTGCCTTTTTCTTTACACTTGTGTTTATTATTTGCAAAAATGTCCAATGATTCATTAATGAACATATGCATTTGAACATAATTACTGTTTACAAATAAACAGGATGAAAGAGAACAATTACTGACAGGTTGAAAGGATAGGAAAACGTCTTTAGACTATTCCAGGAGTAATCCCTACAATACACTATCTAGATCCCCAGCGGAGCTAAAACCTTGAAATACAGATCCCCAGCGGAGCTAAAATTCAAACCTTTATTTCCCATCAGAGTTAAAACTTCAAACTCCCAATCCACAGTGGAGACAAACTTTCTAACTATCAATCCCTAGAGGAAACCTTTCAATCAATCCAATTTCCCCAGCAAGTTATCTTGAAGCCTGGAAATCAACCGGATAACAGTTAACCTTTGTCTCTTCCCCAACCTAGGATAAATCCACAGTAGAGTGGCAGATAACCCAGACTCCTGAACTTACTCCTCAGCAGTAAGCCTTCTTCCCCATAGAGTTTTCACTACTCCTCAGCAGAATGAAGATTCTCATTCTTAATTCCCCAGTGAAGTCGCCAAAGTTTATATTGCTTCTCAACAGAATGAAGATTCTCATTCTTAATTCCCCAGTGAAGTCACCAAAGTTTTATTGCTCCCCAACAGAATGAAGATTGTCATTCTTAAATCCCCGTAGAAGTCATCAGAGTCTTCCTTATTCCCCAGCAGATCAAGAATTCCCTTTGTGTAATCCCCAGTAGAAGTCATCAAAATTCTCTGGATTTCCCAAGCAGATTACTCAAGCAGTATATGGCATTGCTCGCAACAGAATTCTTGTCAATACTCCAACTTCAAGACATGAAGGATCCTCATATCCCCACCGAAGTTGTCAAGGATTTTTAATCCCCAACAGTCGCCAAGGATTTCTTATCCTCAACTGTCAAGGATTTTCTATCTCCAGCAGCAGTCAAGGGTTTTATTATCCCCAGCTGTCAAGGATTTATTTTCCTTAGCAATACAATGAATCATCTTACATGCGCATACATTACATCCATATATCATAAACATTGATAAAACACATATATTGTATCATACATTTCATGCAATATAACTTTGTGTTTCAGCTAACGTGTTACCCTTTTCAGGATATGATTAACAAGCTACCGTTAACAGTATACAATCATGATACAGTACAGATACACTCCAGACACGGAAGTCATTCTGTTGCTCATTCAGATTCAACATTCAGATACAAATTGGATACGCTCCAGACGCAGACACCATTCTATTTCTCATTCAGATTAACCTCTAGATACAGTAACAGATATACTCCAGACACGGAAGTCATCCTGATACTTATTCAGATTTCAACTATCAGATACATTTCAGATACACTCCAGATACGGATGTCATTCTGTCACTTATTCAGATTCTAGTTCAGATACGCTCCTGACACGGATGCCATTCTGGCCCTTATTCAGTTTACCGATTCATATACAATACGGATACACTCCAGACAGGGAAGTCATTTTGTTGCTCATTCAGACTCAGATCTCAAATACAGTTTAGATACGCTCCAAACGCGGATGGTATTCTGTTACTCATTTAGATTCAAGCTTCAGATATAGTCCAGATACGCTCCAGACACGGTTGCCATTCTGTCACTTATTCTGACTTTCCCCAGCTCAGAGACGCTCCAAACACGGATGCTATTCTGTCACTTACTCAGATAACAAAGTTCAGATACAACTCAGATACGTTCCAGATACGAACACCATTCTGATGCTCATTCTTACAACTTACAACTCAACAAACATTCTTGGATGGCATCTTTAAGCCCATCTCTGACAAGATTCTATCACATCTCCCAAATGGCATCTTTAAGCCCATTTCCTCAACTATATTTTGACGAGTGCAAATTTATGGGCACTCTAGTGTCCAATCATCTTTTACCTTCGAGTCACGAACGACAAACTCGCCAATCTAACTCTTCAGGTTCAAGAAGATTGAATAGGGGAAGCTGTTGTACCCCAAAATTTTCCCTCTCATTTATCAAGATTTTCCTCACAAGACTTCTTGGACTCAAGACAAGATTAGGGTTTGCTCAGCTCAAGACCTCATCTTGCACTAATACACCAAAATTAGGGTTTGAGTTTGCACAAGGATTTTTGGACCATCAATGCTTCATGTGACTTTCATAAACCATCTTGGACCCCTAAGATTGCTCATACCAAGTTTCAAGCCTTGAACCACATTTTTGACCAGTCAATTGGACAATTGACCTAAAAATCAGCTGTATTGGGGAAAAAGTCAACCATGGCCAATTTACAGTCAAACTTCATAATTTTTTATCCACAACAACATTATAGGTTCCTATGTACCATTTGATCAAGTTTGGACCACAACTCCTCAAGAAATTTGATCAAATCATCAAAAGGGCAAAATGGTCAAAATTAGGGTTTTGATTGAGAAAGGGCAATTTCTGATTTTTTTAACCTAACCAATGGCCAATTGGGTTCAAGCATGATTTCAAGGACTCAATGGCATCATCTTGACCTAATCACACAGTTCAAAAGATTTCAAATGCATAGGATTGATAGATGAATTTTCCAGTCAACTGATCAAAAGTCAACTGTATACTGAAAAGTCAAACTTTGACTTTTTAGTAAAAATCAAGTGCCAAGGGTCATAATTCATCAAATTATGTCAAAATGTGAAACTTGTTGATCAAGAAACCTAAAATTGCAAATTAGGGTTTTAATTTGAAATTTTTCATAACTTAGAATTTTTCTAAGTATGGAAAATTTCTTATTTTTTCCCAACTTTCCACAACTTTTTCACCATGATGCAATTGGATTCAAAGAAAACTTCAAAAATTAAAGTTGTAGTCCTCCATGAAATCTACAACTTTAATTCACAAAGTTTTCCCAAATGATGCTTGGATCTCAAGATATGAATTTGTGAATAGGGGTCCATAAACTTTTTAACTTAGTGAAATTTTGCCCTAGTTTAGGCAGGTTTTTGACCTAACTTCATGACAACTTTTCACCTAGTTCCAAAAGGTATATCAAAATGCATTTCAAATATGGATTGTAGAGCATGTTTCAAGATTTACAAAATGTCCAAGAACTCTCCAAGATCATTTGTGGTTAGGGAGAATCGAAGAAGAGAAAATGGAATTTTGTCACTTTTGTTCAAGCCATTTTTACAACGCTTCAAGTTGCAAATCAGATCCTAGCATGCTTGTACCTTGCATTACAGGTCATCACTCCTTCTACACTCCATAATTAAATTCTAACTCAATGGATAATGGATTTATTTTGACCTTTGGAGCATTGTACAAGAGTTTAATCCATAAATGGCATAAAGTTTACAATGCCATTTTGATAAAGCAAGCTTTTCCAACTTTATCAGCCTTGAGCCTTGGACTTGTTCCTTGGATGCAGGCATTTTCCACAGATAACAAGCAACTTGTACCAACCCTCTGCAGCTAGCCAGTAAGCAAGTACAACATTTTGGCTTAAGTCATTTCAACTTTCTTCAAAAGCAAGAAAAGTGGCCAAAAGTCAAAAACTTGTACAAGCTGATAAAGGGAGAACTTGACTTCATTCTAAACAACTTCATAAACTTGTTACAAGCAGAAAACATGAATACACAACATTCAAAACTCTCCCAAACATAAAAACACAAATTTATGCCCAAACAGGGCAGTTTCTGCAAAACACTTGCCAACTCAAAATTTGCTCGTGCGTTTTGCTTTGTAACACATCTAACATCTTCTATACATCCTACCTAAACTATCCAAGTCCTTGTCCTGGTTCTGTAAGCCCTATTTCAGACATCACCATTTTCATTTTTGAAGGTTGCAGGTTGACTTCTATAGGGAGTTTTAAGCATCCTTAAGGCAAGCTAGGCATTGGATTAGCTTGAGGGAACTTCAAGGAAGCTCACACGATCTTCAGGCCTCACTCAAAGTCCCCACATTTCCATATCCAAACTCAGCTGAACAAGGTATTTTTCAAAACTCTATCTCTCTATTTAGGAATCCTCAAGCTTTGGTTTGTGAAGCAAAAATGTAGTCCTTAACTTGTTGAAGCTGTACATATGCATAGTTGTCATTTATATTAACTGAGTAGTGAGAATTTGAAGCTTGAAGTTCATGAAAAAATTAGGTCAGGAATTAGGGCCACTGAAATTCTCCCTGGTCTTTTAGAGTTAAGTCACAAACTTTATATCACTGGAATCGTGAGATCATAAGCTACATTTCTTGTGTTATAAGTTTTTGATTTTATGCAAGCTAGAGCAAGATACAAGTTTGAACTCAAAAACGCGCACGCAGGAAGCCAAAGACAGGGATGAAGATGATGTTCTGGGCCTTGGCGCCTTGGGCCTGTTGTTTTACTTCCCATACCCCCAATTTACTATTTGTACCCCCCTTTGCATATTTTTATATTTTTGCATATTTTCTCATATTTTTTATGTTTATTGACTTTATTTTTTTTCTTTCTGAACATTAAAAAATCCCAAAAAATATTTTCTTAATTTATTTCATTTTATTTTATTTTTTATCTTATTTTTTGCATAAAATATTGATTATTCAAATAAATAGAACTTTATTTTCTTAAATAAATAGTAAATATATTTAAAAATATCATACATTTTTATTTTTATTATTCATGCACATAAAATATTATTTTCATACATATTTTAATTTTTAATATTTGTACATAATATTATTATTATTTTTCTTAAAAAAAAATGAATAAAATAAATATAGAACATATATTTTCTTTTAATCCAAAACTAGGGTTTTACTCCTTTCAAAAATAATAATATTATTTTTCTTATTTTTAGGACTTAAATAATATTATTCTCTCATACATAAAAGAAATACAAAACATTTTTTGCATATTTACATTTTATTGCATTTTTAATATTTGTTTATTTATTTAATTTGCAAATATTCAATTGGGTTGTAATAGTATTTTAATGTTTTATTTTGTGCAAATATCCCCATTCAAAAACTTGTATCCCCCCTCCCATAATAATTGTTGTAATAGCTTAGGTTTATTTTATGCAATTTATCACATTATATACATGTTTAGTAATATTAGGGTTTGCATGATAAGACAAAAATCAAAATAGAACCACCTAATACAAGACAAACAAAAGCATGTAAAATGACAACACATTGCACACAAGCACCCCTAGGGTTTCACCCACTTGGTTGCCTTAAAACATGGCCATGGTATGCATGCAAAATATCTTGGCAAAACAAAAACAAAACAAAAGATCATAGTCCCTCGATGACGCTATCAAAAGGTTGCCTAAAAACAAAATGATCTTAGTCCCTCAAAATGCTAAAGATATTTGGCACCATTGCTATCATGGTCATACGATGACCCACGCCCGTCCCGTTTAACATCCAAAGATAGGGTTGTTTACCAAAGCAATGGTAAACCAACAATATCAAAGGAATAAAAATGTACAAGAAATACTTTTGAGTAGATAAAATGCTTCTAGTTACTTGATCATTTCAAAACAATCCTTGCTATTTTCAAACAAACACACACACTTCAAAACATTTCCAAACAACTTTCAAAACATTGAAACATTTTTCAAAATACAAACATCTTTGTATACATTCTCAGGAACGAGAATCATTACAAAGATTGCCTAAACGAAGACCTCTTTTCAAAATACTTTCAAAACCACACAAAGCACCATTTCAAACAATTTTCAAAGTAAAGCAAGTGATCTAAACAAATAACTAAGAGCCCATGGAAAACCATGGATGAAAAGGGTGCTAGCACCTTCCCTTTTCATAATCTACCCCCCGAACTCAAGAAAACATCTCAAAGGTCTTTCCTGTGCTTTTTGACCTTTCCTTTTGGATAAAATAAAAGTCGGTGGCGACTCTTGCTAAACCGAAACATTTGCGAACACAAACGCAAAACCCCAAGTCAGTTCTCCCACCGTATCACAAACAACATTACAGCAGATGGGCTCACATACGCATAAGTCGCGTCCATATATCATAAACATCGATGACACGAATGCATATATCACAATCTCATTGTACCATGAATTTCATACATCATGACATTGTATATAGCTAATGTTTTACCCTTTACAGGAAAGATCAATCAACAGATGACTATCATACAACATTTTCAAAGTTCCAGATTAATACCTGTAACTATCCAGGAAAACTATCTGTGGACGACTGATTGTAGATTAACACCTGTAACAAGCTAGGAAAACTATCTACATGAAGAAATTGAAGATTAACACCTGTAACAAGATAGGAAAATTATCTTTCTTTCTCAGGTCAGAGATTAATACCTGAAACCAAACAGGATAACTATCTATTCGACTAGCTGAAGCAAACCTACCTAGGTTCCTTCTCATTTCCAGATGCAGTTTTACACGAACTCATCATGAACCAATACTACACAGTCTCCTTCTCATATAAATTTCAGATACAATTCAAATATGCTCCAGATACGGATGCCATCCTGATACTCATTCAGATTCAGCTTTCAGATACAATTCAGATACACTCTAGATACGGACGCCATCCTGATACTCATTCAGATTCAACTTTCAGATATAGTTTAGATACGCTCTAGATACGGATGCCATCCTGATACTCATTCAGATTCAGCTTTCAGATACAGTTCAGGTACGCTTCAGATACAGATGCCATTCTGATACTCATTCAGATTCAGCTTTCAGATACAGTTCAGATACGCTCCAGATACGGATGTCGTCCTGATACTCATTCAGATTCAGCTTTCAGATATAGTTCAGATACGCTCCAGATACGGATTCCATCCTGATACTCATTCAGATCCAACTTTCAGATACAGTTCAGATACGCTCCAGATACGGATGCTATCCTGATACTCATTCAGATTCAACTTTCAGATACAATTTAGATACGCTCCAGATACAGATGCCATCCTGATACTCATTCAGATTCAACTTTCAGATACAGTTCAGATACGCTCCAGATACAGATGTCGTCCTGATACTCATTCAGATTCAGCTTTCAGATACAGTTCAGATACACTCCAGATACATATGCCATCCTGATACTCATTCAGATCCAACTTTCAGATACAGTTCAGATACGCTCCAGATACGGATGCCATCCTGATACTCATTCAGATTCGTCTTTCAGATACAGTTCAAATACGCTCCAGATACATATGCCATCCTGATACTCATTCAGATTCAGCTTTCAGATACATTTCAGATACACTCCAGATACGGATACCATCCTGATACTCATTCAGATCCAGGCTTTCCTTTCGAAGTAACCCTACTATCCAGGTTCATTGTCCCTTATCTCCAGACAACAATTTACAACCCTATAATACCTGGACCCGACCAGATACGATCGATTTCACATTTCCCCAGTTGAAGTCAAACTTAGACTTGGTCTGATTTTTGTCAACAACCACCTTCGAATGGCATCTTTAAGACCATTTCCAACAACTTTCCGTTATCTCTCTAAATGGCATCTTTAAGCCCATTCCTTACACAATCAACCAACACATCACCGAGTGCAAATTTTTGGGCACTCTAGTGTTCAATCATCTTCCACTTTCAAGCTACGAACGGAAAACATGCCGATCTCGCTTTTAAAGTTTAAGAAGATTGAACAGGGGAAGATGTTGTACCCCAAAATTTTCCCTCTCATTTTTTATTCAAGATACTATCTTAGGTCTTCTCTAATACTCAATTTGGCTCATAAGTTTGATCAGACAGTTTCTCTTCCTAGGAAGTAAGTCAACGATTAGGGTTTGACGTTTCTCAAAGAAAATTGATTCTTCAAGGGTTCAAATGGTCTTCATAGATCTTCATGTCTCCTCAAGGATGTTCATGCCGAGTTTCGAACCTTGCGTCACAAGTTTGCTCAATCAATGGTTCAGACGACTGAAAATGACTCCATTAACCCAAAAGCTGACCTTTTGCGAGACCAAGTTCAAGCGACTGTAACTTCTTCGTTATTCGATATTTTTGAGTGGTTTTTCTTGCGTATGACTTTCCTCGATGTTATCTCCAATTTCTCTTCACAAATCAAGAGTTGATTACGTGTAGAAGATCACCAAATTTGAATGCGTTAAAGGTCACTTCTTGGATTTTGACCTAATCTTAAATGATTGTCGCCTGATTTCTAAGATTTGTGATTTCCTCAAATTACGAGATCCTGAGACGATTATTTCTACATATGGTCATAGGTGATGTTGCACACGAGTTTATCTTAAAAGATCGAAAGAAAATTGCGTTGGGAAGACTTTGAAAGTTATTGAATCGTTGCAAGTCATTTGTTTGATTTCAAGTGTTCTTAATCATCATTGTTTTTTTTTTTAAAAATTTGTTAAGGTTGATGATGGTTCTCAAAGCATGATTGTTTGGCAATGAAGTTCCATTTTTATCGAGAAGGGCGTGTGAGTTTCATTTTGAATGCAAATTTGGTGTGGACAAGAGGTGAAGATTAAGATTGTCATTTAGATGACCATGGCTTTGGGTTTGAGTTAACCAAGTTAGAATTGAATTCTTAAACATTTATTTTGTTTAGAAATTTGATTGGAGTACAAGGCGCATTGGTTATTTGATCATTTTGTGATTGCTTGAAATCCAAGTTACCAAACCAAGATATTTTAATCCAAAACATTCAATTAAGAATTGCAAAGTTTAAGTAAATTCAAGTTTTGTACAATAAATTTCATTACACCAAATTTATTCAAGGCTTTGTATTTATTACATTTACAAATGAAATAATTTACAAGTTTTTGTTTTGTTTACAAAGAATCACAATTTTTTTGTATACAAAGAGAGAACATTTATTTTGTTTCTTCAAGTCTCTGTTGCTTCATCTTCAAGCAATCCTCGCTCGCCATCCATGCCTCATGTTCATGAAACAAAGAAGAGAAAATTAGAAATTCAAACAAGGTGATATGTAAAGAAAAGAAAAGAGAATTTCATCACTAGGGTTTGTATATAGGAATCATATTTTAAGTTGTTTTGTTATCATAATCTCCCTCCTCCTATTCTTGCAAATCACAAGGTTGAACCTTGGTTCACAAGAAGGAAAAGCAAACAAAACAAGCATATAGCAGCAAGAACAGGCTGCAAAACAAGCAAGCAAAGCAAGCATAAGCAGCAAGAACAGGCTGCCAAACAGCAGGCTGCTATACAAGCAGCACAATATGCAGCAAATATAGCAACATGTCAAACAACAACAAAATACGAACAGAACAACAACCTAAGCCTGCAGCATAAAACAAATAATACAGTAGAACAACAACTGAATATAGAAGCAAGCAACAAACAAAATATAGCAGCAAGCCCAAGGCCGTAAAGCAAGTATATCAGCAAGAAAAGACTGCAAAACAAGTCAAAACTGCCAAGCAAAGCTACCAAGACAAGGTTGTCCAAAGCATGCAGCAAATATGGCAGCAGATAAAAACAAACAAAACACAACAGCAACAAGGCAAAGCATGGACAACAAGCTAACAATAGCTCAAAAAACCTCAAATGTCATCATTTTCCCTAAATGGCCAAACCCTTCAGAAAATTGTATGATAAGAAAAATTGCTTTATTTCATGGAAAGATGAAAGAGATATCACCTAGCAATACAACCCATACAACAGTCTAAAATCCTGCAAAATTGCCAAAAAGGCAGCCTTGCATAACATGTGTTATGGTTGCCCTAAACCTGCACTAGGAAAGACAAAATGTAGCCCAAAACTCAGTCAAAATTTGCACCAAAGTAGACATAACTTAACCTGTACCCTAAAGCCCAAGGTCAGTATACCACATATGTTCAAAAACTACACCAACTTTGCCCCCCATTTTTCCATGTTGTTTTCAATATAACAGAGGAACTGTTCCATAAAACAAAAAGGAGAGAGGACAATATAGAAACCAAGAGAAAAAACTCAGAAAACAAATCACTGAAAACTCATTACACAAACCCCTGTCAAAACAGAAAACCAACAAGCTACAAATGACAACACAAAAACCATAAGTCAGAAAAAAGAACCAAGACAATACAGAACCATTAAAATCAAGCCAAGAACAATAGCAAACACAAACTCATACAAACCTATACTCCCTTTGTCCAAAAATCCTCCAACCATTAAAACATCTCTTTTCTTCCATTCATCAAACCATCATCTTCCCCGAATCCTTCTGAATACCGCCTTCTGTCAACAACCATTCACCCAATCCTAACATAACACCACTCCACTCACCTTCCATGTTCACCTACAAACATTAACAACATCAAACAAAGAAAAATTGTTAACCTTCTGTTCAATCAATTCACCAATCAATATATAACCCCATTCAAATACATACGCATTTCAGAAGTAAAAATCATAGAAAAGTATCAAATTCAGAAGCTTACCCGGAGTCTCACTGGTATGATTTCTTGTCGGCTTCGCTACTTGAATCTTTGTTTGCTCATGTTGTAACTTATAAAACCTGTCGGATTCATTGAAATCAAACTTGGGGATAAGGGTTTGCATCGGGTTCCTGGGTTTTGTTTCACTGCTGCGGGTTTTGATTCGTGACTGAGAGTGAGAGGTTGAGAGAGAGACCTAGGGTGTTCGTTTCCATAGCGTGTTGTTATTGTGTTATGGAGAATAGAGGGATTGAGGAACAAGCAGAGAGAGGAAGATGAGTCATTTCAGTTTGAGATTTGGTTTGACAGTGCCAGCGGCTGCCCTCTCCATGATTAGGGTTTTGAGAATCCACCCCTTTTGCTTCATCGGATCTGGTTCGTGGGCTTGGCCTCAAAGCCCCAATCTGAACCTAATCCCTTCCCTTTAACCTATTTTGGGCTTTGATTTTGTTTAAGCCCAATTCTGATCTCTGTT
The DNA here is from genome assembly GCA_948472305.1 of Vicia faba. Taxonomy (NCBI): domain Eukaryota; kingdom Viridiplantae; phylum Streptophyta; class Magnoliopsida; order Fabales; family Fabaceae; genus Vicia; species Vicia faba. The sequence continues at coordinate 507,541,160 of OX451739.1, read as the reverse complement.
GCACCCTTAATTTTCTTTTCTTTCTACATTTTATTTTGGTTTAGTTAATGATCTTAGGTTTTAATTTAGTTTAGGATTAAATTAGTAATTTTAATTTAATTAGTAATTATAGATTTTTTTAATTTAGTTTAGATTTAACTTAGGAATTCTAGAATTTTAATTTAGTTTTAGGATTAATTCAGTTATTTAGAATTTTAAGTTTTAGTTTAAAATTATCTTATCAATTTTAATTTAGATTTAATTTAATCTTTAGTTTTAATTCTAGATTCGTAATTTTGATTTATTTAATCTTCCCAGTTAGTTTAGTTAGCAATTTTTTTGAATAATTTAGTTAATTAAATTTTAGTTAACATTTTTTTATAAATTGTTTAACTTCTTCATGATAAGCAAATTTTTAAAATAGTAGAATATGATTTTATTTTCTTTTCAAAATTTCTCACAAACAAAAATACCAAAAATTCCTATGCTTTGTCAATTAATTTTATTTCATAAACTGTTATAATTTCGATTAATTTCTCGATTTGATTTGGTTGTATTGTTTGCCTATTTGGACATTTAATTGTACTAATTCATCCCCATTTGTGAATTTGTACTCCCCATTCCCGAAAGCTTTGTAATAGCGTAGAATTTTAAATTCCGCAATTTACTGTTTTCTATATACTGTATAGTAAATAGGTGTGTATGACAAGATTCAAAATCAATCGCTAGATAACCTAATCCAAGAGCAACTTAACTTGAATCAAACACACTTTTTCACACACGCACCTCTTGGGTAACCTCGCTCGTTGCCTCGGAAACACAGTCATGTCCCTCGAATATAGGACGCTTTAGCAAAGAACCTTCGATAAAAAAGATCGTAGTCCCTCGATGTTAAATTCGGTAAAACGATCTAGTCCCTTACAAAAATTGCTAAAGCGTCTCATAAGTTGCCTTCTATGACCGTACAAACGTCCCGCGTCCATTCCTTCACATCCGACGATGGGGCTTCTTACCAAATCAATGGTAAGATAGCAACATCTAAAGGAGGAAAAGAACATTTAAGACCTTTCGAGTAGGTAGATTCGCTCTTAATTACTCACTTGCTCACAACCAAACATTTTACACCAATACTTTCACATTAAAACCTTTTTCAAAAGACAAAAACTTTTTGTATACGTTCTTATAGAGACGAGAACCATTACAAAAACATCTTTTCAAAATCACCTTCAAAAAACAAAATACACAAACACCTCTTTGAACTATTTTTCGAAATAACACTTTGTATACGTTCTTATAGAGACGAGAACCATTGCAAATACATTTTCAAAATACTTTCGAAACCCACACCACAAGCACATTCAAACAAAAGAAAGTTATCTAGCGAGTAACTAAGAGCCCATGGAAAACCATGGATGAAAAGGGTGCTAATACCTTCCCTTTTCATAATCTACCCCCCGAACCCGAGAAGTAATCTCGAAAGGTCTTTCCTGTGCTTTTTTACCTTTCCTTTTGGATAAAAGAAAAGTCGGTGGCGACTCTTGCTAATCGCACAATTGTGATCAAACACAAACGACCCGAGTCAGTTCTCCCACCGTATCACAGTCTTAATGGTGTTATAGTTCTGTAACAGGGTGTGGGATCAGTTCTAAATGATGTTTAGAAGCTTTAGGAACCAAAAGGCTTGAAAACGCACGAGGGAGTTATGAGTTTCAAGTTTTTGGTCAGTTTATATGAAAATGGAGGTATGAGATGTGATTCTGAGTTCTAGGTCTTTTTAGGGCTTAAGCCTCAGTGTATTTGATGCAAATATTTTGTGTATCTATAAGCAAAATGATTGGAGTGCATTGGCAAGTCAGAAGTACACGTTACAAGCTTTTGGCTAGGTTACTTGATTTTCAAGAAAAGAGGGAAACCAAGTTTCAATGTGTAGTACAAGAATGGGATGAGTGATTGTAAGTGTCTAAACCATTTCTTATGAGTTATAGGACTTGTATGATCAGAAGAGAACAAGTGCAAGGCTCAAGAACAAGTTTTGTGCAAAAAAGCACTTTATCAAAATGGCAATGTACACTTTCTTCCAAAAATGGATATAAAGCATGTCTATGCATTGAATGCTTGAAATAAGACCTCTAACAGTTGTGCAAGCCATTAATTATGGAGTTCCTAACAAGTTTGAGGCTTTCAAAGTATATTTTATGCAGCATAGTTTGAATTTTGAATTTGGTTCATCACAAAATGACTTGTAATTCAAGTGATAAAACCCTAACTTCATCTCTTTGATACTCCCTACTCAAGAATGATCTCAAGGAGTTCTTGGACATTTTGGAAAGCTTGAAATGTTCTCTACAACCCATATTTGAATTGATTTTGAATATTCCCCTTGTAACTATATGAAAAAGTTCCATGAAGTTGGATCAAAATCCTGACCAAATTAGGGCAAAATTTCACTAAGTGTTTTGTTTCATGACCACGTGTTATTAAATTTATAACTTGAGATCCAAGCACTTTTTTAAGAAGTTGCATTAAGAAAATTTGTAGATTTCATGGAGATCTACAATTTTCGTGTTGTAAGTTTCTCTTGAATCACTTTGCATCATGGTGAAAAATTTGTTCAAAGTTGTGAAAAACATGAAATTTTCAACACCTAGAAAAATTTCTAAGTTTGAAAATTTTGACTTTTCAAAATGAAATCTCGAATTTTTGATTTCTTAATGAATAAGTTTCATATTTTTACATGTTTTAATGAATTGTTATCTTTGACATTGAAATTTGACCAAAAAGTCAAAGTTTGACTTTTCAGTGTACAGTTGACTTTTGATCAGTTTACTGAAAATTCATATGTCAATCTATTGGACTTGAGCAATGTTTTGAGCCATGTCATTAGGTAAAAATGATGCAATTGGACTCTTGAGATCATGACTTAAACTAATTGATCTTTTCTAGGTCAAAAATCATAAATTACCCTTTCCTAGTCAAAACCCTAATTTTGACCATTTTGCCCTTTTGATGATTTGATCAAATTTCTTGAGGAATTATGGTCCAAATTTGATCAAATGATACATATGAGTTTAAAATTTTGATGTGGATAAAATATTATGAAGTTTGACTGTGAATTGGCCATGGTTGACTTTTTTCCCCAATACAGCTGATTTTTAGGTCAACTGCTCAATTGACTGAGTAAAAGTGTGATCCAGGGCTTGAAACTTGACATGAGTAATCTTGGGGGTACATAATGATCCATGAAAGTCATATGAAGCATTGAAAGTTCAAAAATCCTTGTGCAATATCAAACCCTAATTTTGGTCATTAGTGCTTAAGGAGGTGTCTTGAGCTGATCAACCCTAGTGCAATCTTGAGCCCAAGGAGATCTTTGTGAGCAAATTCTTGATAAGTGAGAGGGAAAATTTTGGGGTACAACAAAGTGTATTTTAGGTTTTGGCAGTGTTGATAGTAGCTTTATGTATATTGATTGACAATATCTTTTCATACACGTTCTAGTTAAGATAATTATTATGAGCAGTGCCAATATTGCATTAATAAACAAAGTTCTTCTCTTAAAACTTATCAATATTCAGTAGTAGAATCACACAGAAACATAAACAACACAATGCATATGAGTAAAAAAGACACAACATTAGTGTAAAGGTAAAGACAACTATGTAATAAACCAATAAAGAAAATGTTCATTTGATCTTGTTTTACTAAATAATGAAAGCATTAAACATTCAAAATTCTACTAAGAAGTGTTGCTACTTAAAATAATTCGCACAAATTCCTTTCTCAATTCAAGAGCATCCATAGTGAAAAAGAAATCACATAGATTATTGTCTTTGGTGATAAGAATGACAACCCTTACCACATCTATAACTGATAGAACTTTAATTTATTTTAAAATAGAGACGACTTGGTTCCTCCTATCAGCCGTGTGTTTTTCGTGCACAAAGTAAGACGTGATTTGTTGCACATTCTCCTCACTTACAACATAAAACTCACCTAAATTGTTCAATGAAGTTAATAAACCATCATAAACATCATCATTATACTTTACCCTTTTACCCACACATTTTCCAGTCCTGTTTGATGTAGCCTCACATTGTGATTGATTTACCTGACTTGGTGCTTGAGTATCTTTATAGGTGAGCATTTCCGAGACTTTCGACTCATAGTTCTCTTCACCTTCATTCAAATTGAATTCAAACTCATTCCCTTGTGTTAGTTGGAAATATTCTTTCACAATGTTATAAGTGTGCTCTACTGGACTTTCTGATGTAATACCAAATGCTTTATCTTTTCCAAATACAACATCCAAGTTGTCAAAGTGAGGAAATGGTTTTCCATACAAACCAGGTGCAGTATGATGAGATTGCATTAAAGTAAAACATGTATGAACAATAAAATAAATTTTGAAAAGCGTAAATTAAAATGTTTTATACATTGTTATAATTGGAAATGAAATGTCACCTTGTACCATTGCCCAAGCCGGGATACCCTTTTTTGCCCAAGCCGCCCTTTCTGGTTTTCAGCTTGCCAGGTGTACAGATTGTTTTGTATTTTATCCCTAATTTTTGCCCAAACCATTTTGGTTCATCGGGATGCCCTAATTTTTTCCTAGGCCAGTCGACCTAGCGGGTCTTCATTCATGCGTAGTACCTTTTGACTATGTCCGTGTTTACAGGGTGCGGAAGGTCGTCGCCATCCATAGTGGTTAAGATCATTGCTCCACCAGAGAATATGTTTTTGATCACAAATGGTCCTTTATATGTAGGAGTCAATTTTCCCCTAGGATCACCTTGTGGCAATATGATACGCTTGATTACCAAGTCACCAACCCAATATACCTGACGTATGACCTTCTTGTTAAAAGCTTTGATCATACGTTTTTGGTACATCTGACCATGACAGACAATCGTAAGCCTCTTCTCATCAATCAAGTTCAACTGGTCAAGTCGAGTTTGAATCCATTCATCTTCATTCAGCCCTACATCTTTTATGATTCTCAGAGAAGGTATTTGAACTTCAATTGGTAGGACAGTTTCCACACCGTATACCAAAGAGAAAGGAGTTGCCCCAGTTGACGTGCGCGCCGTGGTACGATAACCATGGAGAGAAAATGGTAACATCTCATGTGTTGTACCCCAAAATTTTCCCTCGTATTTTTCCACAAGAAATCACAACTTCAGGCTTTTCCTGATTTTTCAGATTGGCTCAAGAATCGGTTAAACAGACTTTTCTCGTCAGTCAGACAAAATTAGGGTTTTCATTGGTTTTCATGGCTCTAGAACAGTTCACACAGTTTGTTTAGGGTTTGGTTAATTTTGGCTCAGCTTTGGTCAGGCGAACGCTCCTTTGGCATTTGATCAGAAACTAGGGTCTCCGCACGCATATTTCTCAGAAAGATTTTATTCTACAGTGCTTGTCAAGTTATTCTGAGATGTGGACAGAAACATTTGGATTGAGTTTGCAGTGTTTGATTAAAATCAGTAAAAGGAAAAGACATTTGGGCATGTGTGATTTGACAGTGCATTGCTTTGATTATTCAAGATACCACAATGTTTATTTAATTATTTATTTATTCTAAGTTGAGATAATTGGAATTTATTTCCATTTATTATAATTTAAGAATTATAAATAATAAAATAAATACTTGAAAAGAAGAAAAGGAATTAACTGATAGAAGATTGGATTTTATTCATCTTTAATTATTCGTTACAATTGTTATTTGAGTACCGTATTTATTTACAAAGTATTCTAATGATGATTACAATAATTAAATTTAAATAAAACTATCCTAAGAAAATTCCTAAGTCTTCATCTTCCGTCCATTGCTCCAGTGCTCCATGGAATTTTATCTGCAAAACAAAGAATAAAAGAAAAGTCAATTGCAGATAAAATAAATAGAGACAGACAGTTAAAAAAGGTCATCATTAAAAGCAAATGGCCGGGATCAGTTAGCCCTCTCTGCAAATCACGGGATTTCTCCCGGTTCACAAAGAAGGGTGAAAATGTTTGCAAGTCAAAAATGAATGCACAAAGTCAAAGATTGTTGTTGCACCCCAAAATTTTCCCTCCCATATTTTTCAAGAAATTGCCAAGCCAAGCTTCAAAATCTCCCCAAGGGTTGCACAATGCAAAGATCTCCTATACAGTCAAAATTAGGGTTTGTGTTCTGATCAAGAAAATGAAGTTTCTAAAGGTCCAATCAAGTCTCACATGCCTATAAACATGGTCAAGTATCCTCATATCAAGTTTCAAGGCTTTCAGCACAAAATTGCACAGTCAAAACCCTAAATTGCACTACAGTCAACTGTAGGGGCAAAATGGTCATTTGACAGTCAAAAGTTCAAATTTTTGGTCAACATATCATTTTTAAGCCACAAACATCATTTGGATCAATTCTTGATCATGATTCTCAAAGCTTGGCTCAAAAATCATCAAGATGCAAAAGTTTCCTTATTTGGACAGCTGAAAAAGTCAACTGAAATTGACCAGGGCATAACTTTCACATGGATTATCAGAAAAATTCCATCCAAAGCTCATTTTGAAGAGAAAGACATTTCCTACAACTCATCTTCATACTTCAAGTCCAAGAAATTCTCTCACAAAAAGTTATCAATTTCAACATTATAGGTCATTTTCAAAAGTCAACAAAAAGGGACTTTAAGTCAAAGGCCATAACTTGAGATTGGTAAATCAAAATGACATGGTACCAAAGGCATTAGTTAGAGGACTCAAATACCTTTCCAAAATGTCCAAGAACATGAGAAAAGCTTAAAAATTGAGCAAGTTATGCCTTGTAGAAGTTGGGAAATTTTTGGATATTTTGAAAAGTCAACATTGATCCAAATGACCTAAAATTGCTAATGGGCCCATTTTTCTTCCACAAATCATCATCCATGGCATGTGCACGACCACTTGGCCCAAAGGGAAGTATTTTCTCATTATTTATTTATTTATTTGAATTTTTATTTATAATAATTCACTTAAATCAATTAAATATGTGAAAAATATTTAACTTAACCTAACAAATCTTTTTGTACTTGTTTTATTCTCAAGATTTCGTGCATAAGTCAATAAGGAAAGATTTGGATGGAATTGATCTTAATTGATACAAAGTTGTATGAAAAATATTTGAAAAAAGATCCTAGAAAATCAATTTTCAAAATCAATGAATGCAATGGATTTGATTGATTTTTCTTGACCTAATGCATTCAGTACAAAAGCCTAATCACAACCCTAGTGCAAGAACACACGCAGCAGCTCAACAAAGCCATAACCAAACTTGAAATTTTTCTCAAAAAAAGTCAATTCTGAAAACATCCTGCCAGGACGATTCAAGACATAATTCTTGTTCCAATAGCTTCCTCAAGCATCACTGGACATATTCCAATCACAAACATTCATCACAGCTTCAAGAATTGGTAACACGAGTGCCCACTGTATCAAGAAAAACTCATAATCATACATCACGATTCATGCATCCTTTATAACTTTTAATGCTTGATTTACATTCCTTGTGAAGTTCTGAAGCTAACCAACATATTTAATTATATTATTATGCGTTGTGTACGATTTCACCATGGTTAATTTCTAGGGTTCACAGGATTCCAAATTGGGGCTTTTCACCCAAGGAAAAATTGAGACTTATGACCACCATCATTCAAATCAACGCGTTGGGACGAACAAGAACCAACCCTCGCGCTCAATTTATGAGTGTCTGAGGGCTAATCGCTATTTTCTGGAAAGTGGCCTAGGAGAACGTTAATAAAACCGTTGCCTGTTTCTTTGTATTTTCAGGAAAATAAAACCAACGAAGAAGACGCTTATGTGGCGAAGGCTGACTGGTCCGTTTGAATTCTGGCGCGGAAAAAAGCACTAACTCACGTTTTCCTTTATATTAATTGTTGATGATTATAAATACAAACGCGTGGTAGTGGTTCAGTGGCAAGTGTATGTATTGGCAATCCTCATGACCTGGGTTCGAGACCCAGGTCCTCACTTTCTTTCATATTTTTCTTCATATAACGTTCCCATGCAGTGCCAACGTCAAGACGCACCATATGCCTTCCTGAATCCCACATCCACGTGTCCCTGGAGATCAAATCAAAGGCATAGATTGGAAGCGTATCATAAGCCTGGTCAAAGCGCTAGCACGCTACCTGGAAAAGGTCAAACGGACCAAGGTTGTTGGGCCAGAATTCTTGGATTAAACCTCCTATTTGGGGACTGCCACCCCCCCTGGTTTGCAATTCTCTATATTTTCCTTATATTTTATTTTCAATTATTATTTTATTTTCTTTATTGTTTTGAATTAATCAATTATTCTCACAAAAATATAAAAATACACATAAAAATCAGAAAAAGAATTAAAATAATAAACATTTTTATTTGTAGTATTTTCATAAATAAATTTGCATGTAAATTATTTAGTTTTAAATTAGGTTGCAATTTTAATTTTTTTCATAATAAAATCTAAAAAATATAGAACTAGGTTTAATTAATGTTTTATTCCTTTTTAATTTTTCTTTTTCACAATAATATTATTTATTTTATTTATTTTCATAATTAAATTTGTATATATAACTTAGGGTTAATTTAGTTTAAATTCTAATATTTTCTTAATAAATTAAAATAAAATAGAATTAGGGTTAGCGTTTAATTGCAATTAATTTTTTCTATTAAATCTTAAAATACTAAAAAACACCAAAAAACAAGTTCTTTCTCTTTTAATTAATTAACTCCGTTATTAATTTAATTTTTGCAAAAGGGTCCAACGCCCTCGTTCTTAATTTCTTATTTATTCGCATATTTATTTTATGTCATTTAAATAATTATGTACCTCTCCCGAAGCCATGTAAATTACTTCTCGCACTTTTCACTTTCTTTATCTTTCTGTCAAATCGGGTCCTGGTTAATTTGGCGATGTGGACCCGCGCCTTTTGTAATAGCTTAGAATCTTTTACTTTCTCGCAATATTTTAACTGTTAATAAATGCATGCAAGAATGAATGATAAAATAAAAACAAACACATAGATCACCTTGACATGAATAAGACAAAATAACTGAACATGACACACAAATCACACACCACCCCTAGGGTACGCCTCACTGTTGCCTTGCCTCGAAAGGTGATCGTCGAGTAGAGGATGTTTTAGTAAGTCCTCATGATCCGGGAACCTGGCATGAGGGTAGCTTCTAAGGTGTCTTCCTATTGCTCCGGTGATCACCATGTCCCGAACCTCGAATTGACCCGAACACCTCCAATGGTGGTGCTACCTACCTCTCAATGGTGGGATGGCACTACTTTAGGGACATCTACACAGACGAATTCCTTAGGGTAGGTAGACGACTCTTAATACTTGCTCTAATTTCAAAAACAAATCAAAAAATACTTTTCACACCGACACCTTTTCAAAAAAGCTTTCGAAAGCAACTTTTCAAACACTCTTGAGGACCGATACAAGAGTCGAACTGGAATTTTCAAAGAAACTTTTTTAAAACCCACAATTGAAAAACAAACAAACCATTTTTGAAAACACAAATGAGCAAGTATCTAAGAGCCCATGGATAACCATGGATAGAAAGGGTGCTAACACCTTCCCTTTCTATAACCTACCTCCCGAACCGAGAACAATCTCTTTAAGGAATTTTTCTGTGCTTTTGTCCTTTCCATTTGGAGAAAATAAAAGACGGTGGCGACTCTTGCTTACCGCGACATTTCGCGAATCAGCGTTAAACAGTCAGTTCTAAATCCACCGATCACAGAACTGGCGACTCTGCTGGGGACTTAACTTAAAGTGAGGTGTACCTTAGGGTTTAGTTCATAACTGTGTTTTCGATTGCATTGCTTTGCTTGCTTTAAATTGGGGGACTGTCTTGGGAGTTCTATAGATCCTAACCCGGATCTGGGGATACCTTCTTAGAAAGTAGCAACAAGGCTGTGAGGGAACTGTGCGGGGTATACCGACATGGTTGAAACAGTATGCTACGTTGATGTGGCACTTTGGTGTGTACCGGTAACCCTTGAGTTCAGTCAAGGAGAGTACGGGGCCTCCGCGTGGTGTCGTGAAGCATCATCAGACCTTAGGAACCTTAATTGAACTATCTTGGCCTCTTTAGGGTAGTGAGATAACTGACTTTGGTGCAGTCCGAGGTTGGTTGATACTCGATACTACACTCAATTGAGGGTTGCTTTCCTGGAATATTTCGGTCGCCAGTTCAGTGGCTAAATCGAAACGATGAACAATGAAAGCAATCCCGTGATATTGGGAACCTTAGAACCCGGTTACTTTGATTAGGACAGGTTGAACCCACCAACTTCAAGAGGGTAATACCCGGACCCCATGCTGGCCTAAACTCTAAGGGTTTCTCTTGTGTGACTTGTGTGCCTTCGTACTTGACTATCTGCATGCTTGTTACCTGACACTTGTTTCTTGCAGGTTTTAGTTTGTAGTCCTTAATTAGGACTCATAACAGGTTTTACTTGAGTTTCTTGCAGGTTTTGGCTTACAGTCCTTAATCAGGACTCATAACAGGGTTATTCACATTACCCCATGCATCATAACATCATACCATTGCATACATCCTAACCCATTTCAAGGATCTCAAGGGCTTGTGATGCAGGTCATGATGAATCAAACATCTAGCAAGGGGCAAAGAGGATTTATTTTCCTCTAGCCAAAGTTGTCAGGGGCTATGACCCACTGGATATGGTGAGCCTTTGACCCTTGACGAAGGACTCTCAACAACATGAAGTACCTTCAATCAAGTTGCCAGCTTCCAACTCTAACAGGTTTCTCTGTTTACCCCGCGAGGTCCTTGAAATCATTGCATGCATATCATACATATCATAACAGGTACCCTTTCTCTGCAGGTTGCTTACCTTCTTCGCTGTTTATTTCAGCAGGCTCGTCATGAATCCTGAATCCTCAACCGAGCACACTATCAAGGCCCTCCAGGCTTAGAACGCCCAGTTCCAAGGGCTGATCATGAATTTGACCCAGGGGCAACAAGATCTGAAGGCTCTGCTCTTGAAGAAGGAAAAGAAGAAGAAGAGGACTGTTTTGTTCAGCCCTAGACGCAGATCTAGGAACACACTGCAGGATGAAACTGAGAGGACAACTCCATCTGTGGGGAAAGGCAGTCATCAAGAAGAAAGGGTTCCCAGTCCAGTGGTCTCCGGAAGTGAGACAGATTTTAACGACGAACAGTACCCTCCGGCTGAGGATAGGTACAAACAGTTGGAAGACCGGCTAAGTGCTATGGAGATACAAAAAGTGCCTGGCCTGGACTTCGAGGATCTAGGTCTGTCTTCTGGGGTAGTGATCCCGCACAAGTTTAAGGCACCTGCCTTTGCTAAATACGACGGGGCATCCTGTCCTAAATTGCATCTCAGGGCTTACACAAGGAGGATCCAGCCCTATACAGCTGACAAAAACTTATGGATCCATTTCTTCCAAGAGAGTCTTTCAGGGACTCAGCTCGAGTGGTTCTATCAATTGAATGGAGCCAACATCCATACCTGGGAAGACCTAGCCACTGCTTTCTACAAGCATTACCAGTACAATGCTGACCTTGCTCCTACACGTACCCAACTCCAGGGTATGTCGCTGGGGTCAAGTGAAGGTTTCAAGGAATACGCGCAGAGATGGAGAGACCTTGCTGGAAGGGTGCAACCTCCATTAACTGACCGGGAACTCTTTGATATGTTCTTGGGGACCCTATCCGGGTCATTCTTCAATCATCTCATTGGTAATTCATCTGCAGGATTTACCGACCTCATCCTGACCGGCGAGAGAATTGAAGCTGGTATCAAGAGTGGAAAAATCCAAGAGGCCACACCTTCTGACACTCACAAAAAGCCTTACACGGGAAAGAAAGAATCTAATGCTGCATACAGCCAAAAGAGTCGTCGTGACCAACATGCAGGGGCAGTCATGATTTCTGGTTCTGCACCATGCCGCCAACCACAAAAGGGAAACCAGCGAAGGCCGGACGAGCCTAAAAGACAATTCACCAACATTAACATGCCATGGTCACAAGCATTGCAGCACATGTTGAAAATGAACCTGATTGCGGTGATCAACCCTCCCGCAAATCCCAAGACCTCCTCTCCAAGCTACAACCCAGAAGCGAGGTGTGCTTATCATTCTGATAGCCCGGGGCACGATACTGAGGACTGCTGGGCACTGAAGTACAAGATTCAGAACATGATCGATGCCAAAGAGATCGAGTTCGAGCCTGCTGAGACCCCCAACGTGATCACTGCTCCATTGCCAAAGCATGGCTAGGGTCGAGAGATTTTTGTTCATTTGAATTCAAGTTGTATTTTTCTTTTCTTGTTCAGATAAACAATTATCATGTTAAACTCTTTTATTTCACGAATGCATTACACATGTCTGTCTTGATTTAATTATGTTTACTATGCTTAAAACTGCTTTCATATTTTTGTGATGGTCAAACTCTTAATTGAAAATTCTAAGCCTCTTGAAGGAGGATGACGAAAACGATACCGCAATCTTTACAGTATGCTTTTGAACAGACCCTGCTGATGAGGTACAGGCATTGTTTCAATTCCTAAACACTGGAGTAATAAGGATGATAATCCCTCGTCAACCCATCTGAGCCAAAGAAGTAGGAGTTTTTCTTTTCAAAATTTAAAACCCTTTATCATAACCTGGGGCAGGGTAGTTTTCTCAGTTGATCCAAGTGCATAACGAATGGCACCAAAGAGGCCCTCACAAAAAAAAGACAGTGATGGTTCCGAACAATCATAAAGACAGGCAGTCGTTATCAAAAAATCATAAATGAAAAGCCCATTAAGTCAAAACCCATGAGGGAGACTTACAAAACTGGGGCATCCCGCTGACTGTGATTCCAAAAAAGGAAACAGTTCAGGCAAAAAAAGAAAGGGATAACAAAATCAAAAAAGAGGTCCTACAAACCCTCAACAAAAAAGGAATGACTGCCTATTCAAAATAAATTGTCAACATCGGAATCATCACCGGAAAATCAGAGTAAAGACTCAAACAAGGTCTAACGTATGATCAACTGAGTTTAGGTTTGGAGAACATCACGAAGAGCGGGTGGGTACAAATAAAATTTGAGCCTTTATCCTTTGTTTCTTAAACCGTGAACCAGGCCGCGTTATAACCCTTAAAAGTCCTAGCTGAAGCATGGGTTAGTTCGAAAGCATACTGTTACAAAAGGTATCCTGACTCCTTAAGGCTCGCTGTAAAAATTTTGAGTTGACATCACGTTTTACAAAATCCATTTGCCTTTATTGAAAAAAATGCATATTCAAAAATTTCAAGACAGACATAAACTTTGCATTCTTAAGATAACATTGCTTGCATATGATTATTTGTCTGAACAGCAAAGAACTTTGCGCAACGAATATCCGATGAACGAAGATCTTCTCAACAAAAGAGTCCCTCTAGTGGAAGGAGCACTTTCAATCAAGGGGCATGGCATGATCAAAGACTATCATCTGGGGCAGTCCAGTCACAACCTGGAGAATCACTCAAGATGTCCAACAACAGGGGCAACTCCTTACATTCTGAAGTATGGACATAGTCGAAAAGATACTACGCATGAACAAAAGACCCGCTAGGTTGACACACCTAGGCAAAAATCAGGGCTTCCCGGCGAACCAAAAGGGTTCGGGCAAAAATAAGGGATGAAACGAAAAAAACCTGTACACCCGGCAAGTCGAAAACCTGAAAAGGCGGCTTGGGCAAAAATGGGTATCCCGGTGGACTGAAAACCCGAAAGGGCGGTCCAGGCAAAAATTAGGGATTTAAGCGTACAACTATGTCCCGGCATCTCGTCACTTGTCTGCCAGAAGAGTTGTCAGATTACCTCCAAGGTATCTCCTCCCTTCACCTCAGAAACAGGGGCAATAATGAGTCGTCCAGGCGATCCAGTTGCTCTGTCAACCAAAACACTAAGGTCAATATAAAGATGATTACCATTTACCTTTACAAATCCCAGATCAACATTAAAAACCAGGTAGCCTTACTCCGGTTCCTCCAGAAGTCTTACACGGATTTATCTCAAGTTTTACCCAAACTTATCCAAGTAACCTAACCCCGGTTCCTCCAGAAGTCTCACATGGACCTATCTCAAGATGACCTAACCCCGGTTCATCAAGAAGTTTTACACAACTTATCCTGCCGTAACCTAACCCCGGTTCCTCCAGAAGTCTCACATGGACCTATCTCAAGATGACCTAACCCCGGTTCATCAAGAAGTTTTACACAACTTATCCTGCCGTAACCTAACCCCGGTTCCTCCAGAAGTCTTACATGGATCTATTTCAAGATGACCTTACCTCGGTTCGTCAAGAAGTTTTACACGAACTTATCCTGCGGCAACCTAACCCCGGTTCCCCCCAGAAGTCTTACATGGATTTAGCTCAAGATAACCTCACCCCGGTTCATCAAGAAGTTTTACATGAACTTACCTCACAAGTAACCCTACACAGGTTCCTTCTCCATTACAGATGCGGTTTTACACGAGCTCATCAGCATGCAACCCTACATAGGTTCCCTCTTTCAACTTACAAAATTACAGTTCAAAACTTCCCCAGGAGAGTCCAATCTAGTTCCCCAGGAAAGTTGGAATTCATCTCCCCAAGCAGTAAGCTTATCCCCAGTGGATTCTGGAAGTTTATCCTCGCAAAGCACGAACGCGTCGCCCGGCTTTATTCAAAGAGTTATTTCCTTACTAGGATATAACTGGGTTATCCTCAGCCAAAAGCCACGGAAAGATCATTGTCGACACGGTTCTTTCTTATTCCCAGTGAAGTCTATCAACACTTCCAGCACAACAAGGATATCCTCAGCAAGTTATCAACAATTCAGCAAAGCATCTCTATCCCCACAGAGTATTGCTTCCCAGCATGGTCGCTAGAGTATCTTTTCTCCCCGCAGAATCTTCCATTTGCCAAGTTTATTCCCCAACGGAGTCATCTTCTCCTACCGGTATTCTTGCAGTTATCATCCCCAGCGGAAGCAAAATCTATTCTTCAACATCAGCCCAGGATATGACTTCCCGGCACCCGTCAAGGATTTACTTTCCTAGACGAAAACATACATTCATAAAACATCACATACATCATTATAGCATGCATAGACGCATTATATCATACAAATCTCATTTATGTTGAGAACATCATTGCTTGATCCATATCATGCATTGCATATGACTGACCTTTACCTTTCAGGAAGGATGCAGTTGAAATTCTCAATCATATTTCAAGACCTAGACCGGTTCAGTTAATCGACTCAAAAGATTTCTTATCCAGTCCAAGGCCTTCTCTAGTCCAGCTAAATCGACTCCTAACAGATTTTTCTGATGAAGACTCAGTAGAAGTTTTTAGGTTTTTCTCAGACGTTCGAGATTATAATTTCCTATGGTTCCCTCTCCGACGGTGAGTGAGGTGATAATTCCTTTCCTTATGGTTCCCTCTCCGACGGTGAGTGAGGTGGTAATTCCTTTTCAGATGGTTCCCTCTCCGACGGTGAGTGAGGTGATAATTCCTTTTCAGATGGTTCCCTCTCCGACGGTGAGTGAGGTGATAATTCCTTTTCAGATGGTTCCCTCTCCGACGGTGAGTGAGGTGATAATTCCTTTTCAGATGGTTCCCTCTCCGACGGTGAGTGAGGTGGTAATTCATTTCCTTATGGTTCCCTCTCCGACGGTGAGTGAGGTGGTAATTCCTTTCCTTATGGTTCCCTCTCCGACGGTGAGTGAGGTGGTAATTCCTTTCCTTATGGTTCCCTCTCCGATGGTGAGTGAGGTGGTAATTCCTTTCCTTATGGTTCCCTCTCCGACGGTGAGTGAGGTGGTAATTCCTTTCCTTATGGTTCCCTCTCCGACGGTGAGTGAGGTGGTAATTCCTTTCCTTATGGTTCCCTCTCCGACGGTGAGTGAGGTGATAATTCCTTTTCAGATGGTTCCCTCTCCGACGGTGAGTGAGGTGGTAATTCCTTTCCTTATGGTTCCCTCTCCGACAGTGAGTGAGGTGGTAATTCCTTTCCTTATGGTTCCCTCTCCGACGGTGAGTGAGGTGGTAATTCCTTTCCTTATGGTTCCCTCTCCGACGGTGAGTGAGGTGGTAATTCCTTTCCTTATGGTTCCCTCTCCGACGGTGAGTGAGGTGGTAATTCCTTTCCTTATGGTTCCCTCTCCGACGGTGAGTGAGGTGGTAATTCCTTTCCTTATGGTTCCCTCTCCGACGGTGAGTGAGGTGGTAATTCCTTTCCTTATGGTTCCCTCTCCGACGGTGAGTGAGGTGTTAATTCCTTTTCAGATGGTTCCCTCTCCGACAGTGAGTGAGGTGATAATTCCTTTCAGATTATAATTGCCCATGGTTCTCTTCCCGATCCTGCGAAGATGGCAATTCCCACCAAGATTTTTTCAACGAGCGTTGTTGAAGTTAAAGTCGCCCAAGGTTCTCTTACCATTTATGCTAAGGTAGTAACCATCCCTGGTTCATTCATCGCCGTTTGAAGCTCCAGACTCAGCTCCTGTAACCAGTCAGGACATATCTATGCCAAGCATCTGAAAACCAGTTCTTGCAACGTGTCAGGTACTCCTTTTTCTTTTGCAGGTATGCAGGTTCTCGCTAAGGAATCTCTTACGCGATCAACATCCAGATGGCATCTATAAGCCCATCATCCTATCCAGCAATCTCTAAATGGCATCTATAAGCCCATTCCACCATCACTGCTACTATGTGAGCGCAAATTTCTGGGCACTCTAGTGTTCAATCATCTTCTACCCTCGGATTACGAAAGGCACGTCAGCCAATCTGCATCCTCAGGTCTAAGAAGATTGAACAGGGGCAACTGTTGCACCCCAAAATTTGCCCTCCCATATTTTTCAAGAAATTGCCAAGCCAAGCTTCAAAATCTCCCCAAGGGTTGCACAGTGCAAAGATCTCCTATACAGTCAAAATTAGGGTTTGTGTTCTGATCAAGAAAATGAAGTTTCTAAAGGTCCAATCAAGTCTCACATGCCTATAAACATGGTCAAGTATCCTCATATCAAGTTTCAAGGCTTTCAACACAAAATTGCACAGTCAAAACCCTAAATTGCACTACAGTCAACTGTAGGGGCAAAATGGTCATTTGACAGTCAAAAGTTCAAATTTTTGGTCAACATATCATTTTGAAGCCACAAACATAATTTGGATCAATGCTTGATCATGATTCTCAAAGCTTGGCTCAAAAATCATCAAGATGCAAAAGTTTCCTTATTTGGACAGTTGAAAAAGTCAACTGAAATTGACCAGGGCATAACTTTCACATGGATTATCAG
Source organism: Vicia faba (assembly GCA_948472305.1). NCBI lineage: Eukaryota > Viridiplantae > Streptophyta > Magnoliopsida > Fabales > Fabaceae > Vicia > Vicia faba. The sequence goes on along the minus strand of OX451739.1, from coordinate 507,523,859 downwards.
AAAAATTCCATCCAAAGCTCATTTTGAAGAGAAAGACATTTCCTACAACTCATCTTCATACTTCAAGTCCAAGAAATGCTCTCACAAAAAGTTATCAATTTCAACATTATAGGTCATTTTCAAAAGTCAACAAAAAGGGACTTTAAGTCAAAGGCCATAACTTGAGATTGGTAAATCAAAATGACATGGGACCAAAGGCATTGGTTAGAGGACTCAAAGATCTTTCCAAAATGTCCAAGAACATGAGAAAAGCTTAAAAATTGAGCAAGTTATGCCTTGTAGAAGTTGGGAAATTTTTGGATATTTTGAAAAGTCAACATTGATCCAAATGACCTAAAATTGCTAATGGGCCCATTTTTCTTCCACAAATCATCATCCATGGCATGTGCACGACCACTTGGCCCAAAGGGAAGTATTTTCTCATTTTTTATTTATTTATTTGAATTTTTATTTATAATAATTCACTTAAATCAATTAAATATGTGAAAAATATTTAACTTAACCTAACAAATCTTTTTGTACTTGTTTTATTCTCAAGATTTCGTGCATAAGTCAATAAGGAAAGATTTGGATGGAATTGATCTTAATTGATACAAAGTTGTATGAAAAATATTTGAAAAAAGATCCTAGAAAATCAATTTTCAAAATCAATGAATGCAATGGATTTGATTGATTTTTCTTGACCTAATGCATTCAGTACAAAAGCCTAACCACAACCCTAGTGCAAGAACACACGCAGCAGCTCAACAAAGCCATAACCAAACTTGAAATTTTTCTCAAAAAAAGTCAATTCTGAAAACATCCTGCCAGGACGATTCAAGACATAATTCTTGTTCCAATAGCTTCCTCAAGCATCACTGGACATATTCCAATCACAAACATTCATCACAGCTTCAAGAATTGGTAACACGAGTGCCCACTGTATCAAGAAAAACTCATAATCATACATCACGATTCATGCATCCTTTATAACTTTTAATGCTTGATTTACATTCCTTGTGAAGTTCTGAAGCTAACCAACATATTTAATTGTATTATTATGCGTTGTGTACGATTTCACCATGGTTAATTTCTAGGGTTCACATGATTCCAAATTGGGGCTTTTCACCCAAGGAAAAATTGAGACTTATGACCACCATCATTCAAATCAACGCGTTGGGACGAACAAGAACCAACCCTCGCGCTCAATTTATGAGTGTCTGAGGGCTAATCGCTATTTTCTGGAAAGTGGCCTAGGAGAACGTTAATAAAACCGTTGCCTGTTTCTTTGTATTTTCAGGAAAATAAAACCAACGAAGAAGACGCTTATGTGGCGAAGGCTGACTGGTCCGTTTGAATTCTGGCGCGGAAAAAAGCACTAACTCACGTTTTCCTTTATATTAATTGTTGATGATTATAAATACAAACGCGTGGTAGTGGTTCAGTGGAAAGTGTATGTATTGGCAATCCTCATGACCTGGGTTCGAGACCCAGGTCCTCACTTTCTTTCATATTTTTCTTCATATAACGTTCCCATGCAGTGCCAACGTCAAGACGCACCATATGCCTTCCTGAATCCCACATCCACGTGTCCCTGGAGATCAAATCAAAGGCATAGATTGGAAGCGTATCATAAGCCTGGTCAAAGCGCTAGCACGCTACCTGGAAAAGGTCAAACGGACCAAGGTTGTTGGGCCAGAATTCTTGGATTAAACCTCCTATTTGGGGACTGCCACCCCCCCTGGTTTGCAATTCTCTATATTTTCCTTATATTTTATTTTCAATTATTATTTTATTTTCTTTATTGTTTTGAATTAATCAATTATTCTCACAAAAATATAAAAATACACATAAAAATCAGAAAAAGAATTAAAATAATAAACATTTTTATTTGTAGTATTTTCATAAATAAATTTGCATGTAAATTATTTAGTTTTAAATTAGGTTGCAATTTTAATTCTTTTCATAATAAAATCTAAAAAATATAGAACTAGGTTTAATTAATGTTTTATTCCTTTTTAATTTTTCTTTTTCACAATAATATTATTTATTTTATTTATTTTCATAATTAAATTTGTATATATAACTTAGGGTTAATTTAGTTTAAATTCTAATGTTTTCTTAATAAATTAAAATAAAATAGAATTAGGGTTAGCGTTTAATTTCAATTAATTTTTTCTATTAAATCTTAAAATACTAAAAAACACCAAAAAACAAGTTCTTTCTCTTTTAATTAATTAACTCCGTTATTAATTTAATTTTTGCAAAAGGGTCCAACGCCCTCGTTCTTAATTTCTTATTTATTCGCATATTTATTTTATGTCATTTAAATAATTATGTACCTCTCCCGAAGCCATGTAAATTACTTCTCGCACTTTTCACTTTCTTTATCTTTCTGTCAAATCGGGTCCTGGTTAATTTGGCGATGTGGACCCGCGCCTTTTGTAATAGCTTAGAATCTTTTACTTTCTCGCAATATTTTAACTGTTAATAAATGCATGCAAGAATGAATGATAAAATAAAAACAAATGCATAGATCACCTTGACATGAATAAGACAAAATAACTGAACATGACACACAAATCACACACCACCCCTAGGGTACGCCTCACTGTTGCCTTGCCTCGAAAGGTGATCGTCGAGTAGAGGATGTTTTAGTAAGTCCTCATGATCCGGGAACCTGGCATGAGGGTAGCTTCTAAGGTGTCTTCCTATTGCTCCGGTGATCACCATGTCCCGAACCTCGAATTGACCCGAACACCTCCAATGGTGGTGCTACCTACCTCTCAATGGTGGGATGGCACTACTTTAGGGACATCTACACAGACGAATTCCTTAGGGTAGGTAGACGACTCTTAATACTTGCTCTAATTTCAAAAACAAATCAAAAAATACTTTTCACACCGACACCTTTTCAAAAAAGCTTTCGAAAGCAACTTTTCAAACACTCTTGAGGACCGATACAAGAGTCGAACTGGAATTTTCAAAGAAACTTTTTTAAAACCCACAATTGAAAAGCAAACAAACCATTTTTGAAAACACAAATGAGCAAGTATCTAAGAGCCCATGGATAACCATGGATAGAAAGGGTGCTAACACCTTCCCTTTCTATAACCTACCTCCCGAACCGAGAACAATCTCTTTAAGGAATTTTTCTGTGCTTTTGTCCTTTCCATTTGGAGAAAATAAAAGACGGTGGCGACTCTTGCTTACCACGACATTTTGCGAACCAGCGTTAAACAGTCAGTTCTAAATCCACCGATCACAATTGCACATTTCAAAATTGTCAAAACTGCATAATTTCCAAAAGTCTCAAACAACATGAGCAAGTACAAAATCCAAACTGAACCATAAAGTTCCAATGTCAAACTAAACAAAAAGCTGTCCAAAAGGGATATGGCAAGATATCAAACAAGTACACAAGGCCATCAATGCTGTCAAGAAGCAGAAAGTATGGAAAAGAAGACATAAAGTGCAGAGGAAACATGTATTGCAAGCAAACAAATTTCAGCTTCATCATTTCCCTAGGCCATTGCTTTTTCAGAATTTAAAGTACAAACATAAACATATAATATGCTTAAAAACTGTACTGAAGAGAGAGAAAAGAGAGAAAAGAGAATAGGCTTACTGGCTTTGGGCTGGAGGCATAAAGAAATATAAAAGCAAGCTGCTAACACAGTAGGAAAAGGGGGAGAAAATCACAAACCAAAAGAGAACTCAGAACATAAGCTCCCAAGCCTAAAACCAGTTCACTAAAAACCAACATAAGCCTGAATCCTGAAGCATAGCTTCACAAAACATCAACCCTGTCAAAACTAAAAGCCAAGACCACTGTCCTAGCTGAAGCCTTAAGCCTGAAAACCAGTATAACCTGCAATCAAACTCAAGCCTAAACAATACCCTGTCAAAAAAACCTTCAAGCCTCAAGCTTAACAGCCAAAACCGTGTCAAAGCCATAAACCTGCCAGTCTAAACCACAAAGCATCAAGACTATGCAACATAAACAGAAGCACCAAGCTTAACCATACAAACCTGTATATAAAAATAGAAAAAAACCTCATACTGTAACACAGAAAATTGAAGCAGAACATCAAACTCCAAACCATAACCTGTTTCAGTTTAACAGCAAACATGAAGCCAACTCTACTGCCAACACAAACCTGAATTACCAAAAGGCCAAGGCCTGTAACTTCAAAAGCCTAGACCAGCTTTCAAACCGACACAGCCCTCAGAATGCTATCATCATTGGGCAACTCATAAGTGTCTCAGCAAGTCCATAGTGGAAGAGGAAAAGAAGTTGTCAAAGCAAATAGCATTCAATCTCAGAACACAGCAAAGCAAGCACACAGACCCTCAGAAAAGATTCATCACAGGGCAGTAAAACAATAGTCAAGCATACAAGGTAATAGTCCAACAGAAGGAGCATTCAAAGGCAACATATCAACAGGCAACCAACACATCCAGGCATCAAAGCATAGCAAGCAATAAGCCAACAGGAAGAAGAGGAAAGAAGGATATACTAGGTTCTCAGATAAGTCATCATCAAATCAACAACAAAGAGGCAAAAATACAAAATACCAGGGTCTCCAAGCAAAGCTAGCTCAAACGCTCATCACCATCATCACCTTGCCGTCAAGCCGCCTGAAGCACCTCCGATCCATCCCTCTTCCGTCTCTAGAAGTCGCCATCTCCAAAAGGTATAAAAACTCTTTCGTTTCTTTAAAGTACCTCACAAGAAATCAGTAATCATAAAGAATCAGGACATGCAAAGAAATCAATAAAAGCTTGAAACCCTAAGTAAAAAAAAAGAAAGGAACGGAAATCGTCACCTTACAACGTCAATTCGTTGGACCAAGGAAGGAAGAAGGGACGAATGGTGATGCTTGGTGGCCATAAACGGTTCGCGCTGATCAGAGCTTGACTTGGCGAAGGAGACGAACGAAGAAGATGAAAAGGGAACAAGGAGAGTGAACGGCGCTTCTGTCAACCAAACCCTAATCTGATCCAAATGAACAAAACAAATTAAAACCCCTTGGCTTTTTTTGTGTGTCAAACACGCTGGGCTTTGTCCCACAAAAACAGGTCTAAAGCCCACTTCTAAAGCCAGCCCAAACCTCCCTTAGCCCATATTCTTTTGTTTTAACACAACTAACTTTTTTATCATTTTATTAACATTTCTTTTACTTATATTTTATTAATCTAGTTTAAACTAATATCTAATATCTCTTTTTTTGTTAAATAAAATAATACCCTTTTTTAAAAAAAATATTATTACTTGTTACATTTTTTTAGAAAATATACAAACATCAATTCTTTCCTAAATTTGAAACATTTTTCTTTTCCCATTAATACATAAAAAACAATAAAATACATAAATATTTTCTTTTTCTTAAACTTAAAGTATTTTCTTTTCTTTTATTAAAACTTGTTTGTACATAACTAATTAAAATTCATTAATTTGCAAATACATAAGAAATACTTTTCTTAAAAGACATTAATATATAAAACATTTTATTCTTGTACATCAATACGTAATACTTTTATTTTCTTAAAATATTTTCTGTGTACATAATACAAAAACAAATACATACTTAATGGTTACATTAAAATTCACATCTCAAACTTGTAAAATACATTACACGTGCACTTACATATACACTTACACTTACACAATACATTTACATTGATACATTATACATTTGCTATACATTGCTATACGCTACATTTACACTTTTATCGCAATTCGATTTGGTTGTAAATTATTGGACACTACATTCCTAAAGTCTCATCCCCATTTGTGAATTTGTACCCCCACTCCCGGATACTATTTGTAATAGCGTAGACTTTAAATTCTCGCAATTTATCGCTTTCGAATTATACCATGGTTAGACCTAGGGTTTGCATGTACATAAAATCAAACGCTAGATAACCTAATACAAGACAAATACATGAAATCAATACACAATCACACTTGCACCCCTAGGGTAATCCCACATGTTGCCTTCCAAAATGGGCCATGCTTGCACGTCGAGTTTCTTTGGCAAAACAAATTTCAAATGATCATAAGTCCCTCGATGACGCTTTCGAAAGTCGCCTATCAAAATGATCAAGTCCCTTCAAGCAAAATGCCAAAGACACTTGGCACCATTGCATTCATGGTCCATACGATGACCCGCGCCCGTCCCGTTAAACATCCTAAACGCAAGATTGTCCACCAAATTCAATGGTGGAACAAAATTGTTAAAAAGGGTTGAAAACATAGAGAAAACATTTGAGTACAATAGGGGTAGACAAAACTCTTAGTTACTTGAGACAAACTTGCAAAAACACTTGCCTACTTTTCAAAAATCACACTTCACAAACACTTTCAAAACAAACTCCCAAAAACATTTGAAACATCTTTTCGAAAAGATACACACTTTTGTAAAACACTCAAACACGAGTCAATTACAACGGTTGCCGAAACAAAGGCGTCTATTTCAAAAACATTTTCAAAACACACACACATACACCACAATTTCAAGCAATCGAAAATCAAGGCAAGTGATCTAAAACCAAGTAACTAAGAGCCCATGGATAACCATGGATGAAAAGGGTGCTAATACCTTCCCTTTTCATAATCTACCCCCCGAACTCACGAAACATCTTAAAAGGTTTTTGCTGTGCTTTTTAACCTTTCCTTTAGGATAAAATAAAAAGTCGGTGGCGACTCTTGCTCAACCGAACAAGTGCGAATACAAACGCAAAACTCAAGTCAGTTCTCCCACCATATCACAGAACTGGCGACTCTGCTGGGGATATTCTTAAAAGTAGGGTTTAGATCACCTTTACATTCTTGCTTTGATTGCCTTGATTTGCTTTATCTTTTGGGCCCTTGTTTGGGTTTGTTGTAAATCCTACACCCGGATTTGGGGCACCTTTTTAGGTAAATAGCAATAAAACTGTGAGGGAACTGTACGGGGTACACCGACACGGTTGAAGCAGTAAGCTATGTTAGTGTGACATATTTGTGAGTACCGGTAACCCTTGAGTTCAGTCAAGGAGAGTACGGGGCCGCTGAGTGATATCGTGAAGCACTAACGAACTCTTAGAACCTTAATTGACCATCCTAGCCTTTTTAGGGGTAGTGAGATGACCGACTTTGGTGCAGTCCGAAGTTGGTAGATACTCAATACTACACTCATTGAGGGTTGTTTTCTTGGAATATTTTGGTCGCCAGTTAAGTGGCTAAACCGAAATAATGAACACAGAAAACAATCCAATGATATTGAGCTCCTTAGAACCCGGTTTCTATTTTAGGACAGGATGAGCCAACTAACTTCAAGAGGGTACTTACCTACAAACCCCATGCAAGCCTAAACCTAAGGACTTGTTTGCTTTGTGTGAATATGTTTGACTGTATATACACTCACTGGCTTTTGCATACATGTACATAGCATCATGACATCATACCATAGCATTTTTCACTAACCTTTTCAAGGATCTTGAGGGTCTGTTGATACAGGGTCACGTTGAACCAGTCGTCTACCCAAGGGTAAGAGGTTTCTCCTCTAACAAATGCCATCAGAGGTCAAGTACAACAACTTGAATCAGGGGCTATGACCCACTCGACATGGTGAGCTTGATTCTCGTGGAAAGACGTCCACCAGTGCAAAGTTCTCCGAACAAAGATCGAAGTTCAACCTCTAACATTCTTTTGTGTTTACCCCAAAGAAATCCTTGAAAGTATGCATCCACACATCATGCATTGCATCATGACAGTTTTTCCTTTTTCAGGTTTCCTTACTCTCATACTGTTTATTTCAGTAAGTGATGGCTCTAGAAAGAACTGTCAAGGATATCCAGGACCAGACTGCTCAGCTGCAGGAAATGTTTTTGAACTTGTCTCTGGGGCAAGAAGAAATGAAAGCTCTCCTCACAAAGGGCTTGGGGAATTCAAACAATGCCAGGAGTGATCAGCTTGCGGAGCTGCAGTTTGATCTGGCAACATTGAGGATCCAAGTGATGGGGCAGTTAGTGGGCCAGATGGCTCTCATCCAAGATCTGTCTCAAAGACAAGAGGAACTCAGAGTTCTCGTCCGCCAACTGCTTCAAAACAACCAATTGGGGCAAACATTTGAGGTTGAAGAGCAAGTCACCGCTCAGCCTCCGTCCACTCAAGAAGACAAGGGGAAGGCTCCTTCGCTTGCTTCAGGGTCACAAGCCCATCAACAACCTCGCCAGCGTCAACGGGGTAATCGGCGTAAGCAAGAAACGTCGGGAAGATAGTTCACGGGGACCGAAATACCATCATTCTTCATACTGAAGCGCCTGTTGGAGGTCAACCTGCTTACTTTAAGGGATCCTCCTCGGAAGCTCAATACCTCCTCTCCTAACTATCGTCCCGACGCATTTTGTGTTTACCACTCCTACAGCCCGGGACACGACACCAACGACTGTTGGGCCTTGAAGAACAAGATTCAAGATCTGATCGACATTGGAGTGCTGGAATTCATGCCAGACGGTAAGATGAAAATCTTCCGTTAGAGGGTTCTCCACCTGAAGTGACGAAGCTCAAACTGAGAGACTTTTGCTTCATTTGAATTTTCAAAGTTGTAATTTTCTTTTGTTATTCAAACAATTAACTGTTGATGTTAAACTCTGTTTCATTAATGCATTGCATATGTTTGTCTTAAATTCATCCATTCGTTTTCACTACTCTTATGCTTTTCTTTATGATATTTGACTCTCGATAAAAAGCTGCAAGCCTTTAGAGGGAGGATGACGAAACAATACCACAATCTCATACAGTATGCTTTTGAACAGACCTTGCTGATGATGTACAGACATTTCTTTCAATTCCCAAACACTGGAGTTATAAGGAAGTTAATCCCTAGTCAACCCCTTCGAGCCAAAGAAGTAGAAGTTTTCTGTTCTAAACAATCAAAACCTTTAATATAAACCTGGGGCAGGGTAGTATCTCAGTTAATTCAAAAGAAAATGCGCATTGAAGTCGCAAACTCTCAGTTCGTAATACAACGGACGACGTCAAAGAAAAAGAAAAGCATTCCTTTGGAATCAAAAGACAAGGGTGGTTCCCTATCACATAGGCAGTCAATCTCTCAAAAGAGAAAAGCCCACCAAGCCAAAACCTATAAAGGAGGCTTAAGAAAGCTGGGGCATCCCGCTGACTGTAATCTCGAAAATGGGAACAGTCAGGCAAAAGTTAGGGATAACAAATCAAAATCAAAATAGTGAGGTCATTACAAATTCTCAACAACATGAAAAATGTTGAAAAAGAAAAAGGAGATGATGACCGTCTCCCCAAATTCAACTGGTGAACCATCGCCCAAAGGTCGTTCCAAACTCAAAACAGAGTGTGACGCACAATTAACTGAACTTAGGTGTGAAGAACATCACGAAGAGCGGGTGGGTACAAATATACCTTGAGCCTTTATCCTTTGTTTCTTAAACCGTGAGCCAAGCCACGTTACAACCCTTTAAAAGTCCTAATTGAAGCATGGGTTAGTTTGAAAGCATACTGTTACGAAAGGTATCCTGACTCCTGTAAGGCTTTGCTCTAAATCTTATGTTGACTTGTCTTATGAAAAGTTTTCTGCTAAAAAACGCATTTTTCAAAACTTCGAGACAAACATAAACTTTGCATTGCTTGAATATCACTGTTTGCATTTGGCTTTTTGTTTGACAGCGAAGAAATTCATACAGCGAATGTTCGGAGGAACGAAAACTCTCTCAATGAACAGAATCACTTCAAAAGGATGACACTTCCAACGACAAATCTCCTATCAACAAGGGGCATGACATAGCACCATCCAGTTAACTTGGGGCAGTCCAGTCAAGGTTTCAACAGATCTTTCAAAATTCAGTTAACCTGGGGCAGTCCCGTCAAGATTTCAAGAAATCTCTCAATCCGCAGAGTAGTCTGATTCAAGACTCCTTCATCATCACTTGGGGCATTCAAATGTCAAAAGTGTTCAATCATTCCTTCACCACCTTCTGGAAATTACAACCGCCAACAGATCAATTATCACAATTCCAGATTCGATTCCTGTATCTAGCCAGGGCATATCTGTGAGTGATTGATTGTAGATTCGATACCTGTATCCAGCCAGGGCATATCTGCATAAGGAGTTTAGAGATTCGATACCTGTATCCAGCCAGGGCACGTCTGTAAGCAACCTTTTGAAGTTCCAGATTCAACACCTGTAACAAGCCAGGAAAATATTTGTGGACGATTGATTGTGGATTAATACCTGTAACAAGCCAGGAAATCATCTACATGAAGAGATTGAAGATCAACACCTGTAACAAGCCAGGGAACCATCTTTCTTTCTCAGGTCAGAGATCAACACCTGTAACAAGCCAGGACAATATCTCCTTGACCAACTTTTCTTAAGTTCCATATCAACACCTGTAACAAGCCAGGAAAATATCTGTGAACGACCGATTGCGGATTAACACCTGTAACAAGCCAGGAAATTATCTACGTCACCACTTGGGGCATTCGAATGTCAAAAGTGTTCAACAATTCCCTCATCACCTCAGAAGATTGATATAGTTCAAGATGTGACCCAAGATTTGGCGACATTCTATAACTCATTCAGACTTGCATCCAGATATAGTTCAAGATGTGACCCAGAGTTGGCGACATTCTTAACTTATTCCAAACTTCATTCTAAGATATCGTTCCGGATGTGACCCAGAGATGGCAACATTCCGCAACTTAATCAAGATCCAGATATAGTTCAAGATGTGACCCAAGAGATGGCAACATTCAGTAACTTATTCCAGATCTACATCACCACTTGGGGCATTCGAATGTCAAAAGTGTTTGACAATTCCTACATCATCACTTGGGGCATTCGAATGTCAAAAGTGTTCGACAATTCCTTCATCACCTGTTGGAAGATGCAGTTTTACACGGACTCATCATGAAGCAACCCTACACCGGTTCCTTCTCAAAACCTCAGATGCAGTTTTACACGGACTCATCATCAGGAAACCCTACGCCGGTTCCTTCTCACAATCAAAATATTCTTGCCTTCCCCCAACAAAAGTCAGGTTCCTCCTATCCCCAGCGGAGTTCTCATCAAACCCCAACGAAGTATCTCTTCCCACAGAGTAATTCCCCGCAGAGTAATCTCTTCAACAAGTTTACTCCCCAACGGATTCATCTTCTCCTACCGGTGTATTCTTGCAACCATCATCCCTAGCGGAAACGAAGAACTCTACTCTTCAACGTCAGCCCAGGATTTAATTCCCCGGCCGGTCGTCAAGGATTTATTTTCCTAGACGGAAATATATTCGTAAACATTTCACATTTCATACATCTTGCTTACATACATGATAAAGTGCATACAACACTATCTCATTTTGAACATCATGACATCATGCATTTCATACATCATGACATTGCATGCAACTGATGTTTTGCCTTTTTCAGGGAAAAAGACAATCCAAAAGACGACTACCTTCAACTGTCACAATTCCAGATTCGATTCCTGTATCTAGCCAGGGCACATCTGTGAGTGATCAGTTTCCAGATTCGATTCCTGTATCCAGCCAGGGCACATCTGAAGAGTTGGAAGATTCGATTCCTGTATCCAGCCAGGGCATATCTGTTGACGACTAATTCCAAATTCGATTCCTGTATCCAGCCAGGGCATATCTGTTGACGACTAATTCCAGATTCGATTCCTGTATCCAGCTAGGGCACGTCTGAAGAGTTTGAAGATTCGATTCCTGTATCCAGCTAGGGCATATCTGTTGACGACTAATTCCAGATTCGATTCTTGTATCCAGCCAGGGCACGTCTGAAGAGTTTGAAGATTCGATTCCTGTATCCATCCAGGGCATATCTGTTGACGACTAATTCCAGATTCGATTCCTGTATCCAGCCAGGGCACGTTTGAAGAGTTTGAAGATTCGATTCCTGTATCCAGCCAGGGCATATCTGTTGACGACTATTTCTAGATTCGATTCCTGTATCTAGCCAGGGCACATCTGAAGAGTTTGAAGATTCGATTCCTGTATCCAGCCAAGGCATATCTGTTGAAGACTATCACAATTCCAGATTCGATTCCTGTATCCAGCCAGGGCATATCTGTTGACGACGAATTCCAGATTCGATACCTGTATCCAGCCAGGGCATATCTGCGAACGTTTTATTGTAGATTCGATACCTGTATCCAGCCAGGGCATGTCTGCATGAAGAGACTGAAGATCAACCCCTGTAACAGGCCAGGAAATTATCTTTCTTTCTCAAGTACGCAAATTCTCGCTAAAGAATCTCTTATGCGATCGACACACAAATCCAAATGGCATCTATAAGCCCATTCTCGACAAAGTTCCGTCACACCTCCCGATGGCATCTGTAAGCCCATCTCCACAACTATCCATTACACTTCCAAATGGCATCTATAAGCCCATTCCCGACAAGGTTCTAGCAATCCCTAGATGGCATCGTTAAGCCCATCACCAAATGGCATCTCTAATCCCATTCCCTCTACCATCACATCACTGAGTGCAAATTTTAGGGCACTCTAGTGTCCAATCTTCTTTTACCTTCGAGTCGCGAAAGGCAAACTTGCCAATCTAACTCTTCAGGTTCAAGAAGATTGAACAGGGGCAACTGTTGTACCCCAAAATTTTCCCTCGTATTTTTCCACAAGAAATCACAACTTCAGGCTTTTCCTGATTTTTCAGATTGGCTCAAGAATCGGTCAAACAGACTTTTCTCGTCAGTCAGACAAAATTAGGGTTTTCATTGGTTTTCATGGCTCTAGAACAGTTCACACAGTTTGTTTAGGGTTTGGTTGATTTTGGCTCAGCTTTGGTCAGGCGAACGCTCCTTTGGCATTTGATCAGAAACTAGGGTCTCCGCACGCATATTTCTCAGAAAGATTTTATTCTACAGTGCTTGTCAAGTTATTATGAGATGTGGACTGAAACATTTGGATTGAGTTTGCAGTGTTTGATTAAAATCAGTAAAAGGAAAAGACATTTGGGCATGTGTGATTTGACAGTGCATTGCTTTGATTATTCAAGATACCACAATGTTTATTTAATTATTTATTTATTCTAAGTTGAGATAATTGGAATTTATTTCCATTTATTATAATTTAAGAATTATAAATAATAAAATAAATATTTGAAAAGAAGAAAAGGAATTAACTGATAGAAGATTGGATTTTATTCATCTTTAATTATTCGTTACAATTGTTATTCGAGTACCGTATTTATTTACAAAGTATTCTAATGATGATTACAATAATTAAATTTAAATAAAACTATCCTAAGAAAATTCCTAAGTCTTCATCTTCCGTCCATTGCTCCAGTGCTCCATGGAATTTTATCTGCAAAACAAAGAATAAAAGAAAAGTCAATTGCAGATAAAATAAATAGAGACAGACAGTTAAAAAAGGTCATCATTAAAAGCAAATGGCCGGGATCAGTTAGCCCTCTCTGCAAATCACGGGATTTCTCCCGGTTCACAAAGAAGGTTGAAAATGTTTGCAAGTCAAAAATGAATGCACAAAGTCAAAGATTGCACATTTCAAAATTGTCAAAACTGCATAATTTCCAAAAGTCTCAAACAGCATGAGCAAGTACAAAATCCAAACTGAACCATAAAGTTCCAATGTCAAACTAAACAAAAAGCTGTCCAAAAGGGATATGGCAAGATATCAAACAAGTACACAAGGCCATCAATGTTGTCAAGAAGTAGAAAGTATGGAAAAGAAGACATAAAGTGCAGAGGAAACATGTATTGCAAGCAAACAAATTTCAGCTTCATCATTTCCCTAGGCCATTGCTTTTTCAGAATTTAAAGTACAAACATAAACATATAATATGCTTAAAAACTGTACTGAAGAGAGAGAAAAGAGAGAAAAGAGAATAGGCTTACTGGCTTTGGGCTGGAGGCATAAAGAAATATAAAAGCAAGCTGCTAACACAGTAGGAAAAGGGGGGAGAAAATCACAAACCAAAAGAGAACTCAGAACATAAGCTCCCAAGCCTAAAACCAGTTCACTAAAAACCAGCATAAGCCTGAAGCCTGAAGCATAGCTTCACAAAACATCAACCCTGTCAAAACTAAAAGCCAAGACCACTGTCCTAGCTGAAGCCTTAAGCCTGAAAACCAGTATAACCTGCAATCAAACTCAAGCCTAAATAATACCCTGTCAAAAAAACCTTCAAGCCTCAAGCTTAACAGCCAAAACCGTGTCAAAGCCATAAACCTGCCAGTCTAAACCACAAAGCATCAAGACTATGCAACACAAACAGAAGCACCAAGCTTAACCATACAAACCTGTATATAAAACCAGAAAAAAGCCTCATACTGTAACACAGAAAATTGAAGCAGAACATCAAACTCCAAACCATAACCTGTTTCAGTTCAACAGCAAACATGAAGCCAACTCTACTGCCAACACAAACCTGAATTACCAAAAGGCCAAGGCCTGTAACTTCAAAAGCCTAGACCAGCTTTCAAACCGACACAGCCCTCAGAATGCTATCATCATTGGGAAACTCATAAGCGTCTCAGCAAGTCCATAGTGGAAGAGGAAAAGAAGTTGTCAAAGCAAATAGCATTCAATCTCAGAACACAGCAAAGCAAGCATACAGGCCCTCAGAAAAGATTCATCACAGGGCAGTAAAACAATAGTCAAGCATACAAGGTAATAGTCCAACAGAAGGAGCATTCGAAGGCAACATATCAACAGGCAACCAACACATCCAGGCATCAAAGCATAGCAAGCAATAAGCCAACAGGAAGAAGAGGAAAGAAGGATATACTAGGTTCTCAAATAAGTCATCATCAAATCAACAACAAAGAGGCAAAAATACAAAATACCAGGGTCTCCAAGCAAAGCTAGCTCAAACGCTCATCACCATCATCACCTCGCCGTCAAGCCGCCTGAAGCACCTCCAATCCATCCCTCTTCCGTCTCTAGAAGTCGCCATCTCCAAAAGGTATAAAAAACTCTTTCGTTTCTTTAAAGTACCTCACAAGAAATCAGTAATCATAAAGAATCAGGACATGCAAAGAAATCAATAAAAGCTTGAAACCCTAAGTAAAAAAAAAGAAAGGAACGGAAATCGTCACCTTACAACATCAATTCGTTGGACCAAGGAAGGAAGAAGGGATGAATGGTGATGCTTGGTGGCCAGAAATGGTTCGCGCTGATCAGAGCTTGACTTGGCGAAGGAGACGAACGAAGAAGATGAAGAGGGAACAAGGAGAGTGAACTGCACTTCTGTCAACCAAACCCTAATCTGATCCAAATGAACAAAACAAATTAAAACCCCTTTGCTTTTTTTTGTGTCAAACACGCTGGGCTTTGTCCCACAAAAACAGGTCTAAAGCCCACTTCTAAAGCCAGCCCAAACCTCCCTTAGCCCATATTCTTTTGTTTTAACACAACTAACTTTTTTATCATTTTATTAACATTTCTTTTACTTATCTTTTATTAATCTAGTTTAAACTAATATCTAATATCTCTTTTTTTGTTAAATAAAATAATACCCTTTTTTTAAAAAAATATTATTACTTGTTACATTTTTTTAGAAAATATACAAACATCAATTCTTTCCTAAATTTGAAACATTTTTCTTTTCCCATTAATACATAAAAAACAATAAAATACATAAATATTTTCTTTTTCTTAAACTTAAAGCATTTTCTTTTCTTTTATTAAAACTTGTTTGTACATAACTAATTAAAATTCATTAATTTGCAAATACATAAGAAATACTTTTCTTAAAAGACATTAATATATAAAACATTTTATTCTTGTACATCAATACGTAATACTTTTATTTTCTTAAAATATTTTCTGTGTACATAATACAAAAACAAATACATACTTAATGGTTACATTAAAATTCACATCTCAAACTTGTAAAATACATTACACGTGCACTTACATATACACTTACACTTACACAATACATTTACATTGATACATTATATATTTGTTATACATTGCTATACGCTACATTTACACTTTTATCGCAATTCGATTTGGTTGTAAATTATTGGACACTACATTCCTAAAGTCTCATCCCCATTTGTGAATTTGTACCCCCACTCCCGGATACTATTTGTAATAGCGTAGACTTTAAATTCTCGCAATTTATCACTTTCGAATTATACCATGGTTAGACCTAGGGTTTGCATGTACATAAAATCAAACGCTAGATAACCTAATACAAGACAAATACATGAAATCAATACACAATCACACTTGCACCCCTAGGGTAATCCCACATGTTGCCTTCCAAAATGGGCCATGCTTACACGTCGAGTTTCTTTGGCAAAACAAATTTCAAATGATCATAAGTCCCTCGATGACGCTTTCGAAAGTCGCCTATCAAAATGATCAAGTCCCTTCAAGCAAAATGCCAAAGACACTTGGCACCATTGCATTCATGGTCCATACGATGACCCGCGCCCGTCCCGTTAAACATCCTAAACGCAAGATTGTCCACCAAATTCAATGGTGGAACAAAATTGTTAAAAAGGGTTGAAAACATAGAGAAAACCTTTGAGTACAATAGGGGTAGACAAAACTCTTAGTTACTTGAGACAAACTTGCAAAAACACTTGCCTACTTTTCAAAAATCACACTTCACAAACACTTTCAAAACAAACTCCCAAAAACATTTGAAACATCTTTTCGAAAAGATACACACTTTTGTAAAACACTCAAACACGAGTCAATTACAATGGTTGCCGAAACAAAGGCGTCTATTTCAAAAACATTTTCAAAACACACACACATACACCACAATTTCAAGCAATCAAAAATCAAGGCAAGTGATCTAAAACCAAGTAACTAAGAGCCCATGGATAACCATGGATGAAAAGGGTGCTAATACCTTCCCTTTTCATAATCTACCCCCCGAACCCATGAAACATCTCAAAAGGTTTTTGCTGTGCTTTTTAACCTTTCCTTTAGGATAAAATAAAAAGTCGGTGGCGACTCTTGCTCAACCGAACAAGTGCGAATACAAACGCAAAACTCAAGTCAGTTCTCCCACCGTATCACATCATGCCAGTTGTTGTACCCCAAAATTTTCCCTCTCATTTATCAAATATTTTCTCACAAAGATCTCATTGACTTCAAGACTGCACAAGGGTTAATCAGCTCAAGACACCTCCTTAAGCATTGATGACTGAAATTAGGGTTTGAGATTGCAAAAGGATAATTGAACTTTCAATTCCTCATATGACTTTCATGGATCATTATGGACCCCCAAGATTACTCATGTCACGTTTCAAGCCTTGGATCACATTTTTGCTCAGTCAATTGAGCAGTTGACCTAAAAAATCAGCTGTATTGGGGAAAAAGTCAACCATGGCCAATTCACAGTCAAACTTTATAATTTTTTATCCACATCAACATTTTAAACTCACATGTATCATTTGATCAATTTTGGACCAAAATTCCTCAAGAAATTTGATCAAATCATCAAAAGGGAAATATGGTCAAAATTAGGGTTTTGACTGAGAAAGGGTAATTTTTGATTTTTGACCTAGCAAATGGTTAATTAGTTTGAGGCGTGATCTTAAGAGTTCAATTGCATCATTTTGACCTAATGGCATAACTCAAAACATTGCTCAAGATCAATTGGATTGATAGTTGGTTTTAAGTCAACTGATTAAAAGTCAACTGTATACTGAAAAGTCAAACTTTGACTTTTTGGTCAAAATCAAGTGTCAAAGATCACAATTCATCAAAACATGTCAAATTATGAAACTTGTTCATCAAGAAATCAAAAAGTCAAGATTTCATTTTGAAAAGTCAAAGTTTTCAAACTTAGAAATTTTTCTAAGTGTTGAAAACTTCATATTTTCCCACAACTTTGAGCCAATTTTTCACCATGATGCAAGATGATTCAAAAAAAACTTTCAACATGAAATCTGTAGATATCTATGAGATATACAACATTTCTTTACACAACTTCTCCTATAAATGCTTGTATCTCAAGTTATTAATTCATGAAGTCATGGTCATGAAACTAAACACTTAGTGAAATGTTTGCCCTAGTTTAGGTCAGGATTTAAACCTAACTTCTAACCCAAGTTTCACATAGTTCCATTTGGATTTTGCAAAAGTAATTCAAATAGGGGTTGTAGAGAACATTACAAGCTTTCCAAAATGTCCAAGAAATCCTTGAGATCATTTATGAGCAAGGAGAATCAAAGGTCATAAGTTGATGTTTCAAGTTGTTTTACAAAGGCAAATTTTATGATGAACAAAATTCAAATCTCAAACCTATGCTGCACAATATTGCTTTGCAGACCTCTAAACCTCAAGATCTCTCAATAATCATAAGATTACACTTGCTTTTGAGCTATTATCCACTTGATTCAAGCTTTATCTAAGGTAATTTTCCATTAATGGCACAAAGGCAACATTGCCATTTACATAAAGCAAGCTTTATGCAAAGTCAACTTTCATTGAGCTTTGCACTTGTTCCTTCTGCACAAACTTCCTCTACAAAGTCAGATAAGCATGTTTAAAGTTGGTAACCACTCTAGATGGCTTTGTACTATGCATTAAAATCATGTTTGTCAACCTTACTTCAAAAACAAGTCAAGAAGCCAAAACATGTGATCTTTTACTTCTGACCACCTCAAGTATCCAAATTTTTTCCGTACATAAATACAAGTCATTTGCAAGAAAACACACGCATGCTCAAGCTTCGAAACCTCCTAAAACACAGAACCATCAAAAACATCTCAAAACTTGCCATTTCTGAGTTTTGAATCCAATCTCTAAATTTGCTCATGCATTTCTTGGCTTTTTACTTTCAAAAGCTTCTAAATAACATACACAAACAATTCCAACACCTGTAACACAATTGTAACACCTCCATCACCATCCACCATTTTCAAAAACAGCACCTTGCATATTGACTTCTCTAGAACTCCTCAGCCACTTCCAGCTCAAGCCAAGCATTACATTAGCTTCCTGGGAACTTGAGGAAGCTAAGCCAATCACTGGAACTCATCAAAAGCTGCTCAAACTCAAAACATGATACCCTCTTGCAAGATGAGTTTTCTGACTTTTGAACTCTTCATACAAGCATCATTAATGGTTTGTTTGTGAATAAGAAGTGTAGATATCATTGTCCTGAAGCTAACCATATCCTTAGATTTCATTATTGTTGCTTGAGTAGTTAGAATTTTGAATCTGAACCTCTGAAAATAATTAGGTCAGGATTTGGTACTTTCAAAAATTCTCATTCATCTTTGATTTATAGTTTATGATATTTACATGGTTGAATTCGTATGGAAAATGGATCAACTTTCATGTTTGTATTTTCCATTTTTGTTGAGAAATGGTGAAGTTACAGGTGGTATGGCTGGAGGTTGAAGATGAAGTGTATTCAGGACTTGTTTTGTATTATATATTTATCATTTCGGTTATATTAACGGATGTATAGCCACCCCAGTGGTAAGGCATCATGTTGGTAATCAAGAGGTCATGGATTCGAATCTCAACGCGCTGCCTTTTTCTTTTTTCACATTTCCTTACATTTTTTTGACTCTTGCAGCGCCTGGGCCTCCAAATATCTGGGCCTAACTTTTTGCTATTTTTTGACCCCCTGCCTTGTTGTTTACACCCCTGGCCTATTTATTTTTCTTTGTTATTCCATTTTCTTTCTTTTCTATTTTATTTTATTTTCATTTTACATTTTCTTTATTATCATTATTATTATTATTATTATTATTATTATTATTATTTTCATTAATAAAAAAATCCAAAAAATATTTATATTTTATTACTTATATTTATTTAGTTTATTTTTTCTTCACAAAAATAAAAGAACAAAAAAACATTTCCTTTAATAAATTAATTTACTTTTTTTAATACTTAGGTAATTAATCTTAATTATTATATTATTTTTCTTGTAAATTAAAATCAACTTAGAATTTAGGACTTTTATTTAATTATTTTTATTTACTAATTTAATTAAATTCACAAAAACCCTAAAAAACTTGTTTTCTTTAAATTAATTTATTTTACTAACTTAATCTTAATTTTCTTATTTTTAGTTAATTATTTTATTAATTAGATCAAAAAACCCTTTTCATAAAAAAAAATCACATTTCTTCTTACATTTTATATTCTTGCATTTTATCTTTATTTTTGTATATTTATTCATATTCAATATGGTTGTAATAATTTATTTAGATTTAATTTCTTGCAATTCCCCATTTGTAATTTGTACTCCCCCTTCCCTAAATGATGTAATAGCTTAGTATTTTTATTTTCTGCAATTTAAATGCTTTATATACAAATGCTAGTAATTAGGGTTTGTATGGAAAGATTAAAACCAACAAATAACAAACCCTAATCAAAGACAAATCAAGCATGTAAATCAATACACTTGCACACTTACACCCTTAGGGTAAACCCACTTTGTTGCCTTACAAAAATGGCCATATTATGCATGTGAGGTATCTTAGCAAAAACAAGTAAATACAAGATCATAGTCCCTCGATGACGCTATCCATGTTGCCTTTCAAAATGATCTTAGTCCCTAAAGAACATGCTAAGATATCTTACAACATTTCTAATCATGACTATACGATGACCCTTGCCCGTCCCTTTTACATCCAAAGATAGGGTTACTTACCAAATCAATGGTAAGATAACAATGTCAAAGGAAAGAGGAAATGAACATGAAAGGCTTTTGAGTAGGTAGAATGTTCCTAGTTACTTGCTCAATTTCAAAACAAAAACATCCTTGCTATTTTTAAAAACAAACACCAACACTTTCAAAAAACATCTTTCAAACTCGAAAACATTTTCAAAAAATCAAACACTTTGTATACATTCTTACGAACGAGAATCATTACAAAGTTTGCCTAAAACAATGGCACCTTTTCAAAATACTTTCAAAAAACCACACAAAGCACATTTTCAAACAAAAGCAAGTGATCTAGCAAGTAACTAAGAGCCCATGGAAAACCATGGATAAAAAGGGTGCTAATACCTTCCCTTTTCATAATCTACCCCCCGAACTCAAGAAAACATCTCAAAGGTCTTTCCTGTTCTTTTCAGCCTTTCCTTTTGGATAAAAGAAAAGTCGGTGGCGACTCTTGCTAACCGCAACATTTGCGATCAAAACGCAAAACAACCAAGTCAGTTCTCCCACCGTGTTATAGAACTGGCGACTCTGCTGGGGAAAATTCTTAAAAGTGGGGTTACCTTAGGGATATATCACATTTATTTGCTTTCATTGTTTGACTTGTATGCTTTACATTATGGTTCTTTGTTTGGGTTTGAATCCTCTATCCGAATTTGGGATACCTTATAGGTAAGTAGCAATACATTATGGAAACTGTGCAGGGTATATCGACATGGTCTAAGCAATAGCTACGTTAGTGTGACATATTTGTGGGTACCGGTAGCCCTTGAGTAATCAAGGAGAATACAGGGCCACTGAGTGATGTCATGAAGCACTAACTAACTTCTAGAACCTTTACTTGACCAACTTGGCCATTAGGACGTAGTGAGATGATCAGCTTTGGTGCAATCCGAAGTTGGTAGATACTCGATACTACACTCATTGAGGTTTGGTTTTTTGGGATATTCCGGTCACCATTAAAGAGGCTTGCGCTGAAACAATGCCCAAGGAAACAAACCAGTGATATTGAGCTCCTTAGAACCCGATTACTATTGCTAGGACAAGTTTGAGCCAACTAAACTTTAAGAGGGTACTTACCTGTGAGACTCCATGCAAGCCTAAACCTAAGGACTTGTTTGTTTTGTTTGTATATATTTACTTGTACATAACATCATAAACATCATAAACATCATACTCATACTCACTAACCATTTCAAGGATTTTGGGATTTATCTTTGTTCTATTTTGTAGGACATGGATTCTATTCGCAGGAAAACATTCAAGTCAATATTGTAAGGATCCCTCCTCAACTTAAAGAGCTAGCATCAAGGGTTCCTGAAAATTCTTCATTTGCCGAAAGACATGGTCGCCTCCTAAACTTGGTTACCTCAAACACTGATGAGGACATGATGAAGGTGCTCTTCCAGTTCTTTGATCCTCTACACTATTGCTTCACATTTCCCGATTATCAACTTGTGCCAACTTTGGAAGAATTCTCCCAACTCTTGAGGATTCCTATTCTTAATCAACTACCTTTCAACGGTACGGAAAGAGATCCAAAACCAGAAGAGATTGCTCAAGCCTTACACTTGCAACCATCTAATATCACAACTAATTGGGAAACAAAGAGTGGTGTCAAAGGTTTCTTAGCCAAATTCTTGTTTGAAAAAGCCCAAAATTGTTGGAACTCCTTGGATTTGCAAGCTTTTGAAGAAATTATGGATCTCCTCATCTATGGGATGGTTTTGTTTCCAAATCCTAACCAAATCATAGATATGAACACCGTCAAAATATTCATGTCCCGTAACCCGGTGCCTACTTAGCTAGGAGACATCCTACATTCTTTTCACACTCGCACTATAAGGAAAATAGGTATCCTTATGTGTTGCACTCGTCTTTTGGCAAGATGGTTTATATTGCATCTTACCCAATATGTATTGAAGAACTAGCAAGGTTCAAGGTGGTCACATAGGTTGATGAAGCTCAAACATTCAGACATTTATTGGTGTTCCCGATCTATAGAGAATGTTACTATCATCGACCGTTATGGAGAATTCCCTAATGTCCCCTTACTTGGCATTATAGGAGGTATCACCTACAACCCCTGTTTAGACTTAAGATAGTTTGGTTACGCCTGAGGGGATGGCCCACATGAGATGCTTATTCAAGGGTTGGTATTTGACTACGAGAATGACGATCAAGATCACCGCCAGAGGTTTATCCGAGCATGGAGGATGTTGAACAAGGTAGATAGCAAGACATTGGGGCACAATAATTCTATCCCTCTTGAGCCTTACCTCAAATGGGTACGAGCCCGTGCTCAAAGTCTTATAATGCCTTACCCCTCCATTCTCCCGGTTATCATAGAGCCTGTTGTGGAAGGAGATGTTCCATACACTATCCTGCATCCTGACATGCCCACTTCTCTTGAAGACTTGCAAAGGGATTGGATACAGCTTAAGGGGGAGCGAGATACTTTCGAGGCCCAATTCTACGCCAGCGAGAAGAAGGTTCTGGAACTCACCAAGCAACTTCATGAGGAGCAGAGTCTGAATGCCTACATTGCACCAAAGAGGATGCGTAAAACTTTTTTATCTTAGAGTTTTTTGTATTTCTTTGTAAGCCCAAAGAGGCATGATGTACTCAAACTTTGATTTATTAGTATAACGTGTGTTCCTTTTTGGTCTAAAGCAAATTTAAATCTCTAATTTCCTTGAAATCATTGGATATGCATCTCCATTCATCATAACATAAACAAGTTTCTTACAACAAGTCTCCTTATCTTTCTACTGTTTATTTCAGTAAGATGGAACTCGAGCAGACAGTAAAAGACCTCTAGGCGCAAAATGCTCAGTTTCAACAGGTGTTCTTGACTCTAGCCAAAAGACAAGAGGATTTGAAAACTTTGTTGATTGAAGAAAAGAAGAAGAAAGCAAAGAAAACAACCGGAGTTCTGAATCTAGGAAGAAGGTTCCCAGGGCCATCCAGACGGACCCTAGACTTTGCAAAGTCATCTGGTGAAAAGGATAATCAAGAAGGGAAAGGCAAGGAAGTGACTGCCCAGCCAGAATATGAAGAGGATGAAGAAGAGGACTACTCTGAAGATCAGTATCCCCCGGCTGATGACAAATACAAACATCTGGAAGAGTGTCTAAGTGCAATGGAGATTCAGAAAGTGCCCGGGCTGGACTTTGAAGAGCTGGGTTTGGTGTCTGGGATTGTTATTCCACCAAAATTCAAAGCACCGGTATTTTCTAAGTACGACGAGGTTTCATGTCCCAAGATGCATCTTCGATCTTATGTGAGGAAGATACAGCCTCATACTGCTGACAGAGATTTGTGGGTCCACTTCTTTCAAGAATGTCTAGCCGGGACTCAGCTAGATTGGTTCTATCAACTGGAAATGGCCAATATCCATAATTGGGAAGACCTTGCCGCTGATTTTTATAAACAGTATCAGTACAATGCAGACCTTGCCCCCACCCGTACTCAACTCCAGAGTATGGCTATGGTTTCAAGCGAAGGTTTCAAAGACTACGCTCAGAAATTAAGGGACTTAGCAGGAAGAGTCCAACCTCCCTTGTTTGACAGAGAACTAAGAGACATGTTTTTGGGTACCCTGTCCGGTCCTTTCTTTAATCATCTAATTGGAAGCTCCTCAGCGGGCTTCACTAAATTCATCTTGACTGGGGAAAGAGTGGAAGCTGGGATTAAGAGTGGAAAGATCCAAAAGGACACATCCTCTAGTGCTGTGAAAAAACCATTCATTGGGAAGAAATAAGTTGGTGTTTGTATCCTCAAAGGAATCAAGATAGAACTGAACGCCGTCCAATGGTATGGGCCGTTATGATCCCTAAGCATGCACCTACTCAACATAGGAGCAACCAACCGAGAATAGAAAGACCAGTAAGACAATTTACCCAGATAAATATGAAACTGTCTCAAGTCCTGCCTCATTTATTGAGATCTAATCTGGTAACTTTGAAGGAAGCCCCGAAAAATCCCAACACAGCCTCTCCTCATTACCATCCTAATGCTCGCTGTGCTTACCATTCAGAAAGTCCAAGCCATGATACCAACAACTGATGGACTTTGTAAAACAAGGTGCAAGACCTTCTCGAAGCAAAAGAATTTAAATTTGATGCTCCTGAAATCCCAAATGTTATCACCGCTCCTATGCCCAAGCATGGCTGTGATGTTAACACTGTTGAAGATGATATATTTGTTACTGCTGTTGATGAACTTGTTACTCCTCTCCTGACTGTCAAGAGGAACCTGTTGAAAGCCGGTTTATTTCCGGGCTGTGACGAAAGATTCCACCTCTATTTATCCCTACCAACTGGTTGTCATTTATTGAAAGCAGGTATTCAACGCCTAATGGATGACAAAGAGATTTTATTTGAGAAAACTCCCGTTCCAACCATTTCTTACAACGATGTTTCAATATTAACCATTTCCGCTAATCCTTTCAGGGTCTCCACCAAAAGACCCGTTAGGATTACATCAGTTCCTAAAGTGGCTCCACTGATAATTACTATGCCAAGGCCGATCCCGTACTCCTCAGATAAAACATTCGCATGGAACTATGGGGGCGACGTCTACTATCACGGTGTCAAATAGGATTGGCTGGCTGATGAAGACTCAATTTTTGAGAAGGCTGACCCCGACATCAGCAATATTATGGGAACCAACAAGATAACTCGAAGTGGAAGAATATTCTCCCCAGAGATTTCTCCTCCAAAAACTGTTACTGGTCCTGTGATCATCCCTGCTTCTGTTCCTGTTGACACTACTACTTCTACAGTTCTTATAGTTACCCTTGTTGACACTCCTACCGTCGAGTCGACCGAGACTCGGGGCAAAGGCATTCTGGTTGAGCCTGTTCGGATGAAGGCGCAATCAGTATCTATCCCAGAGGCCTTCCAAAAGGAGATGGAAGAAATTCTGAAAATTATAAAGAGAAGCGACTACAACATAGTCGAACAGCTAGGGCAGACTCTGTCAAAGATTTCCATGTTGGATTTATTATTGTGCTCTGAGGCACATGTGAAGGCCTTGGTGAAATTTCTAAAAACTGCCCATGAGCCACAAGAAACTTCTACTGATCAGTTCTAAGACTGTGTGGCCAGCTTGACCGCTGATAACGGCTTAGGCTTTTCCGATGCTGACCTGAAACCTAGGGGGAGGAAACATAACGAGGCATTGCATGTCTCTGTTGAACACAGGGGAACAACTTTGACCTATGTCTTGGTGGATACTGGTTCGTCTTTGAATATGCTACCTAAGAAAGATCTTGATAGACTAGACTGTTAAGGTCTAACCTTAAAACCCAGCAACATAGTGGTATCGGCCTTCGACGGTTCAAAGAGAATGATGCATAGGGAGGTGGACATCCACATTAAAGTTGGAACTCAAACCTTTGATTCAACTTTCTACGTGATGGACATTCGCCCTTCCCATTCCTGTTTATTAGGCCGACCATGAATTCACAACGCTGGTGCCGTCACTTCTACATTACATCAAATGCTGAAATACCCAACCAAGGGGAAATCATTACTGTCCATGGAGAAGAGGAATATATGGTCAGTCAATTGAACTCCTTCAGATACGTGGAATTGGATGGTTAATTCATCGAAACTCTATTTCAGCACTTCGAGGAAGTCCCACAAACAGTGGCAGCTACCAAGACTGTTTCCCAAGTCCCAAAGATCACAAGACCTCCACTAAAGATGTCTTCTCTGAAAGATGCCAAGGCAGTGATCGAAGAAGGTGAGTGTACTATTTGGGGACAACTCCCGAACATCCCTTACAAATCTGACAAATTTGGTTTAGGTTTCACTTCAGGAGCCCAGAAAGCTGTCCGTCGTGCTCATGCCGGAGGACCACCTTTGATGATCAACAACCACAAAGTCAACACAGTGGAGGATGATGATGATGACAGTTGTGACCTAGAAGATCGGATTTTCCCAACCTTCAATGGAGGACTCAGCAACTGGGAAGCTAAAGATTTTGTCCCAATTACTTTTATCCAATAGTAATTGTCTTTAAATTTTTGTCGGACTTGTAATAATTAAACAATTCAAACTTTTAAAACCTTGTGTCTTACCCGAGGCACAACAGTCCATTTGTAAGGGTTGTTACCTCATTTTCATATGTCATCAATGAATCATGGACATTTTTTCATACAAACTTTGTGCTCTTTGTCTTTATTTTTATACATTTTTATTTCTTTCAAAGATAGCTATACTCTTAGACACACTCACATTCAAAATGCAGATCTACATCCATTCGGGATCCCATGGGTAACAATTCTGTTATGGCCTTTTGTGACTCTGAAAATCTAATCTACCAAGCCGAAGACGAAGGTGAGGAAGATTGTGAAGTGCCAGGGGAACTTTCCAGGTTGCTACAACAGGAAGAAAGGACCATACATCCCCACGAAGAACCAGTGGACACAGTTAACTTGGGTACCAAAGAGGACAAGAAAGAAGTCAAGGTAGGAGCCAATCTAGAATCTAGTGTCAAGAAGCACTTAATTCAGTTGCTACACGACTATGTTGAGGTCTTTGCCTGGTCGTACAAAGACATGTCGGGACTTGATGCTGATATCATGGTCCATCGTCTATCGATAAAAGAAGACTGCCCTCCAGTAAAACAGAAAGTCCGTCGCATGCGGCCAGACATGTCAGAGAAGATCATGGCTGAAGTCATGAAACAATTAAACGCCAGATTCTTAGCCGTCACCTCCTATCCACAATGGGTCGCCAATGTTGTTCCAGTGCCTAAAAAGGACGGCAAAGTACGCATGTGCGTGGACTACAGAGATTTTAATAGGGCAAGCCCTAAGGATGATTTCCCACTTCCCCATATTGATATTCTGGTTGACAACACCGCACAACATAAAGTGTTCTCATTTGTGGATGGTTTCTCAGGCTACAATCAAATCAAAATGGCACCTGAAGACATGGAAAAAATGACCTTCGTCACACAGTGGGGCATATTCTGTTGCAAGGTTATGCCATTCGGATTGAAGAATGCTGAGGCAACCTATCAGCGTGCCATGGTAGCTCTATTTCACGACATGATACATCACGAAATAGAGGTCTATATGGACGACATGATAGACAGAACTCAAATTGAAGAGGAACATCTTGACCATTTACAGAAACTGTTTGAGAGACTAAAGAAATACAAGTTGAGGTTGAACCCAAATAAATGCACATTTTGGGTGAGGTCCGGTAAAATCCTAGGCTTCGTCATCAGTGGTAAAGGTATCGAAGTGGACCCTGCCAAAGTGAAAGCAATACAAGAAATGCCTGCTCCTCGCACCGAGAAGGAAGTCAGAGGATTCTTAGGATGGCTAAACTACAATGCCAGATTCATTTCTCACTTAACAGCTACTTGTGAACCGATCTTCAAATTACTGAAGAAAGATCAAGTAGTCAAATGGAATGATGAATGCCAAGCTGCCTTCGAAAAGATCAAAGAGTACCTACAAGAGCTTCCTGTTTTGATATCGCCATTCGAAGGAAGACCATTAATCATGTATCTAACTGTCTTAGAAAATTCAATGGGGTGTGTATTGGGGTAGCATGACGAGTCTGGCCGAAAAGAGCATGCTATTTATTACATGAGAAAAAAGTTTACTGATTGTGAAACAAGATATTCACTGCTTGAGAAAACTTGCTGCGCTCTGGAATGGGCTGCTCGCTGGCTAAGGCACAATATGTTGACCCATACTACCTTATTGATATCCAAGATGGATCCAATAAAATACATATTTGAGAAGCCTGCCCTCTCTGGGAGAATAGCAAGATGGCAGATGATCCTGACTGAATGCGATATTCAATACACTACCCAAAAAGCAATAAAAGGCAGTGCACTAGTCGATCATCTTGCTCATCAAGCTGTGGATGACTATCAGTCCATGAAATTCGAATTCCCAGATGAAGACATCATGATGGTAAACAATTGTGAAGAATTCAGGCCATATGACGAACCTGAACAAGGATCCCGATGGACCTTGGTTTTTGACGGAGCCTCCAACGCGCTCGGCAATGGAATAGGTGATGTAATCATATCCCCTGAAGGATGTCATACTCCGTTAAACGCAAGACTTTGCTTCAACTGTACCAATAACATGGCAGAATACGAAGTGTGCATTTTTGGTCTCAAAGCTGCCATAGATTTGGGAATCAAGTCTTTAAGTGTATTTGGAGATTCAACTTTAGTCATCAGTCAGATCAAAGGAGGATGGGACACGAAGCACCATAACCTCATCCCCTACAAAAAACATGTGTTAACATTAATTCAACATTTCGAGGAAATTACCTTTGAGCATTTTCCATGAGAGGAAAGTCAACTAGCGGACGCGCTAGCCACAATGTCATCCATGTTTAAACTCAAGTGGGGTAATGAGGCTCCCCATATCACCATTGAGAAGATGGACAAACCAACTTACTGTCACGAGATCGATACTGAAGAAGTAGTGGACCAGCCTTGGTTCCATGAAGTTAAGAGGTATCTCGAGGCTCAAGAGTATCCAGAAGGAGCTTCAGTCAATGATAAGAAGTTCTTGAGGAGATTCTCTGCTAAGTTCTTCCTTAGTAATGGCATTCTCTACAAGCGCAGCCACGAATCTGTTTTGCTTCGTTGCATAGACAAGGCTGAGGCAGAAAAGATCATGGCTGATCTACATGAAGGCACTTTTAACACCCATTCCAGTGGGCATACGATGGCTAAGAAGATCCTACGGGCAG
Organism: Vicia faba; assembly: GCA_948472305.1. Taxonomy (NCBI): domain Eukaryota; kingdom Viridiplantae; phylum Streptophyta; class Magnoliopsida; order Fabales; family Fabaceae; genus Vicia; species Vicia faba. The sequence continues at coordinate 507,494,472 of OX451739.1, read as the reverse complement.
GGTATTACTGGTCTACCATGGAAGCAGACTGCTATCAGCATTTACGAACTTGTCACAAGTGTCAGATCTATGCTGACAAAGTGCATGTGCCTCCAGTTCCTCTAAATATCCTGACTGCTCCCTGGACATTCATGATGTGGCGCATCGATATGATTGGAGAAATTAAACCTACAGCTTCTAATGGACACCACTTCATCTTGGTGGCCATTGACTATTTTATGAAGTGGGTTGAGGCAGCTTCTTTCGCTTCCGTTACCAAAAATTTTGTAGCCCGATTCATCAAACAAAATCTTATCTGTCGGTACGGTATCCCAGAGAGAATCATCACAGAAAATGGTATGAATCTCAATAATACTATGATCACTGCACTATGCACACAATTCAAGATCCAACATCATAATTCTTCCCATTACCGGCCAAAGATGAATGGCGCTGTCGAAGCCGTAAATAAGAACATCAAGAAGATCATACAAAAAATGACAGTAACCTACAAGGATTGGCATGAGATGATACCATTCGCTCTCCACGGTTACTGTACCACGGCACGTACCTCAATCGGGGCAACCCCCTTCTCCTTGGTATACGGCATGGAAGCTGTTCTACCAATTGAAGTCCAAATACCTTCTCTGAGAATCATAAAGGATGCAGGGCTGAATGAAGATGATTGGATCCAAACTCGGCTTGACCAGTTGAACTTAATTGATGAGAAGAGGCTTACGGCTGTCTGTCACGGCCAGATGTACCAAAAACCTATGATCAAAGCTTTTAACAAAAAGGTCAGACGTCAGGTATATCAGGTTGGTGACTTGATAATCAAGCGTATCATATTGCCACAAGGTGATCCCAGGGGAAAATGGACTCCTACGTACGAAGGACCATTTGTGATCAAAAGCATATTCTCTGGTGGAGCAATGATCTTAACCACTATGGATGGCGATGACCTTCCACACCCTGTGAATGCAGACATAGTAAGAAGATACTATGCATAAGAGACCCGCTAGGTTGACACACCTAGGCAAAACAAGGGCATCCCAGCAAACCAAAAAGGTTCGTGCAAAAATCAGGGATAAAACAAAAAAAATTTGTACACCCGACAAGTTGAAAACTCGAAAGGGTGACTTGGGTAAAAAAGGGTATCCCGGTGGACTCAAAACCCAAAAGGGCTGTCCAGGTAAAAGTTAGGGAATTAAATCGTATGACTATGTCCCGTTGGATCACCTTACAGACAACCTTTAGCTTCGACTGACAAACTCAGCGGTTCTGATCAATCCAATCAACTTTAGAGAAGGCAGCAAGTGGACAAGATGCTCAGAGACACGAAGGCTATAGCAGAATGGGAACCCCGTGGGATTATTTCACATAGCTATCTTTTCTTTATATCAAATTTCCATTTTCTACGACGACGTTCTCTTACTAGAATGTTCGTCTCATTGTACAAAAATATTTATTCAAGTTAATACAAAGATATCCCTTTGAAAGTGCAAAACTATCTGTTTTTTCTTTTTCCGTGTTTTGTTTGCGAAAACGTCCAATAATTTATTTTTGAACATATGCATTTGAACGTAACTACTGTTTACAAATGAACAAAAAAGGAACAAAAAATAGAAAGACAATCACTAATGGCTTTAAGAAATAGGATAGTATCTTTAGACTATTCCATAAAACCCCCCACAGTGTACAGCTTAATGATATCAAGCTCTCTCACATCCCCGATGGAACAAAACTTCCAGTTATCACTCCCCAGTAAAAGTCACCTAGTTTCTCAAGATTCCCCAACAGGATTTCACAAGCAATACACGGCGTTTCCTTTTCACAAGAGTTTATTTCTCTAACAAATGGAAGCTCATCAACTCATCAGCAACTTCAAAACATGAAGACTTACACCCTTTGTACCCAGCGGTACTCGAGGATTTATCTTCCTTAGCAACACTGCGGCATAACAGATAACGTGTCCATACATTGTATCCATACATCATAACATTGACAACACAAATACATACGACACAATCTCATTTATTTTGAGAACATCATCGCATCGTGCATTTCATACATCATAACATTGCATGCAACTAATCTTTCATCTTTTCAGGAAAGATTAATCAACAGAAAATTGTCATCAAATTTTCAAAAAGTCAATTACAGATCAATTCCCAAGAAAGGATTGGTCAACCGTCTATACAACAGACGTTTCTTTCAGACTCCTGTCGGTTCAGTTTAAATATCTCAATAATTTATTCTGATTCTTTTCCCGCATCTGTCTTCTCTGGTTCAGATAAATCTCTCAATGATTTATTCTGATTCTTCTCCAAATCCCTACCGGTTCAGATAGATCTCTCAACGATTTATTCTGATTCTTTCCCGCAGACGCTTTCTCTGGCTCAGATAAATCACACAAATATTTACTCTGATTCTTTCTAGTTAAAGAATATTCAAGATCTCTTTTGGTTCAGTTTAAACCCCTCAACGGTTTATCCTGATACTTTCTAAAGGAACATTTCGGGTTTAGATAAATATCTCAATAATTTATTCTGATTCTTTCCCGCAGACGCTTTCTTTGGTTCAGATAAATCACACAAAGATTTACTTTGATTCTTTCTAGTTAAAGAATATTCAAGATCTCTTTTGGTTCAGTTTAAACCCCTCAATGGTTTATCCTGATACTTTCCAAAGGAACATTTCGGGTTCAGATAAATCTCTCAATGATTTATTCTAATTCTTTCCCGCAGACGCTTTCTCTGGTTCAGATAAATCACACAAAGATTTACTCTGATTCTTTCCAGTTAAAGAATATTCAAGATCTCTTTTGGTTTAGTTTAAACCCCTCAACGGTTTATCCTGATACTTTCCATAGGAACATTTCGGGTTCAGATAAATCTCTTAACGGTTTATTCTGATTCTTTCCCGCTGGCACTTTCTCTGGTTTAGATAAATCGCATAAAGATTTATTCTGATTCTTCCCAGTCAAACAACATACAAGACTTCTTCTGGTTTAGATAAGTCACTCCAAATATTTATTCTGATTCCTTTCCAGTTGAAATCAAGTCCAGACTTAGTACATTCTATGTCAACAGTCACCTTTGGATGGCATCTACAAGCCCATCTCCGGTAAATCTCCATCATTCTTCCAAATGGCATCTATAAGCCCATTCCTATTTCATCTTCGAGTGCAAATTTATGGGCACTCTAGTGTCCAATTGTGATACGGTGGGAGAACTGACTTGGGTGTTTGCATTTTATCGCAAATGTTACGGTTAGCAAGAGTCGCCACCGACTTTTCTTTTATCCAAAAGGAAAGGTGAAAAAGCACAGGAAAGACCTTTGAGATTATTTCTTGAGTTCGGGGGGTAGATTATGAAAAGGGAAGGTGCTATCACCCTTTTCATCCATGGTTTTCCATGGGCTCTTAGTTACTTGCTTAGATCACTTGCTTTTGTTGTTTGAAATTGTGCTTGGTGTGGTTTTGAAAGTATTTTGTAAAAGAGGCCATTTGTTTAGGCAATCTTTGTAATGATTCTCGTTCGTAAGAATGTGTACAAAGATGTTTGTCATTTTGAAAATGTTTTCAATGATCATAAGATGTTTTGAAATGTGTGTGTGTGTGTTTTGGAAAATAGCAAGGATTGTTTGTTTGAAATAGAGCAAGTAACTAGAAGCCATCTACCTACTCAAATGTCTTTCTTGTGCATTTTCTATTCCTTTGACATTGTTGTCTTACCATTGATTTGGTAAGCAACCCTATCTTTGGATGTAAACGGGACGGGCGTGGGTCATCGTATAACCATGATTAGCAATGTTTGCAAAGTATCTTAGCATTTTTGAGGGACCAAGATCATTTTGTAAGAAAATTTTTGAATAGCGTCATCGAGGGACTATGACCTTATATTTGTTTATTTTGCCAAGTGTGATACGATGGCCAGAACCGGGATCGTGGTTTCCCTATTTCGTTAAGGAAATTTTGCTGATTTGCGTTTTGCGTTTGTTTTTTCAAAATGTCACGGTAAGCAAGAGTCGCCACTGACTTTTATTTTATCCAATAAAGAAAGGAAAAAAGCACAGGAAAATTCCTTTTTCGAGATATTTCTGAGTACGGGGGGTAGATTATAGAAAGGGAAGGTATTAGCACCCTTTTTATCCGTAGTTATCTACGGGCTCTTAGGTACTTGCTCATCATTTTCAAAATTGTTTTCTTTGTGTTTATGGGTTTTGAAAAGTTTTTGTTTTAACTTCTGTGATCGGTGGATCTGGAACTGACTGTTTTAAAGCTGGTTTCGCGAAATGTCGCGGTAAGCAAGAGTCGCCACCGTGTTTTATTTTCTCCAACAAGGAAAGGACAAAAGCACGGAAAAATTCCTTATGAGATTTAGTTCTCGGTTCGGGAGGTAGATTATAGAAAGGGAAGGTGTTAGCACCCTTTCTATCCATGGTTATCCATGGGCTCTTAGATACTTGCTCATTGTGTTTTCAAAATTTGCTTTTCAAAGTGTGAGTGGGTTTGAAAAAAGTTTCGTTTAAAGTTTCAGATCGACTCTTGTATCAGTCCTCAAGAGTGTTTGAAAAGTTATTTTGAAAGCTTTTTGAAAAGTGTAAAGTGTGAAAAGTATTTTGATTTGTTTTTGAAAGGAGCAAGTATCTATGAGAATCTACCTACCCTAAGGAATTCGTCTGTGTAAGTGTCCTTTAAAGTAGTGCCATCCCACCATTGAGAAGTAGGTAGCACCACCGTTGGAGGTGTTCGGGTCAATTCGAGTTTGTAGGGACATAGTGATCACCAGAGCAATAGGAAGACACCTTAGAAGCTACCCTCATGCCAGGTTCCCGGATCATGAGGACTTACTAAGACATCCTCTACTCGACGACCACCTTTCGAGGGGCAAGGCAACAGTGAGGCGTACCCTAGGGGTGGTGTGTGAATTGTGGGTCATTTTCAGTTTATTGTTTGTCTTGTCATGTATTAGTGATCTACGCTTTGATTTTATTTTTGGGCATTCATTCTTTCATGTTATTGTTTAACAGTTAAAGGTGCGGGAATTTAAAGTGCGGAAAAAATAAAGGGTCCTATGCTATTACAAAGGCGCGGGTCTACAACGCCAAATTAATCCAGACCCGATTTAAAATAAATTGCAGAAAATAAATGTCTAATAGCTATTACATGGCTTTGGTACAATTACATTATATTTACATCAAAAATAAATAAAACGCGCGAAAAAAGGAAAATATGACCGAATGCGAGGGCGTTGGACCCTTTAAGGAATTAAAATAAAATTAATGGAATAATTAAATTAAATAAAAAGAAAGAAATTGTTTTTTTTTATGTTTTTTTTGTATTTATGACATTAAAGAAAAATTAAATTAATTAAAAGTCAAATAATTAATTCTAATTCTAATGTTTTTTAATTTATTAAAGAAAATGCATTAAAGTTAAAACCTAGAATAAAAACTAATTAATTATAAAATTTATTTACAAAAATTAATGATTAATGATAAAAATATTTAATTAAACAAAAGATAAAAAAGGGATTAAAGATCTATTTTTATTATTTTTTTGGTTTTATTGTAAAAAAAAATAAATTAAATTATAACCTAGGATTAAATCTAAATTAATTATGGAATTTAATTACCAAATTAATACTAAAATAAAATTATTGTTTTTATTATCTTTTCTGATTTTTTTTTATGTTTTTTATATTTTGAAAATATTAATTAATTAAAATAAAGCAACAATTAAAAGAATATAAAAATAATAAAAAGAAACAAAAAAAAGAAAGAAAATTGTAAAACCTAAGGGGGGTGAAACCCCTAATTTGGAGGTAAAGTCCATGGAGATTCTGGCCCAATAAGCATGTCCGTTTGACCTTTTTGAGTAGCATGTAGCACGTTGACTGCAGCCTATGGTGTTCATCAATCCTCAGCCTTTGATCTGATCTCCAGGGGCACGTGGATGTTGGATTCCTGAGGGCATATGGTGCGTCTTGATGCTGGCGCTGCATGGGAATAGTTATTGAAAAATAATATGGAAACATGTAAGACCTGGGGCTCGAACCCAGGTCATGGACATTGCAAACGCGTTTACTTACCACTGAGCCAATTCACATATGTTAATATATAATAGCTAACAAATATAATAAATGAAAACAAACGCTAGTGGGGTTTCTGCGCGCGAAATTCAAAAGGACCTATCACATCCTGCCACGAGTTCGTCTTCTTCACCATCCCTGAAACACAAAAACATGAGGCAACGGTTTTATGCGCGTTTTCTTAGGCCAGCTATTGAAAAATAGCGATTAGCCCTCAGTCACTCATAAATTGAGCGCGAGGGTTGGTTCTTGTTCGTCCAAGTCTCCTGAATCCATCCCTGGCATCGTGGTTTGCTAATTTTACACGATCAAGAAACCCCCAATTCAGAAACCTGTAAACCCTAAAAAATGATAATGGTATCTTGGCATATCACACGTGAAATTTCAATTAACGCACATGATTAGTTTGCAAACATCATTATAAGCACAAATATAACAATAAAACACATTAACCATGCATGAATGTCAGAAACCGATTCAAGAATTTTCTTCACCAACTTCCATGGTGATCTTACGTTTTCTTGAGTATGGGGCTTGGGGAATGATTGGAATGTGTCCTATAACCTTCAAGGAAGCTAATGGAATAAGAATCTTGGCTTGAAACCACCTCTAACTTGGTTTTCAGATCTTTGATTTTTTTGTAAAAGTGTGAGTTTGTATTGAGCAGTAGGGCGCAGCCTCTGTGTGTATTGTGATGTGTCTCACTTGTATATACCCTAAACAATGTGTGTGAATGAGAATTATGGCCAAATATGCTTTGCATTGATGTTTTGGATTTTCACATAAACCACCATTATCAACTTTCCATTTTGAGTCCATTTTTGAATTCTTGCCTTGTTTACTCCCTTGCACGAATTTTGGTAGGCACATAATGATGTTTCAAGGCTAGTTAAGGCCAAATATTCCCTTTTAAATTAATTTTTGAATTTCTTTTGATTTTAAAAGATTTAAAATTAATTAAATCCAATAAAATCAATAAAAATGAAAAAATTAATAAAAAAATCTGAAATAAAAGGTGGGACACGTGGGAAGCATGGCCAAGTCAATTCAAGTGGAAAAAGTGGGCCCCTTTTGTCAAAAATGAGATTTCAAGGATAAATGATTTTGGCCATTTTACAAAAATTTCCCAACTTCTCCAATGCATAACTTGCTCAATTATTAAGATTTGCTCATGTTCTTGGACATTTTGGAAAGGTTTTTGAGTCCTCTAACCAATGCCTTTGGTCCCATGTCATTTTGATTTACCAATCTCAAGTTATGGCCTTTTACTTAAAGTCCCTTTTTGTTGACTTTTGAAAATGACCTATAATGTTGAAATTGATAACTTTTTGTGAGAGCATTTTTTGGACTTGAAGTATGATTATGAGTTGTAGGAAATGTCTTTCTCTTAAAAATGAGCTTTGGATGGAATTTTTCTGATAATCCATGTGAAAGTTATGCCCTGGTCAATTTCAGTTGACTTTTTCAGCTGTCCAAAAATAGAAACTTTTGCATCTTGATGATTTTTGAGCCAAATTTTGAGAATCATGATCAAGCATTGATCAAATGATGTTTGTGGCTTCAAAATGACATGTTGACCAAAAATTTGAACTTTTGACTGTCAAATGACCATTTTGCCCCTACAGTTGACTGTAGTGCCATTAGGGTTTTTGACTGTGCAATTTTATGCTGAAAGTCTTGAAACTTGATATGAGGATGCTTGACCATATTTGTAGGCATGTGGGACTTGATTGGGCCCTTGAAAACTTCATTTTCTTGATCAGAATACAAACCCTAATTTTGACTGCTTAGGAGGCTCATACACTGTGCAACCCTTGGGGAGATTTGAAGCTTGATTTGGAAATTTCTTGAAGAATATGGGAGGGCAAATTTTGGGGTACAACAGTTGCCCCTGTTCAATCTTCTTAGACCTGAGGATGCAGATTGGCTGACGCGCCTTTCGTAATCCGAGGTTAGAAGGTGATTGAACACTAAAGTGCCCAGAAATTTGCGCTCACATAGTAGCAGTGTGAGGATGGAAATGGGCTTACAGATGCCATTTAGAGGTTGATGAATAGGATGATGGGCTTATAGATGCCATCTGGATGTTGATTGCGTAAGAGATTCTTTAGCGAGAACCTGCATGCCTGCAAAAGAAAAAATGAGTACCTGACACGTTGCAGGAGCTGGTTTTCAGATGCTTGGTATAGATGTGTCCTGATTGGTTACAGGAGCTGGATCTTTGAATTCTTTAGACGTGCCCTGGCGAGATACAGGAATCGAGTCTGGTAATGTTAGTCTTCAACGGATACACCCTGGCAAGGTTCAGGTATCGGATCCTCGAACTCTTCAGACGTGCCCTGTCTAGATACAGGAATCGAGTCTGGTAATGTTAGTCTTCAACGGATACACCCTGGCAAGGTTCAGGTATCGGATCCTCGAACTCTTCAGACGTGCCCTGTCTAGATACAGGAATCGAGTCTGGTATTGTAGTTGTCAACAGATACTCCCTGGCAAGATACAGGAATCGGATCTTCGAACTCTTCAGACGTGCCCTGTCTAGATACAGGAATCGAGTCTGGTACTGTAGTCGTCAACAGATACTCCCTGGCAAGATTCAGGAATCGGATCTTCGAACTCTTCAGACGTGCCCTGTCTAGATACAGGAATCGAGTCTGGTACTGTAGTCGTCAACAGATACTCCCTGTCAAGATTCAGGAATCGGATCTTCGAACTCTTCAGACGTGCCCTGTCTAGATACAGGAATCGAGTCTGGGACTATAGTCGTCAACAGATACTCCCTGGCAAGATTCAGGAATCGGATCTTCGAACTCTTCAGACGTGCCCTGTCTAGATACAGGAATCGAGTCTGGTACTGTAGTCGTCAACAGATACTCCCTGGCAAGATTCAGGAATCGGATCTTCGAACTCTTCAGACGTGCCCTGTCTAGATACAGGAATCGAGTCTGGTACTGTAGTCGTCAACAGATACTCCCTGGCAAGATTCAGGAATCAGATCTAGAATCACGACAGTTGTTTAGCAATTATCTTTGCATTAATAATAATTTTTTTTTCCTGAAAAGACAAAACGTTAGTTGTATGTGATGTCATGATGTATGACATGCGAGATGCTCTCAGAATGAATGAGATTGTACGTTCATGATGCGTATATGCATGCTATAATGTATGAAGATGTTTATGAATGTATTTTTTCGTCTTAGGAAACAAATCCTTGACGGGTGCCGGGAAGTCACGTCCTGGGCTGATGTTAGAGAATAGTGTTTCCACTGGGGAGTGATGGTTGCAAGAATAAACCGGTAGGAGAAGATGACTCCATTGGGGGAATAAACTTGTTGGAGAGATTACTCTGCGGGGAGAAAATTAATCTAGCGATCTGGCTGGGGAACAATATTCTGTGGGGAGAGAGGTACTCTTGTTGAGATGTTGATGGTAACTTCGTTGGGGATACCGTCGTTGTGTTGGGAGTGTTAATAGACTTCACTGGGGATGATAAGACTTTGTCGACGACGATCTTTCCGTGGTTTTTGGATGAGGATAACCCAGTTATATCCTGTTAAGGAAATAACTCTTTGAATAAAGCCGGACGACGCGTTCGTGCTCTGCGAGGGACAAGCTTCCAGAATCTACTAGGGATAAGCTTGCTGCTGGGGAGATGATTCAGCTTTCCTGGGGAAACTTTTGGACTGGACTCTCCTGGGGAAATTTTTGAGATGTATTGGGGAAGTGGCTCCGCTGGATGTCTGTATACCGCCGGGGAACAATCTTAGATCAAGACTGCCGGGGATGCTTGTTAGGAATGTTCGTATATTGCACTGAGGAAATGTTGAGATATGCTGGGGGTAATCCAACTTCCTTAAGGCTGATGGTATAGCTTGGGGAGAGTGCATTGACTTGCTGGCTCATTCTCTGGGGAATTAAGATATCTTGGTTCTGTTCTTCAGCTGAACTTACCTTGGTACCTTGGTGGATATAGCAATTAGATCGCTTTAGACAACTCATTATTGCCCCTGTTTCTAATGTCACCTGTAATTAATCCTTTGTTTTGCATGCAAATATTTATGAGTTAGCAATTAGTGTCAAATGCATATATCAAAAATTGAACATTGGACGTTCTTCGCAAAACAAAACAGAAAAAGAAAACAATTGGCAATTTTAACTGAAAAGCGATTTTGTATTGATTTTTGAATCTGCCTGTAAATAGGCGTTTATATACAAGAGGCTGACGTCCTAGTAAGAGAACGCCGCCGAACAAAAGAGTTTATACAAATTTGTACAAAGGGGAAGTGAAACAGCTGTGTGAAAAGAATAATCCCACTGGGTTCCAACTCTGCTATCGCCTCTATATCTTCGAGCGTCTCATCACTTGATGACCTAGCTGAAGATGAAGCTGATTGATCGACGCCATTTGAACTTGATGCTGATACCAGATTCTGGATGCAAAGTGATCCAATGAGACATAGTATTACGCTTTTATCCCTAATTTTTGCCTGGACCGCCCTTTCGGGTTTTCAGTCCACCGGGATACCCATTTTTGCCCAAGCCGCCTTTTCAGGTTTTCGACCTGCCGGGTGTACAGATTTTTTTTCATTTCATCCCTTCATTTTGCCCGAACCCTTTTGGTTCGACGGGAAGCCCTAATTTTTGCCTAGGCATGTCAGCCTAGCGGGTCTTTTTTCATGCGTAGTATCTTTTTATTATGTCTGCATTGGCAGGGTGAGGAAGGTCGTCACCATCCATGTTGGTTAGAATCATGGCTCCTCCTGAGAACACATGTTTAACCACAAATGGCCCTTCGTACGTAGGGGTCCATTTGCCCCTTGGATCACTCTGTGGAAGGATGATTCGCTTGATTACCAGATCCCCAACTTGATATTCCTGTGGTCTGACCTTTTTGTTAAATGCCTTGATCATCCGTTTTTGATACGTCTGACCATGGCAGATAGCAGCAAGTCTTTTTTCATCAATAAGGTTGAGTTGATCAAGTCGGGTCTGGATCCAATCATCTTCGTTCAGATTTGCATCCTTCATTATCCGGAGAGATGGTATTTGCACTTCGATTGGTAAGACTGCCTCCATACCATAAACCAAAGAGAAAGGAGTTGCCCCGGTTGACGTCCTGGCTGAGGTACGATACCCATGCAGAGCGAACGGTAACATCTCGTGCCAATCCTTATAAGTCACTGTCATCTTCTGCACGATTTTCTTGATATTTTTATTTGCTGCTTCTACAGCCCCATTCATCTTCGGTCTGTAAGGAGAAGAATTGTGGTGCTGTATTTTGAACTGTTCGCAGAGCTCAGTGATCATCTTGTTATTCAGATTGGTACCGTTATCTGTAATAATTCTCTCAGGGACGCCGTATCGACAGATCAGGTTATGCCGAATGAACCGGGCCACAACAGTCTTGGTTACTGTAGCGTAGGAAGCTGCTTCAACCCACTTTGTAAAGTAATCAATCGCTACAAGGATGAAGCGATGCCCGTTAGATGCCGTAGGTCTGATCTCACCAATCATGTCAATGCCCCACATTGCAAAAGGCCAAGGTGCGGTCAGAACATTCAGGGGAACCGGAGGAACATGCACCTTGTCTGCATAAATCTGGCACTTATGGCATGTCCTGGAATGTTGGTAGCAGTCAGCTTCCATTGTGGACCAGTAATATCCTGCCCGAAGGATCTTCTTCGCCATAGTGTGCCCACTGGAATGTGTACCAAAGGTCCCTTCATGCAGCTCTTCCATGATCCTTCCTGCTTCAGTCTTATCCACACAACGCAGTAAGGTTGAATCATGGTTTCGCTTGTACAAGATGTCGTTGCTAAGGAAGAATTTTTCCGCGAACCTCCTCAGGAACTTCTTATCGTTGACAGAGGCACCTTCAGGGTATTCCTGAGTTTCCAGATATCTCTTCACCTCATGGTACCAGGGCTTCTCAGTCACCAATTCAGTCTCGAGATCGCAACAGTATGCCGGTTCGTCCAGTTTCCAGATGATGATCCGGGGAGCCTCATTATCCCATTTAACCTTGAACATAGAAGACATTGTAGCTAACGCGTCCGCCAGCTGATTCTCTTCTCTCGGGAAGTGTTCAAAAGTTATTTCTGTGAAGTGGGGGATCATTGTCAACACACATTCTTTGTAAGGAATAAGATTCGGATGTTTCGTATCCCACTCGCCTTTGATCTGGTTGATCACGAGAGCGGAATCTCCGAAGACACTCAGAAACTTGATCCTTAAGTCAATTGCAGCTTTGAGTCCCATGATGCACGCCTCATACTCCGCCATGTTGTTGGTGCAGTTGAAACATAGCCGGGCAGTGAGTGGAGTATGAGTGCCTTGAGGGGATATGATTATGGCGCCGATACCGTTACCCAAAGCATTGGAGGCTCCGTCAAAGTGCATAGACCATCGGGATCCTGGTTCAGGTCCTTCATCCGGTCCAGGTACTTCACAATCAGTTACTATCATGATGCTTTCATCCGGGAACTCGAAGTTCATTGATTGATAGTCATCTACGGCCTGATGTGCCAAGTGGTCTGCCAATACACTTCCCTTGATGGCTTTCTGGGTCGTGTACTGAATGTCGTATTCCGTCAAGATCATTTGCCATCTTGCAATTCTCCCAGACAGGGCAGGCTTTTCGAATATGTATTTTATAGGATCCATCTTTGAGATCAATAAGGTAGTGTGAGTCAGCATATACTGTCTCAGCCGGCGAGCAGCCCATACCAAAGCGCAACAAGTTTTCTCAAGCAGTGAGTATCGAGTCTCACAGTCGGTAAACTTTTTGCTAAGGTAATAAATGGCATGCTCTTTTCGACCAGACTCGTCATGCTTCCCCAGCACATACCCCATTGAGTTATCAAGTACTGTCAGGTATAGTATCAGAGGTCTCCCTTCAACCGGTGGCATAAGGATGGGTGGTTCTTGGAGATACTCTTTGATCCTGTCAAAAGCAGCCTGACATTCATCATTCCAACGTACTACCTGATCTTTCTTCAGCAGCTTGAAGATTGGCTCACAGGTAGCAGTCAGGTGTGAGATGAATCGAGCAATGTAATTCAGGCGTCCTAAAAAGCCTCTGACTTCCTTCTCTGTTCTAGGATCTGGCATCTCTTGAATAGCTTTAACCTTGGCAGGGTCCACTTGAATACCCTTGTCGCTTACAACGAAGCCTAGCAACTTCCAAGATCTTACCCCGAAGGTGCACTTGTTCGGGTTCAACCTCAGCTTGTACAATTTCAGACGGTCAAATAGTTTCTGCAGATGATCAAGGTGTTCTTCCTCAGTTTGGGACCTTGCGATCATGTCGTCAACATACACTTCTATCTCATGATGGATCATATCATGAAATAAAGCAACCATGGCACGTTGGTAGGTTGCCCCAGCGTTCTTTAGCCCGAATGGCATGACCTTGTAGCAGAAGGTGCCCCACTGAGTAACAAATGTAGTCTTTTCCATGTCTTCAGGTGCCATCTTGATCTGATTGTAACCTGAAAAGCCATCCATGAAAGAGAACACTTTGTGCTGAGCTGTATTATCAATGAGGACATCAATGTGAGGTAAGGGGAAGTCATCTTTGGGGCTGGCTCTGTTTAGATCCCTGTAGTCGACACACATTCTGACCTTACCGTCCTTCTTAGGTACCGGCACCACATTAGCAACCCACTGAGGGTAAGAAGTCACTGCAAGGAACCCAGCTTCAAACTGTTTCATAACCTCGGCTTTAATCTTCTCAGACATCTCTGGACGCATACGGCGAACCTTTTGCTTAACCGGAGGGCAATCTTCCTTAGTTGGCAAGTGATGGACCACAATATCTGTATCCAACCCGGGCATGTCTTCGTAGGACCAGGCAAAGATCTCCATACAATCATGCAGCATTTGAGTCAACCGTTGCTTCACGCTGAGCTCTAGGTTGGCACCAATCTTTACCTCTTTCCTGTCTGCCTCAGTACCCAAGTTTATTGTTTCCACTGGCTCTTCATGGGGTTGAATTGCCCTCTCTTCCTGTTGTAACAGTCTTGCAAGTTCGCCAGGCACTTCGCAATCATCTTCACCTTCGTCTTCGGCTAAATTGATCGGATTTTCAAAGTCATAATTGGCAGTAGCAGAGTCGTTACTAGTGAGATCCAGAGTGGATTGAAACCTGTATGAGTGTGTGTGTGTAAATACAGCTGTTTTACAATATGTAAAGAAAGGAAAGAAAAAGAGCGCAAAATTTGAAATGTGAAAAACGTCCAATGCTTTTATTTATGATATATGACAGTGACAAACAAAAGCCCTCATAAATAAGACCATGGTGCCTCGGGTAAGACACCGGGCCATACAGTTTCAAGTTATTGTTTATTACAAATCCAAAACAAAGAAGTTCATTACTTCGTGACAAGAGTAACAGGCATGCAGTCTTTGGTAGTCCAATTGCTAGGCCCACTGTTGGTTGCCGGGTAAATCCAGCTGTCAAACTCAGCTTCATCCACTTCATCATCCTCCCTGATAGCATTCACTCCATGGTTAGGCATGGGAGCAGTCACCACATTGGGCTTCTCAGGTGCCTCAAACTGTACCTCTTTGGCATCAATAAGGTCCTGAACCTTATTCTTTAGGGCCCAAGTCATCTGTGTTATGCCCCGGGCTATCAGAGTGGTAAGCACAGCGGGCATTTGGATTAAACTTGGGGGATGCAGTATTCACAACCTTCGGGGCCTCTCTAACAGTCACCAAGCTGGCTGATAACAGTTGCGGCAGGATTTGAGAGAGAGTCATGCTGAGCCGAGTATATTGTCGCTTGGGCCTCTCAGCTCTGGGTTGATTGTACTGTTGTGGAGCAGAAGCAGGTTTAGAAATAACCACCGCGTTGACAGCTTGGTGGTGTTCAGGTTTGTTCTGCCTTCTCGGGCCATACACAGCACTTGCCTCTTTATTAAAGGGCTTCTTTTCAGCATTGGAGGAGGCAACCTTCTGTATCTTCCCCGATTTTATACCGGCCTCGATCCTCTCACCAGTCAGGATCAGATCGGTAAACCCAGCAGAGGAATTACCGATGAGATGATTGAAAAATGGACCAGAAAGGGTCCCCAAAAACATATCCACCAGCTCTCGGTCTGTCAACGGTGGCTGCACCCTGCCAGCCAGATCCCTCCATTTCTGGGCGTACTCCTTAAAACCCTCACCCGACCCTAGCGACATACCCTGGAGCTGGGTACGCGTAGGAGCGAGGTCGGAATTATATTGATACTGCTTGTAAAAAGCAGTGGCCAGATCCTCCCAGTTACGAATGTTGATTCCATCCAGCTGATAGAACCATTCGAGGTGAGTCCCTGAAAGACTCTCCTGGAAGAAGTGGATCCAAAGGTTCTTGTCTACTGTGTAAGGCTGGATCTTCCTTACGTAAGAACGGAGGTGCATCTTGGGACAGGAAGCCCCGTCATACTTCACAAAGGCAGGTGCCTTGAACTTGTGTGGAATCACCACCCCAGTAGATAACCCCAAGTCTCCGAAATCCAGTCCAGGCACACGCTGAACTTCCATAGCCTTTAATCTATCCTCCAGCTGCTTGTACCGGTCTTCAGCAGGAGGGTTTTGTTCGTCGTTGAAGTCTGTTTCAGTATCAGAGCCCACAGGAGTAGGGACTTCTCTTTCTTGGTGACTACCCTCCCCCACAGATGGAGTAGTCCTCTCAGCCTCAACCTGTAAGGTGTTCCCGAGTCTGCGCCCAGTGTTAAATAGCACAGTCCTCCTCTTCTTCTTAGTCTTCTTCAGAAGCATGGTCTTCAACTCTTGTTGACCCTGAGCCAAACCCTTGATCAGCTCCTGAAATTGGGCGTTCTGCGCCTGAAGAGCCTTGATTGATGCCTCGGTTGATGATTCAGGGTTCATGATGCTGAAATAAACAGCGAAGAACAGTCAGTAACCTGAAAAGAAGAGTACCTGTGATGCATATGATGAATGATATGTGTTTATGCAATGCATTCAAAGGGTTCAAAAATTCAAATTTGTTGTAGACCAAAAGGAACACACGTTATTATTAAGAAAAATAATTGTTCAGTACATTAAAGCCTCATGGGCAAACATTACAAAACAGATCAGTCCCAAAAGACACTACGCATTCTCTTCGGAGCAATATAGGTATTGAGATTCCTCTCCTCGTGCAGCAAGCGGGTGAGCTCCAGGACCTTTTTCTCACTGGCATGTAGATTGGTTTCCATAGAATTCCGTTCTTCCTTAAGCTGGATCCAACTCTTCTGCATCTCTTCCCAGGACGTGGGCATGTCAGGATGTTGAATGGTGTAGGATACCTCTCCTTCCAAGTCTGGCTCTTTGATTACAGGGAGAACATGAGGATATGGCATCACCAGCTTCTGGGAACGGGCTCGTACCCATTTGAGATAAGGCTCCAATGGGATGGAGTTCCTGTGCCCCAGGGTCTTGCTGTCTATTTTGCTGGGCATCCTCCAAGCTTTGATAAATTTCTGGCGAAGTCCTTGCGTATCCTTGTCGAAGTCAAAAACTATGTTAGGAATTAACATCTCATGAGGGCCATCTTTCCGAGCATAACCAAACTGTCTCCAAGCCAGGCACGGGTTGTAAGTAATACCTCCTCTGATTCCAAGCAAAGGAACATTAGGGTACTCCCCACAACGATCAATGATAGTGACATCTTCTCTGGACCGAGAACACCAATGTATATCTGCATGTGTAAGAGTCATCAACCGTTGTGACCACCTCAAACCTCGCTCGTTCTTCAAAACTGATTGTGGAAGGTGCGAAATAAACCACCTTCCCAGGAGGGGAGTGCAGCACATAAGAACACCCCTTTTTCTCATGGTTCGAGTGTAACATGAGTGAAGGATGTCCCCCAGCAACGTAGGTATAGGATTCCTGGTCATGAAGACCTTGACAGCACTGATATCTATAAGCTGATCTGGTTTAGGGAACAACACCAACCCATAGACAAGGAGGGCTACAACTTCTTCAAAGGCTTGTAGGTCAAGGGAATTCCAACACTCTTGGGCCTTCTCAAACAGAAACTTTGCCAAGAATCCTTTGATACCATTTCTGGCTTCCCAATGCCCCTTGATGTCAGATGGTTGTAGGCATAATGCTTTAGCCACTTCTTCAAGTTTTGGTTCCCTTTCCGTACCGTTGTAGGGTAGTTGATTGAGAATGGGAATCTTCAGAAGCTGGGAAAACTCTTCTAGAGTAGGCACCAGCTGATAATCCGGGAAAGTAAAACAGTGATGCAGAGGGTCAAAGAATTGGAAAAGGACCTTTACCATCTCTTCCTCAATATTGGTATTGACCAGGTTGATGAGTCTACCATGCCTTTCACTGAATGACGAGTTCTCGGGAATCCTGGATGTAAGCTCCTTAAGCTGAGGAGGGACCCTTATAAGGTTGATCTGAATTGTCTTTCTACGAACAGTTTCCATGTCCTACAAAACAAGAACAAAGATGAAAATTCGAACCCCTGAAATGGTTAGTGGATGCATATGATGTTGTATGATGTCATGATGCTATGATTAAACACACCACAAATATTTACAAAGGCAAACATGTAAGGCACACAAGTCACACAAGACAAGCCCTTAGAGTTTAGGCTAGCATGGGGTATGGGTATTACCCTCTTGAAGTTGGTGGGCTCAAACCTGTCCTATCAAAGTAACCGGGTTCTAAGGATCTCAATATCATTGGATTGTTTCATTGTTCATTGTTTCGATTTGGCCACTGACTGGCGATCAAAATATCCCAAGAAAACAACCCTCAACTGAGTGTAGTATCGAGTATCAACCGACTTCGGAGTACACCAAAGTAGTCATCTCACTACCCTAAAGAGGCCAAGATGGTTCAATTAAGGTTCCTAAGGTCTGTTGATGCTTCACGACACCACATGGAGGCCCCGTACTCTCCTTGATTGACTCAAGGGTTACCGGTACACACCAAAGTGCCACATCAACGTAGCAGACTGCTTCAACCATGTCGGTATACCCCGCACAGTTCCCTCACAGCCTTGTTGCTACTTTCTAAGAAGGTATCCCCAGATCCGGGTTAGGATCTATAAAATTCCCAAGACAGTCCCACAATTTAAAGCAAACAAATCAAAGCAATTGAAACCACAGTGATCTTAGTCCTAAGGTACACCTCACTTTATAAGTGTCCCCAGCAGAGTCGCCAGTTCTGTGATCGGTGGATCTGGAACTGACTGTTTTAAAGCTGGTTTCGCGAAATGTCGCGGTAAGCAAGAGTCGCCACCGTCTTTTATTTTCTCCAACAAGGAAAGGACAAAAGCACAGAAAAATTCCTTATGAGATTTAGTTCTCGGTTCGGGAGGTAGATTATAGAAAGGGAAGGTGTTAGCACCCTTTCTATCCATGGTTATCCATGGGCTCTTAGATACTTGCTCATTGTGTTTTCAAAATTTGCTTTTCAAAGTGTGAGTGGGTTTGAAAAAAGTTTCGTTTAAAGTTTCAGATCGACTCTTGTATCAGTCCTCAAGAGTGTTTGAAAAGTTATTTTGAAAGCTTTTTGAAAAGTGTAAAGTGTGAAAAGTATTTTGATTTGTTTTTGAAAGGAGCAAGTATCTATGAGAATCTACCTACCCTAAGGAATTCGTCTGTGTAAGTGTCCTTTAAAGTAGTGCCATCCCACCATTGAGAAGTAGGTAGCACCACCGTTGGAGGTGTTCGGGTCAATTCGAGTTTGTAGGGACATAGTGATCACCAGAGCAATAGGAAGACACCTTAGAAGCTACCCTCATGCCAGGTTCCCGGATCATGAGGACTTACTAAGACATCTTCTACTCGACGACCACCTTTCGAGGGGCAAGGCAACAGTGAGGCGTACCCTAGGGGTGGTGTGTGAATTGTGGGTCATTTTCAGTTTATTGTTTGTCTTGTCATGTATTAGTGATCTACGCTTTGATTTTATTTTTGGGCATTCATTCTTTCATGTTATTGTTTAACAGTTAAAGGTGCGGGAATTTAAAGTGCGGAAAAAATAAAGGGTCCTATGCTATTACAAAGGCGCGGGTCTACAACGCCAAATTAATCCAGACCCGATTTAAAATAAATTGCAGAAAATAAATGTCTAATAGCTATTACATGGCTTTGGTACAATTACATTATATTTACATCAAAAATAAATAAAACGCGCGAAAAAAGGAAAATATGACCGAATGCGAGGGCGTTGGACCCTTTAAGGAATTAAAATAAAATTAATGGAATAATTAAATTAAATAAAAAGAAAGAAATTGTTTTTTTTAATGTTTTTTTTGTATTTATGACATTAAAGAAAAATTAAATTAATTAAAAGTCAAATAATTAATTCTAATTCTAATGTTTTTTAATTTATTAAAGAAAATGCATTAAAGTTAAAACCTAGAATAAAAACTAATTAATTATAAAATTTATTTACAAAAATTAATGATTAATGATAAAAATATTTAATTAAACAAAAGATAAAAAAGGGATTAAAGATCTATTTTTATTATTTTTTTGGTTTTATTGTAAAAAAAAATAAATTAAATTATAACCTAGGATTAAATCTAAATTAATTATGGAATTTAATTACCAAATTAATACTAAAATAAAATTATTGTTTTTATTATCTTTTCTGATTTTTTTTATGTTTTTTATATTTTGAAAATATTAATTAATTAAAATAAAGCAACAATTAAAAGAATATAAAAATAATAAAAAGAAACAAAAAAAAGAAAGAAAATTGTAAAACCTAAGGGGGTGAAACCCCTAATTTGGAGGTAAAGTCCATGGAGATTCTGGCCCAATAAGCATGTCCGTTTGACCTTTTTGAGTAGCATGTAGCACGTTGACTGCAGCCTATGGTGTTCATCAATCCTCAGCCTTTGATCTGATCTACAGGGGCACGTGGATGTTGGATTCCTGAGGGCATATGGTGCGTCTTGATGCTGGCGCTGCATGGGAATAGTTATTGAAAAATAATATGGAAACATGTAAGACCTGGGGCTCGAACCCAGGTCATGGACATTGCAAACGCGTTTACTTACCACTGAGCCAATTCACATATGTTAATATATAATAGCTAACAAATATAATAAATGAAAACAAACGCTAGTGGGGTTTCTGCGCGCGAAATTCAAAAGGACCTATCACATCCTGCCACGAGTTCGTCTTCTTCACCATCCCTGAAACACAAAAACATGAGGCAACGGTTTTATGCGCGTTTTCTTAGGCCAGCTATTGAAAAATAGCGATTAGCCCTCAGTCACTCATAAATTGAGCGCGAGGGTTGGTTCTTGTTCGTCCAAGTCTCCTGAATCCATCCCTGGCATCGTGGTTTGCTAATTTTACACGATCAAGAAACCCCCAATTCAGAAACCTGTAAACCCTAAAAAATGATAATGGTATCTTGGCATATCACACGTGAAATTTCAATTAACGCACATGATTAGTTTGCAAACATCATTATAAGCACAAATATAACAATAAAACACATTAACCATGCATGAATGTCAGAAACCGATTCAAGAATTTTCTTCACCAACTTCCATGGTGATCTTACGTTTTCTTGAGTATGGGGCTTGGGGAATGATTGGAATGTGTCCTATAACCTTCAAGGAAGCTAATGGAATAAGAATCTTGGCTTGAAACCACCTCTAACTTGGTTTTCAGATCTTTGATTTTTTTGTAAAAGTGTGAGTTTGTATTGAGCAGTAGGGCGCAGCCTCTGTGTGTATTGTGATGTGTCTCACTTGTATATACCCTAAACAATGTGTGTGAATGAGAATTATGGCCAAATATGCTTTGCATTGATGTTTTGGATTTTCACATAAACCACCATTATCAACTTTCCATTTTGAGTCCATTTTTGAATTCTTGCCTTGTTTACTCCCTTGCACGAATTTTGGTAGGCACATAATGATGTTTCAAGGCTAGTTAAGGCCAAATATTCCCTTTTAAATTAATTTTTGAATTTCTTTTGATTTTAAAAGATTTAAAATTAATTAAATCCAATAAAATCAATAAAAATGAAAAAATTAATAAAAAAATCTGAAATAAAAGGTGGGACACGTGGGAAGCATGGCCAAGTCAATTCAAGTGGAAAAAGTGGGCCCCTTTTGTCAAAAATGAGATTTCAAGGATAAATGATTTTGGCCATTTCACAAAAATTTCCCAACTTCTCCAATGCATAACTTGCTCAATTTTTAAGCTTTTGCTCATGTTCTTGGACATTTTGGAAAGGTGTTTGAGTCCTCTAACCAATGCCTTTGGTCCCATGTCATTTTGATTTACCAATCTCAAGTTATGGCCTTTGACTTAAAGTCCCTTTTTGTTGACTTTTGAAAATGACCTATAATGTTGAAATTGCTAACTTTTTGTGAGAGCATTTCTTGGACTTGAAGTATGAAGATGAGTTGTAGGAAATGTCTTTCTCTTCAAAATGAGCTTTGGATGGAATTTTTCTGATAATCCATGTGAAAGTTATGCCCTGGTCAATTTCAGTTGACTTTTTCAGCTGTCCAAAAATAGAAACTTTTGCATCTTGATGATTTTTGAGCCAAATTTTGAGAATCATGATCAAGCATTGATCAAATGATGTTTGTGGCTTCAAAATGACATGTTGACCAAAAATTTGAACTTTTGACTGTCAAATGACCATTTTGCCCCTACAGTTGACTGTAGTGCCATTAGGGTTTTTGACTGTGCAATTTTGTGCTGAAAGTCTTGAAACTTGATATGAGGATGCTTGACCATATTTGTAGGCATGTGGGACTTGATTGGGCCCTTGAAAACTTCATTTTCTTGATCAGAATACAAACCCTAATTTTGACTGCTTAGGAGGCTCATACACTGTGCAACCCTTGGGGAGATTTGAAGCTTGATTTGGAAATTTCTTGAAGAATATGGGAGGGCAAATTTTTGGGTACAACAACTTCGATTTAACTTTTGCTTCTGTCTTCAAGAGTGTAATGAAGTGTTTTTGAAAACTTTGTTTGTAAAGGAGTGTAAATGTGAAAAATTTGTTTGGAATGAGCAAGTACTTAAGAACTAATCTACCTACTCGAAAAAAGAATCGTTCTATGTTCGTTTCCTTTAGACAATGCTATCCCACTATTAGTGAGTAGGTAGCACCGTCGTTGGAGTTTTGAGGGTCAATTTGAAAGGGACGTACGGTCACTAAAGCAATGTTAGGACGTCTTAGTAATTACCCTAATGTCTTAGATTAATTATTCGAGGAAACAATTCCGAGGCAACTTTTCCTAATTGGGACTTTGATCTTTGTTTAGACAAAAGGACGACCACTAAAGCATCCTATACTCAATGACCATTTACCGAAGGCAACCAAGTGGGTGTGTACCCTAGGAGTGCGCATGTGCGAATGATTCAATTTCAGTTCATTTATCTTTGCACATTTAGGGTGATCTAACTGTTTTAAAATTAATCATACATTCTTGTCATGCATCCCTATATCATACATCTAACAGTTAATAATTTGCCGAATTTAAACTACGCTATTACAAGGCTTCGGGTATTTACATAGCCAAAAACAAACCCTTTGAAAATAAAGCGATAAATGTAAATAAAAGTCCTAATTAAACTATTACAAACTGTAGGAAGTTACATCAATATGGTAAATAACAAAAATAAAGCGCGCGAGAAGAATTAAGATCGACGAGAATTTAAGGTTTTGACCCTTCTAACCTAATTAAAAGAAAAATTGTTTTTTTGTTGTTTTTAATAAAAGAAATAAGTTTTCTAAATTAAATATGCAATTAATTAGTTAATTAAATTAATTAATAAAAATAATTACATGACCTATTTTGGTTTCTTTGGTTATTTTAGGAAAAAATAAAATATAATTAAGTTAGTAATAAAACCTATTTATTCTAATTATTTTTAAGTTATTTACAAAAAGAAATTAAAGTTTTACCTAAAGTTAAAATTTAATTAAGAAAAATCCTAAATCTATTTTTATGTGATTTTTATATTTGTTTATTGATAAAAAAACAAAAGGGATTAAAAGAAATAAATAAAACGAATAAAACATGAAAATAAAGATGGGCCTAGTAGCAAAAGTAAATAGGAGGTGCAATCATCAGAAATACCTAGGCCCGAATCTTCGAAAGCTTCATGCTCTAACTATGATGTTTTTTGATTCTTGCGTGGAACCTCTAATTCAACCATCCATAACTGTTCTATATAAACTCAAACAAACGTTAGCATACCATAAAATGTGATTAAAATTAGAGATTCAAAGTTTAAAATTTTACCAAACCGATGTTGTCAAATGGGGGGCGTGCTAGGCGTGTGATGGATTGCTCTTGGGCCTTGTAAGACTCTTGATGACTTCAAGAGGATGGTTTGAGGCTTGATGTCAATTGAGAGAGACCGGAACCTCGAGATATGACTTGCACCAATTCTTTGATTTTTGGAGAGCTTTTTGAAGAGCTTTTAGAGAGCTTTTTGAAGAGCTTTTTGAGAGCTTTTTAGAGAGGATTTTCGTCCCTTTCAAGCTTGTATGGATATATATTTATAGAGAAGAATGAGGATACAAGAAAGCATGGAAAGAATCTCCCTCATAATGTTGTGTTTTAAGACCATGATCAAGATTTGAAAAAATGCCATATTTGATGATTTTATGCCATTTTCTCATGTGGATGAACCTGAACATATTTGAAAAGTTATTGCACGAAATCAATTGACATAAACCAGCATAAAACTTTCCCAAAATGGATTCACATCAAAATTTACATTATTTCTATTATTTATTTATTTAATTCTGAATTTTAATGAATAAAATATCAAAATAAATAACATAAATAGTATAAAAATGTATGGGTGGGCTTAGAGGTCGTGGACCATGTTAGGAATGAGTTTCAAACTTGAAAAGATAAGCCCATTTGGAAAAAATCCAAGTTTGGTCAATATTTGCTTCATGCATTTTTTCAAAAATTGTCCAACTTTGACAATGCATATCTCTCTCAATTTTAACCTTATGAGGGTGTTCTTGGACTTTTTAGAAATCTTAGGACGTCCCCTAAGAAACCTATTTGGTTTCATCTCAATTGGATCTTCCATGTTCATGTAAGAAGCTTTGACCCAAAAGGTGTTTTTGTTGACTTTTCAAAATGACCTATAATGTCCAAATTCATAACTTCTTGTGAGTGCATATTTTGAACTTGGGAGATGAAGATGGATTGTAGGGAATTTCATCCTCTTCAAAATGAGCTTTGTATGGGTCATTTCTCATAAAGTATGAGAAAGTTATGCTTGGTCAAATTTGAGTTGACTTTTCCTACAAAACCCTAATTTAGCAACTTTTGAGTCTTGATGAATTATGAGCAATCCTTGATGAATCATGATCAAACCTTGATAAAATGATGAAATATACTTCAAAATGAGGATGTTGACCAAAAATCTTGAAGTTTGACTGTATGTGGGCCACAATTGACTTTTGCCCTAACACAATCGATTTTCAAGCCTTTGAGCAATTGACTGAGCAAACTTCCTCTGCAAGGCTTGAAACTTGACATGGATGATCTTGAGAACATATTAGGACAATGTTGAGCATTTGGGGTCCCTTGGACTCAAGTATCTTGATGCAACATGAAACCCTAATTTGAGATAGACTGCCTTAGGAGAGAGCTTGTCTGGCCAACCCTTGGACTACCTTGAGCAACTTGGGGATCTTTCTTGAAATGTTTTGAGAAATATGGGAGGGAAAATTTTGGGGTACAACAGCTTCCCCTGTTCAATCTTCTTAAACCTGAAGATTTAGATTGGCTTTCGTGATCCGAAGGTGGAAGAGGATTGAACACTAGAGTGCCCAGAAATTTGCACTCGCATGAAGTGGTAATTTTCTTGTGATGTCGGGAATGGCCTTACAGATGCCATTTAGAAATTGCTGAAGAGGGGATGGGCTTAAAGATGCCATCTGAAGGAGTGCCGATCGCATAAGAGATTCCTTAACGAGAGCTTGCATACCTGTTGTTGAGGAATATTCCGCTAGGGAAGGCTGATCTTTGTTGAGAGAAGTAGAATTTTAGGAGCTTCGGTCGTCCGTATTCTACTGAGGAATCATCTCTGTCGAAATTTAGGAACTTCATCCATCCGTTGTTCAACTGAGGAATCATCTCTGCTGACATTTAGGAACTTCAGTCATCCGTTATTCAACTGAGGAATCATCTCTGCTAACATTTAGGAACTTCAGCCATCCGTTGTTCAACTGAGGAATCATCTCTGCTGACATTTAGGAACTTCAGTCATCTGTTATTTAACTGAGGAATTAAATCCGGCTTGAGGAAGCGGAAGTGAACTGCGTATTTAGTTATGTACAGGCTGCACCGCGACCTACTAGGGAAAGGTGAAACCGATCGTGTTTGATAGGTCTGGGTCTTACAGTGTTGTGGACTGTTGTCTGGAGATAAGAGAAAAGAAATCTGTATAGTAGGGTTATGAGAAGGAACCTGGGTAAGGTTGCTTCGTGAGGAGTTTGGATAACACTGCGTCTGAACCAAGAAGGAACCTGTGTAAGGTTGCTTTGTGAGGAGTTTGGGTAAAACTGCGTCTGAACCAAGAAGGAACTTGGGTAAGGTTGCTTTGTGAAGAGTTTGGGTAGAACTGCATCGGGACTGAGGAGGAACCTAGGTAAGGTTGCTTCAGGATGAGTCTAGGTGAAACTACATCAGGAAAGAGAAGGAACCTAGGTAAGGTTGCTCCAGGATGAGTCTAGGTGAAACTACATTGGGAAAGAGAAGGAACCTAGGTAAGGTTGCTCCATGATGGGTTTAGGTGAAACTACATCTGAAATGAGAAGGAACCTAGGTAAGGTTACTCCATGATGGGTTTAGGTAAAACTACATCTGAACTGAGAAGGAACCTAGGTAAGGTTGCTCCATGATGGGTTTAGGTAAAACTGCATCTGAACCGGGAAGAAACCTAGGTAAGGCTGCTTCATGAGGAGTTTAGGTAAAACTGCATCTGAACCGGGAAGAAACCTAGGTAAGGTTGCTTTGCGAGGAGTTTGGGTAAAACTACATCGGGAAATTTTAAGGAGGAACCTGGGTAAGGTTGCTTTAGGATGAGTCTGGGTAAAACTACATCGGGAAATTGTAAGGAGGAACCTGGGTAAGGTTGCTTCAGGATGAGTCTGGGTGAAACTACATCGGGAAATTGTAAGGAGGAACCTGGGTAAGGTTGCTTCGGGATGAGTCTGGGTGAAACTACATCGAGAAATTGTAAGGAGGAACCTGGGTAAGGTTGCTTCAAGATGAGTCTGGGTGAAACTACATAGGGAAATTGTAAGGAGGAACCTGGGTAAGGTTACTTCAGGATAAGTTTGTGTAAAACTTCAGGAGGAACCTGGGTAAGGTTACTCTGATAAGTTCGTGTAAAACTTCAGAATGAACCGGGGTAAGGTTACTTTGAGATAAGTTTGTGTAAAACTTCAGGAGGAACCTGGGTAAGGTTACTTTGTGATAAGTTCGTGTAAAACTTCAGGAGGAACCTGGGTAAGGTTACTTTGTGATAAGTTCGTGTAAAACTTTATTCAGAAATATATGAGAAAGGACCCATGTAAGATTTTTCAGGATAAACCCGTGTGAAGCTGCATTTAGGAGAAACTCGTGTAAGATTGCTTCGTGACGAACCCGTTTAAATTCTGTTTGGTTTCCGGAGTTAATCTTAAACTTGCAGGAAGTTGTTGATGATAACCATCTTTCCTGAAAAGGTACATGATTAATTGTATATGATGCATGACATGCATTGTATGATGATGTTCTCAAAATAAATGAAATTATGCTGTATGAAATATGTATGCGCACGTCATGATATATGAACATGAAATGCTATTGTGGTACGTCCGAGTTTGGGAAAATAAATCCCTGACTATTGTTGGAGAATAAAGAGTTTCGATCGCTGGAGATAATGACCGAAGATGATTGGGAGAATAATCCTACAGGAGAGAATAACTCCGCTGGGGAATGGACTGACGAGGAAATGACTCTGTGGGGAGTATATACTCTGCTAGAAGATCTGCTGATTTGGAGAAATAAAACTCATCTAGGGATGAATTACTGTTGCTGGTGATAGTGAACCCTATTGGGGATTGAATTTCTGTCTGTGAAAGGAATGAACTCCGCTGGGGATGATTTTCTAATGGCGACTTCACTGGGGATAATCTTTTAGACTCTACTGGGGATAATCTTCTAGACTCCACTGGGGATAATCTTTCAGTGCTGGTGATAGATAAACTCTGCTTGGGGATAATCTTACCGACCCATTCGTGGTTGCGAGCCTCAGCTGGGGAGAATTAACACCACTGTCCTTTTCTTACTCTACGGGGAGTGTAGATGTTACTGGGACGTGGGCTGAGGATATGACAATGACTTTGCATCGAGACTTTTCTGCCCCTGTATCTGCAGGAGAAGGTGCCTGCGGAGGCCTTGTGGATCGAGTATTATTCCAACCTATGAGGTGCTTGGTAATTGCCGATTGAAATGACAAATCTTCTTCTGGTAGGCAAGTGACGAGATGACGGGACATAGTCGTACGCTTTAATCCCTAACTTTTACCTGGACTGTCTTTTAGATTTTCAGTCCACCGAGATACCCTTTTTTGCCCAAGCCGCCTTTTCAGGTTTTCGGCTTGCCAGGTGTACATATCTTTTTCATTTTTTTATCCCTAATTTTTTCCCGAACCCTTTTGGTTCGTCGGAATGCCATTATTTTTGCCTAGGCCAGTTAACCTAGAGGGTCTTTATTCATGCGCAGTACTTCCTGACTATGTCCACGCTCTCAGAGTGTATGGGGTTGTCACTGTCGGTAGTGTTGTGTCGCCACACTACCAGAAGATGTTCGTTTGATCATGCAAGATTCGTAGCGGGAATTCATGTCTAATGCCCCAAGTGATTTAGATGGAGATTTTCCCTTGGCTATTTGGCATCTTTGAGAGATTCTCTGAATCTTGACTTGACTCCCTAGATGATGGACAATGATCATGCCGTGCCCCTTGGTTGGAAGTGTTTTTCCACTTGAGGTGATCCTTTTTATTGAGAAGATTTTTGTTCACTAGATATTCGTCGTGCAAATTTCTCTGTTGTTGAACAAATAGTCATATGCAAACAATGTTATTTTAAGAATGCAAAGCTTATGTCTGTCTTGAAATTTTTGAAAATTCATTTTTCAGTAAGACAGGAAAATTTTGTAAAATGTGATGTCAACTCAGGATTTATAGCAAGTCCTACAGGAGTCGGGATACCTTTTATAACAGTATGCTTTCAAACTAACCCATGCTTCAGCTAGGACTTTTAAGGGTTATAACGTGGCCCGGTTCACGGTTCACGAAACAAAGGATAAAGGCTCAAATTTTATTTGTACCCACCCATTCTTCGTGATGTTCTTCGATCCTAAACTCAGCTAATTATGTATTTAGATCCTGTTTGAGTCTTTGCTCTGATATTCCAGTGATGGTTCGGATACTGACAGTTTAGTTTGAACAGGCAGTCATTTTTGTTGAGAGTTTGTAGGATCTCTTTCTTTTTGATTTTATTATCCCTGTCTTTTTCCTGAACTGTTTCTTTTATGATTACAGTCAGCGGGATGCCCCAGTTTTGTAAGTCTCCTTCATAGGTTTTGACTTAATGGGCTTTTATTTCGAGAGGTAATGACTGCCTGTCTTGATGATTATAGGGAACCATCACCGTCTTTTGTTTTGGAAAGACGTCTTCGATGCCATTCATTGTGTACGAAGCGGCAGATCATGACTGAATGCGTCTCTGAATTAACTGAGAAAACTACCCTTCCCCAGGTTGTGATTAAGGGTTTTAATTTGTGTGAAAAGAAAAACTCAAACTTCTTTGGCTCAAAGGGGTTGACTAGGGATTATCTTCCTTATAACTCCACTGTTTAGGATTTGAAATAACGCATGTACATCGTCATCGGGGTCTGTTCAAAAGCATACTGTAGAGATTTTGATATCATTTTCGTCATCCTCCTTCTAAATGCTTAGAGTTTTTTAATCTAGAGTTGAACATCACAAAAATGAAAGCAATTTGAATATAGTTAATACGAATGGATTGATTCAAAACAGACATATGCAATGCATTGATAAAGTAATAAAGTTTTAACATGACTAAATGTTTGAACAATCAAAAGAAAATTACAAATTGAAAATTCTAATAAACAAAAAGTCTTCTCGTCTCAGGACTTGTCACTTAAAATGGTGAGCCTTGGAGGATTGACAAAAACATTCTAGTTGACCATCTTGTGTGAATTCCAATGCTCCTTTATTGATCAGGTCTTGAATTTTGTTTTTTAATGCCCAACAATCATCAGTATCATGTCCCGAGATGTTGGAATGATATGAACACCTTGCATCAGGATTGTAGTCCGGGGAGGCTATGTTGGGATTCTGAGGAGGGTCCCTTAACGTCACCAGATTCATTCTCAACAGGTGTTGTAAAGCCTGAGACAGCGATATGTTGAGCTTGGTAAATTGCCTCTTGGGTGTATCTGGCTTACTCTGATTAACCCATTGCTTTTGGCGAGGTTATTGTTGGACCTGTGAGGTAGTAGAAACTTGGAGAGGTCCAATCTTTACCAACCCAAACCCTTGTCTTCTTGAAGGTTGATCAATAACTTGGTCCCCGACCTTGACTGTTTTCTTCATACCGTTGTATCTGTCTTGATGAAGCTGGTTGATAATGGTTCTCAGCTCTTCTTGTTCCCGGGCTAAGCCTTGGATAAGAGCCATCTGCCCCAGCATCTGGGTTCTCATTGTACCTAACTCAGCTTGTAGTTGTTCCAGCTGTTCGTCCTTATTGTCTTCAGGACTTTTCTTGACCAAGTTCCCACCGAGGAGTGTTTTCAACTCTTCCTGCCCCTTGGATAGGTTTAGGAATACGTCCCTGAACTGAGCTTCTTGAGTTTGAAGATCTCGGTTGTCTTGTTGGAGAGCCATTGCTGAAATAAACAGCGAGAACATGAGAGACCTGTACTGGGAGACCTGTTATGCAATGATATGTATGATATGTGTATGCAATGTTTTCAAGGATCTCGTGGGGTAAACAAGAAACTGTTAGAATTTGAATTTTACAGCTTTGATTAAAGAAACTTTGTGTCATCAAGAGTCCTGCTTCAAGAGTCAAGCTCACCATATCGAGTGGGTCATATCCACCGACTCAAATTATTGTTTTTTGATCTCTAGACGACATTGGCTAGAGGAAAATAAATCCCCTTTGCCCCTTGCTGGACGTTTGATTTACCATAACCTGTATCACAAACCCTTGAGATCCTTGAAATGGTTAAGTAAATGCTAAGGCATGATGTTATGATGTGTATGCTATGCGTTTAAGCAAAAGTGCAAGGTGATGTAAACAAGTAAATCCGACAAGAAATCCAAGTTATTGGATAAGGGACCCTGTAAATAAAACCTGCAAGGACCTCATGTTGTTAGATAACAAAAATGTGCAAGTAGTTCAAGTTGAAGGCACGCAAGTCACATAAACAACCTTAAGTTTAGGCTTGTATGGGGTCTAGGTATTACCCTCTTGAAGTTCAGTTGGTTCAACCTTTCCTAATAATAGTAACTGGGTTCTAGAGGTTCTCAATATCACTGACCATCCTCGATCGGTCATAATTCTAGTTTAGCAACCTTTTCTTGCAGCCGGAATCATCGCGAGAGTATGGTCTCAATGAGTGTAGCATACTGCTACTTTTCTATGGCCAAGTTGGTCAATTATAGGTTCTAAGGTCAGTTGATGCTTAATGACCCATTAGCAGCCCTATACTCTCCTTGTTCCTCCACAAGGGATATCGGTACCAACTAATGTGTCACACCAACATAGCTACTGCTTCAACCGTATCAGTCTACGCTGTACAGTTCCCTCACAGTCTATTGTTACTTACCTAAAAGGTGTCCCCCAGATCCGGGTTAGGATCTATAGTAACTCCGATACAAAGCCCACAAAGATAAAGCAAACAAATCAAACAATTGAAAACAATATGATGAACTAATCCTAAGGTACACCCCACTTATAAACTCCCCACCAGAGTCGCCAATTCTGTGATACGGTGGCCAGAACTGGGATCGCGGTTTCCCTATTTCGTTAAGGAAATTTTGCGGGTTTGCATTTTGTGTTTGTTTTTGCAAAATGTCGCGGTAAGCAAGAGTCGCCACCGACTTTTATTTCATCCAACAAGGAAAGGAAAAAAGAACAGAAAATTTTATTTTTCGAGATATTTCTGAGTACGGGGGGTAGATTATAGAAAGAGGAGGTATTAGCACCCTTTCTATCCGTAGTTATCTACGGGCTCTTAGGTACTTGCTCATCATTTTCAAATTTTTTTTCTTTGAGTTTGTGGGTTTTGAAAAGTTTTTGTTTTAACTTCGATTTAACTCTTACTTCTGTCTTCAAGAGTGTAATGAAGTGTTTTTGAAAACTTTGTTTGTAAAGGAGTGTAAATGTTAAAAATTTGTTTGGAATGAGCAAGTACTTAAGAACTAATCTACCTACTCGAAAAAAGAATCATTCTATGTTCGTTTCCTTTAGACAATGCTATCCCATTATTAGTGAGTAGGTAGCACCGTCGTTGGAGTTTTGAGGGTCAATTCGAAAGGGACGTACGGTCACTAAAGCAATGTTAGGACGTCTTAGTAATTACCCTAATGTCTTAGATCAATTATTCGAGGCAACAATTCCGAGGCAACCATTCTGAGGCAACTTTTGCGAATTGGGACTTTGATCTTTGTTTAGACAAAAGGACGACCACTAAAGCGTCCTATACTCAATGACCATTTACCGAAGGCAACCAAGTGGGAGTGTATCCTAGGAGTGCGCATGTGCGAATGATTCATTTTCAGTTTATTTATCTTTACACATTTAGGGTGATCTAACTGTTTTAAAATTAATCATACATTCTTGTCATGCATCCCTATATCATACATCTAACAGTTAATAATTTGCAGAATTTAAAGTGCAGAATTTAAACTACGCTATTACAAAGCTTCAGATATTTACATAGCCAAAAACAAACCCTTTGAAAATAAAGCGATAAATGTAAATAAAAGTCCTAATTAAACTATTACAAACTGTAGGCAATTACATCAATATGGTAAATAATAAAAATAAAGCGCGCGAGAAGAATTAAGATCGACGAAAATTTAAGGTTTTGACCCTTCTAACCTAATTAAAAGAAAAATTGTTTTTTTGTTGTTTTTAATAAAAGAAATAAGTTTTCTAAATTAAATATGCAATTAATTAGTTAATTAAATTAATTAATAAAAATAATTACATGACCTATTTTGGTTTCTTTGGTTATTTTAGGAAAAAATAAAATATAATTAAGTTAGTAATAAAACCTATTTATTCTAATTATTTTTAAGTTATTTACAAAAAGAAATTAAAGTTTTACCTAAAATTAAAATTTAATTAATAAAAATCCTAAATCTATTTTTATGTGATTTTTATATTTGTTTATTGATAAAAAAAAAGGGATTAAAAGAAATAAATAAAACGAATAAAACATGAAAATAAAGATGGGCCTAGTAGCAAAAGTAAACCGGAGGTGCAATCATCAGAAATCCCTAGGCCCGAATCTTCGAAAGCTTCATGCTCTAACTATGGTGTTTTTTGATTCTTGAGTGGAACCTATGATTCAACCATCCATAACTGTTCTATATAAACTCAAACAAACGTTAGCATACCATAAAATGTGATTAAAATTAGAGATTCAAAGTTTAAAATTTTACCAAACCGGTGTTGTCAAATGGGGGGCGTGCTAGGCGCGTGATGGATTGCTCTTGGGCCTTGTAAGACTCTTGAGTAATTCAAGAGGATGGTTTGAGGCTTGGTGTCAATTGAGAGAGACCGGAACCTCGAGATATGACTTGCACCAATTCTTTGATTTCTGGAGAGCTTTTTGAAGAGATTTTAGAGAGCTTTTTGAAGAGCTTTTTAGAGAGGATTTTCGTCCCTTTCAAGCTTGTATGACTCTATATTTATAAAGGAGAATGAGGATACAAGAAATCATGGAAAGAATCTCCCTCATAATGTTGTGTTTTAAGACCATGATCAAGATTTGAAAAAAATGCCATATTTGATGATTTTATGCCATTTTCACATGTGGATGAACCTGGACATATTTGAAAAGTTATTGCACGAAATCAATTGACATAAACCAGCATAAAACTTTCCCAAAATGGATTCACATCAAAATTTACATTATTTCTATTATTTATTTATTTAATTCTGAATTTTAATGAATAAAATATCAAAATAAATAACATAAATAGTATAAAAATGTATGGGTGGGCTTAGAGGTCGTGGACCATGTTAGGAATGAGTTTCAAACTTGAAAAGATAAGCCCATTTGGAAAAAATCCAAGTTTGGTCAATATTTGCTTCATGCATTTTTTCAAAAATTGTCCAACTTTGACAATGCATATCTCTCTCAATTTTAACCTTATGAGGGTGTTCTTGGACTTTTTAGAAAGCTTAGGACGTCCCCTAAGAAACCTATTTGCTTTCATCTCAATTGGATCTTCCATGTTCATGTAAGAAGCTTTGACCCAAAAGGTGTTTTTGTTGACTTTTCGAAATGACCTATAATGTCCAAATTCATAACTTTTTGTGAGTGCATATTTTGAACTTGGGAGCTAAAGATGGATTATAGGGAATTGCATCCTCTTCAAAATGAGATTTGGATGGTTCATTTCTCATAAAGTATGAGAAAGTTATGCTTGGTCAAATTTGAGTTGACTTTTCCTACAAAACCCTAATTTAGCAACTTTTGAGTCTTGATGAATTATGAGCAATTCTTGATGAATCATGATCAACCCTTGATAAAATGATGAAATATACTTCAAAATGAGTATGTTGACCAAAAATCTTGAATTTTGACTGTATGTGGGCCATAGTTGACTTTTGCCCTAGCACAGTCGATTTTCAGGCCTTTGAGCAATTTACTGAGCAAACTTCCTCTGCAAGGCTTGAAACTTGACATGGATGATCTTGAGAACATATTAGGACAATTTTGAACATTTGGGGTCCCTTGGACTCAAGTATCTTGATGCAACATGAAACCCTAATTTGAGATAGACTGCCTTATGAGAGAGCTTGTATGGCCAACCCTTGGACTACCTTGAGTAACTTGGGGATCTTTCTTGAAATGTTTTGAGAAATATGAGAGGGAAAATTTTGGGGTACAACACCAAGATACTTCACATGCGTACCATGGCCATTTTTGTTTTAGGCAACCAAGTGGGGAAACCCTAAGGGTGCTTGTGTGCGAGTGTATCATTTTCATGCTTTGATTTTGTCTTGTATTTAGGGTTTTCTATTTTTCTTTGTTTTGTTCTTGTCATACAAACCCTAATTACTAATCATGGTATATAAAGCGATAAATTGCGTAATGTAAATATTTCTAAGCTATTACAACAATTTATGGGAGGGGGGAATACAAATTTGAATGGGGATTTGCAAAAATATAAACCTAAATAAATTATTACAACCAAATCGAATTTGTACGAATTAGAATAAATACAATACAATATTTAAAATACAATGCAATATACATGTAAAAAAGGATTTTTTGTGTCTTGTTTTTATGTAAAAGAAAATCTAAATCTAAACCTAACAATATAAGGTAAAGAAAATAATTTTTTAAAAGGGGTTTAACACTAATTATTATTTAAGAGAAAATAAAGTTTTTATAGGTATTATTTTGTGTATTTTCTTGTATAAAAATAATAAATAACATTGTATATAAATATAAAATTTTGTATGTGCAAAAATAAGTATTTATAAATATGAAATGAAAAATAAATTGAGCTAAATATGTTTAATTATATTTACAAATTTATTAAGAAAATAAATGATATCCTAGTAAAATAAAATGTATTTTTATGTGAAATAAAAAAATAAAATAAAAGTGCAATATTATTAATTTATATTTTTTGGGATTTTTGTATATTAAAGAAAATATTTAAAATATTAAATATGAAAATAAAATAAATAAAAATATAAATATAAACGTTGGCAAAGGGGGGGGGGGGGGGGGGAATGTAGCAGATTAGTAGTAACATGTTAGCAAAAAGATTCCAAGCCCAAAGACTCAGTCCAACCTGCAAAAATATAGAAATGGAAAAGAAAAAGAGTAAAAAATACAAAAGTAGCGCGCCCAGGTTCGAACCCAGGACATGGGTCTCACCAGCGCGCTACTTTGCCACTGGGGTGGCTATACTTCCATTATCTTAAGTGAAACAAAAATAACATATTCTGAACCAAGTCCTTGCCCTGTTTCATCTTCTTCCTCAAACTTTGGCCAGATATCCTGTAACTCTCTCATACTTCCATAAAAATGAAAATTCATAACATGAAAGTTGTAGTACTTGAGCACATGATTCCAACCATATAAGTTATGTGAACTATTAATGAAAGAACAAAGAGAATTTTAACAGCCCTAAATCTTGACCTAATATTTCCAAAAATTTCAAGTTCCAAATTCTCTCAGCACAAGTAAAATCAATGCAAGATAATGGTATGTACAACTTCGTTATGATGAGGACTACATTTTTTATTCACAAATTGTGGCCTAAGGTTGCCTGTACAAGGAGATAGAGTTTTCAATTTTATCTCCTTCAGTTGGAATCGTGAATGGAACTGGGGTGAGTTTGATGGAGGCCTGATGCTTGCTTGAGCTTCCTTGAACTTCCCTGGATGTATCCCAACCCTTGCCTTGCTCTGAAAGTAGCTGAAACTCCTTAGCCAAGTCAAACTGCAAGCTCTGAAGTCAACAATGGAAGATGGTGGAGGAGTGATTACAGAACAGGGATGAAGGCCTGGATTGACTAGGTATCAAGTATGTAATATGTTTGAATGATCCAAACTCAAAACGCACGAGCCAAATGGAAGATGGATGTGCTTATGAAAAATCTGCAGTTTTGGACAGATTTTTGGTGTTTTGCTGGTTAGGAGTGTTTTAGGTCTTTTCCAAAACGTGTATTGTATTGTATATTGTTTGTATATTAGTATGGAAATGGTTTGATGTCAACCCTCTAGCTGCTGTGCCTTCCCTAGCCTTTTTGCCACTTTTCTTGTATTTGAAGTAAAGTGATAAGACAAAACCTTTCATGCTTGTACTGGCTTGCTTAGGGTTGGTATTTCTTCCCTACAAGTTCTCTTTTGTCTATGGTACTTGTATGTGCCAAGGGGACATGTCCAATGCTCAAGATTGTAAAGTTTGCAAAAGTTGATCTTTTTCAAAATGGCAATGGTGACTTTTTGCCATAAATAGAATTGCAAGTTGGATAATGGTTCTAAGGCATGGATAGAAGCTTTTTTAACTGAGTAAGCATTTAATTAAGGAGTGTGGAACAAGCTTGGGACTGTAAAGCATGGATTAGCCAGCATAGGTGCTGATTGCAACTTTGTTCTTCATGAAATGGCTTGGACAAAAAGTGAGAAATAGACAACTTCATCTCTTCGATTATCCCTACTCAAAAATGATCTTGAGGAGTTCTTGGACATTTTGGAAAGCTTGCAATGTGCTCTATAATTCACCTTTTAAATGAATTTTGAGATACCTCTTGGAACTAGGTGAAAATTTTCCATGAAGTTGGGTCCAAAACCTGCCTAAATTAGGGCAAAATTTCACTAAGTTATTTAGTTCATGACCATGTATTCACAAATTTATATCTTGAGATCCAAGCATCTTTGTGGAAAAGTGTGTGAAGAAAAATTGTAGATTTCATGGAGGTCTACAACTTTCATGTTGGGAAATTTCCTTGAATCATTATGCATCATGGTGAAAAAGTGGCCTAAAGTTGAGAAAAAATAAGAAAATTTTCTATACTTAGAAAATTTCTAAGTTAGGAAAATTTTCAAATTCAAACCCTAATTTTCAAATTTGGTTTTATTGGTGAACAAGTTTCACATTTTGACATGCTTTGATGAATTATGACCCTTGGTACTTGATTTTGACCAAAAAGTCAAAGTTTGACTTTTCAGTGTAAAATTGACTTTTGATCAGTTGACTGCAAACTTCATCTGTCAAGCCAATGAATTTAAAATATTTTGAGCCATGTAATTAAGTCAAGATGATGTAGTTGAATCCCTGAAATCATTCCTTAACTCAATTGGTCATTTTCTAGGTTAAAAATCAGAAATTGCCCTTCCTCAGTCAAAACCCTAATTTTGACCATTTTGCCCTTTTGGTGATTTGATCAAATTTCTTGAGGAATTGTGATCCAAACTTGAACAAATGAAACATATAAGTTTAAAATGTTGATTTGGATAAAAAATTATGAAGTTTGACTGTAAATTGGCCATGGTTGACTTTTTCCCCAATATAGCTGATTTTTAGGTCAACTGTCCAATTGACTGATCAAAAATATGGTTCAAGGCTTGAAACTTGTCATGAGTGATCTTAGGGGTCCATAATGATGTTTTAAAGTCATATGAAGCATTGATAGTCCAAAAATATTTGTGCAATCTCAAACCCTAAGTTTGGGTTATCAGTGCATGATGAGATGTCTTGAGCTGACCAAACCCTAATCCAGTCTTGAGTCAAAGAAATCTTGTGAGAAAAATCTTGATAAATGAGAGGGAAAATTTTGGGGTATAACACCAATCATCTTCCACCTTCAAGTCACGAATGGCGGATCCACCAATCTAACTCTTCAGGTTTAAGAAGATTGAACATGGGCAGCTGTTGTACCCCAAAATCAGAGTGGGTGAGGGACATCATCCTTTGAGACCATGTCAATATTTGCTCGTTCTTCAATGTTGATCGAGGTAAGTGTTGAGTGAACCACTTGGCGAGTAGGGGAATACAACACAAGAGAGTACCTCTTTTCTTCATGGTGCGGGTATGGAAACAATGTAAGATGTCTCCCAGCAAGGTAGGTATAAGATAATGAGAGAGAAAGACTTTGATGGCATTAACATCTATGAATTGGTCAGAATTGGGGAATAGAACCAAACCATAAATGAGAAGAGCTAGAACGTCTTCAAAAGCTTGAAAATCCATATATTCCCAGAATGAACGAGCCTTCTCCAATAGAAACTTAGCTAGGAACCCTTTGACCCCGCTTCTTGTCTCCTAATTTTCTATGATGTCAGCTCTCTTCAGATGCAAAGCTTCGGCGATGACCTTAGGTTTCAGAATCCCTTCTAGACCGATGAATGTTATCTGATCAAGCACGGGAACCCCTAATAATAGAGAGAACTCTTCAAGTGTAGGTACCAACTGATAGTCAAGAAAGGTGAAGCAATAATGTATGGGATCAAAGAATCGGAAGAGCACACACATCATCTCCTCTTGGAAATTAGAGGTAGACAAACTGAGGAGTCGACCATATTTCTTGGTAAAAGGAGACTCCCCGGGCACCCTTGATGCTAACTCTTGGAACTGAGGGTGTGCTTTCAGAAAGCTGATTCGGATGGTGTTTCTTCAGACAGAGTTCATGGCCTACAAAACAAAACAAAGATAAATTCCTAAAATCCTTGAAATGGTTAGTGAGAATGCATATGATGTTATGATGTTTATGATGTTATGTACAAGTAAACACATAAGACAAAAAAAGTCCTTAGGTTTAGGCTTGCATGGAGTCTTATAGGTAAGTACCCTCTTGAAGTTTTAGTTGGATCAAACCCATCCTAGTGATAGTAACCGGGTTCTAAGGGATCTCAATATCACTGAACTTTCTTTTAGGAATTGTCTCAGCTTAATCAATCTTTTCTTGCAGCCGAGATATCCCAAAAATCTAGTCTCAATGAGTGTAGTATCGAGTACTAACCAATTTTCAGCTTTCCACCGAAACCGGTTATCTCACTACGTCCTACTTGGCCAAGTTTGTTCAATTAAGGTTATAAGGTCAATTAGTGCTTTATGACACCACTCGGCGTCCCTGTATTCTCCTCGATTCAACACAAGGGATACCGGTACCCACAAATACGTCACACTAACGTAGCCATTGTTTCAACCATATCGGTCTACGTCGTATAATTTCCACAATCTATCGCTACTTACCTAAAAAGGTGTCCCAGATCCGGGTAGAGGATCAAAGCAAGCCCAAACAAGGAACCATAATGTAAAGCATGCAAGTCAAACAAGGAAATCAAGTAAATATGATCTAGCCATAAGGTAACCCCACTTTTAAGTACATCCCCAGCAGAGCCGACAGTTCTGTAACACGGTGGGAGAACTGACTTGGTTGATTTGAGCTTGATCACAATTGTGCGATTAGCAAGAGTCGCCACCGACTTTTCTTTTATCCAAAAGGAAAGGCTGAAAAGAACAGGAAAGACCTTTATAGATGTTTTCTTGAGTTCGGGGGTTAGATTATGAAAAGGGAAGGTATTAGCACCCTTTTCATCCGTAGTTATCTACGGGATCTTAGTTGCTTGCTAGATCACTTGCTTTTGTTTGAATTTGCTTGTGGTGTGGGTTTTGAAAGTATTTTGAAAATGTATTTGTAATGCTTCTCGTTTCTATAAGAACGCGTACAAAGTGTTGTTTCAAAAATAGTTCAAAGAGTGTGTTTGTGGAATGTGTTTTTGAAAGTCATTTTGAAAATGTGTTTTTATAATGGCTCTCATTTCTATAAGAACGCGTACAAAGGGTTGTCTTTTGAAAATGTTTCAAAATGAGAGTGTTGGTGTATAAAATGTTTTTGTTGTGAGCAAGCGAGCAACTAGGAGCATATCTACCTACTCAAAAAGGTCTTAGATGTTCTTTTCCTCCTCCTTTAGATGTTGCTATCTTACGATTGTTTTGGTAAGAAGCCACATCGTTGGATGTGAAGGGACGAGCGTGGGATGTTTGTATAGTCATAAAAGGCAACCTATGGGACGTTTTGGCAATGTCGTTTAGGGACGAGATCGTTTACCGAAGGAAATATTGAAGGTCATCGAGGGACTACAATATTTTATCGAGGGTCTTTCCTAAAACGCCCATATTCGAAGGACATGACTATTTTCTGATAGGCAACAAAATGGGATTACCCTAAGAGTGCATGTGTGAATGGTGTGTTTGATTTACATGCATTTAGTCTTGATTAGGGTTATCTATTTGTTGATTTTATGTTGTTGTACCCCAAAATTTTACCTGTCATTTCACTCAAGACATGCCTCTAGAGGTCCTCAATTGCTCAAGGATGACTAAGTATTGACCAGAAAAATCCTCCTCCTAAGACAACAGGCCTCAAAGTAGGTGTGATGCGGTGGGAAGAACTGACTGTTTTTGGAATGTTGGTTTGCGTTTTGCGTTTGTTTTCGCAAAATGTCGCGATAAGTAAGAGTCTCCACCGAATTTTATTTTATCCAACAAGGAAAGGAAAAAAGCACAGAAAAATTCCTTTTTCGAGATGTTTCTCAGGTTCGGGGGGTAGATTATAGAAAGGGAAGGTATTAGCACCCTTTCTATCCGTAGTTATCTACAGGCTCTTAGGTACTTGCTCAATTGTTT
This sequence comes from Vicia faba, assembly GCA_948472305.1. Lineage (NCBI taxonomy): Eukaryota > Viridiplantae > Streptophyta > Magnoliopsida > Fabales > Fabaceae > Vicia > Vicia faba. The sequence goes on along the minus strand of OX451739.1, from coordinate 507,453,957 downwards.
TCAAAATTGTTTTCTTTGTGCTTGTGGGTTTTAAAAAGTTTTTTTTGTTTGAAACTTTGATTTAACTCTTGCTTCTGTCCTCAATAGTGTAATGAAGTGTTTTTGAAAACTTTGTTTGAAAAGAAGTGTAAGTGTGAAAAAGTTTTGTTTTGGATGAGCAAGTATCTAAGAACTATCTACCTACTCGAAAAAGGAATCTTTCTATGCTAATTTCCTTTAGACAATGCTATCCAACTATTAGTTAGTAGGTAGCACCGTCGTTGGAGTTTGAGGGTAAATTCGAATGAGGGACTTACGGTTACCAAAGCAATGTTAGGATGCCTTAGCGGTAACCCTAAAGTCTTAGATCATTTGTTTGAGGCAACAATATCCGAGGCAACCGTTTCGAGGCGACTATGATCTTTTAGACAAGAGGGCGACCTCTAAAATGACCTATACTCAATGACCGTGTACAAAGGCAACCAAGTGGGGTGTACCCTAAGAGTGCGCATGTGCGGGTGTGTCGTTTTTAGTTATTTTTATCTTTGCACATGTTAAGGGTGATCTAATTTGATTTTAAGATTAAGCATTCAGCCTTGTCATGCATACCCTATTAACAAACATCTAGCAGTTATAATTGACGAAATTTAAAGTGCGGAAAATAAATTACAAGGCGTCGGGTATTTACATCGTCAAAAGCAACCCTTTGAAAATAAAATAAAATAAAGCGGTAAAATAATTAAATGTCCTAATTATCTATTACATACCGGAAGCAGATACATCAATATGGATAAAAATAAAGCGCGACGCGAAGTTAAATCGAACGCGAATTAGTGTTTTGACCCTTTTGAAAGAAAATGCCATCCTTTTGTTGTTTTTATTTTAAGAAAAGAAATTAAATCCTAAATTAAATACTAAATTAATTAATTAAATAAATTAAATGGAAAACATAATTAATGACATATTTTTGGGTTTTGTTATTTTAAGAAAGAAAATAAAATAATTAAATTAGTAGTTAAAACCTAATTAAGTCTGTGATCGGTGGATCTGGAACTGACTGTTTAATGCTGGTTCGCGAAATGTCGCGGTAAGCAAGAGTCGCCACCGTCTTTTATTTTCTCCAACATGGACAGGACAAAAGCACATCAAAATTCCTTATGAGATAGTTTCTCGGTTCGGGAGGTAGATTTATAGAAAGGGAAGGTGTTAGCACCCTTTCTATCCATGGTTATCCATGGGCTCTTAGATACTTGCTCATTGTGTTTTCAAAAGATGTTTGCTTTTCAAAGTGTGAGTGGGTTTGAAAAAGTTTCGTTTAAAGATTTCAGATCGACTCTTGTATCAGTCCTCAAGAGTGTTTGAAAAATTGTTTTGAAAGCTTTTTGAAAGTGTCGGTGTGAAAAGAGTTTGATTTGTTTTTGAATAGAGCAAGTATCTACGAGTCATCCACCTACCCTAAGGAATTAGGCTGTGTAAATGTCCTTAAGGTAGTGCCATCCCACCATTGAGAGGTAGGTAGCACCACCGTTGGAGGTGTTCGGGTCAATTCGTTTGTTAGGGACAGTGTGGTCACCAGAGCAACAGTAGGACACCTTAGAAGCTACCCTTATGCCATTGATCCTTTTTAATTCCGAGGCAACCGTTCTGAGGCAACTGGATCATGTCATGGACATAAGGACTTACTAAAACGTCCTATACTCGACGACCACGTTTCGAGGGTAAGACAACAGTGAGGCGTACCCTAAGAGTGGTGTGTGAATTTGTGTATTATTTTCAGTTATATTTTATCTTGCACATGCATCATGGTGATCTACGCTTGTTTTTATTTTAGGCCATTCATTCTTTCATGTAAAGTTTAGCAGTTTTAAGAGTGCGGAAATTTAAATGCGGAAAGTAAAATCCTACGCTATTACAAGGCGCGGGTCTATACATCGCCAAATTAACAAAGACTCGTTTTTAATAAAAATGCGGAAAGTAAAATAAATTCCTAATTACTATTACAAGGCTTGAGCAATTACATAATATTCACAATAAAATAAAATAAATGCGCGAAAGAATAGAACGTTCGAGGGCATTGGACCCTTTTGAGAAATTAAATGAAATTAAAAAGCTAATTAATTATTTAATTAAGAAAAGAAATGTTTTTATGTTTTTTTGTATTAAATGAAAATAATAAAAATTAAAATGAAAAGAAACCCTAATTCTAAGTTGTTTTAATTATTAAGAAAACATTAAAGTTTAACCTAATTTACTAATCAATTAATATACATGTTTATTTACAAAATATTTATTAATTAATAATAATAATGATGAGAAAAATTATTTAATAAAAAAGGATGAAAAAGTTAAAAACCCTAATTTCTACATATTTTATTTATTAAGAAAAATATTAAAGTTTTGAAACCTAAATTAATCTAATTAATTGTTTAAAGGTTATTTACAAAAGTAATAATAGTGAAATTAATATTAATAAAATAAACATTTTTTTTTATTTTTCTATATTTTTATATTTATTATGAAAATTATTTTATGGAATTAAAAGAAAACAATTAAAAACAAATAAAAGAATAAAAAGGAAAAATAAATAAAAATTAAAAATTGAGCAAACCATGGGGGGTATCAGGCCCAAGGGGAGGTTTTTTTGAAGTATTCTGGCCCATTAGACAAAAAGCCTTGTTTGACTTTCTGGCATCACGTGCGTGTTCATTGACTCCTGAGTACCGTGGTCTGCATTCTTTGGCCATTGGATTGAGTTTCATGACCATTTGTGTTCTGGTTGTTGGCCATTTGTGTTCTGGCCTCAACGTTCTTTAATCTTCTCAGGATGTCTGTCTCGCCATGTATTGGTGTCATGCATAAGTTGTTCTTTTGGCTATTTGGCTTTTGGCCTCAACGTTCCTTAATGAACCTGCATGAGATCCTGTCTAAATCTGCAGTGTTGAATCTCATGAACACATTAAATAAAATCATAAAATGCAAATAAAGCCAATATATGAAGAAATTTAATGTTTAGGCACAATATGGCATGTATGAATGATTATACCCTTTTGATCATGGAGATCAAATCAATCTTACCCTCACTGGAAAATTAGTGACATGAATGCTTTTATGCCTTTTGGATCATGGAGATCAAGCCAGCCTTACCCTTACTGAAGAAGTAGTGAGGTGTTGGTTTGTAACTGTGATGGCTTGTTTGTAGTGAGAGAGGGATTTGTAATAAGGATTTCAAGGTTTTAGGGTTCTTGAAAGAATTTGATATTCTGACAGTGTTGTGGCCAGGTTTTTTCTCTCTTTTTCTCCTCTCTGGTTTTTGTGAAAAGAAGGTGATTATATAATGAAAATTAGGGTAAAGAAAATGGGCTTTGAATGTGCAATTGGGCCTCCAATGTTCACTTGAGTTCGTCACTTTCCAGGCTAAATCGCAGGGACTTAAGTGCAATTTTTGAAGTTGAAATGTGAAAACAAAATGTAGCCGACATCAAGAACTAACTCCTGTTCGAAAATTGGCTCAATCGGATAAACGGTGAATTAGTTATGAATTTTTGAAGTTTCAGCTCAGACAAACTTATTTTGGGCTCCAGTGTCGACTCTGACACGTTCTTCAATAAAAAACTGGTATTGATCGGAGCATAATCCGGTCTCGACTTTTGAAGCAAAGTTGTAGATCTACGAGTCAGGGACCTTGTGTAAAAATATGAGCCCAGTCCGATAAAAATTGACCGAGTTATGAATTTTCGAAATTTCGGCTCAGATGAAATAATATTCAGCATTCAGGATTTTCAGCGTGTCACGCACTCTGAGCAAAGAACGAAGGTCTTTTGAATACCTTTTGAAGTCAATACCTTCTGTGAAAATGTAGTCAACTCAATTTGTGAAATTTTGGCGCCGGAACCAGCTCGATACAATGAAAATCGACCAAGTTATGATTTTCTGAACATGACGCAAATAAACTTCTGTCACAAATTTTCTGTACGAAAATACTTGATAAATCCACTTTTTTGAAGACCTTCTGATCGAAATTGGCTTCCAGCCGTGAGAGATGAAAACGTAGATAATGTCAAGACGGAATTTTGGCCACTGGAACGGGTTCAAAACGAGCCACGATCCTCAAGTTATGAATTTTTTAGCGCATAAAAACTGCACTTTCAGCACACTTTTTCACCATATTTCTTCGAGAAAACTCACACATTTGGATACCTTCTTTAAAGAATTGACTCTTGAGCTGAACCTGAATTTGAGAATATGTTATCAGAGATATCTTGGCGAAAGAATACCTGAATATGACGCGCCGGGTTGGACTTGTGAATTTTTCTTGAAATATTTTGAGAAATATGGGAGGGCAAAATTTGGGGTACAACAAAGTCTAATTAATTTTATTTACTTACAAAATAAATTAGAGTTTCCTAAAATTAACAACCTAACTAATTAATTAAAATTTATTAAAGAAAATAAAAGTTTTAAAATTTGATTGGATAAAAAAAGGTATTTTTGTGATTTTATTTGATAAAAAGGAATTTTGTTATTGCTTAGAAATAAATTAACAAAATTAAAGTAATAAAACAAAATATCAAGAAAACAGAGAATGGGCCTGGTTTTGGGGTGTAGGTAGCAATTTCTTGGCCCATTTGAAGCTGACCCATGTGGAATTTTGGGATCCTGTGTGCATGCATTGACCTGGCTTATGGTGGACTTCTAACATTGACCACCAGATCTGGCCCTTTGGCCATCTGGCGCTTGGATAGCGAGGGCGTATGGTGTGAATCTGGCTTGACCATGCATGTGATTATCTGCAAGGAATTAGAAAAATGCAAATTGCTGGAGGCAGGGATCGAACCCCTGACCTCCAGCCTTTGGATGCCTTAATGCCAACGTGGTGTCCCCTGGGCTGTGTTGCTTCATTTGTAATAATAATACAAATATAACATGATATATGAAAAACAAAATATATGGTCAGAAATAAAAAAAAGCGTGCAAAACGTTTGAATGGCCCAATGAACGGATGACACGAGTTCATCCCTCTCCTCCCAACTCTGTAACTTTATCTGCGGATTTTTATCCACAGCAAAGGACGCAACTTCCTTCCAAAATCTCCCTCAGCCCATATAAATACATTCCAAGAACATGGTTAAACTCGTCATGACCTCCTGATCACAACCATGTCCTTCATATGGACCAATTGTACCTGAAACAGAAAACCCCAAAAAAACTCCAAGAACCCTAACTATGGTGATTCTTGTTACAGATCCTATAAATGAAATTCGTTAATACCAAAAGCTTGCAAATGTTCTTGTGATCACAAATATGCAATTATTTTGTTCAATGGATGCCAGAATAATGTGAATCGAAATCAAGAATGTGGCTATGTTACGAAGGACTTACAGTGCACTAGGGGGGCTGGAAACACGTTGTCTGGATCGGGTTAGCTTGTGAGAATTGTCAGGAAGCGATTGGGATACGTCTCAGGCCTTGAAAATGCCTCCAACTTTGATTTCGATCTCAAGCTTTTTTGTGATTTTTTCAACTTCTCTTCTGCCTCTACCAGTGATTTCTAACTCTGATTTTTGTGCCTGTAGCTTGCTTATGTATTGTACATTATATTAGGGTAACATTTGTTGTTCAAATCTTCCCACATTGATGATTGCATATTTGATTTGATTCTTCCATAAAAGCTTTCCAAACTTGCTTGATTTCAATCTTTTTTGCACACAATTTATTTGATACGAATTTGATGATGGCCAGCTGCATAATGGAACCTGAAATCAACATAAAATCTTTGTTATCAATGCCTTTGGATTTTATTTGATTTATTTTGATTTAAATCAAATTAATTTAAATAAAATCAAAATAATTAATAAAAAAATGATATGGACACATGGCCAAGGCTGGAGCATGTGGGATACAATGCAAACTCAAAACAAGTGAAAAAGAATGGACCAATTTGGCAAAATTTGAAGTTTTGGGGATAGTTGACTTTTGGCAATTTTGCAAAAAAGTCCAACTTAAACAATGCATAACTTCTTAAATTTTGAACTTTTGGAGGGGTTCTTGGACTTTTTAGAAATCTTGAGATGTCCTCTAATCAACCCTTTTGGTCTCATCGAATTTTGATATTCCATTATCAAGTTATAAGCTTTGGCAAAAAAGGTATTTTTGTTGACTTTTCAAAATGACCTATAATGTCCAAATTCATAACTTCTTATGACTGCATTTTTTGAACTTGGGGGTATGAATATGGATTGTAGGGAATTGAATACTCTTCAAAATGAGCTTTGGATGGGTCATTTATCATAAAGTATGAGAAAGTTATGCTTGGTAAAAGTTGGGTTGACTTTTCCTACAAAACCCTAATTTAGCAACTTTTGAATCTTGATGAATTTTGAGCAATCCTTGATGAATCATGATCAACCCTTGATAAAATGATGAAATATATTTCAAAATGAGAATGTTGACAAAAAATCTTGAAGTTTGACTGTATGTAGGTCACAGTTGACTTTTGCCCTAGCATAGTCGACTTTTGGACCTTTGAGCAATTGACTGAGCAAACTTCCTCTGCAAGGCTTGAAATTTGACATGGATGATATTGGGAACATATTAGGACATTGGGGAGAACTTGAGGTCATTTGGACTCAAGGATATTGATGCAACTCAAAACCCTAATTTGGGTAGACTGCTTTAGGAGAGAGCTTGTCTGGCCAACTCTTGAGCAACCTTGAGCAACTTAGGGATGTTTCTTTCAATGTTTTGAGAAATATGGGAGGGAAAATTTTAGGGTACAACAGCTGCCCCTGTTAAATCTTCTTAAACCTGAGGATGTAGATTGGCTTTTATGGATTTCGTGATCCGAAGGTGGAAGATGATTGAACACTAGAGTGCCCAGATATTTGCACTCGCATGAAGTGGTATCAGCCTTGCGATGTCGGGAATGGGATTACAGATGCCATTTGGAGATTGCTGACGGGAGGATGGGCTTAAAGATGCCATCTGAAGGAGTGTCGATCGCATAAGGGATTCTTTAGCGAGAGCTTGTATACTTGTTGTTGAGGAAGATTCCGCTGGGGGAGTCTGATCTTTGTCGAGATTTAGGACTTGTCTGTACTTCAACTGAGAAAACATCTCTACTGAGTTTTAAGAACTAGTCAGTAATTCGAATTGGGGAAACATCTTCATCGAGATTTAATAACTTGCCCGTAATTCAACTGAGAAAACTTCTCTGCTGAGATTTAGGAACCTGCTTGTACTTCAACAGAGGAACTTTGTCGAGATTTAGGACTTATCTGTACTTCAACTGAGAAAACATCTCTACTGAGTTTTAAGAACTAGTCAGTAATTCGACTGAGGGAAACATCTTCATCTAGATTTAAGAACTCACTTGTAATTCAACTGAGAAAACATCTCTGCTGAGATTTAGGAACCTGCCCGTACTTCAACGGAGGAACTTTGTCGAGATTTAGGACTTGTCTGTACTTCAACTGAGAAAACATCTCTGCCGAGTTTTAAGAACTAGTCAGTAATTCAACTTAGGGAAACATCTTCATCGAGATTTAAGAACTCGCCCGTAATTCAACTGAGAAAACAATCTCTGCTGAGATTTAGGAACCTGCCCGTACTTTAATGGAGGAAAATTGTCGAGATTTAGGACCTTGTCTGTAATTCAACTGAGAAAAACTCTGTTGAGATTTAAGAACTTGTCAGTAATTCGACTGGAGTAAAAGCTTCAAAACTTTGAATTTTATGAGAATTTAACCGCATCCTTCCTGAAAGGTAAAGGTTAGCTGTATGTAATGCATGATATGTATCAGGCAATGATGTACTCAAAATAAATGAGATTGTGTTGTATAATGCGTATATGCATGTGTCATGATGCATGGAGATGTAATGTTTTTAGCTGGGGAAAATAAATCCCAGGTAGCTGCTGGAGAAAAGAGCTGAATTCTTCTTTTCCGTTGGAGATAGTGAATGAAGATATTGTGAGAATAAACCTACATGAGAGGATAACTCCGTTAGGGAATAAAATGATGAGGAGATCACTCTGTGAGGGAAGAGATGCTCTGTGGAGGATTCCACTGATAAATTCCGTTGGGGATGAATTACCGTTTCTGGTGATACTGAATCCTGTTGGGGATTGAATTCCTGTTTGTGAAAGGCATGAACTCCGCTGGGGATGATCTTCAGTTGCGACTTCACTGGGGATAACCTTTTAGGCTCTACTGGGGATGATTCTCCACACTCCACTGGGGAAGTTTATTTCAGACTGCGCTGGGGAGAATTTTCAAACTCCACTGGGGATATTTCATACTCCGTCGGGGATAATAAGACTTTTCAGTGCTGATGGTAGATAAACTCTGCTTGGGGAGAATATTACCGATTCATTCACGATTGTGAGCCTCAATTGAGGAGAGTTAACAGTACTGTCCTTTTTCTTACTCTACAGGGAGTGAATGCACCTTAGTCATATTCTTCAGCTAAATTTACCTTGTACCTGGTGGACAAAGCAATTGTACAGTTTGGACTATTCTTATTGCCCCTGTTTCTGGTATTACGAGTAAGCGTCTTTTGTTTCGCATGTAGATATTTATGAGCAGTAATTAATGTCAAATGCATATATCAAAAATGAACATTGGATGTTCTTTGCAAAACAAAACAGATAAAGGAAAAACAGTTTGAAATTTCTCTGAAAATGAATTGTATTGATTTTGAAGTTTGACCTGTAAATAGGCATTTTTGTACAAGAGGCTGACGTCCTAGTAAGAGAACACCGCCGAATAATAGAATTTACATAATTTTTGAAAAACTAAACAAAACAGCTATGTGAATAATCCCACTGGGTTCCAACTCTGCTATTGCCTTTATGTCCTCGAGCATCTCATCACTTTGCTACTTGGTTGAAGGTAGACCAGATTGATTAGTGTCGTCCGAGCTTGATAGAGATACCAAAGTCTGGTTGCAAGGTGATCCAATGAAACATAATGTTACGCTTTGATCCCTAATTTTTTCCTGGACCTCCCTTTCGGGCTTTCAGTCCATCGGGATACCCTTTTTTGCCCAAGCCACCTTTTCAGGTTTTCGACTTGCCGGGTGTACAGATTTTTTTCATTTTCATCCCTTATTTTTGCCCGAACCCTTTTGGTTCCCCAGGAAGCCCTTATTTTTGCCTAGGCCAGTCAACCTAGCGGGTCTTTGTTCATGCATAGTATCTTTTCACTATGTCTGCATTGACGGGGTGAGGAAGGTCGTCACCATCCATGGTGGTTAGAATCATAGCTCCTCCTGAGAAAATGTTCTTAACCACAAATGGCCCTTCATAAGTAGGGGTCCATTTGCCCCTGGGATCACCTTGAGGTAGGATAATGTGCTTGATAACCAGGTCCCCAACTTGATACTCTTGTCGTCTAACTTTCTTGTTAAATGCCTTGATCATTCGCTTTTGATACGTTTGACCATGACAAATAGCAGTAAGTCTTTTTTCGTCTATTAAATTCAACTGATCAAGTCGGGTCTGAATCCAGTCATCTTCGCTCAAACCTGCATCTTTCATAATCCGAAGAGAGGGTATCTGAACTTCAATGGGCAAGACAACCTCCATGCCATAAACCAAGGAATAAGGTGTTGCCCTTGTTGACATCCGCACTAAGGTACGGTACCCATGAAGAGCAAAAGGTAACATCTCGTGCCAATCTTTATATGTCATTGTCATCTTCTGCACAATCTTCTTGATGTTTTTATTAGCCACTTCAACAGCCCCAGTCATCTTCGGCCGGTAGGGAGAAGAGTTATGATGCTGTATCTTGAACTGCTTGTAGAGCTCGGTGATCATCTTATTATTGAGATTTGTACCATTGTCCGTAATGATCCTCTCTAGTACACCATATCGACAAATCATATTATGCCGAATAAACCGTGCTACGACGTTCTTGGTTACAGTAGCAAAGGAAGCTGCTTCAACCCACTTCGTAAAGTAATCAATAGCTACCAGGATGAAACGATGCCCGTTGGACGTAGTATGTCTGATCTCGCTGATCATATCAATGCCCCACATTGCGAAAGGCCAAGGAGCTGTCAAGACGTTCAGAGGAACTGGAGGTATGTGCACCTTATCAGCATAGACTTGGCACTTGTGACAGGCCCGAGAATGCTGATAACAGTCAGCTTCCATTGTGGACCAAAAATATCCTGCCCGAAGGATTTTCTTTGCCATGGTATGTCCACTGGAATGAGTTCCGAAAGTACCTTCATGTAACTCTACCATAATCCTTTCTGCTTCATTCTTATCCACACAACGCAGTAAGGTCGAATCATGGTTACACTTGTAAAGAATACCATTGCTGATGAAGAATTTCGCTGCGAACCTCCTCAGAAACTTCTTATCATTAACAGATGCACCCTCAGGGTATTCTTGAGCCTCAAGATACCTTTTCACCTCATGAAACCAGGGTTTATCTACTACCTCTTTAGTCTCAATGTCGCAACAATGTGCAGGTTCGTCCAACTTTTCAATGGTAATCCGGGGAGCTTCGTTGTCCCAATTGACTTTGAACATAGAAGACATCGTAGCTAGCGCGTCTGCCAACTGATTCTCCTCTCTAGGGAAGTGATCAAAGGTTATCTCCTCGAAGTGGGGAAGCAACGTCAACACATAATCCTTGTAAAGAATAAGATTTGGATGTTTCATATCCCACTCGCCTTTGATATGACTGATCACGAGAGAGGAATCTCCGAATACACTTAAGAACTTAATCCTTAGGTCAATAGTTGCTCAAAGACCCATGATGCACGCTTCATACTCCGCCATATTGTTGGTGCAGTTGAAACATAGTCGGGCGGTAAATGGAGTATGAGAGCCTTTAGGAGATATGATCATGGCGCCAATGCCATTACCCAAAGTGTTCGAAGCTCCATCAAAGTACATAGACCATCGGGATCCTTCCTCAGGTCCTTCATCCGGTCCAGGTGTCTCACAGTCAGTCACTATCATGATACTCTCATCCGGGAATTCAAAATTCATAGACTGGTAATCATCCACTGCCTGATGTGCCAAATGATCTGCCAACACACTTCCCTTGATTGCCTTTTGGGTTGTATATTGGATGTCATACTCAGTCAAGATTGCCATCTTGCTATTCTTCCGGATAAGGCAAGCTTCTCGAAGATATACTTGATTGGATCCATCTTTGATATCAATAGAGTAGTGTGAGTCAGCATATACTGTCTCAGCCGGCAAGCAGCCCATGCCAAAGCGCAGCAAGTTTTCTCAAGAAACGAGTATCGGGTCTCGCATTCGGTAAACTTTTTGATAAGGTAATAAATAGCATGCTCTTTTAGGCCAGACTCGTCATGCTTCCCCAGCACATACCCCATTGAATTATCGAGTACTGTCAAGTATAAGATCAAAGGTCTCTCTTCAATTGGAGGCATCAGAATGGGTGGCTCTTGGAGATACTCTTTGATCCTTTCGAAAGCGGCCTGACATTCATCATTCCATCTTACCACTTGATCTTTCTTCAGTAGCTTGAAGATTGGCTCACAAGTAGCAGTTAGATGTGAGATGAATCGGGCAATATAATTCAGACGTCCCAGAAAGCCTCTGACTTCTTTTTCTGTTCGGGGTGCTGGAATTTCCTGTATAGCCTTCACCTTTGCAGGGTCCACCTGAATACCTTTATTACTTACAACGAAACCCAACAGCTTACGAGATCTCACCCCGAAGGTGCACTTGTTCGGGTTTAACCTCAGCTTGTACAATTTCAACCTATCAAATAGCTTCTGAAGATGGTCCAGATGTTCTTCCTCAGTCTGGGATCTTGCAATCATGTCATCGACGTATACCTCAATCTCATGATGGATCATGTCATGGAACAAAGCGACCATGGCGCGCTGATACGCTGCCCCATCGTTCTTCAATCCGAAAGGCATGACTTTGTAGCAAAAGGTACCCCACTGTGTGACAAACGTTGTCTTCTCCATGTCCTCGGGGGCCATTTTAATCTGATTATAATCGGAGAAACCATCCATAAAAGAGAATACCTTATGTTGTGCGGTGTTGTCAACCAGAACGTCAATATGAGGTAAAGGGAAATCATCCTTGGGGCTCGCCCTGTTCAGATCCCTATAGTCAACATACATTCGAACTTTACCATCCTTCTTCGGCACAGGAACCACATTGGCCACCCACTGTGGGTAAGAAGTAACTGCTAGAAAACCGGCATCAAACTGTTTCATAACTTCAGCCTTGATTTTCTTAGACATCTCCGGGCGCATTCGGCGGACTTTCTGTTTTATTGGAGGACAGTCTTCCTTGGTAGGAAATCGGTGAACCACAATGTCGGTATCCAATCCAGGCATATCTTCATAAGACCAGGCAAAGATCTCAACATAGTCTCGCAGCATCTGAATCAGCCGTTGCTTAACACTAGCTTCCGGATTTTCACTGATCTTGATCTCTTTCTTATCTACCTCTGTACCCAGATTCACTGTTTCCACTGGCTCTTCATGCGACTGAATAACCCTCTCTTCCTAAAGTAACAGTCTAGCAAGTTCACCAGACACTTCGCAATCATCTTCACCTTCGTCTTTGGCTTGGTTGATCGGACTTTCGAAGTCATAACTGGCAGTAGCAGAGTCGTTATCAGTGGGATCCAGAGTGGATGTATACCTGTATATGTGAGTGTGTGTAAAATAGTTGTTTTGCAATATATAATAAAAGAAAAACAAGGAGCGCAAAATTTGAAATGCAAGAAACGTCCAATGCCTTTATTAATGATATATGAAAATGACACACATAAAGCCCTCACAATCAAAACCACGGTGCCTCGGGTAAGACACTGAGCCGTAAAGTTTAAAAATTGTCTGTTACAAATTCAAAACAAAAGCCTCATTACTGGGTAATAAAAGAAACTGGCACGAAGTCCTTTGCCGTCCAATTGCTTAGTCCTTCATCAGCAGTCCGGTAGATCCAACTGTCGAACTCAGATTCTTCAACATCGTCTTCAATGACATTCACTCCTGAATTGCTGATAAACAGGGGAGGTCCTCCGATCTGTGCGCGCCGAACAACCCTTTGAGCTTCTGCAGTGAAACCCAAACCAAACTTGTCAGTCTTATGTGCAAAGTCAGGGAGTTAGACCCAATTCGTACACCCACCTTTCTCAACAACAGCCCGGGCATCCTTTAGAGAAGCCATCTTCATTGGAGGATCTTCAGTAACAGTTTCAGCTGATGCCAGCGTCTGGGGAACCTCTTTAAAATGTTGAAACGGGGTCTCAATGAACTCCCCATCCATCTCTACATATCGGAAAGAGTTGAGGTGGCTCACCATGTACTCCTCTTCTCCTTGTACCGTAACAATTTTCCCCTTCATTGGGTATTTCAGCATCTGGTGGAGCGTAGAAGTTACTGCCCCAGCTTTGTGGATCCATGGGCGACCCAACAAACAAGAATAAGATGTCCGAATGTCTATCACATAGAATGTAGACACGAAAATCTGAGAACCAACCTTAACTGGAATATCCACTTCTCCATGTACCATCCTCTTAGACCCATTAAAGGCCCTAACCACAATGTTGCTTGGTTTCAGCTCCAACCCTTCACAGTCTAACCAATCTAAGGCCTTTTTGGGTAAAACATTCAACGAGGATCCAGTATCCACCAATACATGAGCTAGAGTAGTGCCCCTGTATTCGATGGAGACATGCAGGGCGTCATTGTGATTCTTCCCCTTAGCAGTCAAGTCGGCGTCGGAGAAACCCAACCCATTATCTGCTGTCAAACTAGCCACACAATCTTTAAACAGATCAGCTGATGTATCTTACGGCACATGCGCAGTCTTCAGGAAAGCAATCAGAGCCTTGACATGGGCCTCTGAACACAACAATAAGGACAACATAGAGATCTTCGATGCGGTTTTCCCCAGCTGTTCAACTACATTGTAGTCGCTTTTCTTGATGATCTTTAAGATTTCCTCTATCTCCTGTCTAGAGGCTTCAACAGTAATCTTCCTCGGCGCCTCCGTCTGGGCATGCTCACCGGTGATCCCTTTGCCCCGAGTATCAGATGACTCGGCAACATGTGTAAGGATTGGAACTTGAGCAGGGACAGTAACAAGTGTACTGGTAGGTATAACAACAACAGGCTTCCGAATAGTTGGTGGAGAGATATCAGAGGAGAAAAGTCTTCCACTGCGGGTGACTTTGGCAGGTCCGGCAATATTGTTGACATCAGTATCAACCTCTTCAGTACTCAAGTCTTGTTTAACCCCCGTGATAATACACGTCAGCCCCGTAGTGCCATGGGACAGCTTTATCTGATGTATAGGGGATAGGCCCAAGAACAGTAATGATCAAGGGAGCGATTCTCGGAATAGATGTAATTCTAACAGGCTTTCTCGAGGAAGCCTTGGAAGAATTGTCAAAAATGGTGATTATAGCAACTTCTTCAGCAGGAACCAAAGGAACAACAGTCTTCTCAAACAAAATTTCTTTATTATCCATCAGGCGTTGGACACCTGACTTCAAAAGATAGCAACCAGTAGATAGAACAAAACACAAACGACAACCTTCGCCACAACCCGGAAATAAACCGGCCAATAGAAGGTTCTTCTTCACAGTCATTAATGGAGTAGCAATGTCTTCCACATAAACCACAAACGAGTCTTCATCTACAGCATTCACCCCATGCTTGGGCATAAGAGCAGTCACAACATTAGGCTTTTCGGGCGCTTCGAACTCAATTTCCTTAGCATCAATTAAATCCCGTACCTTATTCTTCAGGACCCAACAATCATTCGTATCATGCCCCGGGCTATCAGAATGAAAAGCACAGCGGGCGTTCGGATTGTACAACGGCGATGTGGTGTTGGGATTCTTCGGGGCCTCCTTCGGAATCACCAGATTGGTTTTCAGCAACTGTGGCAGAATTTGAGATAACATCATGTTGAGTTGAGTAAATTGTCTTCGAGGCCTCTCGGCTCTTGGCTGATTGTCGTGTTGTGTGGCAACATTTGGTCTTGAAATAACAACCGCATTGACTGCTTGGCGGCGCTCAGGTCTATTATGGCCTTTTAAACTGTAAACAGCACTGGACTCCTTCTTAAAAGGCTTCTTTTCGGCACTAGATGGAGCACCCTTCTGTATCTTGCCGCTCTTGATACCAGATTCAACTCTTTCCCCGGTCATAATCAGCTCAGTAAACCTGGACGATGAACTTCCAATCAGATGGTTGAAATACGGACCATACAAGGTCCCCAGAAACATATCCACTAACTCCCTGTCAGCCAGCGGAGGTTGTACTCTTCCAGCAAGGTCCCTCCATTTTTGAGCATACTCTTTGAAACCTTCGCTCGCACCCATAGACATACCCTGGAGTTGGGTACGCATGGGAGCGAGGTCGACATTGTATTGGTACTACTTGTAAAAAGCAGCAGCAAGGTCTTCCCAATTACGGACACTAACCCCTTCTAGATGATAAAACCATTCAAGTTGAGTCCCTGAGAGACTATCTTGAAAGAAGTGGATCCAGAGGTTCTTGTCAGCGGTGTATGGCTGGATCTTTCTAACATACGAACGGAGGTGTAGCTTTGAGCAGGAGACCCCGTCGTATTTAGTAAAGGCTGGTGCTTTAAATTTGTGGGGGATCACTATCCCAGATGACAAACCCAAATCACCAAATTCCAGACCAAGAACTTTCTGGATCTCCATCGCGCTTAACCGGTCTTCAAGCTGTTTATACCTATCCTCAGCAGGAGGGTACTGGTCCTCGTCAAAGTCAGTCTCATGGTCAGATACCACAAGGCTAGGCACCCTCCTTTCTTCTTGGTTTTCTCCCCCTCCAGATGAGTGGGATAAATCAACTTCATCTCGCAGCCTGCTTCCAAACCTGTGACCCATGTTCAGGAGTACCGTCTTCTTCTTTTTCTTCTTATCTTTCAAGATAAGAGTCTTCAGATCTTGCTGACCCTTGGCCAAGTTCATGAACATTTCTTGAAACTGGGCGTTTTGAGCTTGCAGAGCCTTGATAGCTTGTTCAGTTGATGTTTCAGCAGACATGATGCTGAAATAAACAGTGAAGAAGATGAGAAACCTGTAAGGGTACCTGTTATGAGGTGCATGGGAATGATATGTGTATGATATAGTTTTAAAGACTTTTAGGGATTCAAATTCATAAACCAAAATGAAACACACTTTTATTAGATAAAAAAACTTGAATTGAAAGTTCAACAAATGCCTTTAAGGCGTTACAAAAGGAATACTGAAAAGTAAGTCAAAACTAGAAATAACAAAAGACATCAGGGCTCCCATGGTCGTTTCCCTTTGGTGCTGACATAGTCATTGAGGATCTGCTCGTTCTCCAACTGTCTTATAAGCTGTAGAATCTTCTGTTCTTGCTCGTGATACTTTTATCTGTAAGTATCACGTTCTTCTCTTAGCTGCATCCAAGACCTCTTTAATGCCCCAATGTCAGTAGGCATGTATGGGTGAAGGATGGTAGGAGGAACCCCTTCTTCATCAGCACTCTCAATAATTACCGGTAAGACAGCTTCGTAGGGCATCCCTAACTTTTGGGAACGGGTACGAACCCACTGGAGATATGGTTCCATTGGAAGAGAAGTCTTCGCTCCTAGCTCGTGCGGATCAGACTTGTTAACCTTATCCCAAGCTCGTATGAATCTACGACGATGCTCATAACTATCTCCTTGGAAGTCAAAGACAATGCTCGGCATTAGTAACTCATGAGGTCCGTCCCTCCTAGCTCGCCCAAACTGACATAAGGCCAAACAAGGATTATAGGTAATCCCTCCTCGAATTCCAAGTAGTGGAACATTGGGGTATTCCCCGCAATGATTAATAATAGCTACGTTTTCCATGTCTTTAGTACTCCAGACGATGTATGTGTGAGCCAAGGACATAATTCTGTAGGCCCATCCCATGCCTTCCTTGTTCTTCAAAACTGATTTGGGGAGGTGAGAAATAAACCACCTCGCCAGTAATGGTGCACAACACATAAGGGTTCCCCGTTTCCGAGCAGTACGGGCATAAAGAGAGTGTAGAATGTCACCCAAGAGAGTGGGCACCGGATTACGGGATATGAAAATCTTCACTGCATTCACGTCCACAAAAGAATCTGAGTTAGGAAACAACACCAAACCATAAATGAGAAGAGCCAAGATATCCTCGAATGCTTGAAAATCCAATCTGTCCAAAACTGATTAGCCCGATTAACCAAGAACTTAGTCAAGAAGCCCTTTGTCCCACTTCGAGTCTCCCAGTTAGACATTACCTCAGCCTTTTTCAAATGTAGGGATGAAGCAATTTCTTTCGGCCTAAGGACTTTCTCCCAACCTGTAAACGGGGTCTTCTCTAGAATAGAGATACCAAGCAGATCAGAGAACTCCTCCAGAGTAGGGACCAACTGATAGTCCGGGAAAGTGAAGCAATGGTATAGTGGATCAAAGAACTGGCACAAAACACTCATCATCTGCTCATCCAATCTGGAAGTGACCAAACCAAGGAGGTGCCCATGTCTTCTGGTAAAGGAGGAAGTGTCAGGAACCTTTGCAACCAATTCTCTAAGCTGAGTAGGAATCTGAACAAAACTGATCTGAATGGTGTTTCTACGCATAGGTGTCATGACCTACAAAACAGAA
The DNA here is from genome assembly GCA_948472305.1 of Vicia faba. Classification (NCBI taxonomy): domain Eukaryota; kingdom Viridiplantae; phylum Streptophyta; class Magnoliopsida; order Fabales; family Fabaceae; genus Vicia; species Vicia faba. Next base: position 507,436,343 of record OX451739.1, on the reverse strand, counting down.
CAAAGATGAATCCCATTGGTCTTTGAAATGGTTAGTCCAATGCAATATGCATGCAATGTCATGATGCATGATGTCATGATAGAAACACATCACAAGTATTCACAAATGGCAAACATGGTAAGGGCAAACAAGTCACACAGTAGACCTTAGATTTCAGGCTGGCATGGAGCTTAGGTACTACCCTCTTTTCAGTTCAGTTGGTTCAGACCTGTCCTAGAAATAGTAACCAGGTTCTAGAGGATCTCAATACCATTGACCACCCTCGATCGGTCATAATTCCAGTTTGGCAACCTTTTCTTGCAGCCGGAATCATCGTGAGAGTTTGGTCTCAATGAGTGTAGCATACTGCTACTGTTCTTTGGCCAAGTTGGTCAATTATAGGTTCTAAAGTCAATTGGTTCTTAATGACCCTTTAGCAGACCCATATTCTCCTCGTTGTGCCACAAGGGATATCGGTACATACTAAAGTGCCACACCAACGTAGCTACTGCTTCAACCGTATCGGTCTACGCCGTACAATTCCCTCACAGTTTATTGCTACTTACCTAAAGGGTGTCCCCCAGATCCGGGTTAGGATCTATAGTAACTTCGATTCAAACCCACAAAGATAAAACATACAAGTCAAACAATTGAAAACATTATGAACTATTCCTAAGGTACACCCCACTTATAAGAAGTATCCCCAGCAGAGTCGCCAGTTCTGTGATGCGGTGGGAAGAACTGACTGTTTTTGGAATGCTGGTTTGCGTTTTGCGTTTGGTTTTGCAAAATGTCGCGGTAAGCAAGAGTCGCCACCGACTTTTATTTTATCCAACAAGGAAAGGAATAAAGCACAGAAAAATTCCTTTTTCGAGATGTTTCTCGGGTTCGGGGGGTAGATTATAGAAAGGGAAGGTATTATCACCCTTTCTATCCGTAGTTATCTACGGGCTCTTAGGTACTTGCTCAATTGTTTTCAAAATTGTTTTCCTTGTGCTTGTGGGTTTTGAAAAGTTTTTTTTGTTTGAAACTTCGATTTAACTCTTGCTTCTGTCCTCAAGAGTATAATGAAGTGTTTTTGAAAACTTTGTTTGAAAAGAAGTGTAAGTGTGAAAAAGTTTTGTTTTGGATGAGCAAGTATCTAAGAACTATCTACCTACTCGGAAAAGGAATCGTTCTATGCTATTTTCCTTTAGACAATGCTATCCCACTATTAATGAGTAGGTAGCACCGTCGTTGGAGTTTGAGGGTCAATTCGAATGAGGGACTTACGGTTACCAAAGCAATGTTAGGACGCCTTAGGGGTAAGGGTGATCTAATTTGATTTTAAGATTAAGAATTCAGTCTTGTCATGCACACCCTATTAACAAACATCTAGCAGTTATAATTGACGAAATTTAAAGTGCGGAAATTAAATTACAAGGCATCGGGTATTTACATCGCCAAAAGCAACCCTTTGAAAATAAAATAAAATAAAGCGGTAAAATAATTAAATGTCCTAATTATCTATTACATATCGGAAGCAGATACATCAATATGGATAAAAATAAATAAAGCGCGACGCGAAGTTAAATCGAACGCGAATTAGGGTTTTGACCCTTTTGAAAGAAAATGCCATCCTTTTGTTGTTTTTATTTTAAGAAAAGGAATTAAATCCTAAATTAAATACTAAATTAATTAATTAAATAAATTAAATGGAAAACATAATTAATGACATATTTTTGGGTTTTGTTATTTTAAGAAAGAAAATAAAATAAATAAATTAGTAGTTAAAACCTAATTAAGTCTAATTAATTTTATTTACTTACAAAATAAATTAGAGTTTCCTAAAATTAACAACCTAACTAATTAATTAAAATTTATTAAAGAAAATAAAATTTTTAAAATTTGATTGGATAAAAAAAAGGTTTTTTTGTGATTTTATTTGATAAAAAGGAATTTTGTTATTGGTTAGAAATAAATTAACAAAATTAAAGTAATAAAACAAAATATCAAGAAAAGAGAGAATGAGCATGGTTTTGGGGTGTAGGTAGCAATTTCTTGGCCCATTTGAAGCTGACCCATGTGAACTTTTGGGATCCTGTGTGCGTGCATTGACCTGGCTTATGGTGGACTTCCAACATTGACCACCAGATCTGGCCCATTGGCCATCTGGAGCTTGGATAACGAGGGCGTATAGTGTGAATCTAGCTTGACCATGCATGTGATTATCTGCAAGGAATTAGAAAAATGCAAATTGCTGGAGGCAGGGATCGAACCCCTGACCTCCAGCCTTTGGATGCCTTAATGCCAACGTGGTGTCCCCTGGGCTGTGTTGCTTCATTTGTAATAATAATACAAACATAACATGATATATGAAAAACAAAATATATGGTCAGAAATAAAAAAAACGCGCAAAACGTTTGAATGGCCCAATGAACGGATGACACGAGTTCATCCCTGTCCTCCCAACTCTGTAACTTTACCTGCAGATTTTTATCTGCAGCAAAGGACACAACTTCCTTCCAAAATCTCCCTCAGGCCATATAAATACATTCCAAGAACATGGTTAAACTCGTCATGACCTCCTGATCACAACCATGTCCTTCATATGGACCAATTGTACCTGAAACAGAAAACCCCAAAAAAACTCCAAGAACCCTAACTATGGTGATTCTTGTTACAGATCCTATAAATGAAATTCGTTAATACCAAAAGCTTGGAAATGTTCTTGTGATCACAAATATGTAATTATTTTGTTCAATGGATGCCAGAATAATGTGAATCGAAATCAAGAATGTGGCTATGTTACGAAGGACTTACAGTGCACTAGGGGGGCTGGAAACGCATTGTCTGGATCGGGTTAGCTTGTGGGAATTGCCAGGAAGCGATTGGGATACGTCTCAGGCCTTGAAAATGCCTCCAACCTTGATTTTGATCTCAATCTTTTTTGTGATTTTTTCAACTTCTCTTCTGCCTCTACCAGTGATTTCTAACTCTGATTTTTGTGCCTGTAGCTTGCTTATGTATTGTACATTGGATTAGGGTAACATTTGTTGTTCAAATCTTCCCACATTGATGATTGCATATTTGATTTGATTCTTACATAAAAGATTTCCAAACTTACTTGATTTCAATCTTTTTTGCACACAATTGATTTGATACGAATTTGATGATGGCCAGCTGCATAATGGAACCTGAAATCAACATAAAATCTTTGTTATCAATGCCTTTGGATTTTTATTTGATTTAAATAAAATTAATTCAAATAAAATAAAAATAATTAATAAAAACATTATATGGACACATGGGCAAGGATGGAGCACGTGGGCTACAATGCAAACTCAAAACAAGTGAAAAAGAATGGGCCCATTTGGCAAAATTTGAAGTTTTGGGGATAGTTGACTTTTGGCAATTTTACAAAAAGGTCCAACTTCAACAATTGCATAACTTCTTCAATTTTGAACTTTTGGAGGTGTTCTTGGACTTTTTAGAAATATTGAGATGTCCTCTAATGAACCCTTTTGGTCTCATATCATTTTGATATTCCATGCTGAAGTTATAAGCTTTGGCAAAAAAGGTGTTTTTGTTGACTTTTCAAAATGACCTATAATGTCCAAATTCATAACTTCTTGTGAGTGCATTTTTTGAACTTGGGGTATGAAGATGGATTGTAGGGAATTGCATTCTATTAAAAATAAGCTTTGGATGGGTCATTTCGCATAAAGTATGAGAAAGTTATGCTTGGTCAAAGTTGGGTTGACTTTTCCTACAAAACCCTAATTTAGCAACTTTTGAATCTTGATGAATTTTGAGCAATCCTTGATGAATCATGATCAACCCTTGATCAAATGATGAAATATATTTAAAAATGAGAATGTTGACAAAAAATCTTGAAGTTTGACTGTATGTAGGTCATAGTTGACTTTTGCCCTAGCACATTCGATTTTTGGACCTTTGAGCAATTGATTGAGCAAACTTCCTCTGCAAGGCTTGAAATTTGACATGGATGATCTTGGGAACATATTAGGACATTGGGGAGCACTTGAGGTCATTTGGACTCAAGGATCTTGATGCAACTCAAAACCCTAATTTGGGTTAGACTGCTTTAGGAGAGAGCTTGTCTGGCCAACTCTTGAGCAACTTGGGGATCTTTCTTGCAATGTTTTGAGAAATATGGGAGGGCAAATTTTGGGGTACAACAGTAGGGTTTCCATTTTCATTAGGGTGTGGGAAATCCAAAGGTCCCAAATGCCTTCCATGGTCTCAATATGTTCTCAAGATCATCCATGTCAAGTTTCATGCCTTGCACAAAAAGTTTGCTCAGTCAATAGCCCAGATGCATGAAAATCAACTGTACTAGGTCAAAAGTCAACTGTGGCCCACATACAGTCAAACTTCAAGATTTTTGGTCAACATAAACATTTTTAAGAGATATCCATTATTTGATCAATGGTTGATCATGATTCCTCAAGGAATGCCCCCAAATTCATCAAAACCCAAAAGTTGCCAAATTAGGGTTTCACAAGAAAAGTCAACCAAACTTTGACCAAGCATAACTGCTTCATAATTTATCAGAAATTTTCCATACAAGGCTCATTTTGAATATGATGCAATTCACTACAACTCATTTTCAGCCCACAAGTTCAAAATATGCACTCATCAAAAGATATGAATTTCTACATTACAGGTCCTTTTGAAAAGTCAACAAAAACACCTTTTGGGTCAAAGCTTCTTACATGAACATGGAAGACCCAATTGAGATGAAACCAAAAGTGTTGTTTAGGGGACATCCTAAGATTTCTAAAAAGTCCAAGAACACCTCTCTAGGGTTGAAATTGGAGGAGATATGCCTTGTCAAAGTTGACCATTTTTGCAAAATTGCCAAAAGTCAAATGTGCTCAAAAATGCATTTTTGTCAAATGGGCCTAGCTTTTCATGATTGAATCTTATTGGGGACATGGTCCACGACCCAAATAAGCATCCACACTTTATTTGCTTCATTATTTATTTTTCTTTTGATTTTTTATTATTTAAAATCCAAATTAAATCAAATAAATGGCAAAAACTACAAAAGATTGATTTGATCTATTTTTTTTGTAGGAATCAAATCAAATCAACCTAGCATGACCAAATAAAATCGTGCAAGGGTGGAATGGCTCAAATTGGCATGATTTGGAGGCATTTGGAAAGATATGATACAAGAGAAAAATCAAATCCAATTGTTGTACCCCAAAATTTTCCCTCTCATATATCAAGATTTTTCTCACAAGGTTTCTTTGACTCAAGACTGGATTAGGGTTTGGTCAGCTCAGACATCTCATCTTGCATTGATAACCCAAAATTAGGGTTTGAGTTTGCACAAGGATTTTTGGACTATCAATGCTTCATATGACTTTCAAACATCATTATGGATCCCTAAGATCACTCATGACAAGTTTCAAGCCCTGAACCACATTTTTGATCAGTCAATTGGATAGTTGACCTAAAAATCAGCTGTATTGGGGAAAAAGTCAACCATGGCCAATTTGCAGTCAAACTTCATAATTTTTTATCAACATCAACATTTTAAACTTATATGTACCATTTTATCAAGTTTGGATTACAACTCCTCAAGAAATTTGATCAAATCATCAAAAGGGCAAAATGGTCAAAATTAGGGTTTTGACTGAGGAAGGGCAATTTCTGATTTTTAATCTAGCAAATGACCAATTGAGTTCAAGAATGATTTCAAGGATTCAATGAAATTATCTTGACTTAATTACATGGCTCAAAACATCTCAAATTCATTGGATTAACAGATGAAATTTGCAGTCAACTGATCAAAAGTCAACTATACACTGAAAAGTCAAACTTTGACTTTTTGGTCAAAATCAAGTGCCAAGGGTCATAATTCATCAAGACATGTAAAAATGTGAAACTTGTTCACCAAGAAAACCAAATTTGAAAATTAGGGTTTGAATTTGAAAATTTTCATAACAGAGAAATTTTCTAAGTATGAAAATTTTCTTATTTTTTCTCAACTTTAGGCCACTTTTACACCATGATGCATAATGATTCAAGGAAAGTTACAAACATGAAAGTTGTAGACCTCCATGAAATATACAACTTTGCTTCACAAACCTTTCCCTAAAGATGCTTGGATCTTAAGATATAAATTTGTGAATACATGGTCATGAACTTGTTAACTTAGTGAAGTTTTGCCCTAATTTAGGCAAATTTTGGACCCAACTTCATGATTCCAAGAGATTGAATATGTTTTTGTTACCATAATTCACTCAAGAATATATATATATTGAACATAAACATGCACGAAAACAAGGATTGCAGGTCTTGAAAGCTGAGAACAAAACTCAAATTTTGGCAAAAAAGCAGTGGATCATTCTCCAACCTAGAGGACAATTCAAAGCATTTCAAAGCTACCAATCGATTCCTGAACATCTCTAGAACGTTCTCCAATCATTTTCCAGTTCTCCCAAGCCCAGAAACAGGACATACGATCGTCACGGTTTACTTCTTTTTCAAAATCCAATTACTATGATTCTTGTATCATGAACATGTTTTAATGGTATATCTGTGTTGGTTGTCATGTTTGCAACGTGTTGGATTGGTTTAATTGATGTTTTCATGCATATATTGATGAATGCCATGGCTAGGGTTTGAAGTCACGTTTTAGGGCTTCTTGATACAGGTGAAATTGGCCCAAGAAAAGGGTACCATGATGCTCGTGGCATCAAGACAAGTTGAACCATGGTCTTTAATTTCATTTATCAAGCATTTTTCTTGATTTTTGAAGTGTACAGGTTATGGCTACAGACGTTTGTCTGTAGGTAAAAGTATTTAGCCTAAGGCGACGAATCTGCGAAAAAGACAACAACGTGTCTAACCACTATTGACTTATTTGAATTTCACGCGCTTATTAGAGTCATTCACGTTTTTTTTTATATATTACTTATTGTTGTTATTATATTGATAACTAAACATGATAGACCAAATGGCAAGGAGTGCGTTGTATAAGTAGGAGGACCTGGGTTCGATCCCAGGTCCCAGCATTTTCTTTATTTTCCTAATATTTAAACGCAGGTTCTATACATTACCTTGCCAAGCATCCACCATGCGCTGTCACCATCTTGCCATTGGATTCATTGCTAGCCAGATCCAACGCCTCAACCAAGGAAGGACTATGGTGCACTCCCAGGCTGGCACAACAGGGAATCACATGCATGGAATGGCCTCAGCTTCATGGGCCTAAGCAATTCAACATCATACCCCCTCATTCAGCTTCTAACAGTCCCATTCTATCTTTTTTATTTTAATTCTTTTAATTATTTTCTAATTATTTTCTTTTTTAAAAAATAACACAAAAATCATTACTTTTTTTTAATTTAATCAAAAAATCATAAAAAACATCCAAAATCATTTTTCATAAAAAAAAAAATTTTGTTTCGTTAATTAGTTAATTAGTTTAATTAAATTAAGGCAATTTAATTATTTCTTTTGTCATAATTTAAAATAATTAGACTTAGGGTTTAATTTTGTACATAATCTGATTTTTTTCTCAAAAAACTAACCTAAACATTTTTTTAATTAGATCTTTTAGGTTTTGCTAATTATTCTCGCATTTAATTCTCCGCGCACATTTTTTTAATTTCCTTTTTATTATTATTGTAATTGCTCCGAGTTTGTAATAGTAATTAGGGTTTCAATTCTGCATCTTTATTTTCGATCAAAATAATTATGTATCTGCAAAAGCACTGTAATAGATAGGACTTTAACTTTCTCGCTTTAATTTCCACAAACTATAAACTGCTTAGATGTATGTTAATAGGATTGTATAGAAAGACAAACTGAAAATTAATATGGTAGAAAACCCTACATATGCAAAGATAAATTAACTGAAAATTACACTCGCACATGCTCACTCCTAGGGTTTACTCCACTCCGGTTGCCTTCGGTAAACGGTCATGAAGTATAGGGTTTGTTAGTGGTTGCCCTCTAGCCCCGAAAGATCTAAAATAACCCATTCGGATGTTGCTTCAGAAAAATATCTTTAAGGCTTTAGGATGATTACTAACATTTCCTAACATTGCTTTTGTGATCGTATTTATCCCTTCGAATGTCCCTAAAAAACTCCAACGACGATGCTACCTATTTCTCAATAATGGGATAGCATTTGTCTAAAAGGAAAACGAACAGACCTTTTTCAAGTAGGTAGATTAGTTCCTAGGTACTTTCTCAAACAAACAAAAACTTTTTCACACCAACACTTTTCAAACAAAGTTTTCAAAAACAACTCCGTAACACTCTTGAGGACAGAAACAAGGGTTAATACGAAGTAAAACAAAACTTTTCAAAACAAGCATACACAAGCAATTTTAAAAATGAGCAAGTATGTAAGATCCCTTGTAAAACCACTGATATAAAGGGTGCTAACACCTTCCCTTTCTATAATCTACCCCCCGTACTCAGAAACATCTCGAAAAAGGTTTTTTCTGTTCTTTTTCCTTTTCCTGATTGGATAAAATAAAAGTCGGTGGCAACTCTTGCTTACTGTAACATTTGCTAACAAAAATGCAAACCAGTATTAACAGTCGGTTCTGCCACCGTATCACAGAACTGGCGACTCTGTTGGGGAGAAGAATATAAAGTGGGGTAAACCTTAGGATCTAGGTCATATTTAATTGCTTTCTCTTGATTGTATTGCTTGCTTTATATTTATGGGAACTGTTTGGGTTATTTGATCCTGCCCCCGGATCGGGAAACACCTTTTAGGTAAGTAGAAATAAACTGTGAGGGAGTTGTGTTGGGGTATACCGACACAGTTGAAGCAGTAGCTACGTTGATGTGGCACTTTGATTGGTACCCGTAACCCTTGAGTCAATCAGGGAGATGTACGGGGCCTCTGCATGGTGTCATAAAGCATCAACTGACCTTAGAACCTTTAATTGCACAACTAGGCCAGTAGGAAGTAGCGAGATGGCCGACTTTGGTGTATGCCCAAGGTCGACAGAGACTCGATGCTACACTCATTGAGGTTTGACTTCTGAGTTTTGTTTGATTATGAGTCAATCGTCGATTGAACAAGGCTTGGGGGAAAGATTAATGATATTGAGATCCCTTTAGAACCCGGTTACATATTTATAGGATAGGTTGAACCAATCCAACTTCAAGAGGGTATGACCTTAAAACTCAAGCAGGCCTTAAACCTAAGGACTTGGTGTGATTTGTCTGTGTTTGCTATACCTGTGATTTATCATGAAATCATAAACATCATACCATAGCATATCATACTAACTGTTTCAAGGGTTTCTAGGGCTCATCTTTGCTCTGTTTTGTAGGATATGGCATCCGCCCACAGGAACAGTATTCAGATTAACCTAGTGAAAGTATCTCCCCAATTAAGGGACTTGGCAGTAAGGATTCCTGAAAGCTCTCCTTTCACTGAAAAGCATGGTCGGTTGTTCAACTTGGTCACTGCAAAACCTGACGAAGAAATATTGAAAGTGTTGTTTCAGTTCTTCGATCCTCTGCATCACTGTTTCACATTCCCGGATTACCATTTAGTGCCTACTATGGAGGAATTTTCTCAGTTATTAGGGATACCCATTCTTGATCAGCTACCTTTCAGCGGTACAGAAAGACATCCCAAACCTGAAGAAATTGCTAAAGCTCTATCCTTACCACGGTATGACATAATGACAAATTTGGAAACCAGGGGGAGTGTTCAAGGAATTCCAGTTAAGTTTCTGTTCGAGAAGGCTTACTATTTTTGGGATACCCTGGATCTACAAGCTTTTGAAGAGGTTTTGGCGCTACTTGCCTACGGGATGGTATTGTTCCCTAATGCGAATCAACTCGTAGATGTGAGCACAATCCAGGTTTTTATGTCTCAGAACCCGGTACTACATTACCCGGGGATATTCTACACTCTCTGCGTGCTCGCGCTCTAAAATGAAGGGGGACCCTACAGTGTTTCACTCCTCTATTGGCTAGGTGGTTTATTTCGCACCTACCCAGATCGACTTTGAAGAATGAACAAGGTAAAAGATGGTCTCATTGACTAATGTCCCTTACACATTCAAACATTCATTGGTGTTCACGGTTTTCGGAAGATGTTACTATCATCGATCGCTGTGGTGAATTCCCTAATGTCCCTCTCTTAGGCATTAGGGGAGGAATCACTTATAACCCTTGCTTAGCATTACGATAGTTTGGTTATGCGAGAAGGGATGGTCCTCATGATACACTTATTTAAGGAATCACTTTCAACTATGAGAATGATGTTCAGGGTTATCGCAAAAGGTTCATACAAGCTTGGAGTATGGTACATAAGGTTGACAGCAAGACACTTGGGCATAATCATTCCATACCTCTTGATCCTTATCTCAGATGGGTACGAGCCCGCGCTCAAACTCTTATGATGCCTTATCCCGCTATCCGACCTATGATTATGGAACCAGTTGCCGAGGGGGACACTCCTCATCTTGTTCTTCATCCAGACATGCCAACTGATCATGAAGAGTTACAAAAGTCCTGGGTTCTACTTAAAGAGGAGCGGGATACGTTTGAAGCCCAATTCTACGCCAGCGAGAAGAAGGTATTGAAACTCACTAGGCTACTTCATGAAGAGAGGAATATCAACGCCTACATTGCGCCAAAGAGGATGCCCTCATGGGAAACCTAGTCTTCTTTTTGTTTTATTTTGCTTAATTTTACTCTCAAAATACATTCTTTGTAACAATTCAAGTTTACTAATACAATTCGTGTTTGTTCCTTTTTGTTTAAGCAACTTTGAGCCTTTAAGAACCCTTGAAAATATTGCATACATATCATACATATCATTGTATAACAGGATTCAAACAGGTTTCTCATCTCCTCCGTTGTTTATTTCAGCAATGACTCTTGAACAAACTATGAAAGATCTTCAGACTCAGAACACGCAGTTCCAGCAAATGATTGTGGCTCTAGACAAAGGACAGGAAGAGCTGAAGGCTCTGATTGTTAAGAAGAACACTAAGAAGACCAAGAGAACAGTTGGTGTGGCACATATGAGCAGAAGGTTTAGAGGACCGCCGAGACGGGTCATTAATTTAGCTTTTTCATCTAAAGAGGGAGAGAATCAAGAGGGTGAAGCCAGAGAAGAAGACCCTAGTCCTAAAGAGTCTGACAATGAAATTGATTATAATGAGGAGCAGTACCCTCCGGCTGATGAAAACTATAAGCAGTTAGAAGAGCGTTTGAGTGCTATGGAAATCCAGAAGGTTCCTGGGCTGGATTTTGAAGAGTTGGGTCTGGTCTCCGGGGTTGTCATCCCCCCAAAATTCAAGGCACCGGTATTTGCTAAGTATGATGGGGTCTCTTGTCCTAAAATGCATCTCCGTTCCTATGTGAGGAAGATATAGCCTCATACTGCTGACAAAGACTTGTGGATTCACTTTTTCTAAGATAGTCTATCTGGAACACAATTGGATTGGTTCTATCAGCTGGAAAGAGCTAATGTTCGTAACTAGGAAGACCTTGCTGCTGCATTTTATAAGCAATATCAGTATAATGCAGACCTCACTCCCACCCGTACACAACTCCAAAATCTGTCTATGGGTTCGAATGAGGGTTTCAAGGGTTATGCTCAGAAATGGAGAGATTTGGCTGGAAGAGTTCAACCTCCCTTGGCTGACAGGGAGCTCGTGGATATGTTTCTGGGAACTTTGACTGGGACATTCTTCAACCATCTGATTGGAAGTTCATCGACAGGTTTTACTGAACTGATCTTAACAGGAGAAAGAGTGGAAGCTAGAATCCGAAGTGGAAAAATTCAGAAGGATGCCTCTCCTAGTGTTGTAAGAAAGCCGTTTACAGGTAAAAAGGAAGTCAGTTCCGTCTATAACCAAAAGAATCAGAATCGAACCGAGCATCGTCCGACGGTAGGGGCTGTTATGATTCCCAAACCTGCACCTACTCAGCAAAGAAACAATCAGCCAAGAGCAGAAAGACCAGCTAGACAGTTCACTCAGATTAACATGGCACTGTCTCAGGTTTTACCTCATTTGCTGAAGTCCAATCTGGTTTCTCTGAGGGAAGCTCCGAAGAATCCGAACACCACCTCTCTCTACTATAAACCGAATGCTTGTTGTGCTTACCATTCGGAAAGTCCAGGCCATGATACCAATTACTGCTGGGCTTTGAAGAACCAAGTACAGGATTTGATTGATGCTAAGGAGATTGCATTTGATCCCCCAAAGACTCCCAACGTTATCACGGCCCCTATGCCAAAACATGGTCGGGGTGTTAATATCGTTGAAGAAGATGTGTTTGTAACTTCTATGGAAGAATTGGTGACCCCACTCATGACTATCAAAGGGAATTTGCTGCAGGCCGATTTATTTTCGGGATGTGATGAAGGTTGCCACCTTTGTTCATTTCTACCGACTAGTTTCCCTTTGTTGAAGATAGGTGTGCAGCGCTTGATGGATGACAAAGAAATTCTATTTGAGAAGACTCATGTTCCGACTGTTTCTTGTGAATACGTTGCTATCATAACCATTTTCGCCAATCCTCCCAGGGCCTCCGCTAAGAGACCCATCAGGATTACATCAATTCCGAAGGTGACTATGTTGATCATAACCATGCCAGGGCCAATCCCATACTCCTCGGACAAAGTTGTTCCTTGGAACTATGGGGCCGACGTCTATTACCACGACGTAAAGCGGGACATGCTAGCCATTGACGACAAGATTGCTGAAAATGCTGATTCCGACATCGTCAATATTGCCGGAACCAGAAAAATAACAAGAAGTGTGTTGTACCAAAAAATTTGCCCTCCCATATTTCTCAATACATTTCAAGTAAGATCCTCAAATTGCTCAAGGAAGTCCAAGAGTTGACCAGACAAACTCTCTCCTAAGGCAGTCTACCTCAAATTAGGGTTTCAGTTTGCATCAAGATGTTTGAGTCCAAAGGATCCCAAATTCTCACCATTGTCCTAATATGTTCTCAAGATCATCCATGTCAAGTTTCAAGCCTTGCAGAGGAAGTTTGCTCAGTCAATTGCTCAAAGGCCTGAAAATCGACTGTGCTAGGGCAAAAGTCAAATGTGTCCTACATACAGTCAAACTTCAAGATTTTTGTTCAACATCCTCATTTTGAAGTATTATTCATCATTTGATCAAGGGTTGATCATGATTCCTCAAGGATTGCTCACAATTCATCAAAACCCAAAAGTTGTTAAATTAGGGTTTTGCAGGAAAAGTCAACTCAACTTTGACCAAGCATAAATTTCTCATACTTTATCAAAAATGACCCATTCAAAGCTCATTTTTAAGAGGATGCAATTCCATATTCATCTTCAGCTCCCAAGTTCAAAATATGCACTCATAAGAAGGTGCAAATTTGGACATTATAGGTCATTTTGAAAAGTCAACAAAAACACATTTTTTGTCAAAGCTTCATACATGAACATGGAAGACTCAATTGAGATAAGACCAAAAGGGTTGCTTAGAGGACATCTTAAGCTTTCTAAAAAGTCCAAGAACACATCTCTAGGGTCAAAATTGAAGGAGTTATGCATTGGTGAAGTTGACTCTTTTTGCAAAATTGCTAAAAGTCAAAAGTGGCCAAAATTGCAATTTTTGTCAAATGGGCCTAACTTTTTATTCTTGCATTGAGTTTGTAACATGTTCCACGACCCATAACCCTTCCCACTTGCCCTTATTTTATTTTTGTCATTTATTTTGATTTTCTATTTCAATTAAATCAAATTAAATCAAAATAAAATCATGAAAATATCAAAACTAATCAAAGCTTGAGATTTTATGCATGTTTAGGTCTCTTATACAGCTGGGAAGAGAATCAAATCGTGCAAGGCTTGTTTGGACATGAAAAGATTGAATTTTTCTTGTTTTGGAAAGATTTGATTCAAGGGTGAATCAATGATCAAATCTTCATAATTGCAAGGATTTGATGCAAACTTGTAACCCTAATGAACTCTATGATATATATTGAATAAATCCAAAGCAAAAGAACAAGGATTGGGAGCGTGAGGAACTGAAAGAAAACTTGCAAAAAAAATAAACAAAAGTGGTGAACCAAATTCCAATTTCCAGGCCATCTCAAGCCTTTTCAGCTATCTCAATCGCCTGTTGGATATCTCTGGGTCATATTGCAATCATTAACAAGCTTCATAACGTCCTAAAACGCACTGTAAGCATCTCACGACATTGATACTTTCTTGAAATCGAATATCATGATTCTGGAATTTGAAGCAAGATTTCTTTACATATTCTTGTTCATTGAATCATTTGCAAGCTATTGGTTATGTTCAAACGTATTTTTATTAATTGTAGAGCAAGATGCCATAGTTAGGGTTCTTGGCTCGGTTTTGGGGTTTTGTGTACAGGAGCAATTGGCCTTAATGGAGGAGACCGTTGTGATCAGCGGGTCAAACCCAATTGATCCATGGTCTTGAATCCTATTTATATTGCTTGTATGCAGTTTCTAAAATGTACAGGGTTATAGCTACAGCGCCATGTCTGTAGGTAAAGGATCAGAGTTTTAAACGACAGATCCAGGGAGGAAGACGATGGCGTGTCACAACTTTACTGGACGGTTTAAATTCTGGCGCGTTTATTCTGGCCAGAAGCCTGTAGTTCTGATTTGTTTGTTTGTTTCTATTGTATTGATAAACTAACACCCAGGAAATTGGTCAGCAGAAGGAAATCAGAAGCTCGTGATTCTGGATTCAATCCCAGGCGTGAGCTTTTGGCATTTTTTCCCTTGATCAAGCATCCTCTGGTCATAATCTGTTGGATCCACCCGCTAGGAGCAGGCCCAGTACCATTATCCTCTGGACCATCATCCTATGATCATCATCCTCTGGACAACCATCCTCTGATCACCATCCTCTGAACCATCATCATCTGATCACCATCCTTTGGACCTTCTTCCTCTGATCACCATCCTCTGGACCATCATCCTCTGATCAGAGCCGCTGACAGCAGGCCCTTGGGTTATTATTTTTTTCTCTAATTTATCTTTCTTTAGTTATTTTTATTATCAATCCTTGAACAGATGCCCTTCACAGGTTTGGAAGATACTCCTAGACCAAAAGATATTGCTTCAACTCTGCATCTGACATGGGCTGATGTAATATCCAACTGGGAGACACGAAGCGGGGTTGAAGGTTTCTTAACCAAGTTTCTGATAGATCAAGCTCAACTATTCTGGGATAACTTGGATTTTCAGGATTTTGAAGACATCTTGGCTCTCCTTATCTACGGTTTGGTTCTCTTTCTGAATCCATATTCCTTTATAGATGTGAACACGGTTAAGATCTTCCTGTCTCGCAATCCTGCGCCTACTCTTCTGGGTGATATCTTGCATGCCCTCCACACTCGTACTGTGCGTAGAAGTGGGAACCTCATGTGTTGCATGCCTTTGCTAGCGAGGTGGTTTATTTTGCACCTCCCTAAGTCCGTGTTGAAGAATGAGGAAGGTTTAGGATGGTCTCACAGGATAATGTCCCTTGCCCATACAAACATTCTTTGGAGTTCCAAGGATATGGAAAACACTACAGTCATTGATCATTGTGGGGGATACCCTAATGTCCCGTTGCTTGGAATTCGAGGAAGAATAACCTACAGTCCTTGTTTAGCTCTACGACAATTCGGTCGTGCTCAGAGAGATGATCCTCATGAGCTACTTCTTACAGATATTACATTTGATTACAAGGAGGAAATTGATGAGCATCGCCGTAGGTTTATACGAGCTTGGGGCATGGTGAACATGTCTGACCCTCAAGAGCTAGGACCAAGGACTTCTCTCCCCATGCAACCTTATCTCCAGTGGGTCCGAGCTCGTGCTCAGAAGCTTGGGATGCCCTATGAAGCTGTGTTGCCAGTGATTGTGGAGCCTACCAATGAAGAGGGCATTCCTTATACAGTCCTTTATCCCTACATGTCCACTGATCTTGAGGCATTGAAGAGATCCTGGATTCAGCTGAAGGAGGAGAGGGATACCTACCGAGAAAAGTACCATGAGCAAGAAAGGAAGATCTTGAAGCTCACCAGGAAACTTGAGAATGAAAGAACGATCAATGACTACGTTAGCACGAAGGGGAAGCGCCCATGGGATTTCTGATTTTGCTTTTTCTAGTTTAGATTTGTTTTTCGTTTATTTCTTTGTAAACGCCTTAAAAGGCATCGTTGAACCTTTTTACAAGTTTAATCTAATAAAGTTTGTTTATTTTTTGGTTTGCAAATTTAAATCTCCCAAAGTCTTTGAAATCATTACATATGCATCCCACTATCATGCACACCATTACAAGTACCATTACAGGTTTCTCATCTTCTTCGCTGTTTATTTCAGCAGTTATGTCTTCTGGTCAAGCTATCAAAGATCTTCAGGCGCAAAATGCCCAATTCTAAGAGATGTTCTTGAGCTTGGCTAAAGGGCAAGAGGATTTGAAAGCTCTCATCCTGAAAGAGAAAGAGAAGGAGAAGAAGAATAAGAAGAAGGTTGTTCTTTTGAGTATTGGTAAAAGGTTTGGGGATAGGCTGAAACAACAAGTTGATCTGTCTCTTTCATCCAAAGGAGAGGAGGACCAAGAAGAAGAAAAGGACCCCAGTCCTGCAGTTTCTGATAATGATACAGATTATGATGAGGAACAGTATCCTCCTACTGAGGATAGGTACAAGCAACTTGAAGACCGTCTGAGTGCTATGGAGTTTCATAAGATCCCTGGCTTGGATTTTGAAGAACTGGGACTGGCATCTGGGGTGGTGATCCCTCATAAGTTCAAAGCTCCGGTTTTCACCAAGTACAATGGAGCATCCTGTCCAAAACTCCATCTCCGCTCGTACGTCATAAAAATCCAACCTTACACTGCTAATAGAAATTTGTGGGTGCATTTCTTTCAAGATAGTCTGTCAGGGACTCAGCTTGAATGGTTTTATCAATTGGAAGGAGCTAATGTCCGAAACTGGGAGGACCTTGATGCTGCTTTCTACAGGCAATATCAGTATAACGCCGACCTTGCTCCCACTCATACTCAGCTTCAGGGTATGTGTTTGGGTGCAAGTGAAGGTTTTAAGGACTATGCTCAAAAGTGGAGAGATTTGGCTGGAAGAGTCCAACCCCCTTTGTCTGATAGGGAGTTGGTTGATATGTTTCTAGGGACGTTGTATGGTCCATTTTTCAATCATCTGATCAGCAGTTCGTCATTTGGGTTTACTGAATTGATTTTGACTGAGAAGAGAGTAGAAGCTGGTATCCGAAGTGGTAAGATACAGAAAGGTACGTCATCAAGTGCAGAAAAGAAACCTTTCACCGGTAAGAAAGAAGCTAGTGCATTCTACGGCTCGAGGAGCCAAAGCAGACCTAAACGCTGTTGTTGTACCCCAAAATTTGCCCTCCCATATTTCTCAAAACATTTCAAGAAAGATCCTCAAGTTGCTCAAGGAAGTCCAAGGGTTGACCAGGCAAGCTCTCTCCTAAAGGCAGTCTACCTCAAATTAGGGTTTCATGTTGCATCAATATACTTGAGTCCAAGGGATCCAAAATGCTCACCATTTCCCTAATATGTTCTCAAGATCATCCTTGTCAAGTTTCAAGCCTTGCAGAGGAAGTTTGCTCAGTCAATTGCTCAAAGGCCTGAAAATCGACTGTGCTAGGGAAAAAGTCAACTGTGGCCTACATACAGTCAAACTTCAATATTTTTGGTCAACATCCTCATTTTGAAGTATTGTTCATAATTTTATCAAGGGTTGATCATGATTCATCAAGGATTGCTCACAATGCATCAAAACCCAAAAGTTGCTAAATTAGGGTTTTGTAGGAAAAGTCAACTCAACTTTGACCAAGCATAACATTCTCATACTTTATGAGAAATGACCCATCCAAAGCTTATTTTTAAGAGGATGAAATTCTCTACAATCCATATTCATCTCCCAAGTTCAAAATATGCACTAACAAGAAGTTATGAATTTGGACATTATAGGTCATTTGAAAAGTCAACAAAAACACCTTTTTTATCAAAGCTTCATACATGAACATGGAATACCAAATTGATATGATAACAAAAGGGTTGATTATAGGACATCTCAAGCTTTCTAAAAAGTCCAAGAACACCTTTAAAGAGTCAAAATTGAGGAAGTTATGCATTGGTGAAGTTGACCTTTTTTTGCAAAATTGCCAAAAGTCAACTATGCCTCAAATTGCAATTTTTGCTAAATGGGCCTAACTTTTTGCATTTGTCTTGAGTTGGTAGCATGGTCCACGAGCCCTAGCTCTTTCCACTTGACTTTATCTTATTTTTATTATTTATTTTGATTTTTATTTGAATTAAATCAATTTAAATCAAAACAAATCATGAAAAATCCAAATCATTGAAACCTCAAGATCTTGTGCATGTTTCAGGTCCTATATTCAGCTAGCAAGTAAACCAATTCATGCAAGGAATAGGTGGGCACAAAAAGATTGAGTTTGGCCTATTTTTGGAAAGATTTTCAAGTGAATCAAATCAAAATCAAAAGCTATAATGGATAAAGATTGAGAGCATAATTCCAACCCTAATCAAATCCTTGGTATATAGTGAACATTTGCAGACCTAAAACACAAGGTTTTGGAGGCGTGAAAAGGCAGAACAAACTTGGAAAAATCACAAAAAAGTACTGACTTGATTTCACACTTCCAGGCGATTACAAGGCTCCTTGACCATCTCATTCACTTCCTGGGATTGCAAGCAAGCTGTACCGATCGAAAGCAAGCGTGCTAGTGCCTAAAATTCATCCCCACGACTCCCACGGTTTTCCCATATTTCCAAAACTGAATCTTGTTATTCTTGCACATTCATCATGTTTCAATAGTATATTCTTGTTCCTTAACACATTTGCAAGCTATCTATATCATTGAATTGCATTTTTGTGGACTATATCAGAATTCACCATTGCTAGGTTTTGTTGGCTCGTTTTAGGATCTTTTGATACAGGTAAAATTGGCCTTCAAGAAGAGCACCATCGTGCTCAACAAGCCAAGACGAATCAATCCACAACCTTAGAATTCATTGATCATGCCTGTATATGATTTTGCAATGTGCCAGGTTTATAGTGATGGACGTTTGTCCGTAGGTAAAAGTCTATGACTTTTACCAACGAAGCGAGAAGGAAGATGACCGGAATGGCACATTCCCATTCGTCCGTATAAAATCTCGCGCGCAGGAAGTTAACAAAGTTGTTTCTTTTTTTATATTATTTGTTTGTTTCTTTACATACAACAGAAGCGCGTGGCTCCGTTGGTAGTGGAGCAGTTGGAAAAGGCTTTGGGGCCTGGGTTCGAATCCCAGGTACCCCCATTATTTCATGTTATTTTTCTTTCATTGATCAGGCATGCATACAAATCATAAGGACCACCATGCGCCCTCAGGATCCAACCATGGGATCTTCAGGAGGCCAGATCTGAAGGCCATCATTGAAGGATCTATCATGTGACCTAGTCAACGCACAACATGGGAACATGGGAGTCAACGTGGATCACTTTCTTTTGGGCCCAAAAATTGCTATTCACCCCCCTCAAATTGCTGTTTAACCAGGCTCAATATCTCTTTTCTCTATTCTTTTTATACTTTCTTTTATTTAATTTTATTTATTTAATTATTTTTACTAACATAAAAATTAATTCTTTTTATCAAAAAATCATAAAAATAATTTTCACCCAAATTAGGTTTAGGCTTTATTTTTTTAATCAAAAATTGATTTAATTAGTTTATTTAATTTTAGGGTAACTTTAATTACTTTGTAAATAAAATAAAATAAATTAGAACAATTAGGGTTTTTGTTTCTAACTTAATTCTATTTTTTTTAAATAACAAAAATACAAAAATAGGTCATGTAAATTATTTTCTTTAATTTAATTTAATTACTAATTAGATTTGTATTTAATTTAAAAACCTTATTCTTTTTCTTAAAAACCATTAAAAACAACAAAAATAATTTCTCTTTCGATTAGGTTAGACAAGGTCAAAACCCTAGTTCTCTCTCGTTCTCGATGCATCGCATTTATTTATTTTTACCATATTAATGTAATTGCTCACAAGTTGTAATAGATTAATTAGGATTTTTCTCCTTTTCATTTATCGTTTTGACGGGTTGTTTTTGGCTATGTAAATTAATACTTGAAGCCTTGTAATAGTGTAGTTTACTTTCCACACTTTAATTTTCGCAAAATATTAAATTGTTAGATGTATGGATATTAGGGTTGCATGACAAGAATGTATGTAAACTTTAAAACGGTTAGCAAACCCTAAATGTGCAAAGATAATAAACTTGAAATTGAATCACTCGCACATGCGCACTCCTAGGGTATACTCCCACTTCGGTTGCCTTCGGTAAACGGTCATTAAGTATAGGGAATTTTAGTGGTTGCTCTTTTGTCTCAAAGATCAAAATTGCCTCGGAATTTTTTGCCTCGAATGCGATCTTAAGACATTAGAGTTACTACTAAGACGTCCTAACATTGCTTTAGTGATCGTACGTCCCTTTCGAATTGACCCTTAAAACTCCAATGACGGTGCTACCTACTCACTAATAGTAGGATAGTGCTGTCTAAAGGAAACAAACATAGAACAATTCTTTTTTTCGAGTAGGTAGATTAGTTCTTAAGTACTTGCTCAATCCAAACGAACTTTTTCACACTTACACTCTTTTCAAACAAAGTTTTCAAAACACTTCATAACACTCTTGAAGACAGAAGCAAGGGTTAAATCGGAGTGAAACAAAAACCTTTCAAATCAAACACACACAAGCAATTTTGAAAATGATGAGCAAGTACCTAAGAGCCTGTGGAAAACCACGGATAGAAAGGGTGCTAATACCTTCCCTTTCTATAATCTACCCTCTGTACTCAGAAAATCTCGAAAAAAGGAATTTTTCTGTGCTTTTTTCCTTTCCAGTTGGATAAAATAAAAGTCGGTGGCGACTCTTGCTTACCGCGACATTTTGCAAATACAAACGCAAAATGCAAACCAGCATTTTCCTAAAATAGTCCGGTTCTGGCCACCGTATTACAGAACTGGCGACTCTGCTGGGGAATAATAAGTGGGGTATACCTTAGGGTTAGTTCATCATATTGCTTCTATTATTTGATTTGATTGCTTTATATTTGTGGGCTTCGTATTGGGAGTTACTATAGATCCTAACCCGGATCTAGGGAAACACCTTTTAGGTAAGTAGCAATAAACTGTGAGGGAACTGTATGACGTAGACCGATACGGTTGAAGCAGTAGCTACATTGATATGGCACATTGGTTGGTACCGGTATCCCTTGTGGAGAAACGAGGAGAATACGGGGCTGCTATGTGTGTCATTAAGCATCAACTGGCCTTAGAACCTATAATTGACCAACTTGGCCATAGGAAGTAGTGAGATAGCCGGCCTCGGTGTAAAGCTGAGAACTGGTTGATACTCGATACTACACTCATTGAGACCATACTCTCGAGATAATTCCGGCCGCAAGAAAAGATTGTGTGAGCTGAAACCATGACCGATGGAGGATGGTCAGTGATATTGAGAACCTCTAGAACGCGGTTACTATTATTAGGACAGGTTGAGACCAACTGAACTTCAAGAGGGTAGTTCCTAGACCTCATGTAAGCCTAAACCTAAGGCTGTTTGTGTGGGTTGTGTGCTTTCAACTTGAACTACTTGCACATTTTTATTATCTGACAACATGAGTTCCTTGCAGGTTTTGTTTACAGTCCTTATCCAATAACTTGGATTTCTTTCCGGATTTACTTGCTTACATCCCCTCGCACTTTTTCTTAAACGCATAGCATACACATCATAACATCATGCCTTAACATTTCCTTAACCATTTCAAGGATCTCAAGGGCTTATGATGCAGGTTATGGTAAATCAAATGTCCAGCAAGGGGCAAAGGGGATTTATTTTCCTCTAGCCAATGCCGTCTAGAGATTAAAACACGATAACTTGAGTCAGTGGCTATTAGCCACTCGATATGGTGAGCTTGACTCTTGAAGAAGGACTCTTAACGACACGAAGTTTCTTCAATCAAGCTGCAATTAAATTCTAACAGTTTTTTATTACCCCGCAAGATCTTTGAAAACATTGCATACATACACTATGCAAAAATTGACTTTAGACAACGCCACATAGACAACGCTTATGCCTAAAGTGCTGCTATAGGTTTTCAGAAAAATTAATAATTAAAAATTAAAAGAGAAGTGCTGCTAAAGGTATACTATAGACAACGCTTATTATAAGCGCTGCTATAGGCCTTACCATAGACAGCGCTTTCTTTCCCTAATCGCTGCTATAGGTTTTCAGTAAAAAAAATTAAAAAATTAGAATAAGCGCTGCTAAAGGTTATACTTTAGACATCGCTTACTAAAAGCACTGCTAAAGGTGTTATTCTAGGAAGCGTTTCTAAAGCCTAAAGCGCTGCTAAAGGGTATACCTTAGACAGCGCTTTCTAGAAGCGCTGCTAAAGGGTATACCTTAGACAGCGCTTTCCAGAAGCGCTGCTAAAGGCATTACTCTAAAAGCGCTGCTAAAGGTAATACCTTTAGCAGCGCTTCTTGAAAGCGTTGTCTAAGGTAATTAAATAGTGTCTTAATCCCTAAATTGGTTATCAGATTTCCAGAAATCCCAAATCGTACAAACGAAACCCCACACCCAGAAATCTCTCCTGTTCATCTTCTTCTCGAACTCGTCTCCTCCCATTCACCGTCCAACCGTGGTTCTTCCTCCAACTCTTCTCCAAATCGTCTCCTCACCGTCCAACCGTACTTTGGTCGTTCTTCCTCCGTGCAAAAGCAACTCTCTCTGGTGTTCCGATAAAAAAAACAGGTCAGTTCCGATAACACCATTTATGCACTTTTACATTATTAAGTTGTTCTTTTCTATTGAATAAAAATGTGGGTGGTCATGATACTAGCTAGAGTTGGGTAGGAAGGAAACAGTGCTTTTGTGAATAAGTGCTTTTGTTTGGGGGATAACGCACCCTTTTGTGAATAAGTGCTTTCAAGAATCTCAAGAATCTCAAGAATGTCAGTGCTTTTATAAATAAGTGCTTTTGTGTGTGAATTTAACTTATTCATGTTTTTTTTTGACATTAACAGGAAGCTTATCTAGTGCAATTTTCCTGGTTGCAGGCACTACGGTGAGAAACTCTTGCTCTTTCTATTTCTTTGCTTCCAAGTTTTGTATTACTATAGTAAACCTCTATGGTAAAAAACAAAACTAGTTCAATTTTGTAACATGTGATTATTTATTGTCCAATTTTAATATGTTTATAAAAGCATATTATTTTTTTAAACTTGTTTATCACCTACTAACTAAATAGCAATTACCAGCAGCCAAATAATGTGTAGTGAGATTCGTGAACTTGTGGTTATGGTATTGATAATGTGAAGAAAAAATAAATCATAATTAGGGGTGTTCAAAAAATCCACAGAACTGAACTGAACCACAGAACCGAACTGAACCGTTTTAAAATAACCGAACCGTTATTCATGGTTTATGAACCGAACCACATGTCATCAAACAATTCTATAACGGAATTGAAACCATAGTTAACCAAACCATAACTTTCTGAACCAAACCGTAATTAACTACCCTTACTTATGATATGGTATTCCTTAGTTATGTTGGAACTTTAGATCAATTTTTATATTTTCTCCTAATTGATTTTTTAGAACTCAAATTTATTTTAAAT
The DNA here is from genome assembly GCA_948472305.1 of Vicia faba. Classification (NCBI taxonomy): domain Eukaryota; kingdom Viridiplantae; phylum Streptophyta; class Magnoliopsida; order Fabales; family Fabaceae; genus Vicia; species Vicia faba. The sequence goes on along the minus strand of OX451739.1, from coordinate 507,412,664 downwards.
CCGTGTATACTTTGTGTTTTGACATAAACACATTATACCGTTTTGTGCCCTAATTAGTGTTTTTGTTTAACTTAGATAATAGTTAAAACCATGGATAAAAAATGGATGTGTGTCGATCGATTGTCAAAAGAGTACGAGAATGGGGTATTAGAGTTCGTTAAGTTTGCTGTTGAACACACTGAAGACCCGAATAGAATGAAATGTCCTTGCTTGGGTTGTTGTTATGTGGGTCGGGTTGATGCAGATGGATTGAAATCGCATTTACTAATGCGCGGAATTGATCGAAGTTATACGTGTTGGATATTTCATGGTGAGAAAAGCATCGAGAATGTTGAACCGGAGGTGAAAAGTAATGCGACCTATGTTTCGTACGACAATGCCACATATACATATGATTGTGATCGAGTCGAAGAGATTGCAGAAGCACTTGAAGAAGATCTTCAAGATTGTCCCAAAATGTTTGAGAGGTTGGTAAGCGATGCGGAGAAACCGTTGTATAAAGATTGCCCCAAATTCACAAGATTGTCTGTGGTATTAAAATTGTACAACTTAATGGCGCGCAATGGATGGTCGGATAAAAGTTTCACACAGTTATTAGCCCTTTTGAGAGATATGCTTCCTGAGGATAATGTTCTTCCTAATCGAACCTACAAGGCCAAAAAAATGTTGTGCTCTATTGGCATGAGCTATGATAAGATACATGCATGTCTAAATGATTGTATTTTGTTTCGAAACGAATATGCATCATTGAATGAGTGCCCAAAGTGCGGTTTATCTCGATATAAGAAAAAATTATCTCCAGCGAAAGTCTTATCGTATTTTCCTATTATTCCGAGATTTAGACGCATGTTTCATAGTGAAACCGTTGCTAGACACTTGACTTGGCATGCAGATGAAAGAATTATCGATGGAAAGTTTCGACATCCGGCAGATGCACCACAGTGGAAGAAAATTGATAATGATTATCCTGATTTTGGAGGAGAAACAAGAAACCTTCGCTTGGCATTATCTACGGATGGAATGAACTCGCATGGTCTTCAAAGTACCTCATATTCCACATGGCCTGTGATTCTTATGATTTATAACCTACCTCCATGGCTATGTATGAAGCGCAAGTACATGATGTTATCTATGTTAATTTATGGGCCTAAACAACCAGGGAATGACATAGATGTATACTTGAAACCTTTAATCGAAGATTTGAAGATTTTGTGGGAGAATGATGTGGAGGTTTATGATGGATATAGGAAAGAAAGTTTCAATTTAAGGGCGATGTTGTTTGGCACAATTAACGATTTTCCAGCATATGGAAATCTATTCGGGTATAGCATTAAAGGTGAAAAAGCGTGTCCTGTCTGTGAAGATGGAACCGATATGACACGATTGAAACTTTGTCAGAAGAATGTCTTTCTCAGTCATCGTAGATTCTTAAATTCAAAACATCAATATCGTGGATGGAGAAAAGCATTCAATGGAAATACCGAACAACGTAGAGCTCCACCTTTTGCACATAAAGTTGTCATAGGTGGGTGGAAGAAGAGGTCAATTTTTTTTGAATTGCCATATTGGAAATCTTTGTACGTAAGACATTTTCTTGATGTTATGCATATTGAAAAAATGTATATGAAAGTGTTATTGGTATGTTACTCAATATAAAAGGAAAGTCAAAGGATGACCTTAAAGCAAGAGAGGACATGGTAGAGATGGGAATAAGAACTGAATTAGGACCCGTGAAGAAAGGAAGACGAACATATCTACCACCTGCTGCTTATACTCTATCTAGAAAGGAAAAGAAAATATTGTGTAAGTTTCTGAGTGAAGTTAAAGTTCCAGAAGGTTACTCCTCAGACATTAGAAGACTCGTGTCCATGAAAGACCTCAAGTTAAAGAGTCTGAAGACACGTGATTGCCATGTCATAATGGAATATTTTCTACCAATAGGTATACGTTCTATTTTGCCAGAAAAAGTAAGAAGCGCTATAACTAAATTGTGTTTTTTTCCAGATCAATTTGTAGTAAGGTGATCGATCCTGAGATCTTACCAGTATTACAAAAAGAAATCGTTATTACTCTTTGTGACCTTGAAATGTATTTTCCTCCATCATTTTTTGACATTATGGTACATCTTGTTGTTCATCTTGTAAAAGAAACACAATTGTGTGGACCAGCTTATATGAGATGGATGTACCCTGTTGAACGTTATATGAAAATATTAAAAGGGTACGTGAAAAACCGAAGTCATCCAGAGGGTTGTATCGTTGAGCGATACGTTGTTGAAGAAGCGGTTGAGTTTTGTACTGATTTTTTGTCCAATGTGCAATCCATTGGACTCCCCAAATCTCATTTTTTCAAAAAAAAAAAGAAGGTAAAAAATTAATTAGAAATGAAAATTGGATAGTACGAGAGCATAATCAAAGTTTTATACAGTGGTTTAAGGATCATATATATTCAAAGTTTCATTCAGATCCCGCTTCAATATCAGACAAGTTGAGATGTTTGGCATATGGTCCAAGTTCGATTGTGTTCTCTTATAGAGGATACATAATTAATGGATACACATTTTATACCAAATAATAAGATGAGAAAAGTAATATGCAAAATAGTAGTGTCACGGTGGTATGTGAAGCAATGCACATTTCTAGTATGAAGGACTTAAAGCCCAAATATGAAAATTTGTCATATTTTGGGGTTATCAATCACATCTGGGTGTTTGATTATGAGAAGTTTCAGATTCCTATCTTTGGTTGCAAGTGGGTACATACTAGTGGCATACGAATGGATAAGTCAGGGTTTTTACAAGTGGATCTTAGTAGGGTGGGGTACAAAGATGAGCCTTTTATTCTATCATCTCAAGCTAAACAAGTGTTCTATGTCATAGACCCAAAGATTACGAAATGGTCTATAGTGCTTTTATCTAACAAAGTGATTGATGATAAAAGTGTGGATCAAGGTGATGTTGATGTTGAGAATGAGTCATATATTAGAAACGATCGAGATGAAAATACTACAGCGGATGAATCATATATCAGAAAAGATCATGATGAGGGAATTTAGATCAATCCCTTCGTCCGCGTTCTTAAGAGACAAGTAATTCGGAATCCAACCAAGAAAAGAAAGAGATGTTAGTGAAAAAGGTAATATATATTCCTCCATACCTGTTAACACTTAGCAAACTTCTAATAAATGATATATTTGTCATTTTATATACTCAATTGATATTTGTCATTTTATATACTGAATAGATATTTGGAATTATATATTTGGAATTAAATATTTGTCATTAGATACTAATGTTTTTCTTTATTACAGGTTAGATGGCTAGTAACGAGGAGCACCCACACGATGATTCTATTAATGATGGAGACAATGATGGAGGAAAATCCAGTAAGGGAGTGGAAAAAGAAATTAAAAGAGGAAAAACTATTATGAAGAATATCATTCATGATAGAGATAGAGGTATAAAATACGATGTGCATTGGAGTCCAAATGACCAATTAATTGAGCCTAACGTTCTAAATTGACAATTTACATTGGTACAATTGTAAGGAGAGAAATTCCAATAACTTGTGATGAGTGGAGAGATGATAAGCTGGATGATGCTAAAAACAAAATCTAGAGTGAGATACAGGTACTTTAAATTATGTCTTTAAATTACGATTATGTACTTTAAATTATGTCTTTAAATTACTTATACTAACGCACTTTGTGTATGTTTTTTGTAGAGGTATTTCAACATTGAAGACACAAGAAAAGATTATTGTCTTGGATTGGCCGGCAAAATACTAAGAGGGTTTAGAACATATTTAAACAGAAAATATCTTAGAGATGCCGAAATTTTTTTTGTTGATGCAGAGCGTCCAGCAGAATATGCAGATGTGATTTCAGTTAAAGAATGGGATGTTTTTAAAGTCAAACGGAAAACCCCAAAATTTCATAGTGTAAGTGACGTAAATCTTCAAAGAGCATCATCTCCCGCATATCCATACAAAAAGTGGCGTTTGGGATATGCACGATTAGAACAAAAAATAGTAAGTATTTACAAATTGCAATGATATACTTGTTCATCAAGAGTTATAACTGAGCTTGTTTTTTGTGTTAATGTGTAGTTAAAAGAGGAGACTAGTTCTGAAACATCTCTTCCGGAGCATGTTTTGTGGAAGGTTGCCCGTGTGAGTAAGGATGGAGTTCTTAAAGAATATGTACAACAAATTTTTGAAAAATGCGTAAGTATAACATTAATTCTAATTAAATCAAAATTTTATTAACATATAGTATTCATGTTTTTCCAATATTCATATGAATTTCAGGAGAGTCTGTCTCAGTCTACATCTCCACCAGATGATTGTAGGAGCATACTTAGTCGAGCATTAGATGTTCATGAGTATTCTGGTCGGGTGAGGGGTAAAGGACATGGGGTTACTCCAAGCTCCTTGAAAAAGAACAACCCAAAGACAAAATATGCTAGAAATAAAGAACTGCAGGCAAGGTTGGATGCATTAGAAGCTGAAGTTCTTGAATTGAGGAAGGAAAAAGCAATACAATACCAATCAGAAAGGGAAGCTTCGGGTGTTAAAGAAACTAGTGACATAGCTAGTGTCAATTGTGCAGCTCAACCGAGTATTCCCGAGGTACTTACATATATTATTATGAAATTAAATTAGTGTGATTTATTTAACTGACATATATACACATTAACGATGTCATATTTATTATTTATTTTAGGGCATTTCACCTTGTCAACTCTTTTTAGAGACACCAACTTATCGCATGGTTGGCAAGGGAAAAGTCCATAACACTCTGGGAGAAGTACTTCATCATAAACCGCTCCCTTCTGGATATTTGAAAGTGTCGATTGATATTGCTTTAGAGGAGGGTGCTTTATTACCAATCCCAGATGAAGTTTCGGATGCAACATTGGTGGGAGAGGCAATATGAGCGTTTGTTGCATGGCCGTCAAGACTCGTTCGCATAGATGATGAGGTATAATTAAAATCGTTATGAACCTTTTAGTACTCAAATTTTTTACGTTCGTTTTACTTACATTTTTTTTCATGGTAATGTTAGACTCCTACAAAACCCAAACCAAAAGATAAAGGGATTACGCGGCCAAAGGAGTCAGTGACAGCAAAAAAACAGGTACAACACAATTATATGATATTTATGCTTAGATAATGTTAATTTGTCATCCTATACTTGACCACTCTAATTTTATGATATTTAGATTATTCCTGCTAAAGAGATTGAAGCTGTAAGTAGGGGTAAGGAGCCTGTAATTAGCAACATTCCCACAGAAACAAAGAGTGTTGCTAAGAGGACCGGGTCTAGAAAGAAAACTAATTCACAATATAGGTCGTGTCTTCATACATATATAAGCTTCACAACTATTTCGCAAGGTGGTACTTCTCTTATACCCCTGGATGAAGGGATTTATGGTTCTGAAGGCATGACAACAATTGGTAAGGAGGATTTGGAAGAAGTTTTTGGACACTTGACATTAGGCATCGCTGTTATCAATACATACATCAGGTATACTTCAATCAACTTTGTTTAATTAATTTCAGAATTTATTTACTCATTTCAATGAATAATTAATGTTAATGATGTTTTTATTTAAGGTTTCTGTATGACAAGTTGATTCGCCCGCGTGGATTGGAGTCCAGATTCGCTTTCATAAATCCCAACGTTTTCCACGCAGGGTCAATCATCTCAAAACCAGATGAAGTAATAGCATTTGTACTCAGTTTATTTATGGCCAGCAAAGATACAGAAAAATTGTTCTTTTTACCATATAATACTGGCCCCAAGTAAGATTTTCATTCTAAATTTCCTCTATTAGAATTTTTCATTTTTTAACGTTGTGTAGAAAATTTCCATCTAACCTTTGTTTAATATTCCAGTGGACACTGGTTATTGGTTGCAATGATTGGACAACATACCCAGATATGAAGAAGACGATTGACACGTAAGTGAGATTGTTCCAAAATATTACTATGTATATTTAATTATTTATGTGCGATAGTTCTAAATATTCGTTATTATTTTATTATAGCATTCTACAAAGTTTTCGAGCACAAAGAGATATTCAAGTACCAAGGAATAGAGTCAACAATATTTCTTGGATCAAAGTGGAGGTATAGATTTTCACAATTTTGATTATATAGCGATGATACTTGATAAAACAAGTTAAGGTGTATATCTTGATGTATATCCGTATTTTCTTTCCATGTGTAGTGTCCTCGTCAGCGCAATGGTGTAGATTACGGTTATTTTATGTTGAGGTTTATGAAAGAAACTATTCTTTTGGACCGATTAGAGATTCCATCCACGGTATGAATTTCTAACTTAGGAATTATTTTAATATTTCTCATAAAATGACTTAGTATTTTAATTAAATCATACTATGTTATATTATTATGTAGTACTTTGATGAATTCAAGTGTGCTTCATACTCAAAAGATCAATTGGATGAACTTATGGAGGATTGGTGCCAATTTGTTATGGAGTTGAGAGTTTTATTATAAGGTATAACTTTGAGTTTTGAGAATATAATATATGTCGTTATAGTTATGTTACAATATTATTGTTTTTGTTTTTGTTATTTGGTAACTTGTATGAATTTTGACTTTTTGATTTTGTTTTAGGTTATATAGGTGCAGCTCGATGTAGAAGATATAGTTATTTTGTAATTCATTGTTGATTTTGTTTCATTATTGTATATACTAATGTTGTTGTTGTGTATATTATGCAAAAAGGATTGAAGAGATGAATATTGATGTTGTTATAATATCGTTTCATTGTGGTATATTGATGTTGTTGTTGTTTAAAATGTTATAATGAAGCTATAAATTCTGGTGCAAAAATGGTGAGATTAAATTTGATAGGCAGCGTTTTGTTTTAAATGAAAAAAAAATTATATTTAAAAAAATAATAAGGAAAAGTGCTGCTAAAGGGGGGGAATAGACAGCGCTTTTAATGAGAAGCGCTGTCTAAAGTGTTAGAAAAAAAATTATATTAAAAAAATAATAAGGAAAAGCACTGCTAAAGGGGGGGGGGGGGGGAATAGACAGCGCTTTTAATGAAAGTGCTGTCTAAAGTGATTGAAAAAAAATATATTAAAAAATAATAAGGAAAAGCGCTGCTAAACGGGGGGAATAGACAACGCTTTTACCAAGCGCTGTCTAAAGTTCCACATTAAAAGCGTTGTCTAAAGTGTAAGCGCTGCTAAAGGGGGGTACCTATAGCAGCGCTTTTGAAATTACATAAGCGTTGTCTATACCTTTAGCAGCGGAGGTTTTAGCAGCGCTGTTAAAGGCCTAAAAAAGTGTTGTCTAATCCCTTGTTTGGCATAGTGATATATCATACATATCATTGCATAACAGGTCTTCCAGTACATGTCTCTCATGTTCTCGTTGTTTATTTCAGAAATGGCTCTCAAACAAGACAACAGAGATCTTCAAACTCAAGAAGCTCAGTTCAGGGAAATATTCCTAAACCTATCCAAGGGGCAGGAAGAGTTGAAAACACTCCTCGTTGGGAACTTGGTCAAGAAAAGTCCTAAAGACAATAAGGACGAACGGCTGGAACAACTGCAGGCTGAGGTAGGTGCAATGAGAACCCAGATGCTGGGGCAGATGGCTCTTATCCAGGGCCTAGCTCGAGGACAAGAAGAGTTGAGAACCATTATCAACCAACTTCATCAAGACAAATACAACAGTATGAAGCAAACAGTCGAGGCCGGAGACCAAGTCATTGATCAACCTCCAAGAAGACAAGAGTTTGGTTTGGTGAAGGGTGGACCTTTCTAACTTTCTACTACCTCACGGGTCCAACAACAACCTCGCCAAAAACAACGGGTTAATCAGAGTAAGCCAGATACACCCAAGAGGCAGTTTACCAAGCTCAACATGCCGCTGCCTCAAGCTTTGCAACACCTATTAAGAATGAATCTGATTACGTTGATAGGACCTCATCCGAACCCAAAGACTTATTCCCCCAACTACAATCCTGATGCAAGGTGTGCATATCACTCCAACAGTCCGAGGCATGGTACTGACAACTGTTGGAAGTTGAAATACAAAATTCAAGACCTGATTGATGAAGGAGCTTCGGAATTCACACAAGATGGTCAACTGGAATGTTTTTGTCAATCCTTCAAGGCTCACTATTTGAAGTGACAAGTTTTGACAAGAGAGGGCTTTTCGTTCATTAGAATTTTCAATTTGTAATTTTCTTTTGATTGTTTGAATATTTATTCATGTCAAACTTTGTTGCTTTATCAATGCATTGCATATGTGTGTTTTGAATCAATCCATTCGTATTCACTATATTTAAATTTCTTTCCTTTTTGTGATATTCAACTCTAGATTAAAAACTCTAAGCCTTTAGAGGGAGGATGACGAAAATGATATCAAAATCTCTACAGTATGCTTTTGAACAGACCCCGCTGACGATGTACAAGCATTGTTTCAAATCCTAAACAGTGGAGTTATAAGGAAGATAATCCCTAGTCAACCCTTTTGAGCCAAAGAAGTAGGAGTTTTCCTTTTCACACAAATTAAAACCCTTAATCATAACCTGGGGCAGTGTAGTTTTTCAGTTAATTTAGATGTGCATTCAGTCGCAATATTCTACTTCATACATAATGAATGGCATCAAAGACGTCCTTCCAAAACAAAATACGGTGATGGTTCCGCATAATTATCCAAGCAGGCAGTCATTATCTTTCGAAATAAAAGCCCATTAAGTCAAAACCTATGAAGGAGACATAAGAAAAAAACTGGGGCATCCCGCTGACTGTAATCACAAAAAGAAACAGTTCAGGCAAAAGACAGGGATAATAAAATCAAAAAGAAAGAGGTCCTACAAACTCTCAACAAAAATGACTGCTTGTTCAAAATAAATTGTCAGTATCCGAACCATCACTGGAATATCAGAGCAAAGACTCAAACAGGATCTAAATGCACAATTAGCTGAGTTTAGGATCGAAGAACATCACGAAGAATGGGTGGGTACAAATAACATTTGAGCCTTTATCCTTTGTTTCTTGAACCGTGAACCAGGCCACGTTATAACCCTTAAAAGTCCTAGCTGAAGCATGGGTTAGTTCGAAATCATACTGTTACAAAAGGTATCCTGACTCCTGTAGGACTTGATGTAAATCCTGAGCTGACATCACATATTACAAAATTTGCCTGTTTTACTGAAAAATGCATTTTAAAAAATTTCAAGACAGACATAAGCTTTGCATTCTTAAAATAACATTGTTTGCATATGACTATTTGTTCAACAGCAGAGAAATTCACACGACGAATATCTAGTGAACAAAAACCTTCTCAATAAAAAGGATCACCTCAAGTGGAAAAAACACTTCCAACCAAGGGGCACGGCATGATCATTGTCCATCATCTGGGGCAGTCAAGTCAAGATTCAAGGAATCTTGCAAAGATGCCAAATAGCCAGGGGGAAATCTCCATCTGAGTCACTTGGGGCATCGGACATGAATTTCAGCAACAAATCTTGTACGATCAAACAAACATCTTCTGGTATCGTGGCAACACAACACTACCGACAGTGACAACTCCCTACACACTGAGAGCATGGATATAGTCAGAAAATACTGCGCATGAGCAAAGACCCGCTAGGTTGACTGGCCTAGGCAAAAATAAGGGCATCCCGGCGAACCAAAAGGGTTCAGGCAAAAATTAGGGATAAAAACGAAAAAGATATGTACACCCGGCAAGTCGAAAAACTGAAAAGGCGGCTTGGGAAATAAAGGGTATCCCGGTGGACTAAAAATCTGAAAAGACAGTCCAGGCAAAAGTTATGGATTAAAGCATATGACTATGTCCCGTCATCTCGTCACTTGCCTACCAGAAGAAGACTTATCATTTCGATCGAAAGTTACCAAGCACCTCATAAGTTGGGATAACACTCAATCCACAAGGCCTCCACAGGCACCTTCTCCAATAGATACAGGGGCAGAAAAGTTTCGATGCAAAGTCATCGTCATATCCTTAGCGTGCGTCCCAGTAACATCTACACTCCCTACAGAGTAAAAGGTATCTAAAGACATTGGTGTTGTTTCTCCCCAAGCAGAGTTCATCTTTCACCAACAATGGAGGACTATCCCCAGTGGAGTTTATTTCTTCCACAAACAGAAATTTTATCCCCGCCAGAGTTCATCATCGCTAGCAACGGTAATTCCTCCCCAGCTGAGGATTTTTCTCCAAGTCAGCAAATCTTCTGACAAAATATCTCTTCCCCGCAGAGTCATTCTCTCACCAGTTTATTCTCCAGCTGAGTTATTCTCCCACCGTCCCCAGGGGAATGAAGAATTCAGCTCTTTATATTCTCCAGCAGCGGTCCGGGTTTTATTTTCCCCAGTTAGAGAATATCATAAAAACATGGCATACCCATACATCATGACGTGTGCATACACATCATACAACACAATCTCATTTATTTTGAGAACATCATTGCTCAATACATCTCATGCATCATGGCATTACATACGACTAACCCTGTACCTTTCAGGAAGGATACAATCAAACTCTTACAAAGTTCAAGCTATGAAGCCCGGATTCGACCGAATAGTATCTTGATTTCTACATTATATTGTGAAGCCCAGAGAACGACCGGATAACAGTATCAAACAGCGCGAAGCCTGGATTCGACCAGATAGTGGTTTATCTTTAAGCTATGAAGCCCGGATTCGACTTGATAATAGTTTAATCCCCAGCAAGCCGTGAAGCCCGGATTACAACCGGATAATAGCTCAGCAAGTACCATGAAGCCTGGATTCGACCAGATAATGGTATATCATAAACACAAGCCGTGAAGCCCGAATTACGACCGGATAACAGCTCAGCAAGTACCATGAAGCCTGGATTCGACCAGATAGTGGTATATCATAAACACAAGCCACAAAGCCTGGATTACGACCAGATAATGGTATATCTTTAATACAAGTTATGAAGCCCGGATTCAATCGGATAGTATCTTGATTTCTTCGAACACCATGAAGCCTGGATTCGACCAGATAATGGTATGAGACATCGTGAAGCCTGGATTACGACCAGATAGCGGTAAGAGACACTGAAGCCTAGATTACGACCAGATAACAATGATGGACACTGTGAAGCTTGGATTATGACCAAATAGCAGTCTACCCGGCCAGTTACTATGAAGCCCGGATCGACCGAATATTAGTAGGTCCAAAAATTAAATGGAAGCCCGGAGGTGACCGGATAACCACTTGATTTCTTCTAAAGCTTGGATTTTGACCAGATAAGAAGCAAGTTATTGTGAAGCCTGGATTATGACCAGATAGCAATACAAGTTTCTGTGAAGCCTGGATTACGACCAGATAGCAGCCAAGAATACTACGAAGCCTGGATTACGACCAGATAAGTGGTATATCTTTAGTGCAAGTTATGAAGCCCAGATTCGACCGGATAGTATCTTGATTCCTCCGAACACCATGAAGCCTGGATTCGACCAGATAATGGTATGAGACATCGCGAAGCCTGGATTACGACCAGATAGCGGTAAGAGACACTTAAGCCTGGATTACGACCAGATAATAGTATAAGACACTGTGAAGCTTGGATTTCGACCGAATAGCAGTTAACCTGGACAAATACTAAGAAGCCCAGAGTCAACCGGATATTAGTGTGCCCTAAATTCAAGTTGAAGCCCAGAGGCGACCGGATAACAACTAAATTCCTTCTGAAGCCTGGATTACGACCAGATAAGAATTGAGAAATTGTGAAGCCTAGATTACGACCGGATAGGAAGTGTAATCTCATCTACCCAGTAAGTCACTATAAAGCCTGGATTACGACCAGATAGAAGTCGGTCTTATCACTATGAAGCCTGGATCACGACCAGATAGTAGTTCATTTTCACCTCCTCGAATAAGAGACGATTCCCCAGTAGAATAATGGACGACTGAAGCTCCTAAAATTCAACTTTTCTCTCAAAACAGAAAACAACATTCCCCAGCGGAATCTTCCTCAACAACAGGTATACAAGCTCTCGCTAAGGAATCTCTTATGCGATCGACACTCCTTCGGATGGCATCTTTAAGCCCATCTCCCGTCATCAATCTCCAAATGGAAACTATAAGCTCATTCCCGACATCACAAGACAAATACCACTTCATGCGAGTGCAAATTTCTAGGCACTCTAGTGTTCAATCATCTTCCACCTTCGGATAACGAAAGGCAAGCAAGCCAATCTACATCCTCAGGTTTAAGAAGATTGAATAGGGGAAGCTGTTGTACCCCAAAATTTTCCCTCCCATATTTCTCAAAACATTTCAATAAAGATCGTCAAGTTGCTCAAGGAAGTCCAAGGGTTGACCAGACAAGCTCTCTCCTAAAGGCAGTCTACCTCAAATTAGGGTTTCATGTTGCATCAAGATACTTGAGTCCAAGGGATCCCAAATGCTAACCATTTCCCTAATATATTCTCAAGATCATCCTTGTCAAGTTTCAATCCTTGCAGAGGAAGTTTGCTCAGCCAATTGCTCAAAGGCCTGAAAATCGACTATGCTAGGGCAAAAGTCAACTGTGGCCTACATACAATCAAACTTCAAGATTTTTGGTCAACATCCTCATTTTTAAGTATTGTTCATCATTTCATCAAGGGTTTATCATGATTCATCAAGGATTTCTCACAATGCATCAAAACCCAAAAGTTGCTAAATTAGGGTTTTGTAGGAAAAGTCAACTAAACTTTGACCAAGAATAACTTTCTAATACTTTATGATAAACGACCCATCCAAAGCTCATTTTTAATAGGATGCAATGCTCTACAATCCATCTTCAGCTCCCAAGTTCAAAATATGCACTCACAAGAAGTTATGAATTTGGACATTATAGGTCATTTTGAAAAGTCAACAAAAACACATTTTTTATCAAAGCTTCATACATGAACATGGAATACCAAATTGAGATGAGACCAAAAGGGTTGCTTATATGACATATCAAGATTTCCAAAAATTCCAAGAAAACCTTCAAAGAGTCAAAATTGAGGAAGTTATGCATTGATGAAGTTGACCTTTTTTGCAAAATTGCCAAAAGTCAACTATGCCTCAAATTGCAATTTTTGCTAAATGGGCCTAACTTTTTGCATTTGTCTTGAGTTGGTAGCATGGTCCATGATCCTAACTCTTTCCACTTGTCTTTATCTTATTTTTATTATTTATTTTGATTTTTATTTTAATTAAATTAATTTAAATCAAAACAAATCATGAAAAATCCAAATCATTGAAACCTCAAGATCTTGTGCATGTTTCAGGTCCTATATCCAGCTAGCAAGTAAACCAATTGGTGCAAGGCATAGGCGGGCACAAAAAGATTGAGTTTGGCCTATTTTTGAAAAGATTTTCATGTATATCAAATCAAAATCAAAAGCTATAATGGATAAAGATTGAGAGCATAATTCCAACCCTAATCCAATCCTTGGTATATAGTAACATTTGTAGACCTAAAACACAAGGTTTTGGAGGCGTGAAAAGGCAGAACAAACTTGATAAAATCACAAAAAAGTGCTGACTTGATTTCACATTTCCAGGTGATTACAAGGCTCCCTGACCATCTCATTCACTTCCTGGGATTGCAAGCAAGCTGCACCGATCAAAAGCAAGTGCGCTAGTGCCCAAAATTCATCCCCACGACTCCCACGGTTTTCCCATATTTCCAAAACTGAATCTTGTTATTCTTGCATATTCATCATGTTTCAATAGTATATTCTTGTTCCTTAACACATTTGCAAGCTATTTATATCATTTAATTGCATTTTTGTGGACTATATCAGAATTCACCATTGCTAGGTTTTGTAGGCTCGTTTTAGGATCTTTTGATACAGGTAAAATTGGCCTTCAAGAAGAGCACCATCATGCTCAGCAGGCCAAGACGAATCAATCCACAGCCTTAGAATTCATTGATCATGCCTGTATATGATTTTGCAATGTGCCAGGTTTATGGTGATGGACGTTTGTCCGTAGGTAAAAGTCTATGACTTTTACCAACAGAGCGAGGAGGAAGATGACCGACGTGGCACATACCCATTCGTCCGTTTAAAATCTCGCACGCAGGAAGTTAACAAAGTTGTTTCTTTTTTATATTATTTGTTTGTTTCTTTACATACAACAGAAGCGCGTGGCTCAGTTGGTAGTGGAGCAGTTGGAAAAGGCTTTGGGGCCTGGGTTCGAATCCCAGGTCCCCCTATTCTTTCATGTTATTTTTCTTTCATTGATCAGGCATGCATACAAATCATAAGGACAACCATGCGCCCTCAGGATCCAACCATGGGATCTCCAGGAGGCCAGATCTGAAGGCCATCGTTGAAGGATCTATCATGTGACCTAGTCAACGCACAACATGGGAACATGGGAGTCAACGTGGATCACTTTCTTTCGGGCCCAGAAATTGCTATTCACACCCCCTTAAATTGCTGTTTAACCAGGCTCAATATCTCTTTTCTCTATTCTTTTTATACTTTCTTTTATTTAATTTTATTTATTTAATTATTTTTACTAACATAAAAATTAATTCTTTTTATCAAAAAATCATAAAAATAATTTTCACCCAAATTAGGTTTAGGCTTTATTTTTTTAATCAAAAATTAATTTAATTAGTTTATTTAATTTTAGGGTAACTTTAATTATTTTGTAAATAAAATAAAATTAATTAGAATAATTAGGGTTTTTGTTTCTAACTTAATTCTATTTTTTTTTAAAATAACAAAAATACAAAAATAGGTCATGTAAATTATTTTCTTTAATTTAATTTAATTACTAATTAGATTTGTATTTAATTTAAAAACCTTATTCTTTTTCCTAAAAACAATTAAAAACAACAAAAATAATTTCTCTTTCGATTAGGTTAGACAGGGTCAAAACCCTAGTTCTCTCTCGTTCTCGATGCATCGCATTTATTTATTTTTACCATATTGATGTAATTGCTCACAAGTTGTAATAGATTAATTAGGATTTTTCTCCTTTTCATTTATCGTTTTGATGGGTTGTTTTTGGCTATGTAAATTAATACCCGAAGCCTTGTAATAGTGTAGTTTACTTTCCGTACTTTAATTTCCGCAAAATATTAAATTGTTAGATGTATGGATATTAGAGTTGCATGACAAGAATGTATGTAAACTTTAAAACGGTTAGCAAACCCTAAATGTGCAAAGATAATAAACTTGAAATTGAATCACTCGCACATGCGCACTCCTAGGGTATACTCCCACTTCGGTTGCCTTCGGTAAACGGTCATTAAGTATAGGGTATTTTAGTGGTCGCTCTTTTGTCTCAAAGATCAAAGTTGCCTCGGAAAGGTTGCCTCAGAATTGTTGCCTCGAATACGATCTTAATACATTAGAGTTACTACTAAGACGTCCTAACATTGCTTTAGTGATCGCACGTCCCTTTTGAATTGACCCTTAAAACTCCAATTACGGTGCTACCTACTCACTAATAGTAGGATAGCGCTGTCTAAAGGAAACAAACATAGAACAATTCTTTTTTTCGAGTAGGTAGATTAGTTCTTAAGTACTTGCTCAATTCAAACGAACTTTTTCACACTTACACTCTTTTCAAACAAAGTTTTCAAAACACTTCGTAACACTCTTGAAGACAGAAGCAAGGGTTAAATCGGAGTCAAACAAAAACTTTTCAAATCAAACACACACAAGAAATTTTGAAAATGATGAGCAAGTACCTAAGAGCCCGTGAAAAACCACGGATAGAAAGGGTGCTAATACCTTCCCTTTATATAATCTACCCCCCGTACTCAGAAAATCTCGAAAAAAGGAATTTTTCTGTGCTTTTTTCCTTTCCAGTTGGATAAAATAAAAGTCGATGGCGACTCTTGCTTACCGTGACATTTTGCAAACACAAACGCAAAACGCAAACCAGCATTTTCCTAAAACAGTCCGGTTCTGGCCACCGTATCATAGCCGTCAAGCAGTAAATGCTATAGTAATATCAAGACCCATTGTTTCCCCATAACGCAACAGTCAGCAAAGAATGGAGAGACCGCAGAGACAATACACTCGGCTTAATATGACCTTGTCTCAAATTCTACCACAATTATTGAAGACTAACCTGGTAACTCTGAGGGAAGCCCCGAAGAATCACAGCACCACATCTCCGCTATATAACCCGAACACCCGCTGCACCTATCACTCTGATAGCCCAGGTCATGATACGAACAACTGTTAGGCCTTGAAGAATAAGGCTCAAGATTTGATCGAAGCTAAAGAAATTGAGTTTGACGCTTCGGAGAAGCCCAACGTGATAAATGCTCCCATGCCCAAGCATGGTCATGCAGTAAATGTTGTGAATGATGATTTATTTGTGACCTCCATGGAAGAAATTTCTACTCCTTTGATGACAGTTAAGAAGAATCTATTGTTGGCCGGTTTATTTCCGGGATGTGGCGAAGGTTGCCACTTGTGTTCAATTCTTCCTGCTAGTTGCCACTTTTTGAAATCAGGTGTTCAACGCCTGATGGATAACAAAGAGATCCTGTTCGAAAAGACTTTGATTTTGTTAGTTCCAATTGAAGATGTTGCCATCATAACCATTTCCGCCAATCCTTCTAAGGCTTCCTCGAGAAAGCTTGTTAGGATTACACCTGTTCCAAGAATCGCTCTATTAATCATTACTATCCCTTGTCCTATCCCATACACTTCGGATAAAGTTGTCCCTTGGCATTATGGGGCCGACGTGTATTACCATGGAGTTAAGCAAGACTTAAATATTGAAGAATATGATGCTGATATCAGCAATATTGTCGGGGCTAGCAAGGTCACCAGAAGTGGAAGACTCTTTTCCCCCGAGATTTCCCCTCCGACCGTTCACAAACTTGTTGCCATCCCATGTGCTAGTACATCATCTACTATCTTAGTTCCTATTCCAGTTAGAACCCATGTCGCCGAGTCATCTGGCACTCAGGGCAAAGAAATCACAGGTGAGCCTGCCCGGACGAAGGCACCTAAGAAGATCATTGTAGAAACCTCTAAGCAGGAGATAGAGGAAATTCTGAAGATTATCAAGAAGAGTGACTACAACGTAGTCGAGCAGTTGGGGCAGACCCCGTCGAAAATTTACATGTTGTCCTTGTTATTGTATTCTGAAGCCCATGCAAAGGCTTTAATTGCTTTCCTCAAAACTGCGCATGTGCCGCAGGAAACTTCTGCTGATCAATTCAAAGACTGCGTAGCTAGTTTGACTGCCGACAACGGGTTGGGTTTCTCAGACGCAGATCTGACTGCTAAAGGAAGAAATCACAATGACGCTCTGCACGTCTCAATTGAGTGCAGGGGAACTACTATGGCCCATGTACTGGTGGATACCGGATCCTCATTGAATGTTTTTCCAAAGAAAGCATTAGACCGTCTGGACTGTGAAGGTTTGATTCTGAAGCCGAGCAATATTGTGGTCAGGGCTTTCGACAGGTCAAAAAGGATGGTGCACGGGGAGGTGGATGTCCCTGTTAAAGTTGGCTCTCAGAATTTTGCATCTACTTTCTATGTGATGGATATCCGACCATCATATTCTTGCTTGCTAGGTCACCCTTGGATTCATAAGGTTGGGGCAGTGACTTCTACGCTCCATCAGATGTTGAAATATCCAGTAAAGGGGAAGATCGTCACGGTACAAGGTGAGGAGGAGTACATGGTGAGTCATCTTATTTCCTTTCGCTACGTGGAGATGGATGGGGAGTTCATCGAAACCCTGTGTCAGAACTTTGAAGAGGTCCCCCAGACTCTGGCGTCGACTGAAGTTGCTGCTGATAAACCTCCGATGAAGATGGCCTCCCTCAAGGATGCCAGGGCTGTAATTGAAAAAGGTGGGTGTGCAAATTGGGGTCAACTCCTTGATTTCTCACACAAAACTGACAAGTTTGGTTTGGGCTTTACTGCAGAGGCTCAAAGGGCTGTTCGGCATGCGCGGATTGGAAGACCTCCTCTGCACATTAGTAATCAGGGAGTGAATGCAATTGAGGATGATGAAAAAGAGTCAGATATCGACAGCTGGATCTACCCGACTACCAACAGTGGATTGAACAACTGGATGGCGAAGGATTTTGTGCCCGTTTCTTTTATTACACAGTAATAGACTTTTGTTTTGAGATTTGTAACAGACAGTTTAAAACTTTACGGCCCGGTGCCTTTCCCGAGGCACCTTGGTTTTGTTTGAGGGCTTATTATTTGTCATTTTCATATATGATCAATAAAGCATTGGACGTTTTCTTGCATTGCAAATTTTGCGCTCCTTCTTTTTCCTTTCTATCTCGCACTTTATCAAAACAGCTATTGTCTTACACACACTCACATATCATAATGCAGATCCATATCCACTCTGGATCCCATTGATAACAACTCTGCTACTGCCAGTTATGACTTCGAAAATCCGATCAACCAAGCCGAGGACGAAGGTGAGGATGATTGTGAGGTACCCAGAGAACTTGCTAGACTGTTACTGCAAGAAGAGAGGGCCATACAACCTCATGAAGAGCCAGTGGGATCAATGAATTTGGGTACAGAGGAAGACAAGAAAGAGGTCAAGATAGGTGCAAATCTGGAACCTAGTGTCAAGCAGCGGTTGATACAGATTCTACGCGACTATGTTGAGATCTTTGCTTGGTCTTATGAAGATATGCCTGGTTTAGACACTGATATTGTGGTACATCGTCTGCCGACCAAAGAAGATTGTCCTCCGATAAAGCAGAAGGATCATCGTATGCGCCCAGAGATGTCTGATAAAATCAAAGCTGAGGTCATGAAACAGTTCGACGCTGGATTTCTAGATGTTACTTCTTACCCACAGTGGGTTGCCAACGTAGTCCCGGTGCCTAAGAAGGATGGTAAGGTACGTATGTGTGTGGACTATAGAGATCTGAATAGGGCGAGCCCCAAAGACGATTTCCCACTGCCTCACATTGATGTTCTGGTCGACAACACTATGCAACATAAGATCTTCTCCTTTATGGATGGTTTTTCTGGTTACAATCAGATTAAGATGGCTCCTGAGAACATGGAAAAGACAACTTTCGTTACACAGTGGGGCACCTTCTGTTACAAGGTAATGCCTTTAGGTTTGAAGAATGCTGGGGCAACTTATCAACGCGCCATGGTCGCTTTGTTCCACTACATGATTCACCATGAGATAGAGGTTTACGTTGATGACATGATTGCAAGGTCCCAGATTGAAGAAGAGCATCTTGACCATCTCCAGAAGCTGTTCGACAGGTTGAAGATGTACAACCTGAGGTTAAACCCGAACAAGTTCACCTTCGGGGTAAGGTCTGGTAAGAAGCTGGGTTTCTTCGTTAGTGATAAAGGTATTCAAGTGGATCCTGCAAAGGTGAAGGCTATACAGGAGATTCCAGCTCCCCGCACAGAAAAGGAAGTCAGAGGATTTTTGGGACGTCTGAATTACATCGCCCAATTCATTTCACATTTGACTGCTACTTGTGAGCCAATCTTCAAGCTGCTGAAGAAAGATCAAGTAGTAAAATGGAATGATGAATGTCAGACCGCTTTCGAAAGGATCAACGATTACCTCCAAGAGCCATCAATTCTGATGCCTCCAGTTGAAGGAAGACATTTGATATTATACTGGACGGTACTTGATAATTCAATGGGGGTGAGTGTTGGGGCAGCATGACGAGTCTGGCCGAAAAGAGCATGCTATTTACTACCTTAGCAAAACGTTTACCAACTGCGAGACCCGATACTCGTTGCTTGAGAAAACTTGCTGCGCTTTGGCATGGGCTGCTCGCCGGCTGAGGCAGTATATGCTAACTCACACTACCTTATTGATATAAAAAATGGATTCAATCAAGTATATCTTAGAAAAGCCTTCCTTGTCCAGAAGAATAGCAAGATGGCAGATGATCTTAACTGAGTATGACATCCAATACACAACCCAAAAAGCGATCAAGGGGAGTGTATTGGCGGATCATTTGGCGCATCAGGCAGTGGATGACTACCAATCCATGAATTTCGAGTTCCCGGATGAGAACATCATGTTGGTGACCAACTGTGAAGAACCTGGACCGGATGAAGGACTCGAGGAAGGATCCCGATGGTCTATGTATTTTGACGGAGCCTCAAACGCGTTAGGTAATGGAATTGGCGATGTGATCATATCTCCTGAGGGCTGTCATACTCCGTTCACCGCCCGATTATGTTTTAACTGCACCAATAATATGGCGGAGTATGAAGCGTGCATCATGGGCCTCCGAGTAGCTATTAACCTGAGGATCAAGTTTTTCAGTGTATTCGGAGATTCTTCTCTAGTGATCAGTCAGATCAAAGGCGAGTGGGATACGAAGCACCCAAATCTTATTCCTTACAAAGAGTATGTACTGACGTTGCTTCTATACTTTGAGGAGATAACCTTTGAACACTTACCGAGAGAGGAGAACCAGTTAGCGGACGCGCTAGCTACCATGTCTTCTATGTTCAAAGTCAGGTGGGATAATAAAGCTCCCCAGATTACCATTGAGAGGTTGGATAAACCCGCACATTGCTGTGACATCGAGACTGAAGAGGTAGCAGATAAACCCTTGTTTCACGAGGTAAAGAGGTATCTTGAGGCTCAAGAATACCCCGAGGGGGCATCTGTTAATGACAAGAAGTTTCTGAGAAGGTTTACTGTGAAGTTCTTCATTAGCAATGTGATTCTTTATAAGCGTAACCATGATTCAACCTTACTGCGATGTGTGGACAAAAGCGAGGAAAAAAGGATTATGGCAGAGCTACATGAAGGTACCTTCGGAACTCACTCCAGTGGACATACCATGGCAAAGAAAATCCTACGGACAGGATATTATTGGTCCACTATGGAAGCCGATTGTTATCAGCACTCTCGGACCTGTCATAAGTGCCAAGTCTATGCTGATAAGGTGCATGTACCTCCGGTTCCTCTGAATGTTTTGACGGCTCCTTGGCGTTTTGCAATGTGGGGCATCAATATGATCGGCGAGATCAGACCTACTGCGTCTAATGGGCATCGTTTCATTCTGGTAGCTATTGATTACTTTACAAAGAGGGTTGAGGCAGCTTCCTTTGCTACAGTAACCAAGAACGTCGTGGCGCGGTTTATCCGACACAATCTGATCTGTCGATATGGGGTACCAAAGAGGATTATTACAGATAATGGTACAAATATCAACAATACGATGATCACCGAGCTCTGCAAATAGTTTAAGATACATCATCACAACTCTTCTCCTTGCCGGCCGAAGATGAATGGGGCTGTTGAAGAAGCTAATAAGAACATCAAGAAGATTGTGCAGAAGATGACAGTGACATACAAAGACTGGCATGAGATGTTACCATTCGCTCTTCATGGGTACTGTACCTCAGCACGGACTTCGACAGGGGAAACACCCTACTCTTTGGTGTATGGCATGGAGGAAGTCCTACCCATTGAGGTCCAGATACCCTCTCTTCGGATTATGAAGGATGCAGGTTTGAGTGAAGACGATTGGATCCAGACCCGACTTGATCAGCTGAATTTAATCGACGAGAAGAGACTTACTGCTATTTGTCATGGTCAGACGTATCAAAAGCGAATGATCAAGGCATTTAACAAGAAAGTCAAACGACAAGAATATCAAGTCGGGGATCTAGTGATCAAGCGCATCATACTGCCGCAAGGTGATCCCAGGGGCAAATGGACTCCTACGTACGAAGGGCCATTTGTGGTTAAGAACATTTTCTCAGGAGGAGCTATGATTCTAACCACCATGGATAGTGACAACCTTCCTCACCCCGTCAATGCAGACATAGTGAAAAAATACTACGCATAATCAAAGACCCGCTAGGTCGACTGGCCTAGGCAAAAATAAGGGCTTCTCGGCGAACCAAAAGGATTCGGGCAAAAGTAAGGGATGAAAATGAAAAAAAACTATACACCCGGCAAGTTGAAAACCTGAAAAGGCGGCTTGGGCAAAAAAGGGTATCCCGGTGGACTGAAAACCCGAAAGGGCGGTCCAGGCAAAAATTAGGGATTAAAGCGTAGCACTATGTCTCATTGGATCATCTTGCGACCAGACTTCGGTATCGATTATCAAGCTCAGACGGTGCCAATCAATCTGATCTACCATCAACCAAGTAGCAAAGTGATGAGACGCTCGAAGATATAGAGGCAATAGCAGAGTTGGAACCCAATGGGATTGTTCACATAGTTGTTTCTCTTTGTTTTTCACAAATTGTATAATTTCTATCTTTCGGCGGTGTTCTCTTACTAGGACGTCGGCCTCTTGTACAAAACGCCTATTACAGGCCAACTTCAAAATCAATACAATTCATTTTACAAATTTCAAAATTGTTTTTCTTTTTCTGTTTTGTTTTGCAAGAACGTCCAATGATTCATTTTTGATATATGCATTTGAAAATAATTGTTGCTCACAAACATTTATATGCGAAACAAAAGACGATTACTGGTAACTTTAGGAACAGGGGAAAACAAGAAGTGTACAAACCTTACAGTTGCTCAACCCACCAGGTACAGGGATGGAGTCAGTTTGAGAAAATGACTAAAGGAACATACACTCCCCGCAGAGTAAAAGGTATTTAAAAACATCGGTGTTAATTCTCCCCAATCGGAGTTCATCTATCACCAACAATGGAAGACTATCCCTAGTGGAGTTTATTTCTTCCACAAATAGAAACTCAATCCCCAACAAGGTTCATTATCTCCAGCAACGATAGTTCATCCTCAACCGAGGTTATTTCTCCAAATCATCATATCTTCTGGAAGAGTATCTCTTTTCCCCACAGAGTCATTCTCTCACCAGTTTATTCTCCACCAGAGTTATTCTCCCGCCAATTTATTCTCAAATCATCTTCGATCGTTATCCCTAGCGAGAATGAAGAATTCAACTCCTTGCACTCTCCAGCAGCAGTCCGGGATTTATTTTCCCCAGCTAAAGAACATCACAAAAACATTGCATATTCATACATCATGGCACATGCATAAGCATCATACAACATAATCTCATTTATTTTGAGAACATCATTATTCGATACATGTCATACATCATAACATTACATACGACTAATTCTTTACCTTTCAGGGAAAGGTACAATCAAAATTCTCACAAGTTTTCTCTGGTTCAGTCAAATCGATGCTAAGATTTCTATTCCAGTTCAAGCTTTGAAGCTCGGATCCGACCGGATAATATCTTGATTTCTCCATCATACTGTGAAGCCCGGAAAGCAACCAGATAACAATGCCAAAATACCGTGAAGCCTGGAATCGACCAGATAGTGGTTTATCTTAAATTTAAGCTATGAAGCCTGAATTCAACCGGATAATAGTTTAATCCCCAACAAGTTATTTTGAAGCCTGGAGAAAGACCAGATAGCAATGCAAGTTACTGTGAAGCCTGGATTACGAACAGATAGCAGTACAAAGACACCATGAAGCCTGGAATCGACCAGATAGTGGTATATCATAAACACAAGCCGTGAAGCCCGGAGATCGACCGGAAAACAGCTTAACAAGGTATTGTGAAGCATGGAAATCGACCAGATAGCAGTACAGAACACCATGAAGCCTGGATTCGACCAGATAATGGTATAAGACATCGTGAAGCCTGGATTACGACCAGATAGCCGTAAAAGACACTGAAGCCTGGGACTACGACCAGATAGCAGTGAGGGACACTGCGAAGCTTAGATTTCGACCAAATAGCAGTCTACCTGGCCAATTACTATGAAGCCCGGAAATCGACCGAATATTAGTAGGCCTTAAAACCAAATGGAAGCCCAGATGTGACCAGATAACCACTTGATTTCTTCTGAAGCCTGGAATACGACCAGATAAGAAGTAAGAAGTTGCGAAGCCTGGATTACGACCAGATAGCGGCAAAAGACACTGAAGCCTGGAATCGACCAGATAACAGTATAAGACACTGCGAAGCTTGGGTTTCGACCAAATAGCAGTTTACCTGGACAACTACTAAGAAGCCCGGAATCGACCGGATATTAGTATACCTTAAATTCAAGTTGAAGCTCTAATACGATCGGATAACAACTTGATTCCTTATGAAGCCTGGAGTACGACCAGATAAGAATTGAGAAATTGTGAAGCCTGGATCATGACCAGATAGCAAGTTTAATCTCATCTCCCTGTTAAGTCACTGTAAAGCCTGGAGCACGACCAAATAACAGTCGATCTTATCACTATGAAGCCTAGATCCCGACCAGATAGTAGTTCATTTTCACCTCTTCGACCAAGAGACGATTCCCCAGTAGAATAACGGATGACTGAAGCTCCTAAAATTCAACTTTCACCAAGACAAAGACCAGTATTCCCCAGCGAAGTCCTCCTCAATAACAGGTATACAGGCTCTCGCAAAGGAATCTCTTATGCGATTGACACTCCTTCGGATGGCATCTTTAAGCCCATCTTCCATCATCAATCTCCAAATGGAATCCATAAGCCCATTACCGACATCACAATACAAGTACCACTTCATACGAGTGCAAATTTCTGGGCACTCTAGTGTTCAATCATCTTCCACCTTCGGATCACGAAAGGCAAGCAAGCCAATCTACATCCTCAGGTTTAAGAAGATTTAACAGGGGAAGTTGTTGTACCCTAAAATTTTCCCTCCCATATTTCTCAATACATTTCAAGTAAGATCCTCAAATTTCTCAAGGAAGTCCAAGAGTTGATCAGACAAACTCTCTCCTAAGGCAGTCTACCTCAAATTAGGGTTTCAGTTTGCATCAAGATGTTTGAGTCCAAAGGATCCCAAATGCTCACCATTATCCTAATATGTTCTCAAGATCATCCATGTCAAGTTTCAAGCCTTGCAGAGGAAGTTTGGTCAGTCAATTGCTCAAAGGCCTAAAAATCGACTGTGCTAGGGCAAAAGTAAACTGTGTCTTACATACAGTCAAACTTCAAGATTTTTGGTCAACATCCTCGTTTTGAAGTATTATTCATCATTTTATCAAGTTTTGATCATGATTCCTCAAGGATTGCTCACAATTCATCAAAACCCAAAAGTTGCTAAATTAGGGTTTTATAAGAAAAGTCAACTGAACTTTGACCAAGCATAACTTTCTCATACTTTATCAAAAATGACCCATCCAAAGCTCATTTTGAATAGGATGCAATGCCCTACAATTCATCTTCAGCTCCCAAGTTCAAAATATGCACTCACAAGAAGATACAAATTTGGACATTATAGGTCATTTTGAAAAGTCAACAAAAACACCTTTTTTGTCAAAGCTTCATACATGAACATGGAAAACTCAATTGATATAAGACCATAATGGTTGCTTAGAGTACATCTTAAGCTTTCTAAAAAGTCCAAGAACACATCTCTAGGGTCAAAATTGAAGGAGTTATGCATTGGTGAAGTTGACCCTTTTTGCAAAATTGCCAAAAGTCAAAAGTGGCCAAAATTGCAATTTTCGTCAAATGGGACCAACGTTTTATGCTTGCATTGAGTTTGTAACATGGTCCACGACCCATAACCCTTCCCACTTGCCCTTATTTTATTTTTGTCATTTATTTTGATTTTCTATTTCAATTAAATCAAATTAAATCAAAATAAAATCATGAAAATATCAAAACTAATCAAAGCTTGAGATTTTATGCATGTTTAGGTCTCTTATACAGCTGGGAAGAGAATCAAATCGTGCAAGGCTTGTTTGGACATAAAAAGATTGAATTTTTCTTGTTTTGGAAAAATTTGATGCAAGGGTGAATCAATGATCAAATATTCATAATTGCAAGGATTTGATGCAAACTTGTAACCCTAATGCACTCTATGATATATATTGAATAAATCCAAAGCAAAAGAACAAGGATTGGGAGCGTGAGGAACTGAAAGAAAACTTGCAAAAAAAATAAACAAAAGTGGTGAACCAAATTCCAATTTCCAGGCCATCTCAAGCCTTTTCAACTATCTCAATCGCCTACTGGATATCTCTGGGTCATATTGCAATCATTAACAAGCTTCATAACGTCCTAAAACGCACTGTAAGCATCTCACGACATTGATACTTTCTTGAAATCGAATATCATGATTCTGGCATTTGAAGCATGATTTCTTTACATATTCTTGTTCATTGAATCATTTGCAAGCTATTGGTTATGTTCAAATGTGTTTTTATTAATTGTAGAGCAAGATGCCATAGTTAGGGTTCTTGGCTCGGTTTTGGGGTTTTGTGTACAGGAGAAATTGGCCCTAATGGAGGAGACTGTTGTGATCAGCGGGTCAAACCCAATTGATCCATGGTCTTGAATCCTATTTATATTGCTTGTATGCAGTTTCTGAAATGTACAGGGTTATAGCTACAGCGCCATGTCTGTAGGTAAAGGTTCAGAGTTTTAAACGACAGATCCAGGGAGGAAGATGATGGCGTGTCACAACTTTACTGGACGGTTTAAATTCTGGCGCGTTTATTCTGGCCAGAAGCCTGTAGTTCTGATCTGTTTGTTTGTTTCTATTGTATTGATAAACTAACACCCAGGAAATTGGTCAGCAGAAGGAAATCAGAAGCTCATGATTCTGGATTCAATCCCAGGCGTGAGCTTTTGGCATTTTTTCCCCTTTGTATTCACCAGATCCAGCGCTTACACCTTCTGAGGATCATCTTCTAGACACATCAACCAGGACCAGATCAAGCATCCTCTGGTCATGATCTGCTGGATCCACCCGCTAGGAGCAGGTCCAGTACCATTATCCTCTGGACTATCATCCTCTGATCATCATGCTCTAGACCACCATCCTCTGATCACCATCCTCTGAACCATCATCATCTGATCACCATCCTCTATACCTTCATCCTATGATCACCATCCTCTTGACCATCATCCTCTGATCAGAGCCGCTGGAAGCAGGCCCTTGGGTTATTATTTTTTTCTCTAATTTATCTTTCTTTGGTTATTTTTATTATCAACACCAAAATCACCTTTTTACCAACAAAAAATCATAAAATCAATTTCATCAAATTAGAATTTAGGTTTTTATTTATTTTGTCAAAATTAATTTAATATTAGTTTAATTCAATTTTAGGGTAATTTTAACCTTTTTGTAAATAAATTAAAATCAATTAGAAAATTAGCATTTGTTTGATTTAATTTTTATTCTCTTTTCTTAAAATAACAAAAATATAAAAATAGGTCAAATTAATTACTTTTCTCAAATTAAATTAATTAGTAACAAGGTTTATATTTATTCATTAAAACCTTATTTTCTTAAAATAATCAAAAACAACAAAAAATGATTTTTTCTGTCAATTAGGTTTAGACGGGGCCAAAACCCTAATTTTCCTCGTTCTCGATTCATCGCGCACATTTATTATTTTACGATATTAATGTA
This sequence comes from Vicia faba, assembly GCA_948472305.1. Taxonomy (NCBI): domain Eukaryota; kingdom Viridiplantae; phylum Streptophyta; class Magnoliopsida; order Fabales; family Fabaceae; genus Vicia; species Vicia faba. Next base: position 507,385,293 of record OX451739.1, on the reverse strand, counting down.
ACTGCTCATGGTATGTAATAGTTTAATTAGGACTTTTTTTACCGTTTTACGGGTTTTTGGCTATGTAATTAATCCTCCTCCCCGAAGCCTTGTAATAGCGTAGTTTTATTTCTCACATTTTAATTTTCACAAATATTAACTGTTAGATGTATGATAATAGGATTGCATGACAAGAATGTATGTTAATTTTAAAATGGTTAGAAAACCTTGAATGTGCAAAGATAATAACTGAAATCGAATCACTCGCACATGCGCACTCCTAGGGTATACTCTCAATTCGATTGCCTTCGGTAAATGATCGTTAAGTATAAGATATTTTAGTGGTCTCCCTCTTGTCTAAACAAAGACCAAAAGTCCCGTTCGGAAATGTTGCCTCAGAAAGGTTGCCTCAGAAATGTTGCCTCGAATATGATCTTAAGACACTAGGGTTATTACTAAGACGTTCTAACATTGCTTTAGTGATTGTACGTCCCTTTCGAATTGACCCTTATAACTCCAATGACGGTGCTACCTACTCATTAATAGTGGGATAGCATTGTCTAAAGGAAACAAGAACAAAAACATTCTTTTTTTGAGTAGGTAGATGCTAGTAGGTACTTGCTCAAAATCAAACTTTTCCACACTTACACTATTTTCAAACAAGTTTTCAAAAAAACACTTCGTAACACTCTTGAAGACAGAAGCAAGGGTTAAAACGAAGTAAGACAAAAAACTTTTCAAAACACACAAACACGGAAGCAATTTTAAAATGATGAGCAAGTACCTAAGAGCCCGTAGAAAACTACGGATAAAAAGGGTGCTAATACCTTCCCTTTCTATAATCTACCCCCCGTACTCAAAATCTCAAAAAAAGGAATTTTTCTGTGCTTTTATCCTTTCCTGTTGGATAAAATAAAAGTCGGTGGCGACTCTTGCTTACCGCGACATTTTGCAAACACAAACGCAAAATGTAAACCAGCATTTTCCGAAAAACAGTCCGGTTCTGCCACCGTATCACAAAGTGGAAGAGTGTTCTCCCCTGAAATTTCTCCCCTGAAGACTGTTATCGGACCTGTGATCATTCCTGTTGTGGTTCCACCCAAGACTACTACTACAATTCCAGTAATTACTCCTGTTGACCCTCCCATCATCGAGTCGGCTGAGACTCGAGGCAAAGACATACTGATTGAGCATGTCCTGATAAAGGCCAATTCAATAACCATACTAGAAGCTTCCAAAAAAGAAATGGAATAAATTTTGAAGATAATAAAGAAGAGCGACTACAACGTGGTCGAGCAGCTGGGGCAGACCCCATCCAAAATTTCTATGTTGGCTTTGTTGATGTGTTCCGAGGCCCATGCAAAGGCTTTGGTTAAGTATCTGAAGACGGCTCACGTGCCACAAGAGACATTTGCTGATCAGTTTGAAGATTGTGTGGCTAGTCTGACTGCCGATAATGGTTTGGGTTTTTCCAATGCGGATCTGACACCAAAGGGAAGGAAGCATAATGATGCTCTTCATGTTTCCGTTGAATGCAGGGGCACATCTCCTGCCCATGTTTTGGTAGATATTGGCTCCTCGTTAAATGTGCTACCTAAAAAAGCTCTGGACAGATTGGACTGCGAAGGCTTGACCTTGAAGCCTAGCAATATAGTAGTGAGAGCTTTCGATGGTTCGAAGAGGATGGTGCACGGGGAAGTGGATGTCCCTATCAAAGTTGGTTCCCAGACCTTCGACTCCACTTTCTACGTAATGGATATCAAACCGTCATATTCTTGCTTGTTGGGACGCCCTTGGATACATGGGGCTGGGGATCCTACTTCTACCCTCCACCAAATGTTGAAGTACCCAGTAAGAGGAAAGATTGTCACTGTGCATGGTGAAGTGGAGTATATGATCAGTCACTTGAACTCCTTCAGGTACGTGGAAATGGATGGCGAGTTCATCGAGACTCCTTTCCAGAACTTTGAAGAGGTACCTCAGACTATGGCTACAGCAGAAACTATCGATAGTCCTCCAAAGGTCACCAAATCTCCCTCGAAGATGGCTTCTCTCAAGGATGCACGAGAAGTGGTTGAAGAAGGTGGGTCTACCATTTGGGGTCAGCTCCCGGTTATTCATTACAAGTCTGAAAAATCTGGTTTGGGCTTTACTACAGGTGCTCAAAAGGCTGTTCGTCGCGCTCGGGCTAGAGGACCTCCCCTACGCATCAGCAATCCTGGGGTCAATGCGCTTAAATACAGTGATGGTGATTCCGACATTGACAGCTGGATCTTCCCAACTACCAACGGCGGACTCAGTAACTAGACTGCCAAGGACTTTGTACCGATTACTTTTTTTCAGGAGTAATTGTCTTTCTGATTTTTCTGATATGTAATTTAAAAACAATATAAACTCTATAGACATGTGTCTTACCCGGGGCACAATGGTTCTATTTGTGAGGGTTATCATGTTTCATTTTCATATGACATCAATAAAGCATTGGACGTTTGCATACAAATTTTGTGCTCTCTGTCTTTCTTTTCTTTTATTCTGTCTATACAGCTATGCTCTTACACACACTCACGTATCCAAATGCAGATCCATATCCACTTTGGATCCCATTGATAATAGTTCTGCTACTGCTCATTATGAATTTGAAAATCCGATCAACCAAGCCGAGGACGAAGGTGAGGAAGATTGTGAGGTACCCTGAGAACTTGCTAGACTATTACAACAGGAAGAAAGGGTCATACAGCCTCATGAAGAGTCGGTTGAGACAGTGAACTTGGGTACAGAGGAAGACATAAAAGAGGTTAAGATAGGTGCAAATCTGGAGCTTAGTGTCGAACAGTGGTTGGTACAGATGTTGCATGAGTATGTTGAAATCTTTGCCTGGTCATATGAAGACATGTCGGGACTAGACACGGATATAGTGGTTCATTGTCTACCGACTAAAGAAGACTACCCTCTAGTAAAGCAAAGTTCCGTCGTATGCGCCCTGAGATGTCAGAGAAGATTAAAGAAGAGGTTATGAAGCAGTTCAACACAAGGTTCTTAGCTGTCACCTCCTATCCGCAGTGGGTTGCTAATGTGGTTTCAGTACCTAAGAAAGATGGTAAAGTACGAATGTGTGTGGATTACAAAGACCTGAACAGGGAAAGCCCCAAGGATGACTTCCCGCTTCCCCACATTGATGTTCTGGTTGACAACACCGCATAACACATTCTTTTCCTTCATGGACGGTTTCTCTGGCTACAATCAGATCAAGATGGCACCTGAAGACATGGAGAAGTCAACCTTTGTTACACAGTGGGGCACTTTCTTCTACAAGGTGATGCCGTTTGGGTTGAAGAATGTCGGGGCAACTTATCAGCGAGATATTGTAGCTCTGTTCCATGACATGATTCACCATGAGATAGAGGTTTACGTCGATGACATGATAGCTAAGTCTCAAACTGAGGAAGAACATCTTGATCATCTACAAAAGCTGTTTGATAGGTTGAAGACGTACAAGTTGAGGTTAAATCCGAACAAGTGCACCTTCGGGGTAAGGTCTGGTAAGCTTCTGGGATTCATCATCAGTGACAAAGGTATTCAAGTAAACCTTGCAAAGGTGAAGGCCATACAAGAGATGTCGGCTCCCCGTACTGAGAAGGAAGTTAGAGGTTTCTTGGGACAACTAAATTACATTGCTCGATTCATTTCACATCTGACTGCTACTTGTGAGCCAATCTTCAAGCTTTTGAAGAAAGATCAAGTGGTAAAGTGGAATGACGAATGTCATGTCTCCTTTGACAGAATCAAGCAATACCTCTAAGAACCTCCTATTCTGATGCCTCAGACTGGAGGAAGACCTTTGATAATGTACTTAACAGTGCTAGATAATTCAATGGGGTGTGTGTTGGGGCAGCATGACGAGTCTGGTCGAAAAGAGCACACAATATACTATCTTAGCAAAAAGTTTACTGACTGTGAAACACGATACTCACTGCTCGAGAAAACTTGTTGTGCTTTGGCATGGGCTGCTCGTCGACTGAGACAGTATATGTTGACCCACACTACTTTATTGATATCTAAGATGGATCTGATCAAGTACATTTTCGAGAAGCCCGCTCTCTCCGGAAGAATAGCAAGATGGAAAATGATCTTAACCGAGTACTACATCCAATACACAACCCAAAAAGAAATCAATGGAAGGGTGTTAGCTGATCATTTGGCACATCAAGCCGTGGATGACTACCAGTCCATGAATTTTGAGTTCCCGGATGAGAACATCATGTTAGTAACTGTGATACGGTGGGAGAACTGACTTGAGGGTTTTGCGTTTGTGTTTGCAAATGTTGCGGTTTAGCAAGAGTCGCCACTGACTTTTCTTTTATCCAAAAAGGAAAGGTGAAAAAGCACAGGAAAGACCTTTAGAGATGTTTTTGAGTTTGGGGGGTAGATTATGAAAAGGGAAGGTATTAGCATCCTTTCCATCAATGGTTTTCCATGAGATCTTAGTTACTTGCTATATCACTTGGTTTTGTTTGAATTTGTGCTTTGTGTGGTTTTTGAAAGTATTTTGAAAAGGTGCCATCGTTTAGGCAAACTTTGCAATGGTTCCCGTTCGTAAGAATGTATGCAACGTGTTGAGCTTTTGAAAATATTTCAATGTTTGGAAAGTGTTTTGAAGATGTTTTGAAAGTGTATGTGATTGTTTTTTTGAAAATAGCAAGGATATTTGTTTGGAGAGTGAGCAAGTAACTAAAAGTAATCTACATACTCAAAAGGTCTTAGATGTTCTTTTCCTCCTCCTTTAGACGTTGCTATCTTACCATTGTTTTAGTAAGAAGCCCCATCGTTGGATGTGAAGGGACGAGCGTTGGGTCATCATATGACCATGATAGCAATGTTGTGAGATGACTTAGCACTTTCCTTTTAAGGACTAAGATCATTTTGGAAGGCAACTTTGATAGCGTCATCGAGGGACTATGATCTTGTATTTTTGACTTGTGCTAAAACATCCCACATGCATAACATAGCCATTTTTGTAAGGAAACAAGTGGAATTAACCTTAAGGGTGCATGTGTGAATAGTGTGTTTGATTTGCATGCATTTGTCTTTGAATTCTTGGTGGTCTACTTGTTTGATTTTATCTTTCCATACACACCCTAGTTACTATACATCATATGAAAGCAATAAAAGTGTGGAAATAAAAGTCCTACGCTATTACAACATTTAGGGGATGAGGTATACAAGTTTATGAATGGGGATTGCAAAGAAAATAAGCCCTAAATTATTATTACAACCATATTGAAGTGCATAAGAATGTACAAGAAAATGTGAAACGAACTTGTTTTGTTTTAAGAAAATATTTTTGGTCTTTTGTTTTAAGAAATGAAATAAAGTGTGAAGGAAATACTTTTGATGTTTGCTGATTAATGGAATGGAGAGTGATAGCAAAAATAATAAAAAAAGGAAAAAGAATCAGCGTGTTGCTGATAAAAATGAAGTCAGAGGTTCTGACCCTGGCACGCTGCAAAATAGAAACTTGTTAGTGAAAATGTATAAGGTCAGAAGTTCTGAGCCCACTGGAAACACAATAGTTTTCAGAAGTTCTGATATTATTGATAATAAAACAGACTCTAGAAATGTTGGCGCCACTGACATAACTTGGTCTCTCTCTCTATCTATGCTAGTTAAAACATCTGTAATTTGGTTATTTCTCCACAAAACAGAAGACATGCATAGAACAGTTATAACAGGTGTCATGGTGTTTCAGAAAATAAGAAATATCATAACTATAAATCAGAGGCAAGCATGTATTTGCTAATCCTAACTCTGAGTTCTAGTTTCTTCAAGAAGTTCTGAATTGATTCATTCTCTACTTAAGCAGGCAGGTGCATGAACTCTCAGAATATGTATAACATCATAAACATGATATCTACATTGTATTTTTGAGCATGTAAATCTGGTAATGCTTAAGTAATGTGGTGAGCGTCAGCAGAAACTTACCTTGCAACTGGAAGAAGTTCTGTAAACCAGAGTTAACCTCAACTATGATGATGCTCTAAACAGCTTCTTCGCGTACTCAGTAAGATTGAAGTTTTCAACTTCTGGGGATGGAAAGGAGATGATGCCCTGATTTCTTTGAGTGGATGGACGAAGGGTGTATAGTAGTATGAACACAGAAGTTTAGGCAATTTCCAACATGTGGATCAGAAACTGTGTGAATAGTTTTTAGTCAAGAAATATTTGAGAACAAGTGGAGTTTTGAATGCAAGGAATCAAAAGTTGACAAGGTTTTATGTGTTGTGTTTACAGTTCTTGGAATTCTTGGAATTTTGGCAGGGATTCAAGGCTTTTCTTTCTCAAATTTTTGACCTATTTCACAAATTTTTTCTGGACCCCTTCTCAGTGACCAATGGTGTTATATTTATAGGCAAAGTTTTGTGGCTTTGAAATGTCAAGTAGCGCCAACATCATACGCTAGATGCTGAATTGCTCTTGAAGCAAGTTCAAAAAAAGGTGTGATAGTTGACAGTTTTTTAGCCTTGGCTGGATTAGCAAGCAGGGATTAAGGAAAAGTGAACCCACAAGCAAAAAATAGCGCATGGACCCTTACCTAATTCTGTACAAAAGTATTTCTACACTACACGTGTAGAGATCCTTTGGACAAAGACTCAAAAGTGGTTGTGAGCATTAATGAGCATTAAATGATGATGAGATTTGTCAAAATCAGAAATCCTGTAATGTGAAATTTTGAATCATTGCTTAATTTTGGATCAGAAGTTCCATTTCAGCGTAGTCTAGAACAAAACACCCTACTTCTGATCTTAGTATCATGTTGCCTCAGCATACTCTGAAGGATTCCCCAGGTTTTCCAGTAACCTTCTTTGATTTACCTTTGAAAACTCTGGATTAGAAGTTTTGCTTCAGCGTAGCATCCAATCTTCTGATCCTCTTACCTTCTGGCTCCACCATGTTCTGAAGGAGCTTTCAGGCTTCGTATTACGCTTTATTACCTTCTTTGCATTACCCTAGCAAACTCTAACTGAACTTGCGTAGATGCTGAAGAGCCATGTTCTGACAGAAGACTATGTGATGAACCATGTTTACAACTTCTGACTGCACCTGCCTGGAGGCTGGCTCAGAAGTTCTGAAGTGTCATTTTTCTTAAATACTTAGAAAAAAATCCCAAGTATTTAGAAATTTGGCTTTTCCATAGTAAATTTGACTTTTGAATTTTTTTGATGATACAAACTTCATATTCCAACATGTCTTGATGAAATATGATTTCAGAGATTTGATTCTGATCCAAAAGTCAAAGTTTGACCTTTTAATGTGAAAATGACTATTTTGCCCTTGCATGCGACTTTCTTGAAAAATTTGTAATTCAAAGCTCGAGATTGGATTGAAGTAAACCTGAAGATCCAGGGTGATTTCTTGAGAAAATGAGAGGGCAAAGTTTGGGGTACAACAACTACCTCTGTTCAATCTTCTTTAACCTGAAGAGTTAGATTGACGAGATTTGCCATTCGTGACTCGAAGGTGGAAGATGATTGGACACTAGAGTGCCCAGAAATTTGCACTCGGCGGCGGTAGGAGGAATGGGCTTAAAGATGCCATTTAGAGAGGTGATAGAATCTTGTTGGAGATGGGTTTGTAGATGCCATCCAAGAATGCTTGTTGAGATGTAATCTGTATGTTGAACATCAGAATGGCATCCATGTCAAAAGCCTATCTGTATTGAGTCTGAATGAGTATCATAATGGGTTCCGTGTCTGGAGCGTATCTGGACTGTATCAAAAGTTAAGTCTGAATGAGTATCAGAATGGCTTCCGTGTCTGGAGCATATCTGAACTGTATCAAGAGTTGAATCTGAATGAGTATCAGAATGGCTTCTGGGTCTGGAGCGTATCCTAACTGTATCAAAAGTTGAATCTGAATGAGTATCAGAATGGCTTTCGGGTCTGGAGCGTATCTGAACTGTATCAGGAGTTGAATCTGAATGAGTATCAGAATGGCTTCCGGGTCTGGAGCGTATCTGAACTGTATCAGGAGTTGAATGAGTATCAGAATGGCTTCTGAGTCTGGAGCGTATCCGAACTGTATCAAAAGTTGAATCTGAATGAGTATCAGAATGGCTTCCAGGTCTGGAGCGTATCCGAACTGTATCAGGAGGTGTCTTTGAATGAGTGTCAGAATGGCTTCCGTGTCTCGGAGCGTATCCGAAATGTATCAAAAGTTGAATCTGAATGAGTATCAGAATGGCTTCCGAGTCTGGAGCGTATTTGAACTGTATCAGGAGTTGAATCTGAATGAGTACCAGAATGGCTTCCGGGTCTGGAGCGTATCTGAACTGTATCTGGAGTTGAATGGTAGTTGTTAACCTTATCCTGAAAAGGGTAAAATGTTAGCTAGAATGCGTGATACGGTGGGAGAACTGACTTGAAGGTTTTGCGTTTTATCGCAAATGTTGCGGTTAGCAAGAGTCGCCATCGACTTTTCTTTTATCTAAAAGTAAAGGTAAAAAAGCACAGGAAAGACCTTTGAGATGTTTTCTTGAGTTCGGGGGGTAGATTATGAAAAGGGAAGGTGCTAGCACCCTTTTCATCCATGGTTTTCCATGGGCTCTTAGTTACTTATTTAGATCACTTGCTTTGTTTTGTTCGAAATGGTGTTTGGTGTGGTTTTGAAAGTATTTTGTAAAAGAGGCCATTCGTTTAGGCAATCTTTATAATGATTCTCGTTCGTAAGAATGTATACAAAGATGTTTGTCTTTTGAAAATGTTTTCAATGTTTTGTTTTGAAATGTGTGTGTGTTTGTTTTTGAAAATAGCAAGGATTGTTTTGAAATGGAGCAAGTAACTTAGAAGCTATCTACCTACTCAAATGTCTTTCTTGTGCATTTTTATTCCTTTGACATTGTTGACTTACCATTGATTTGGTAAGCAGCCTTATCTTTGGATGTAAACGGGACGGGCGTGGGTCATCGTATAACCATGATAGCAATGTTGCCAAGTATCTTAGCATTTTTGAGGGACCAAGATCATTTTGTTTAGGCAACCTTGAAATAGCGTCATCGAGGAACTATGATCTTATACTTGTTTTGTTTTTCCAAGATACTTCGCATGCGTAACATGGCCATTTTATTTTTAGGCAACCAAGTGGGAGAAACCCTAAGGGTGCTTGTGTGCAAAGTGTATTATTTTCATGCTTTTGTCTTGCATTTAGGGTTTTCTATTTTGCTTTGTTTTTGTTCTTGTCATGCAAACCCTAATTTACTAATCATGGTATAAAAGCGATAAATTGCGTAATGTAAATATACTAAGCTATTACAACAATTTTATGGGAGGGGGAATACAAGTTTGAATGGGGATTTGCACAAATATAAAACTAAATATATTATTACAACCAAATCGAAATTGCGGGAATTTAAATAAATATAATACAAATATTTAAAATGCAATGCAATGTTCATGTTAAAAAAATGTTTTTATGTCTTGTTTTGGTATAAAATAAATATTTAACTTAAACCTAAAAATAAATAAAAATAATTAATTCTTTTTGAAAGGGATGAAACCCTAATTTTTATTCAAAGAAAATAATGTTTCATATTATTATTTTGTACATTTTTTGTATAAGAAAATAATAAATAATATTATATGTAAATATTAAAAATTAAATATGTGTAGAAAATAAGCATTTATGAGTATAAAATATATAATAAAAATATTAAGTATTTTTAATTATATTTATAAGTTATTTAAGAAAATAAATTCTATTTATCAAAATAAACTATTTTTCATGTGAGAAAATAATTAAAAAAATAAAATAAAAGTGTGAAAATAAATAAATCATTTTTTGGTATTTTTTTATTATTAAAAAAAATTAATGAAAGTATTAAATAAAAATATGAAGAAAAAATATAAAAATATAAAAAGTTCAGCCAGGGGGTGCAATAGCAAGTCAGAGGGTGCAAATAGCAAAAACAAAAAGGCCCAAGCGCCAAAAAAGCCCAGAACTTCATCCATATCCTTTGTTCAGCTTCATGCGCGTGTTTTCCAGTTCAAATTGTACCTTGCTTATGCTTGCATAAAAACAAAAACTCATAACATGAAACATCTGGCATTTGAGCTCACGATTCCAACCATATAAATTATGTAATCTAACTCTTAAAGATCAAAGAGAATTTTTGAACCCCTAATTCGTGACCTAATTTTTTCAGAGTTTTCAATCTTCAAATTCTCTTAGCACAAGTAATATAGATGAAAAGTAATGATATGTACAGCTTCGTTATGATGAGAGCTACATTTTTTCTTCACAAATCGTGGCTTGAAGTTGCCTATTCAGAGAGATAGAGTTTAAGAAAATACCTCATTCAGCTGGAATCGAGTAGGGCAATGTAGGTACTTTAATGGACGCATGGTGATTGTTTAAGCTTCCTTGAACTTCCCTGAAGCTATTCCAATGCTTATCTTGCTTTGAAGATGGTTGGAACTCTCTGACCAAGTCCAATTGCAAGCTTCCAAATTGAAAATGGCAGATGCTGAAACAGGGGTTACAGAACCAGGGTGATGGCTTGGATTGATTAGGTAGCAAGTGTATGAGATGCTTGAAGTGATTAAACACAAAACGCACGAGCCAAATGAGAGTTGGTTGTGCTTTTACAGAAACTTTGTGTTTAGGCAGAATTTTGGTGTTTTTGAGTTTTAGAGAGTTTCAAGTCCAAGCAAAACGTGTTATGCCTTGTACAAAGTTTGCAAATATGTATAGAAGTGATCCAAAGTGAGCTTTTACTAGTTGTGCAAGCTCTAGCCCCTTTTGCAACTTTTCTTGCATTTGAAGCAAAGTTGACATGACCAATCCCACATGCATGTACTAGCTTGCTTGAGGGATGAAATGAGCTTGTACAATTTTCTTGAGAGTTGTAGAGTTTGTATGCATCAAGGGGACAGGTTCAATGCTCAAGATTGACAAAGTTGCAAAAGTTCATCTTTATGAAAATGGCATTGTAACCTTTTTGCCCAAAATGGAAATACATCTTGTGTAAAGCTTAAAAAGCAAAGATAAAGGCTTTAGCTTCTGAGTATGCATTTAATTATGGAGTGTATAGAAAGATTAGGACCTGTAAAGCAAGATATAATCAGCATAGATTTGATTTTCAACTTGATGCTATGTGAAAATGGCTTGATCAAAAGTGAGAAAATGCCAACTTCCCTTCTTCGATTCTCCATACTCAAAAATGATCTTGGAGAGTTCTTGGACATTTTGGAAATATTGCAATGTGCTCTATAATCCATCTTTGAAATGTAATTTGAGATACCTTTTGGAACTAGGTGAAAAATGTCCATGAAGTTGGGTCCAAAACCTGCCTAAATTAGGGCAAAATTTCACTAAGTTATTTAGTTCATGGCCCTATGTTCATAAATTTATAACTTGAGATCCAAGCATCTTTAGGGAAAAGTTTGTGAAGAAAAGTTGTAGATTTCATGGAGGACTACAAATTTCATGTTGGGAACTTTTCTTGAATCAAAATGCATCATGGTGAAAAAGTGGTGAAAAGTTGCGGAAAAAATAAGAAAATTTTTATACTTAGAAAAATTCTAAGTTATGAAAATTTTCAAATTAAAACCCTAATTTTCAAATTTAGTTTTCTTGGTGAACAAGTTTCATATTTTAACATATCTTGATGAATTATGACCCTTGGCACTTGATTTTGACCAAAAAGTCAAAGTTTGACTTTTCAGTATACAATTGACTTTTGATCAATTGACTGCAAATTTCATCTGTCAATCCTATGAACTTGAGATCTTTTGAACCATGTAATTAGGTCAAGATGATGCCATTGAACCCTTGAAATCATGTTTGAACTCAATTGGTCATTGGCTAGGTTAAAAATCATAAATTGCCCTTTCTCAGTCAAAACCCTAATTTTGACCATTTTGCCCTTTTGATGATTTGATCAAATTTCTTGAGGAGTTGTGATCCAAACTTGATCAAATGGTACATATGAGTCTAAAATGTTAATGTGGATAAAAAATTATGAAGTTTGACTGTAAATTGGCCATAGTTGACTTTTTCCCCAATACAGCTGATTTTTAGGTCAACTGTCCAATTGACTAGTAAAAAATGTGGCTCAAGGCTTGAAACTTAACATGAACAATCTTAGGGGTCCAAGATGATGTATGAAAGTCAAATGAAGCATTGGTGGTCCAAAAATCCTTGTGCAAACTCAAACCCTAATTTTGGGTTATCAGTGAAAGATGAGATGTCCTGAGCTGAGTAAACCCTAATCTTGTCTTGAGTCCAAAAAGTCTTGTGAGAAAAATCTTGATAAATGAGAGGGAAAATTTTAGGGTACAACAGATGCCCCTGTTCAATCTTCTTGCACCTGAAGAGTTAGATTGGCGAGTTTTGCCGTTCGTGACTCGAAGGTAAAAGATGATTGGACACTAGAGTGCCCATAAATTTGCACTCGTCAAAGTGTAGTTGAGGGAATGGGCTTAAAGATGTCATTTGGAGAGGTGATAGAATCTTGTTGGAGATGGGCTTGTAGATGCCATCCAAGAATGTTTTTTGAATTGTAGGTTTTAAGTTAGAAGAATAAGTATCAGAATGGTGTCCGCATCTGGAACGTATCTGAGCTGTATCTGGAGACTGAACCTGTATGAGCAATAGAATAGAATCCGTGTCTGGAGCGTATCCGAGATGTATCTGAACTTGAAATTTGAATAAGGGCCAGAATGGCATCCGTGTCTGGAGCGTATCTGAACTTGAAACCTGAATGAGTATCAGGATGACATCCGTGTCTAGAGCGTATCTGAACTTGAAACCTTAATGAGTATCAGGATGGCATCCGTGTCTGGAGCATATATGAACTGTATCTGAACTTGAAAACTGAATGAGTAATATAATGGCTTCCGTGTATTAAGCGTAGCTATACTGTATCTGAAAGTTGAAATCTGAATGAGTCTCAGAATGGCTTCCGTATCTGGAGCGTATCTGAACTGTATCTGAAAGTTGAAGTCTGAATGAGTAACAAAATGGCACCCGTATCTGGAGCGTATCTGAACTGTATCTGAACTTGAAAACTGAATGAGTAATAGAATGGCTTCCGTGTCTAGAGCGTAGCTATACTGTATCTGAAAGTTGAAATCTGAATGAGTCTCAGAATGGCTTTCGTGTCTGGAGCGTATCTGGACTGCATCTTGAAGTTGAGGTCTGAATGAGTAATAGAATAGCTTCCGTGTCTGGAGCGTATCTAAATTGTATATGAAAGTTGAGGTCTGAATGAGTAATAGAATAGTTGTTAGGACATAGTTTGATTCTACAACCCTCAGTTAGAGTTTTGATGATAACAAAATACAAGATTAAATAAATTGTAAGATTTATGTTTAAGACATATATGCTACTTAAAATTATGTTGTGTATTTACAGAAACTATGATGGAATCAGCATCAGAATATCAGTATCAACATCAGCATCAGAAGATATGTTAGCATCAGAAGATCAAATAACATGTGTTATACGCTGAAGCCTGATGAACAGAATCTGCGCATAAAATACTCTGACTCTGATCAAGATCCTAACTAAGTCATCAGCAATCAGAAGCGTCAGCATAAAGGAAAGAACACTCTGATTACCATAAGCAGAGAAGACTCTGAAGTGTCAACGTTACTATGCATTCAAGACAGATTTATTACCAACGGCTTTATTCCAAGACAAAGATCTTCTCAATAAGGAAAGAACGTTATTTGCATTGAAATGGATTTATGGACAACAACGTATCTCTTCCAAGGCTATATAAACAAGTCTGTGAGAAAAGAAATGGCTAATTCTCCATATGCATATACGCATAAGCTAATACTCTACACGCTTACTCTATAGCTCTAGCAATCCAGTTTTTATTCTAAGCTTCATTTTGTGTATTATCACAGTTGTGATATATAGTTTTCTTAGAAAACATCAAACACACTTTTGTTCAATTATCTGTAAGAGAAATTCCTTGAGATAAACTGGTTTGTGGTTAGACTCAAGAAGGCTTTAACAGTTGTTAAAGTAGTTGTTGTATTCAGTTGAATATAATGGATTAAGACCACGTTGGAGAGAGGCGAAATCACCTTGACGGGTGGACTGGAGTAGTTTGAGATCAAACGAACCAGGATAAAAATACAGTGTTGTCTGCATTTGATTTCAAGTTTTACAATTCAACCCCCCTTCTTGTGTTTTTCACATCTTCAATTGGCATCAGAGCGCCTGGTTCTGAGCTTATAACACTTAACCGTGTCAGTACAAGATCCAACGTCAGAAAAACACAATGGCAGGACCACATCAAAACATCAGCAATGACAACAATGAAGAAAGAGACAGATTCAGTGGCAAACCTCCAGTCTTTGATGGAGAGAACTTTGACTACTGGAAAGACAGAATTGAAAGCTTCTTTCTGGCCCATGATGCTGATCTGTGGGACATGGTGACTGATGGATACACGCACCCAGTGGATGCAAGTGGTCAGAAGATTGACAGGAAAGCAATGTGTGATCAGCAAAAGCGTGATTTCAGAAATCATCACAAGGCCAGAACAATTCTTCTCAGCGCTATCTCTTACTCTGAATATGAAAAGATATCAAACAGAGACACTGCAAAGAATATGTTTGACTCTCTGAGAATGACGCATGAAGGCAACATTCAAGTCAAAGAAACTAAAGCTCTTGCGCTCATTCAGAAGTATGAGACATTCAAGATGGAAGAAAGTGAATCAATTGAAACGATGTTCTCAAGATTTCAAATTCTGGTGGCTGGTCTCAAAGTTCTGGACAAAGGGTATTCTACTGCTGATCATGTTAAGAAGATCATCAGAAGTTTGCCAAAACAGTGGAGGCCAATGGTCACAGCGCTGAAGCTAGCTAAGGATCTCAACAAAATCTCTCTGGAGGAACTTGTCAGCTCCCTCAAAAGTCACGAGATAGAGCTAGAAGCAGATGAACCTCAAAAGCAAGGTAAGCCACTAGCTTTAAAATCTAACAGAAAATCTGACTCCAAAGTTTTGCAGGCTGTTGAAGAAACCTCTGATGGATCTTCATCAGAAGAAGATGAATTGTCTCTCCTCTCCAGAAGGGTGAACCAATTATGGAAGCAGAGGCAAAGGAAGTTTAGTAATCCCAGAAGATCAGAGAATCAGAATGAATCCTTCTCCAGATACAGAAGGTCGGAATCCTCCTATGGACACAGAAGATCTGAAGGCTCTTCAGGAAGCAGAAAGCCAAACAACAAAGACATCATCTTCTATGAATGTAACGAGAAAGGACACTACAAGAGTGATTTCCCAAAGCTTCAGAGGGAAAAGCCCAAAAAGAAGTTTGGCAAGGAAAAGAAGGAAAGTCTCATGGATACATGGGATGACTCTGACACATCTGAAGCTGACTCAAAATCAGATGATGAGAGAGCAAACATAGCTCTCATGGCAAACATAACAGAAGACAGTGAAGCTTCTGAATCAGACTCTGAATTAGACACAGAAGAGGTATTCCCTGACTTTGCTATTAACTTTACTAAGGCTGAACTAGCTGAAAGCCTTAATGAAATTCTGGAAAGATATCAGCAGATCAGAGTCAAATTCAGAAACCTGAAAAGGGATCTTGCTTCTGAATCTGATAAAACTGAGAGTCTCAAATTGGAGAATTCTGAGTTGAAAGATAAAATTTCAAAATTAGAAAATCTAGTGCAAAACTCTCAGAAGGAAACAATCCCTAAAACTCCCAGCAGTGCTGATGAGATCATCAAGGAATATGATCACAGCTTTCAGAAGTTTCTAGCTAAAAACATAGATAGAAGCAAAATGGCTTCAATGATCTATGGAGTTAGCAGAAATGGCAGAAAAGGAATAGGATACTAAGGTAAGGTACCTACACCAAAGAATGCCATGGATTTAGTTATAAAACGCACTTCACTTGATTCTCAATTTGTATATGGGCACACACATGACATCAAATATATTAGTAGTAATTATTCTGTCAAACCAAAATTCAACCAGAGTTTTGGTAAAACTAACAAATCAGGACCCAAGAAAATATGGGTACCTAAGGATAAAATAATACATGTTGCAGATATCTTTAGCAGCAAAGCAGAAACACCAATCATGGTACCTGGACTCTGGCTGCTCACGACACATGACGGGAAGAAAGAATATGTTCCAAAGCCTGGAACTTAAGCCTGGAGGCCACGTAGGCTTTGGAGGCAATCAGAGGGGAAAGATCATTGGATTTGGAACAGTAGGTAATGGAAATATTCCCTCTATAAGTAATGTGTTATTAGTAGATGGATTAATGCATAACCTGTTATCCATAAGTCAATTAAGTGATAACGGTTATGATATAATCTTTAATCAAAATTCATGAAAAGTTGTTAGTCAGAAAGATGGGACTATCCTATTTAATGGAAAGAGGAGAAACAACATTTATAAAATAAAACATTCTGAACTGAAAAGTCAGAATGTAAAGTGTCTTCTGTCTGTTAACAACGAGCAATGGATCTGGCACAGAAGATTGGGACATGTTAGTATGAGAAGAATATCTCAGATTAACAAACTCAATCTGGTCAGAGGACTTCCTAACCTGAAGTTCAATTCAGATGCTCTGTGTGAAGCATCTCAGAAAGGCAAGTTTGCAAAACCAGCTTTCAAATCTAAAAACGTTGTTTCCACCTCTAAGCCATTAGAACTTCTGCACATTGACTTATTTGGACCAGTTAAAACAGCTTCAGTCAGTGGCAAGAAGTATGGGTTAGTAATCGTAGATGACTATAGCAGATGGACATGGGTAAAGTTCTTAAGACACAAGGACGAGTCACACTCTGTGTTTGTCACCTTCTGCAACCAAGTTCAAAATGAAAAGGATCTTAGAATTGTTAAAGTCAGAAGTGATCATGGTGGAGAATTTGAAAACAAAGAGTTTGAGTCATTCTTTAATGACAAAGGCATTCTGCATGATTTCTCTTGTCCTAGAACTCCCCAGCAAAATGGAGTTGTAGAACGAAAGAACAGAACATTGCAAGAAATGGCCAGAACCATGATCAACGAGACTAACGTTGCTAAGATCTTCTGGGCAGAGGCAATAAACACAGCGTGCTACATTCAGAATAGAATCTCCATAAGACCTATTCTGGAAAAGACTCCATATGAATTGTGGAAGAACAGAAAGCCCAACATTTCATATTTTCATCCATTTGGATGTACTTGTTTTATTTTAAATACAAAAAATTATTTGAACAAGTTTGACTCTAAAGCACAAAAGTGTATTATGTTAGGATACTTTGAACACTCAAGAGGGTACAAAGTATACAATACAGAAACACAGATTGTTGAAGAATCAATCAGTGTTTGTTTTGATGATAAGCTTGACTCTCAAAAGTCAAAGCAGAATGAATTACATGCAGGTATGGAAGTTGAATTCACAGGTACTGAAGACAAGTCATCAGAAGCTCTTAACAGAGACACTCCCTCAACATCAGAAAGAGGCACTGCAAGCAATCCAGCACCTTCTGTTGATCAACTTCAGAAAAGACCATCCAGAAGCAGCATGGATCACCCAGAAGAAACAATCTTAGGAAGAAATGAAGATCCAATCAGAACAAGATATAGCTTCAGAAACTCTGAAGAATCCCTCATGGGACTTGTTTCTATGATTGAACCATCTTCAATTGATGAAGCACTTCTGGACAATGACTGGATTCTAACAATGCAAGAGGAGCTGAATCAATTCACAGGGAATGACGTATGGGATCTAGTTCCCAAACCAAAAGGATTCAACGTCATTGGAACAAAATGGGTGTTCAGAAACAAACTGAATGAACAAGGTGAAGTCATCAGAAACAAAGCACGATTGGTAGCACAAGGTTATAGTCAGCAATAGGGGATAGACTATACAGAAACCTTTGCTCCAGTCGCCAGGTTAAAATCTATCAGACTTTTAATTTCATTTGCTGTTAATAAAGGCATCACTCTGTATCAGATGGATGTTAAGAGTGCATTCTTAAATGGCTATATAGAAGAAGAGGTATATGTTCACCAACCCCCTGGTTTTGAAAGTTAAAAAAATCCAGAATATGTTTTCAAACTAAAGAAGTCACTGTATGGTCTGAAACAAGCTCCCAGAGCTTGGTATGAAAGACTAAGTAACTTCCTGTTAGAAAAGGAATTCACCAGAGGGAAAGTGGACACAACCTTATTCTGTAAGACAATTAATAATGACATCTTAGTATGTCAGATTTATGTTGATGATATCATTTTTGGATCTACTAAACCTTCTCTAGGAAGAGAGTTTGCTAAGTGTATTCAGGCAGAATTTGAGATGAGCCTAATGGGGGAACTGAAATTCTTTCTGGGCATTCAGATCAATCAAACCCCAGAAGGAACTTACATTCATCAGAGCAAATATGCCAGAGAACTTCTGATGAAATTTGATCTCTCGGAATGTAAGCCATCAAAGATTCCAATGCATCCCACGTGCATTCTGGAAAGAGAAGAGGTAAGCAAAAAGGTAGAACATAAGGTCTACAGAGGTATGATTGGTTCTCTTCTTTATCTAATAGCATCAAGGCCTGATATTTTATTCAGTGTATGCATTTGTGCTAGATTCTAATCAGATCCTAGAGAATCTCACTTAACAGCAGTTAAGCGAATTTTCAAGTATCTGAAAGGTACTACTAATCTGGGTTTGTTTTATAGAAAATCAAGTGATTACAGCTTAGTAGGTTACTGTGATGCTGACTTTGCTGGAGACAGAGTAGAACGTAAAAGCACTTCTGGAAGCTGCCAGTTTCTGGGAGAAAATCTGATCTCATGGTCCAGCAAAAGACAATCCACAATTGCTCTATCAACAGCAGAAGCTAAATACATAGCAGCAGCTGGATGCAGCACACAAATGCTCTGGATGAAAAGTCAACTTGAGGACTTCCAGATATTTGAGAGTAACATTCTTATCCTCTGTGACAATACTTCTGCTATTTGCTTAAGTAAAAATCCAATTTTACATTCTAGGGCTAAGCATATAGAAATAAAACATCATTTTATTAGGGACTATATTCAGAAAGGGATTTTAAATTTTAAATTTATTAACACAGACCATCAATGGGCTGATATTTTCACAAAACCACTTTCTGAAGATAGGTTCAACTTCATTCTGAAACATCTCAGCATGAATCTCTGTCCAGAATAAAATTGTTTTAATTTTATATATTAACCTTCAGAATTGTGTTTATTTTTCTGTGAACTACTGATCAATCTTCTTTCAGAATTTTAGAAATGCAGATTGTATCAGAATCTATCCATGAAGATCTGAGCGCTTCAGTTCAAGGATAGAAGTGTTGTTCACTCAAGCAAACAAGTGTCATCCAGTCATCAGCTGTTTTCTGAGGCTGAACACGCGTTCACGTTTCTGAAAAGGCAAAGCGCTGATTGGATGCATTGAGACACATGTCATAGGTAACCATTCCAAATATCTTTCTGAATCCCCTAAAATCAGCTATCATTAAATGCTAATAATCATTATTAATTTCTCTCTCTTAAACGTTTGTGTTTTCAAAATCTTTTTAGAAAATCTATTTAAACACTTCACACCATTCACTCACTTTTACCGTCACTTTCGTTTTCACTCAATATTTCTGATTTCTATGTTCTTCTTTCTCAAGAAACCCTTTAAATATTTTTCAAAAACCTCGTGTGAACATGGCTTCTTCCAGCATTCCCTCTTCAGGTTCCCAGAAAACTGTTTCATCTGAGCAATATGAAGTACCTTTCAGAACGCTTCTAACTCCAGTCAAGAATCTTGAAGTTCTGTCAGAAATAATAGTGGATTTCAACAGTCTCAAGGAGAAAGGGTTTGATTTATCTGAAGAGATTAAAGCTCAAGGTTGGGAAAAGTACTTTGACAGGCTGATGGGTCCAACCTTTCCTGTTCTGGTAAAGGAATTTTGGATTCACGCTTCTTCTTCAAATCACCAAGTTACATCCTACATTATGGGGAAGAAGATTGTGATTACTAAAGACCTGATTGCTCGTTTGATAGGGTACAATGGAGGTGGTATTCACTGCATAGATATGGCAGAAAGGTGTGCAGATGTTGCCGTAATTGCAAGGGAAATTTTCACGTTGGGGCTTCCCTCCAGCAAGATAAGGGATTTGAAGGACAAGCACAGAATTTGGGCCAAGATCATTATGGGCTGTTTCAACCACAGGAAGCCTACCAGCTCTCTTGATTACATTAACATTGATCAGCAGTTTCTGCTCTATTTCATCTCTCAGAAGGTCAAGATAAATCTAGCTCATCTTCTGTTCAACCATCTCAGAACAAGTGTCAAGGAAACAAGAGAAGATGAACGTACTAAAAGGGATTGGATACCCTTGGGAAGACTGATATCAGATATTCTGACTGAGAATAGGCTGATTGATCATTTGACAGAGGCACAAGAAATAAGCACTTTGGAACTGTCTGTTGGCAAGCAGCTGAATGCCAAAAATCTGAAGAAAATGAAGCTGATAGAGAACATTAAGAAGGAGCCCAGCGTCACTCCTTTTGCTGAAATATCCAGCAGAAGAGTCCCTCTGGACAACTTCCCTCTGTTCTCAGAAATTGACTCTAAGCCTCAAATCATTCTCAGATATTTGGATGCTTGTAAAGCTGACGGTACAACACCAAATCTGAATATTCAAGATCTTCAGCAGAAGGCTCCAGAGGTTGTTCTGAAGAAGACGAAGAAAAGAAAATCTGTTGCAGAAGGATCATCTCAACAGACTCCCAAGAAAAGAGGTAATCATGTTTCTGTAACTGTTTTAGATTCATCTGCTATTTACACATCTATCCCTATTCCAACTCCAATTCCAACTCCATCTGAAAACCCAACACCTCAAACTTTCGATGATTTTGACTTAGACTTTGACCCTTCTGAATCATTAACCCTCAGAAGATCTCGCTTCAAACCACAAAATCCAAATACTGCAACCATACCAGAACAAGAACTTGAACAAGTTCTTTCTGATATAGACCAACACACTTCCGTTCCCGAACCAGAAAATCCAAATCCAAACACAGAAATTCCCATCTCACCACAACTTGATATTCCCCTCTCACCAATACCAGAAACTCCACTCTCTCCAGAACCAGAAATCCCACAACCTTCATCTCCCCAACCAGATATTAATCCACCCTCTCCTCAACATAAACAATCTCCACAACCTAAGACTCAAACCTCTGAGGCTCAAACCTCTGAGGCTCAAACCTCTGAATCCCCTGAACCACAACCTTTGGCCATTCAATTGCCCTGTGGTACAACTGTGAATATTCCTCAACTTCCCTCTTCACCAGAAATTACTCCACCAAATTCCCCATCTTGTCCAATCGTAATTCCTGACTCTCCCACTCCCTCACCTAAGAAAAATTCAGAAGACCACAGCAAGATTGTCATTAATTTAACAGTCTTTGAACGCCTTGCTGCCATCAACCACAAAACTGCCATCCCTAAACCAAAACATCCAGATGTTGGTTCCAGCATATTGAACTTTGAAACAGATATAGAAAAGTGGATCACTTCTTTGAAACAAGCAAGTTTGGAACTGGTTGATCCTGCTGTATCAGACCTCCTCTGGACAAAATTCAGAAGATGGGTATGCTCTGAAACCTTTAAGTTGCAAGACCAGAGCTATGGACAGGCTCAACAGAACTTCAGCAATCTGCTGAAGGAAATTGAAGGTCCAGTTCTGAGCAAGCTGCTTAAGGAAGAAATTTTCCATCTGGACATTGCTCCTTGGTCTGAAAAGCGTCCAACATCCAAAGTTCAACCTGTAGAAGAACAGATGATTCCAGCTGAAGACTTGGGTCAAGAAGAAGTTACTATAGAAAGCTCTGAGAGGCATACTGTGTCTGAAGATCCTCAAGCTTCATCTCTTGACAGGAAGACTCTGGAGGATTTGAAAAGATCTGATATGCTGATGAATGAAAGGATGGACAAGCAGGACATCAAAATTGATTCTATAGAAAACATGGTATCTCAGCAACAGGAAACCAGCAATCAAATCAAGAGCATGTTGGAAGCCCTGTTCACACGTCTTCCACCTTCCTCTTAGAATTTTCTTGTGTTTTCCTTGTTTTCTTTACATGTTTGTCTGTAATATTTTACGTGTTCTGAACTAATCATTGCTTATGTTTTTTATATAAACGATCTTTTTGCTCTGATCATTTTAAGTCTTATTATTTGTGATTTTTGATAACTGACAAAAAGGGGGAGAAAGAATGATATTTTTCAATAACGGATTACTGAGACATAAGTTTCAAACATTCTAACATTCTGATATATTTGAATTTCCTTCTTCTGAAAAGCTTACAGGTACAAGAATCTGATGGATCTGATGAACTATGACAAAGTAAAGTTCTGATGCTCAAGGTCTCATGGAATTAAAGGGAAGTAATCAACTCAGGGGGAGTTTTTCTCTTCATTACTCTGATACCTTTTATTCCTTATCTTCTTATCTCTGATACCTTTTATTCGTTATTTGTTTATCTCTGATACCTTTTCCTCTCTATCCTTAATCTCTGATACCTTTTATTATTTTATTTTAATTGAAAAAAATCTGGTTTTTGTCATCATCAAAAAGGGGGAGATTGTTAGAACATAGTTTGATTCTACAACCCCCAGTTAGAGTTTTGATGATAACAAAATACAAGATTAAATAAATTGTAAGATTTATGTTTAAGACATATGCTACTTAAAATTATGTTGTGTATTTACAGAAACTCTGATGGAATCAGCATCAGAATATCAGTATCAACATCAGCATCAGAAGATATGTCAGCATCAGAAGATCAAATAACATGTGCTATACGCTGAAGCCTGATGAACAGAATTTGCGCATAAAATACTCTGACTTTGATCAAGATCCTAACTAAGTCATCAGCAATCAGAAGCGTCAGCATAAAGGAAAGAACACTCTGATTACCATAAGCAGAGAAGACTCTAAAGTGTCAATGTTACTATGCATTCAAGAGAGATTTATTACCAACGACTTTATTCCAAGACAAAGATCTTCTCAATAAGGAAAGAACGTTATTTGCATTGAAATGGATTTATGGACAGCAACGTATCTCTTCCAAGGCTATATAAACAAGTCTATGAGAAAAGAAATGGCTAATTCTCCATACACATATACGCATAAGCTAATACTCTACACGCTTACTCTATAGCTCTAGCAATCCAGTTTTTATTCTAAGCTTCATTTTGTGTATTATCACAGTTGTGATATATAGTTTTCTTTGAAAACATCAAACACACTTTTGTTCAATTATCTGTAAGAGAAATTCCTTGAGATAAACTGGTATGTGGTTAGACTCAAGAAGGCTTTAAAAGTTGTTAAAGTAGTTGTTGTATTCAGTTGAATATAGTGGATTAAGACCTCGTTGGAGAGAGGCGAAATCACCTTGACGGGTGGACTGGAGTAGTTTGAGATCAAACGAACCAGGATAAAAATACAGTGTTGTCTGCATTTGATTTCAAGTTTTACAATTCAACCCCCCTTCTTGTGTTTTTCACATCTTCAATAGCTTCCGTGTCTGGAGCGTATCTAAATTGTATCTGAAAGTTGAATCTGAATGAGTATCAGAATGGAATCCTTGTCTGGAGCGTATCTGTACGGTATCATGATTGTATACTGTTAATGGTAGTTTGTTAATCTTATCCTGAAAAGGGTAAAATGTTAGTTGAAACACAAAGTTATGTTGCATAAAATGTATGATGCAATATATGTGTTTTATCAATGTTTATGATATGTGGATGTAATGTATGCATATGTAAGCTAATTCACTGTATTGTTGAGGAAAACAAATCCTTGATTGCTGAGGATATATGGATTCTTCCTGTCTTGAAGTTGGAGTATTAACAAAAATTCTGTTGTGAGCAACGTCATATACTGCTTAAGTAATCTGCTTGGGGAATCCAGAGAATTTTGATGACTTCTACTGGGGAATTAACAAAGGGAATCCTCGTTCTACTGGGGAAT
The DNA here is from genome assembly GCA_948472305.1 of Vicia faba. Taxonomy (NCBI): domain Eukaryota; kingdom Viridiplantae; phylum Streptophyta; class Magnoliopsida; order Fabales; family Fabaceae; genus Vicia; species Vicia faba. Next base: position 507,361,301 of record OX451739.1, on the reverse strand, counting down.
AAAGAAAACTCTGTGGGAAAAAGCTTATTCCTGTTTGGAAAAAGTTCAGGAGTTTCGATCGTCCGCCGCTTTACTGGGGAGTTATCCTAGGTTGGGGAGAAACAAAAGTTAACTGTTATCTGGTCAATTTTCAGGCTTCAAGACAACTTGCTGGGGGATTTGGAGAAACTAAATGGTTTCCGCTGGGGATTGATAGTTTTGAAGTTTCAGCTCCACTGGGGATCTTAATGATGTACTGTAGAGATTGCTCATGGAATAGCCTAAAGACGTTTTCCTATTCTTTCAACCTGTTAGTAATTGTTCTTTTTTTCATTGTTTATTTGTAAACAGTAATTATGTTCAAATGCATATGTTCATTAATGAATCATTGGACGTTTTTTGCAAATAAAAACACAAGTGTAAATAAAAAGGCAAATAGTTTTCTGTACTTTGAAAGAGAGATCTTTGTATTTACTTTGAATAAGTATTTTGTACAAAGGAGACAGACATCTTAGTAAGAGGATGGTGTCATAAATAAGAAAAATTTATACAAAGAAAGATAGCTAGGTGTAATAATCCCATGGGGTTCCCATTTTGTTATAGCCTTCGTATCTCTGAATATCTTGTCCATTTGTTGCTTCGTCTGAAGATGATTGGATTGATCAGAAGCTCCGGGTTTGTTAGTGAAGAGGTTGAAGTTGTCCTCAAAGTGATCCGACGAGACATAGTCATACGCTTTAATTCCCTAACTTTTGCCTGGACCTCCCTTTCGGGTTTTCAATCCACTGGGAAACCCTTTTTTCCCAAGTCGCCCTTTCGGGTTTTCAACTTGCCGGGTGTACAGATTTTTATTTTATCCCTAATTTTTTCCCGAACCTTTTGGTTCGTCGGGATGCCCTTGTTTTGCCTAGGTACGTCAACCTAGCGGGTCTCTTATGTGTAGTATCTTTTGACTATGTCTGCATTTGCAGGGTGTGGCAGGTCGTCATCGTCCATGGTGGTTAAGATCATTGCCCCACCAGAAAAGATGTTCTTGATTACAAATGGTCCTTCATAGGTAGGAGTCCATTTTCCCATGGGATCACTTTGTGGCAAGATGATGCGCTTGATCACCAGATCTCTAACTTGATATACTTGGCGTCTGACTTTCTTGTTGAAAGCCTTGATCATCCGCTTTTGATACGTCTGACCGTGGCAAACAGCAGTAAGTATCTTTTCGTTAATTAAGTTCAGTTGATTAAACCGGGTCTGGATCCAATCGTCTTCACTCAAACCTACATCTTTCATAATTCTCAAAGAGGGTATTCGAACCTCAATAGGCAAGATAACCTCCATGCCATAAACCAAAGAGTAGGGTGTTGCCCCAGTTGATGTGTGAGACGTGGTACGGTATCCATGGAGAGCAAACGGTAGCATTTCATGCCAGTCCTTGTAGGTGACTGTCATTTTTTGTATGATCTTTTTAATGTTTTTATTAGCAGCTTCGACTACACCATTCATATTTGGCCGATAGGGGGATGAATTGTGATGTTGAATCTTGAACTGCTCGCACAAGGCAGTGATCATAGTATTGTTAAGGTTCATACCGTTATTAGTGATGATCCTTTCTGGGATACCGTACCGACAAATAAGATTCTGCTTGATGAAGCGGACAACAACATTCTTAGTAACAGATGCGAAGGAAGCTGCTTCGACCCACTTCGTGAAATAGTCAATGGCCACTAGAATGAATAGGTGTCCATTGGAGGCTGTAGGCTTGATCTCCCCAATCATATCGATTCCCCACATAGCAAAGGGCCAAGGAGCTGTTAAGACATTTAGAGGAACCGGAGGCACGTGCACCTTGTCTGCATAGATTTGACACTTATGACAGGTTCGAGAGTGTTGATAGTAGTCTGCTTCCATGGTAGACCAGTAATAGCCTTCCCGTAGAATCTTCTTCGCCATCGTATGCCCACTAGAGTTTGTGCCAAAGGTACCTTCATGCAATTCAGCCATGATCTTTTCAGCTTCAATCTTGTCCATACAACGGAGCAAAATAGAATCATGATTATGTTTGTACAGGATGCCATTACTTAGGAAGAACTTAGCAGAGAATCTCCTTAAGAACTTTTTGTCATTGACTGAAGCTCCTTCTGGATATTCTTGAGCCTCGAGATACCTTTTGACTTCATGAAACCAAGGTTGGTCCACTACTTCTTCAGTATTAATCTCGTGACAGTGTGTTGGTTCGTCCATTCGTTCAATGGTGATCTAGGGAGCCTCATTATCTCAATTAAGTTTAAACATAGATGACATTGTAGCTAGAGCATCTTCTAGCTGATTTTCTTCTCAAGGGAAATGCTCGAAGGTAATCTGCTCAAAATGTGGTAGAAATGTCAAAACATGTTCTTTGTAAGGGATAAGGTTTGGGTGCTTAGTGTCCCACTCTCCTTTGATCTGACTGATGACCAAAGCTGAATCCCCAAACACATCTAAAGATTTTATTCCCAAGTCTATGGCAGCCTTGAGACCAAAGATGCATGCTTCCTATTCTGCCATGTTGTTCGTACAGTTGAAGCAAAGTCTGGAAGTAAAAGGAGTATGGCATCCTTCCGGAGATATGAGTACAGCGCCGATACCGTTACCAAGTGCATTGGATGCCCCATCAAAGAACAGGGTCCATCGGGATCCTTGTTTAGGTCCGTCATATGGCCTAATTTTCTCACTGTCGTCTAATGTCATGATGTCTTCGTCAGGGAAGTCAAACTTCATGGACTGATAATCTTCTACGGCTTGATGAGCAAGATGATCAACTAGTACGCTGCCCTTTATAGCTTTTTGGGTAGTGTATTGTATGTCATATTCTATTAGGATCATCTGCCATCTAGCTATCCTCCCAGATAGAGCAGGCTTTTCGAAGATGTACTTTATCGGATCCATCTTAGATATCAGCAAAGTGGTATGAGTCAACATATACTGTCTTAGCCGGCGAGCAGCCCATACCATAGCGCAGCAAGTTTTATCGAGCAGTGAATATCTGGTTTCACAGTCGGTAAACTTTTTGCTCAGGTAGTAAATAGCATTCTCTTTTCGGCCAGACTCGTCATGCTGCCCCAGTACGCACCCCATTGAATTCTCTAAGACGGTCAGATACATGATTAGTGGTCTTCCCTCGACTGGTGGCATCATGACAAAAGGCTCTAGTAAATACTCCTTGATTTTATCGAAAGCAATCTGACATTCATCATTCCATCTGACTACTTGATCTTTCTTCAACAGTTTGAAGATGGGTTCACAAGTAGACGTTAGGTGAGAAATGAATCTGGCAATATAGTTTAGGCGTCCCAAAAAACCTCTGACTTCCTTCTCAGTGCGAGGAGCAGGCATTTCTTGTATTGCTTTAACCTTGGCAGGATCAACCTCGATGCCTTTGTTGCTGACAATGAAACCTAAGAGTTTACCGGACCGGACTCCGAACGTGCACTTGTTTGGGTTCAACCTTAGTTTGTACTCCTTCAATATGACAAACAACTTTTGCAAGTGATCAAGGTGTTCTTCTTAAGTCTGTGATCGGGCTATCATGTCATCTACGTAGACTTCTATCTCATGATGTATCATATCATGAAACAAAGCTACCATGGCGCCTTGATAGGTTGCCCCGACATTCTTCAGTCCGAATGGAATCACTTTGTAGCAGAACGTACCCCACTGTGTGAAAAATGTAGTTTTCTCCATGTCCTCAGGTGCCATTTCGATCTGGTTATAGCCTGAGAATCCGTCCATGAAAGAAAATACTTTGTGTTGGGCTGTATTGTCAACCAGGATGTCGATGTGTGGAAGTGGAAAATCATCTTTAGGGCTGGCCCTGTTTAAATCTCTATAATCCACGCACATTCTCACTTTGCCGTCCTTTTTAGGCACTGGAACAATGTTGGCCACTGTTGTACCCCAAAATTTTCCCTCTCATTTTATCAAGATTTCTCCTCACAAGACTCTTTGGATTCAAGACCAGATTGGGGTTTGCTATGCTCAAGACATCTCCTTGCACTGTTGACCTGAAATTAGGGTTTGAGTTTGCACAGGGATTTTTGAAATTCCAATGCCTAATTTGACTTTCATACTTCATGTTGGACTCCTAAGATTGCCCATACCAAGTTTCAAGCCTTAGATCAAATTTTTGCCCAATCAATTGGACAGTTGACCTAAAAATCAGCTATATTGGGGAAAAAGTCAATTATGGCCAATTTACAGTCAAACCTCATAATTTTTTATCCACATCAACATTATAGACTCATAAGAACCATTTGATCAAGTTTGGACCACAACTCCTCAAGAAATTTGATCAGATCATCAAAAGGGCAAAATGGTCATTTTTAGGGCTTTGACTGTATAAGGGCAATTTCTAATTTTTCACCTAGCCAATGGAAAATTGGGTTCAAGCATGGTTTCAAGGACTCAATGGCATCATCTTGACCTAATCACAAGGTTCAAAAGATCTCAAATGCATTGGATTGACAAATGAATTTTCCAGTCAACTGATAAAAAATCAACTGTACACTGAAAAGTCAAACTTTAACTTTGTGGTCAAAATCAAATGCCAAGGGTCATTTTTAATCAAGATGTGTCAAAACATGAAACTTGTTCACCAAGAAACCTAATTTTGGAAATTAGGGTTTAAAATGGAAAATTTTCATAACTTAGAAATTTTCTAAGTTATGAAAATTTCTTATTTTTTCCCAACTTTGCCAAACTTTTCACCATGATGCAATTGGATTCAAAGAAAACTTCCAACATGAAAGTTGTATTCCTCCACAAAATCTACAACTTTGATTCACAATGTTTTCCCAAAAGATGCTTGGATCTCAAGTTATGATTTTGTGAACAAGGGTCCATGAAACTTTTAACTTAGTGAAATTTTGCCCTAGTTTAGGCAGGATTTTGACCTATCTTCATGGCATATTTTCACATAGTTCCAAATATAATCTCAAAATGCATTTCAAAGATGGATTTTATATCATGTTACAAGCTTTCCAAAATGTCCAAGAACTCTCCAAGATCATTCATGGTTAGGGAGAATCGAAAGTTTGAAAATGGAAAATCATCACTTTTGTCCAAGGCATTTTGCACCATGATACAAGTTGCAAATCAGTTTGGATCATGCTTGTACTTGGTTTACAGGTTCTAATCATTTCTACACTCATAAATTAAATGCAAATACATTGGTTAAAGGCTTTGCTCTGAGCTTTAGAACATTGTACAAGGAATTATTCCAAACATGGCAAAAAGATAACAATGCTACTTTGATAAAGTTCACTTTTAGGAATTTTGTTTATCTTGAGCCAAGGACCCAACCTCTTACAGCAAATAAATTCCATGAATATCAGGTAAAGTTCACCCACTATGTGCAGGCCTTGAGCTATCCTGTACAAGCCTTAGCATTGTCAATTCCAACTTTTCTTCAAAAGCAAGCAATTGTGCAAAAAGTCCAGAACTTGAAAATATGATAAGAACAAAGTTTGGTATCATTTCAAACAACCTTAGCATCTTCTATCAAGCATAATACACGAGTTACAAGCCTCTCAAACACCCAAAAACACTAAAACACCAAGTTCTGCCCAAAACAGGGCAAGCCCTGCAGAACCACTTCCAAAACATTTTCCACTCGTGCGTTTTGCCTTGAGTCACTTCAAACACATTCTAAACAATACATCCCATCCAAACTACCCAAGTCCTTCTCAAGCAACTCTAACTTCATTTTCAAGCTTCACTATTTTCAATTTCTGAGTTTGCAGTTTGAGTTCTACAAGGAATTTCAGACCATTTCAAGCAAGCTAAGCATTGGGAAAGGTCAAGGGAACATCAAGCAAGCTCAAAAGTCCTTCAGACTTCATTCAAAGTTGCTGCATTACCATACTCGAACTTGACTGAACAAGGTAATTTCCAACTTTCTATCTCCTTATTTAGACATCCTTAGGCTTAGGTTTGTGAAGAAAAAATGTAGCCCTTAATGTCCTTGAACTGTACATATGCATAGCTTGTATTTATATTAACTGAGCTAGGAGAATTTAGATGGTGAAAAAACTAGGTCAGAATTTAGGGCCAATGAATTTCTCTTTGGTCTTTGAGATTTAGATCAAGTTTTTTATATCATTAGAATCGTGTGATGATGAGCTATAACTTTCATGTTGCAAGATTTTGTTTTTAAGCACGTATGCAGGAGTTACAAGTTTTAACACAGGACGCGCGTTTTTCTGTCTCAAGGTCAGGGACGAAGTGGGACGTGGGCTGGGCCTGGCTTGCCTTGCTGTTTGCACCCTCCATTGTGCTATTTGCATCCCCTGGCCCATTTTCTTTATTTTTGCATATTTTTCCTTTCTTTTTTTTATTTCCTGACTTTATTATTTTTTCTTGAACATTTAAAATCATAAAAAATATTTTCTTTATTTTTGGCATTTTATCATATTTTTATTTTATTTTTATTTGTATAATAAATAATTATTAGGTTAATATTACTTTATTTTCTTAATTAAAACTTGTAAATAATATTAAAATACTTACATATTTTATTTTATTATATTATACATATAAAATAATATTTTCTCACTTATTTATTTTTTTAATATTTTGTATATATTATTTTTATTATTTCTTTATACATAAATGAAATAAAATAATATTAGAATATATTTTCTATTAAACCAAAATTAGGGTTTCCACCCTTTCCAAAAAAATAATCATTTTCATTATTTTAAGACATGAATAAACTTATTTTTACATACATAAAAAATAATACAAAAAAACATTTTATGCATATTTACATTTATTTGCATTTTTAAATATTTGTTTGTTTATTTATTTGTACAAATAAATTCAATATGGTTGTAATAGTTTTAGGGCTTTATTTTGTGCAAATACCCCATATTCAAACTTGTATCCCCCTCCCCATAATAATGTTGTAATAGTCTTAGATTTACTTTTACGCATTTTATTGCTTTCAAATGCATGATAGTAAGATTATGGTTTTGTATGCAAAGACCAAAATCAAAACAAATAGCATGACTAAACACAAGACAAAAATGCATGAAAAATGACAACACAATGCACACAAGCACCCCTAGGGTTTCACCCACTTGTTGCCTTAAAAACATGGCCATGGTATGCATGCTAGATATCTTGGCAAAAATAAAACAAAACAAAAAAGATCATAGTCCCTCGATGATGCTATCTTGGTTGCCTATACAAAAATGATCTAGTCCCTCAAAAACTTGCTAAGATACTTGGCAATATTGTTATCATGGTCATATGATGACCCACGCCCTTCCCGTTTAACATCCAAATACAAGGTTGTTTACCAAATACAACGGTAAAACAACAATGTCAAAGGGTTAAAAATGTGTAGGAAAGATCTTTGAGTAGGGTAGACAACTCCTAGTTACTTGATCAATTTGCAAACATCCTTGCTAATTTCAAACTCACACACACAATTTCAAAACAATTTCCCAACAAACTTTCAAACATTGAAACATTTTTCAAAAGACAAACACCTTTGTATATATTCAAACAAGAATCATTACAAAGGTTGCCTAGACAAAGACCTCTTTTCAAAATACTTTCAAAACCACACACAAAAGCACCATTTCAAACAATTGAAAAGCAAAAGCAAGTGATCTAAACAAGTAACTAAGAGCCAATGGAAAACCATGGATGAAAAGGGTGATAGCACCTTCCCTTTTCATAATCTACCCCTCGAACCCAAGAAAACATCTCAAAGGTCTTTCCTGTGCTTTTTGACCTTTCCTTTGGTTAAAATAAAAAGTCGGTGGTGACTCTTGCTAAATCGAAACATTTGCGAACACAAACGTAAAACCTCAAGTCAGTTCTCCCACCGTATCACAGCCATCCATTGAGGATAAGAAGTAATATCCAGAAATCCAGCATTGAACTGTTTCATAACTTCTGCTTTGATCTTCTCTAACATGTCAGGTCTCATGCGGAGGACTTTTTGTTCACTGGTGGACAATCTTCTCTTGTGGGTAGACGGTGTACCACAATGTATGTATCGAGTCCTGACATGTCTTCGTATGACCAGGCAAAGATCTCAACATAATCATGCAATAGCTGAATTAGGCGCTCCTTGACACTCGGCTCTAGATTGGCACCCACTTTGATTTCCTTTTTATCTTCCTCAGTACCCAAGTTGATTGTATCCAACAGCTCCTCATGAGGCTGGATAGCTCTTTTCTCTTGTTATAATAGTCTGGCCAATTCCCCTGGCACCTCACAATCTTCCTCACCTTTGTATTCGGCTTGGTAGATCAGATCTTCAGAGTCACTGAAGGCTATAGCAGTATCGTTACCCATGGGATCCGGAATGGAAGGGTACCTGCATTTGTGAGTGTGGGTGTGTGTAAGGGTATAGCCATCTTAAAACAATAAAATGTAAAAGAAAGACAATGAGCACAAAAGGTTTATATGTGAAAAAACGTCCATGATTCATTGAATGTCATATGAAGATGAAATAAAAACCCTTACAAATGGAACATTGTGCCTCGGGTAAGACACAAGGTTTTTAAAGTGCGAATTGTTCATGAATATTACAAGTCCAACAGAAATGTAAAAGATAAATTACTGAGAGATGAAAGTTATTGGGATGAAGTCTCTGGCTTCCCAGTCGCGAAGTCCTCCGCTGACAGTAGGAAATATCCAATCTTCCAAGCTTCCATCCTCTTCATTTTCGTCTACTGCACTGATCCCTTGGTTGCTAATCTTCACAGGTGGCCCCCCAGCACGGGCACGACGCACGGCCTTCTGAGCAGTCGAAGTAAACCCCAAGCCAAACTTGTCTGATTTGTACAGAATGTCTGGAAGCTGCCCCCAGATGGTGCATCCCCCCTCTTCCACTACTACCTTTGCATCCTTTAGAGATGACATCCAAGGTGGAGGTCTTGTGATCTTAGGAATTGAGGATACCGCCTTGGTCGCTACTACTTCTGGAGAGACTTCTTTAAAATGTTGGAAAGGGGTTTCAATGAACTCGCCATCTAACTCTACATATCAGAAAGAATTCAGATGACTAATCATGTACTCCTCCTCCCCATGGACAGTTATGATCTTTCCTTGGACCGGGTACTTCAGCATCTGATGCAATATGGAGGTGACAGCACCATCATTGTGGATCCAGGGGCGTCCTAATAGACATGAATAAGAAGGACGGATGTCCATCACATAGAAGGTTGAGTTGAAAACCTGAGTTCCCACCTTTATTGGGATGTCCACCTCCCCGTGGACCATCCTCTTCGAACCATCAAAAGCTCTTACCACTATATTACTGGGTTTTAAAGTCATCCCCTTGCAATCCAATCTATCAAGGGCTTTTTTCGGTAAGACGTTCAAAGATGATCCAGTATCAACCAAGACATGGGCTAGGGTTGTTCCTCTACACTCCACTGAGACATGTAATGCCTCGTTGTGTTTTCTCCCTCTAGGTGTCAAGTCAACATCAGAGAAACTCAGGCCATTATCAGCTGTCAAACTGGCCACACAGTCTTGGAACTGGTCAATAGACGTCTCTTGTGGCACATGAGCTGTCTTTAGAAATTTTACCAGAGCTTTGGCTTGTGCTTCAGAGCACAGCAGTAGGGCTAGCATAGAGATCTTGGAAGGGGTTTGCCCCAACTGTTCAACCATATCATAATCACTCTTTTTTATTATCCTCAGGATTTCTTCCATCTCCTTCTTAGATGTTTCAGGAATAGCTAGTGATTGAGCCTTCGTCCGTACAAGCTCCTCTTGAATGTTCTTTCCTTTATTCTCAGCAGTGGAAGTAGGGATAGGGATTGTATTGTCTTTGTCGGTATGTACACTTGCAGGTATAATCATTGGTGCAAAGGTAATCTTCGGAACGACCACGGGTCCAAAGACTGCCGTTGGAGGGGAAATCTCTGGAGAGAAGATTCTACCACTGCGGGTAATCTTGCTAGTTCCGGCAATATTGCTAATGTCGGAATTGTCCTCTTCGGAGCTATCTTCTTCGGCAGTCAGTTCGTCTTGTTTAATACCATGGTAGTAGATTTCTCCGCCGTAATTCCATGGTACTGTTTTATCTAATTTATATGGGGGCGGCCCGGGCATTGTAATCTTAAGTGGAGTAGTCTTCCGAGCAGGTGTAATCCTAACGGGTCTTTTAGGGACCCTGGACGGATTGGCGTAGATGGTTATAATTGAAACTTCTTTCACTGGAACGGGTGAAACAAGAGCATTCTCAAACAAAATTTCTTGGTTATTCATCAGTCGTTGGATACCTTTTTTCAACAGAGGGCAGTCAAATGATGAGGACAGGCAATCATGGCAGTCTTTGTCACAACCTGGGAATATACCAGCTTTCAACAAATTCAACTTAATAATCAGGAGCAGAGTTAACAGTTCATCCACAGTAGCAACAAATAAATCTTCTTCGATAGTGTTGGCATTGTGACCATGCCTAGGCATCAGAGAGGAAATAACATTCAGTTTCTCAGGTGCTTCAAACTCAACTTCCTTCGCATTTATCAGGTCTTGAATTTTGTTCTTCAGAGCCCAACAGTTGTTGGTGTCGTGCCCTGGACTTTCAGAATGGTACGCGCATCTGGCGTTGGGATGGTAATGTCGAGAAGAAATATTGGGATTCTTTGGGGCCTCTTTCAAAGTCGCCAGATTCAATTTCAGAAGATGTGGTAGAACTTGGGCCGGAGTCATGTTAATCTTGGTGAATTTCCGAACTGAACTTTCTACCCTTTGCTGGTTATTTCTTGGCTGGTCTGATGCAGGCTTCGGAATCATAACGGCCCCCACCGTTGGTCGGTGTTCAGTTCTTCCCTGATTCCTCTGTCAATAAACAGCAGATACTTCCTTCCAGTGAAGGGTTTTTTCACAACTGTAGAGGCAGACGCGTCCATCTGAATTTTCCCACTTCTTATACCAGCTTCCACCCTTTCGCCGGTTAAAATCAATTCAGTAAACCCTGCAGAAGAAATCCCAATCAGATGATTTAAGAAAGGGCCTGATAGAGTTCTCAGGAACATGTCCACCAACTCCCTTTCAGATAGAGGGGGTTTCACCCTTCCGGCTAGATCTCTCCACTTTTGTGCGTAATCTTTAAAGCCCTCATTGGAAACCATAGCCATACTCTGAAGCTGGGTACGGGTAGGCGCCAAGTCGGTGTTGTACTGGTATTGTTTATAGAAAGCTGCGGCTAAGTCTTCCGAATTATGGACGTCGGCCCTTTCCAACTGGTAGAACCAATCAAGTTGCGTTCCTGATAAACTGTCTTGGAAAAAGTGGACCCACAAGTCTTTGTCAGCGGAGTGTGGTTGAATCTTCCTGACATATGATCTGAGGTGCATTTTAGGGCAAGACACCCCATCATACTCGGCAAATAGAGGAACTTTAAATTTTGGCGGGATCACAATTCCTGACACCAGCCCCAACTCTTCAAAATCTAGCCCTGGTACTCTCTGGATTTCTAGAGCGCTTAATCACTCTTCAAGGTGTTTGTACTTGTCATCAGTCGGAGGGTATTGTTGTTCAGAGTAGTCCTCCTCTTCCTCTTCTTCTTCAGAATCTGATGGTACTGTCGTTTCTTTTCCTTTTCTTTCCCCTTCATCAGATGTTGTTGGAAAATCTAAGGTCCTTCTGGCTTGTCCCTGAAATCTTCTGCCCATGATTACTACACAAGTTGGCTTCTTCTTATTTTTCTCTTTCTCTTTTTCTAGCAGAGTCTTCAGCTCCTCTTGCCCCTTGGCTAAGGAAATGAGTAACTGTTGAAATTGCGTATTCTGAGCTTGCAAATCTTTATCTGTTTGTTCAAGATTCATCTTACTGAAATAAATAGTAGAGAGATGAGGAAACTTGTTGCAAAGACCTGTTTATGTTTATGATGAATGATATGTATTCATTCAATGCTTTCAAGGATTTAAAAAAAATTCAAAAATTTTTTAAACAAAAAAGAAACACACGTCATATTAATAAGGTAGAATTTGAGTACATCAATGCCCCTTGGGCAAAATAATACAAAATTCTAAGGTAAAAAGACATTGCGCATCCTCTTTGGTGCAATGTAGGTATTGAGAGTCTGCTCTTCATGAAGTAGCCGAGTGAGTTCCAAAACCTTCTTCTCGCTTGTGTAGAATTGGGCTTCGAAAGTATTGCGCTCTCCTTTGAGCTATATCCAATCCCTTTGTAGGTCTTCGAGTGATGTCAGCATGTCAGGATGTAGGATAGTGTATGGAACTTCTCCCTCCTTAACAGGCTCAATAATCACTGGGAGAATGGAGGGATAAGGCATCATAAGACTTTGAGCGCGGGTTCGTACCCACTTGAGGTAAGGCTCAAGAGGGATGGAATTCTTGTGTCCTAAAGTCTTGCTATCCACCTTGTTTAGCATCCTCCAAGCTCGGATGAATCTATGTCGAAGTCCTTGGTCGTCGTTGTCGTAGTCGAATACCAGGCCTTGAATCAGCATATCATGTGGGCTATCCCTTCGGGCATAACCAAACTGTCTTAGAGCTAAGCACGGGTTGTAGGTGATGCCTCCCCTAATGCCAAGTAGAGTGACATTAGGGAATTCCCCACAACGGTCAACAATGGTAACATTCTCCTTGGATCGAGAGCACCAATGGATATCTGAATGTTTAAGCGTCATTAACCTTTGTGACCACCTCAAACCTTGCTCATTCTTCAAGACTGATTGGGGAAGATGAGAAATAAACCATCTTGCCAGGAGAGGAGTACAACACATAAGAACACCTCTTTTCCTCATTGTACGAGTGTGAAAAGAGTGTAGGATATCCCCAAGTAATGTAGACACCGGGTTGCGAGACATGAAGATTTTGACAGCGCTTACATCTATGAGTTGGTCAGGATTAGGGAACAAGACCATCTCATAGATAAGAAGAGCTACAATCTCCTCAAAAGCTTGCAAGTCTAGGGAATTCCAACAGCTTTGGGCCTTCTCAAACAGAAACTTTGCCAAGAAGCCTTTGACACCACTTATAGTTTCCCAATGAGTTGTGACATCAGATGAGTGCAAGTGCAGGGCTTGAGCAATCTCTTCTGGCTTTGGATCTCTTTCCGTATCGTTGAAAGGTAGTTGATTGAGAATAGGAATCCTCAGAAGTTGAGAGAATTCTTCCAAACTGGGCACAAGTTGATAGTCAGGAAATGTGAAGCAATGGTGCAAAGGGTCAAAGAACTGGAAGAGAACCTTCATCATATCCTCCTCTGTGTTGGAAGTAACCAAGTTGAGTAGACGACCATGTCTCTCGGTGAATGGAGAATTCTCAGGGATCCTTGAAGCTATCTCCTTGAGTTGTGGAGGAATTCTTACAAGGTTGATTTGGATAGTTTTCCTACGAAGTGAATCCATAGCCTACAAAACAAGAACAAAGATGAATCTCCAAAATCCTTGAAATGGTTAGTGAATGCATATGATGTTCATGATGTCCATGATGTTATGCACAAGTATATATGTACAAACAAATCAAGTAAGTTCTTAGTTTAGGATTGCATGGGGTTTCATAGGTAAGTACCCTCTTGAAGTTTAGTTGGCTCAACTTGTCCTAGTAATAGTAACCGGGTTCTAAGGAGCTCAATATCATTGGATTGTTTCCTTGTTCATTGTTTCAGTTCAAGCCTCTTTATTGGCGACCAAAATATTCCAAGAAACCAACCTTCAATGAGTGTAGTATCGAGTATCTACCAACTTCGGACTGCACCAAAGCCGGTCATCTCACTACTCCTAAAAGGCCAAGTTGGTCAAGTAAAGGTTCTAGAAGTTCATTAGTGCTTCATGAAATCACTCAGCGGCCCCGTATTCTCTTTGAAGGTTTTGTGTTTTATTACAAATGTTGCGGTTAGCAAGAGTCGCCACCGACTTTTCTTTTATCCAAAAGGAAAGGTAAAAAAGCACAGGAAAGACCTTTGAGATGTTTTCTTGAGTTCGGGGGGTAGATTATGAAAAGGGAAGGTGCTAGCACCCTTTTCATCCACGGTTTTCCATGGGCTCTTAGTTACTTGTTTAGATCACTTGCTTTGTTTTGTTTGAAATGGTGTTTGGTATGGTTTTGAAAGTATTTTGTAAAAGAGGCCATTCGTTTAGGCAATCTTTGTAATGATTCTCGTTCGTAAGAATGTATACAAAGATGTTTGTCTTTTGAAAATGTTTTCAATGTTTTGTTTTGAAATGTGTGTGTGTTTATTTTTGAAAATAGCAAGGATTGTTTTGAAATGGAGCAAGTAACTTAGAAGCTATCTACCTACTCAAATGTCTTTCTTGTGCATTTTTATTCCTTTGACATTGTTGACTTACCATTGATTTGGTAAGAAACCCTATCTTTGGATGTAAACGGGACGAGCGTGGGTCATCGTATAACCATGATAGCAATGTTGCCAAGTATCTTAGCATTTTTGAGGGACCAAGATCATTTTGTTTAGGCAACCTTGAAATAGCGTCATCGAGGGACTATAATCTTATACTTGTTTTGTTTTGCCAAGATACTTCGCATGCGTAACATGGCCATTTTATTTTTAGGCAACCAAGTGGGAGAAACCCTAAGGGTGCTTGTGTGCAAAGTGTATTATTTTCATGCTTTTGTCTTGCATTTAGGGTCTTGAATGGGGATTTTCACAAATATAAAACTAAATATATTATTACAACCAAATCGAAATTACGCGAATTTAAATAAATATAATACAAATATTTAAAATGCAATGCAATGTTCATGTTAAAAAAATGTTTTTATGTCTTGTTTTGATATAAAATAAATATTTAACTTAAACCTAAAAATAAAGAAAAATAATTAATTCTTTTTGAAAGGGATGAAACCCTAATTTTTATTCAAAGAAAATAATGTTTCATATTATTATTTTGTACATTCTTTGTATAATAAAATAATAAATAATATTATATGTAAATATTAAAAATTAAATATGTGTAGAAAATAAGTATTTATGAGTATAAAATATATAATAAAAATATTAAGTATTTTTAATTATATTTATAAGTTATTTAAGAAAATAAATTCTATTTATCAAAATAAACTATTTTTCATGTGAGAAAATAATAAAATAAAATAAAATAAAAGTGTCAAAATAAATAAATCATTTTTTGGTATTTTTTTTATCATTAAGAAAAATAAATGAAAGTATTAAATAAAAATATGAAGAAAAAATATAAAAATATAAAAATTTCAGCCTGGGGGGTGCAATAGCAAGTCAGGGGGTGCAAATAGCAAAAACAAAAAGGCCCAGGCGCCAAAAAAGCCTAGAACGTCATCCCTGTCCTTTGTTCAGCTTCATGCGCGTGTTTTCCAGTTCAAACTGTACCTTGCTTATGCCTGCATAAAAACAAAAACTATTAACATGAAACATGTGGCATTTGAGCTCACGATTCTAACCATATAAATTATGTAATCTAACTCTTAAAGATCAAAGAGAATTTTTGAACCCCTAATTTGTGACCTAATTTTTTCAGAGTTTTCAATCTTCAAATTCTCTTAGCACAGGTAATATAAATGAAAAGTAATGATATGTACAACTTCGTTATGATGAGAGCTACATTTTTTCTTCACAAATCGTGGCTTGAAGTTGCCTATTCAGAGAGATAGAGTTTAAGAAAATACCTCCTTCAGCTGGAATCGAGTAGGGCAATGTAGGGACTTTAATGGAGGCCTGGTGATTGTTTAAGCTTCCTTGAACTTCCCTGAAGCTATTCCAATGCTTATCTTGCTTTGAAGATGGCTGGAACTCTCTAACCAAGTCCACCTGCAAGCTTCCAAATTGAAAATGGCATATGCTGAAACAGGGGTTACAGAACCAGGGTGATGGCTTGGATTGATTAGGTAGCAAGTGTATGAGATGCTTGAAGTGATTAAACACAAAACGCACGAGCCAAATGAGAGTTGGTTGTGCTTTTTAGGAAACTCTGTGTTTAGGAAGAATTTTGGTGTTTTTGAGTTTTAGAGAGTTTCAAGTCCAAGCAAAATTTGTTATGCCTTGTACCAAGTTTGCAAATATGTATAGAAGTCATCCAAAGTCAGCTCTTACTAGATGTGCAAGCTCTACCCCCTTTTGCAACTTTTCTTGCATTTGAAGCAAAGTTGACATGACCAATCCCACATGCTTGTACTAGCTTGCTTGAGGGCTGAAATGAGCTTGTACAATTTGCTTGAGATTGACAAAGTTGCAATGTTCAATGCTCAAGATTGACAAAGTTGCAAAAGTTGATCTTTATGAAAATGGCATTGTAACCTTTTTGCCCAAAATGGAAATACATCTTGTGTAAAGCTTCAAAAGCAAAGATAAAGGCTTTAGCTTATGAGTATGCATTTAATTATGGAGTGTATAGCAAGCTTAGGACTTGTAAATCAAGATATAACCAGCATAGATTTGATTTTCAACTTGATGCTATGTGAAAATGGCTTGATCAAAAGTGAGAAAATGCCAACTTCCCTTCTTCGATTCTCCCTACTCAAAAATGATCTTGGAGAGTTCTTGGACATTTTGGAAATATTGCAATGTGCTCTATAATCCGTCTTTGAAATTAAATTTGAGATACCTCTTGGAACTAGGTGAAAAATGTCCTTGAAGTTGGATCCAAAACCTGCCTAATTAGGGCAAAATTTCACTAAGTTATTTAGTTCATGGCCCTATGTTCATAAATTCATAACTTGAGATCCATGCATCTTTAGGGAAAAGTTTGTGAAGCAAAGTTGTAGATTTAATGGAGGAATACAACTTTCATGTTGGGAACATTTCTTGAATCAAAATGCATCATGGTGAAAAAGTGGTGAAAAGTTGGGAAAAAATAAGAAAAATTTTATACTTAGAAAAATTCTAAGTTATGAAAATTTTCAAATTAAAACCCTAATTTTCAAATTTAGTTTTCTTGGTGAACAAGTTTCATATTTTAACCTATCTTGATGAATTATGACCCTTGGCACTTGATTTTGACCAAAAAGTCAAAGTTTGACTTTTCAGTGTACAGTTGACTTTTGATCAGTTGACTGCAAATTTCATCTGTCAATCCTATGAACTTGAGATATTTTGAACCATGTAATTAGGTCAAGATGATGCCATTGAACCCTTGAAATCATGTTTGAACTCAATTGGTCATTGGCTAGGTTAAAAATCAGAAATTTCCCTTTCTCAGTCAAAACCCTAATTTTGACCATTTTGCCCTTTTGATGATTTGATCAAATTTCTTGAGGAGTTATGATCCAAACTTGATCAAATGGTACATATGAGTCTAAAATGTTGATGTTGATAAAAAATTATGAAGTTTGACTGTAAATTGGCCATAGTTGACTTTTCCCCCAATACAGCTGATTTTTAGGTCAACTGTCCAATTGACTGGTCAAAAAAGTGGCTCAAGGCTTGAAACTTAACATGAACAATCTTAGGAGTCCAAGATGATGTATGAAAGTCAAATGAAGCATTGGTGGTCCAAAAATCCTTGTTCAAACTCAAACCCTAATTTTGGGTTATCAGTGCAAGATGAGATGTCCTGAGCTGAGTAAACCCTAATCTTGTCTTGAGTCCAAGAAGTCTTGTGAGAAAAATCTTGATAAATGAGAGGGAAAATTTTGGGGTACAACAGAATGCAAAGTCACGTTGTATGAAATGTGTGGTGTAATGTATTTGTTTTATCAACGTTTATGATAAATGGATGTAATGCATGCGTATATGAGCTAATTTGTTGTGCTGCTTGTTGGATTTGGGAAAATAAATCCCTGGATATTGCTGAGGATATGTGAGTCTTCATGTTGTAAAGTTTGTAAGGGAAGTTCCATGTACTGCTTGGAAAATCTGCTTGGGGAATCTAGAGAAATTGGATGATTTCTACCGGGAATTGATAAACTGGAAGCTTTATTCCTGCTGGAATTTTTTTTCCGCTGGGGAGTTATTGAAAACACTGTGGGGGGAGGGAATATGGAATGGTCTATAGATATGTTCTTATCCTTTTGACCCATCAATAATTTCCTTTCTTATTTTGTTTATTTGTAACCAGTGATTATGTTCAAATGCATATGTTTAACAATGAATTATTGGACGTTTTTACAAACAAAACACAAGTGTGAAGCAAAAGACAAATAGTTTTGGCAATTTTCAGAGTGATATCTTTGTATTAACTTTGAATAAGAATTTTTGTATAAAGGGACAAACACTCTAGTAAGAGAATGTTGTCGTAGAAAAGGAAAATTTTGATACAAAGAAAATATGGTTGTGTGTATAAAATCCCATGGGGTTCCCATTTTGTTATAGCCCTTGTATCTCCAAGCATCTTGTCCATTTTTGCCTTGTCCGAAGATGACTGAATTGATCAGAGCCTCTGAGCTTGTCAATGGAAGCCAAAGATTGCCCACAACGTGATCCGACCAGACATAGTCACACGCTTTAATTCCCTAATTTTTTCCTGGACCGCCCTTTTGGGTTTTCAGCCCACCGGGAAACCCTCTTTTTCCCAAGTCTCCCTTTCGGGTTTTCAACTTGCCGGGTGTATAGATTTTTTTTCACTTTATCCCTAATTTTTGCCCGAACTTTTGGTTCGCCGGAATGCCCTTGTTTTGCCTAGGTATGTCAACCTAGCGGATCTCTTATGCGTAGTATCTTTTGACTATGTCTACGTTCGCAGGGTGTGGCAGGTCATCGCCATCCATGGTGGTCAAGATCATTGCCCCACCGGAGAAGATGTTTTTGATTACAAATGGTCCTTCATAGGTAAGAGTCCATTTTCCCCTGGGATCACTTTATGGCAAGATGATACGTTTGATCACTAGATCCCCAACTTGATATACTTGGCGCCTGACTATCTTGTTGAAAGCCTTGATCATCCGTTTTTGATACATTTGACCATGGAAAACAGCAGTAAGTCTCTTTTCATCAATCAAATTCAGTTGATCAAGTCGAGTCTGGATCCAATCATCTTCATTCAACCCTGCATCCTTCATAATTCTCAGAGAGGGGATCTGAACCTCAATAGGTAGGACAACCTCCATATCGTAGACAAAAGAAAAGGGTGTTTCCCCAGTTGATGTACGAGCTGTGGTACGATACCCGTGGAGAGCGAACGATAACATCTCATTCCAGTCTTTTTATGTGAATGTCATTTTCTGTATGATCTTCTTAGTGTTTTTATTTACAGCTTCGACAACACCATTCTCTTTGGCCGATAGGGAGGAGAATTTTGATGCTGGATCTTGAATTGCTCGCATAAAGCGGTGATCATAGTGTTATTGAGATTTGTACCATTGTCAGTGATGATCCTTTCCGGGATACCATACCGGCAAATAAGGTTTTGCTTGATGAAGCGGGCAACAACATTCTTGGTAACGGGAGCGAAGGAAGCTGCTTCAACCCATTTTGTAAAATAGTCAATGGCCACTAGGATGAAGCGGTGTCCATTGGAGGTTGTAGAATTGATCTCTCCAATCATATCAATTCCCCATATAGAAAAGGGCCAAGGAGCCGTCAAGACATTCAGAGGAACCGAAGGTACGTGCACCTTGTCAGCATAAATTTGACACTTATGACAGGTTCGAGAATGCTGATAGAAATCTGCTTCCATGGTAGACCAGTAATAGCCTGCCCGTAGAATTTTCCTTGCCATCGTATGCCCACTGGAATGGGTGCCAAAAGTACCTTCATGTAATTCATCCATGATCCTTTCAGCTTCAACCTTGTCTACGCACCGAAGCAATACGAAGTCATGATTGCATTTGTACAGGATGCCATTACTAAGGAAGAATTTAGCATAGAATCTCCTTAAGAACTTCTTATTGTTGACTGAAGTTCCTTCTGGATATTCTTGGGCCTCGAGATACCTCTTGACTTCGTGAAACCAAGGTTGGTCCACTACTTCTTCAGTATTAATCTCGTGACAGTGTGATGGTTCATCCATTCGTTCGATGGAGATCTGGGGAGCTTCATTATCCCAATTAAGTTTAAACATGGATGACATTATGGCTAGAGCATCTGCTAGTTGAATTTCTTCTCGCGGGAAATGCTCGAAGGTAATCTTCTCAAAATGTAGTAGCAATGTCAAAATAAGTTCTTTGTAAGGGATAAGGTTTGGGTGCTTGGTGTCCCACTCCCCTTTGATCTGACTGATGACCAAAGTCGAGTCTCCCAATACATCCAATGACTTGATCCCCAAGTCTATGGCATCTTTGAGACCAAAGATGCACGCTTCGTATTCCGCCATGTTGTTTGTACAGTTGAAGCAAAGTAGGGTTGTAAAGGGAGTGTGACACCCTTCTAGAGATATAAGTACAGCGCCGATTCCATTACCAAGTGCACTGGATGCCCCATCAAAGAGCAGGGTACATCGGGATCCTTGTTCAGGTCCGTCATATGGCCTGAATTCTTCACAGTTGTCTAATGTCATGATGTCTTCATCCGGGAATTCAAACTTCATGGACTGATAGTCTTCTACAGCTTGGTGAGCAAGGTGATCAGTTGGTATGCTACCCTTTGTAGCTTTCTGGGTAGTATATTGTATGTCGTATTCTGTTAAGATCATCTGTTATATCACTATTCTCCCGGAAAGAGTAGGCTTCTCGAAGATGTATTTTATCGGATCCATCTTAGATATCAACAAGGTAGTATGAGTCAGCATATACTGTCTTAGCCGGCGAGCAGCCCATGCCAGAGCGCAGCAAGTTTTCTCGATCAGTGAATATTTGGTTTCACAGTCGGTAAATTTTTTGCTTAAGTAGTAAATGGCGTGCTCCTTTCGGCCAGACTCGTCATGCTGCCCTAATACACACCCCATTGAGTTTTCTAAAACAGTCAGATACATGATCAACGGTCTTCCCTCGACTGGAGGCATCAACACAGGAGGCTCTTGTAAATATTCTTTGATTTTGTCAAAAGCAGCTTGGCATTCATCATTCCACTTCACTACTTGATCTTTCTTCAATAGCTTGAAGATCGGCTCACAAGTAGCTGTTATATGAGAAATGAATCTGGAAATATAGTTCAAGCGTCCCAAGAATCCTCTGACCTCCTTCTCAGTACGAGGAGCAGGCATCTCTTGTATTGCTTTAACTTTGGCAGGATCGACCTTAATACCTTTGTTACTGACGACAAAGCCTAGGAGTTTACCGGATCGTACTCAGAATGTACACTTGTTTGGGTTCAACCTCAGCTTGTACCTCTTCAGTCTTTCAAACAGTTTTTGTAAGTGGTCAAGATGTTCTTCTTCCGTTTGCGATCTGGATATCATATCGTCTACGTAGACCTCTATTTCATGATGTATCATGTCATGAAATAAAGCTACCATGGCACGTTGATAGGTTGCCCCAGCATTCTTCAGTCCGAATGACATCACTTTATAGAAGAATGTGCCCCACTATGTGACAAATGTTGTTTTCTCCATGTCCTCGGGTGCCATTTTAATTTGGTTATAACCTGAGAATCCGTCCATGAAGGAAAACACTTTGTGGTGTGCCGTATTGTCCACTAGGATATCAATGTGGGGAAGTGTAAAATCATCTTTAGGGCTCGCCCTATTCAAATATCTGTAGTCCACACACATTCGTACTTTTCCGTCCTTTTTAGGTACGGGAACAATGTTGGCAACCCATTGAGGGTAGGAAGTGACAGCCAAGAATCCAGCATTGAATTGCTTCATGACCTCCGCTTTAATCTTTTCTGACATATCAGGTCTCATACGGTGAACCTTTTGTTTTATTGGCGGACAATCTTCTCTGGTAGGCAGACGATGTACCACGATGTCTGTATCAAGTCCTGGCATGTCTTCATATGACCAGGCAAAGATCTCAACATAGTCATCTAACAACTGAATTAGACGCTCCTTGACACTGAATTCCAGAATTGCACCCACCTTGACTTCTTTTTTATCCTCCTCGATACCCAGGTTGATTGTATCCACAGGTTCCTTATGAGGCTGAATGGTTCTTTCCTCTTGTTGTAGCAGTCTGGAAAGTTCCCCTGGTACTTCACAATCTTCCTCACCTTCGTCTTCGACTTAGTAGATTAGATCCTCAGAGTCACCAAAGGCCATAGCAGTATCGTTACCCATGGGATCCAGAATGGAGGGGTACCTGCATTTGTGAGTGTGGGTGTGTGTAAGGGTATAGCCATCCTTAAAAATAAAATGTAAAAGAAAAACAATGAGCACAATTTTTTTTATGAAAAACGTCCATGATTCACTGAATGTCATATGAAGATGAAATAATGACCCTTATAAATGGACCATTGTGCCTCGGGCAAGACACAAGGTTTTAAGAGTACAAATTGTTTTTGAATATTACAGATTCAACAAAAATGTAAAGGTAAATTACTGCGGGATGAAGGTGATTGGGACGAAGTCTCTAGCCTCCCAATTGCTGAGCCCTCCGTTGACAGTCGGAAAGATCCAATCCTCCAGGTTGCAATCATATTCACCATCTTCTACCGTGTTGACCTCACATTCTCTAATATTCAAGGGTGGCCCTCCAGCACGGGCACGGCATACAGCCTTTTGAGCACTTGAAGTGAAACCTAAACCAAACTTGTCAGATTTATACGGGATATCCGGAAGTTGTCCCCAGATGGTGCATCCACCCTCCTCTACTACTGCTTTGGCGTCCTTCAGAGATGACATCTGGAGTGGAGGCCTTGTAATCTTGGGAATCTGGGACACAATCTTGGTTACTGCTACCTCTTAGGGGACCTCTTCAAAGTGTTGAAAAGGAGTTTCAATGAACTCGCCGTCCAATTCCACATACCTAAAGGAATTGAGATGGCTAATCATGTATTCTTCCTCTCCGTGGACAGTGATAATCTTTCCTAGAACCGAATACTTCAACATCTAGTGCAATGTAGAGGTGACAGTGCCAGCGTTATAGATCCATGGTCGACCTAGCATACAAGAGTACGAAGGGCAGATGTCCGTTACGTATAAGGTTGAGTTGAAAGTTTGAGTCCCAACCTTTATGGGGATATCCACCTCCCCGTGTACCATCCTCTTTGAGCCATCAAACGCCCTTACTACTATGTTGCTTGGCTTTAGCGTCAGTCCTTCACAGTCAAGTCTGTCAAGAGCTTTCTTTGGTAATACATTCAAGGATGAGCCAGTGTCCACCAAGACATGGGCCAGAGTTGTGCCCCTACACTCTACTGAAACGTGCAACGCCTCATTGTTCTTCCTTCCCCTTGGTGTCAGATCGGCATCCGAGAAGCCTAGGTCGTTATTGGCTATCAAGTTAGCCACGCAGTCTTAAAATTGATCAGCAGACGTCTCTTGAGGCACATGGGCTGTTTTTAGGAATTTCACCAAGGCTTTCGCATGAGCCTCAGAACACAACAGTAATGCCAGCATGGAGATCTTGGAGGGATTTTGCCCCAATTGTTCAACTACATCGTAGTCACTCTTCTTGATAATTTTCAGGATTTCCTCCATTTCTTTTTTAGATGTTTCGAGGATAGTCAATGGTTGGGCCTTCGTCCGGACAGGCTTGAGCAAAATTCTTTTCCCTCGAGTTTCAGCAGTAGGAGTATTGGTAGGAATGACAACATGGGTTGTAACATCTTCGTTAATAGGAGCACTTGCGGAGATGATTATGGGTACGGAAGTAACCTTTAGAGCAGCCACGGGTCCGAAAACTGCCTTTGGGGGGGCAGTTTCTGGAGAAAAGATCCTACCGCTTTGGGTAATTTTACTAGTTCCGGAAATATTGCTAATGTCAGAATATTCTTCTTTAGAGTTTATCTCTTCGGCGGCCGGCCCATCTTGTTTGATGCCATGGTAGTAAATGTCCCCACCGTAATTCCACGGCACAGTTTTGTCTGATTCATATGGGACTGGCCCAGGCCTTGTGATTATTAGAGGAGTAGTTTTCGGAACTGATGTAATTCTAACGGGTCTTTTGGTGGAGACCCTGGAAGAATTGGCGGAAATGGTAATGATTGAAACATCTTCAACAGGAATAGGTGAAACAAGAGTACTTTTAAACAAAATCTCTTTATTATCCATCAGACGCTGAATGCCTGCTTTCAACAAAGGGCAATCAGTTTGTAAGGATAAGCAGAGATGGAAAACTTCATTACAGCCCGGGAACACACCGACTTTTAATAAGTTTAATTTGATGGTTGGAAGTGGAGTCATGAGTTCATCAACTGTGGGTACAAACAAATCTTCTTCAATAGCATTGGTATTGTGACCATGTCTAGGCATAGGAGCAGAAATGACGTTTGGCTTCTCGGGCGCATCAAACTAAATTTCTTTTGCTTCAATGAGGTCTTGTATTTTGTTCTTTAAGGCCCAACAATTATTAGTATCGTGGCCAGGACTTTCCGAATGATATGCACAACGGGCATTGGGGTGATAATAAGGAGATGTTGTATTGGGATTTTTCGGAGCTTCTTTCAAGGTTGCCAAGTTGGATCTCAGAAGATGCGGTAATACTTGAGACGGAGTCATGTCAATTCTGGTGAATTGCCTGACTGGCCTCTCCATCCTTGGTTGATTATTTCTTTGTTGATTAGGCATAGGCTTTGGAATCATAACAGTCCCTACCATTGGTCGGTGTTCGGCTATCCCTCGGTTTCTTTGTGGATGTACAACAGCTACCTCTTTCTTCCCAACAAAAGGCTTCCTTACAGCTGTAGAAGAAGATGAATCCTTCTGAATCTTTCCACTTTTTATACCGGCTTCCACCCTCTCTCCAGTTAATATTAGTTCAGTAAAGCCTACAGATGAGATTTCGATCAGATGGTTGAAAAAGGGACTAGATAAAGTGCCTAAGAACATATCCACCAATTCCCTTTTAGACAGAGGGAGTTGGACTCTTCCAGCAAAATCTCTCTATTTCTGCGCGTAATCTTTGAAACCCTCATTGGAAGCCATAGCCATACTCTGAAGTTGAGTACGGGTAGGCGCCAAATCAGCATTATATGGATACTGCTTGTAGAAAGATGCGGCAAGATCTTCCCAATTATGGATGTTGGCTCTTTATAGTTGGTAAAACCAGTCGAGTTGCATTCCAGACAGACTATCCTGGAAAAAGTGCACCCATAAGTCTTTATTGGCGGTGTGGGGTTGGATTTTTCTTACATATGAGTGGAGATGCATCTTTGGGCATGACACTCCATCATATTTAGCAAATGTACGCGCTTTGAATTTAGGAGGAATCACAATCCCCGACACTAGTCCCAATTCTTCAAAGTCTAAGCCTGGAAACTTTTGTATTTCCATCGTGCTCAAACACTCTTCGAGATGTTTGTACTTATCATCAGCCGGAGGATACTGTTCCTCGGAGTAGTCTTCCTCTTCTTCCTCCTCTTCAGATTCTGACGGGACCGCTGTTTCCTTTCCTTTCCCCTCTCCTTCACTAGATGTTGTTGCAAAATTCAAGGTTCTTCTAGTCTGCCCATGAAATTTTCTCCCCATGTTTAGGACCCCGGTGACCTTCTTTGTTTTCTTTATCCTCTCTTCAGCCAGCAGAGTCTTCAACTCTTCTTTCCCCTTGGCTAGGGTCATGAGCAACTGTTGAAACTGCGTGTTCTGAGCTTGGAGATCTTTCACTGTCTACTCGAGATCCATCTTACTGAAATAAACAGTAGAGAGAGATGAGGAACCTTCGTTGCAAAATACCTATTTATGTTATGATGAATGATATGTGCATATGCAATGTTTTCGTGGATTTCGAAGATTCAAGTTTGTTTTAGACAAAGAAGGAACACATGTTATATTAATAAGATAAAGTTTGAGTACATCAATGCCCTTTGGACAAAATAATACAAAACTCTAAGATAAAAAAGTAGTGTGCATCCTCTTTGGTGCAATGTAGGCGTTTAGAGTTCGCTCCTCCTGAAGTAGTCTAGTGAGTTCCAAAACCTTCTTCTCACTTGCATAGAATTGGGCTTCGAAAGTATCTCTCTCTCCTTTGAGTTGGATCCAATCCCTTTGTAGGTCTTCAAGAGATGTGGGCATGTCAGGATGTAGGATAGTGTATGGAACTTCTCCCTCCTTAACAGGCTCAATAATCACCGGAAGGATGGAAGGATAAGGCATCATAAGACTTTGAGCGCGGGTTCGTACCCACTCTAGGTAAGGCTCAAGGGGGATGGAATTCTTGTGCCCCAGAGTCTTGCTATCCACCTTGTTTAGCATCCTCCAAGCTCGGATGAATCTCTGGCGAAGACCTTGATCGTCATTGTCGTAATCGAATACCAAACCTTGAATCAGCATCTCGTGCGGGCCATCCCTTCGGGCGTACCCAAACTGTCTTAGAGCTAAACATGGGTTATAGGTGATGCCTCCCCTAATTCCAAGTAGAGGGACATTAGGGAATTCCCCATAACGGTCAACAATGATAACATTCTCTTTGGATCGGGAGCACCAATGAATATTTGAATGTTTGAGCGTCATTAACCTTTGTGACCACCTTGAACCTTGCTCATTCTTTAAGACTGATTGGGGAAGATGAGAAATAAACCATCTTTCCAGGAGAGGAGTGCAACACATAAGGACACCTCTTTTCCTCATTGTGTGAGTGTGAAAAGAGTGTAGGATATCCCCTAGCAGTGTAGGCACCAGGTTGCGTGACATGAAGATCTTGACGACACTTACATCTATGAGTTGGTCAGGATTGGGAAACAAGACCATCCCATAGATAAGAAGAGACACAATTTCCTCAAAGGCTTGCAAGTCTAAGTAATTCCAACAACTTTGGGCTTTCTCAAACAGGAACTTTGCTAAAAAGCCTTTGACACCACTTCTAGTTTCCCAATGAGTTGTGGCATCGGATGAGTGCAAGTGCAGAGCTTGAGCAATCTCTTTTGGCTTTGGGTCTCTTTCCGTACCGTTGAAAGGTAGTTGGTTGAGAATGGGAATCCTCAAGAGTTGGGATAATTCTTCCAAAGTGGGCACAAGTTGATAGTCAGGATATGTAAAGCAATGGTGTAAAGGGTCAAAGAACTGAAAGAGCACCTTCATCATATCCTCATCTGTGTTGGAGGTGACCAAGTTGAGTAGGCGACCATGTCTCTCGATGAATGGAGAGTTCTCAGGGATCCTTGAAGCTAGCTCCTTAAGTTGTGGAGGAATTCTTACAAGGTTGATTTGGATAGTTTTCCTGCGAAGTGAATCCATATCCTACAAAACAAGAACAAAGATGAATCTCAAAAATCCTTGAAATGGTTAGTAGATGTATGTGATGTTCATGATGTCCATGATGTTATGTACAAGTATGTATATACAAGCAAAGCAAACAATTTCCTAGTTTAGGATTGCATGGAGTTTTATAGGTAAGTACCCTCTTGAAGTTTAGCTAGCTCAAACTTGTCCTAGTAATAGTAACCGGGTTCTAAGGAGCTCAATATCACTGGATTGTTTCCTTGATCATTGTTTCAGCTCGATCCTCTTTAATGGCGACCGATATATCCCAAGAAACCAAACCTTAATGAGTGTAGTATCGAGTATCTACCAACTTCGGACTGCACCAAAGCCGGTCATCTCACTACATCCTAAAGGCCAAGTTGGTCAAGTAAAGGATTATAGAAGTTCATTAGTGTTTCATGACATCACCCAACGGCCCCGTATTCTCTTTGATTAACTCAAAGGCTACCGGTACCCACAAATATGTCACACTAACATAGCTATTTCTTAGACCATGTTGGTATACCCCACACAGTTTCCACAACGTATTGCTATTTACCTATAATGTATCCCAAATCTGGGTAGAGGATTTCAAACCCAAACAAAGAACCATAATGTAAAGCATACAAGTCAAACAATGTAGGCAAATAAATGTGATCTAGCCCTAAGGTAACCCCACTTTTAAAAAGTCCCCAGCAGAGTCATTAGTTCTGTGATACGGTGGGAGAACTAACTTGAGGGTTTTGCGTTTGTGTTTGCAAATGTTGCGGTTTAGCAAGAGTCGCCACCGACTTTTCTTTTATCCAAAAAGGAAAGGTGAAAAAGCACAGGAAAGACCTTTAGAGATGTTTTTGAGTTTGGGGGTAGATTATGAAAAGGGAAAGTATTAGCACCCTTTCCATCCATGGTTTTCCATGGGCTCTTAGTTACTTGATAGATCACTTGCTTTTGTTTGAATTTATGCTTTGTTTGGTTTTTGAAAGTATTTTGAAAAGGTGCCATCGTTTAGGCAAACTTTGCAATGATTCTCGTTCGTAAGAATGTATGCAAAGTGTTTAGCTTTTGAAAATATTTCAATGTTTGGAAAGTGTTTTGAAGATGTTTTGAAAGTGTATGTGATTGTTTTTTTGAAAATAGCAAAGATATTTGTTTGGAGAGTGAGCAAGCAACTAAAAGTAATCTACCTACTCAAAAGGTCTTAGATGTTCTTTTCCTCTTCCTTTAGACGTTGCTATCTTACCATTGTTTTGGTAAGAAGCCCCATCGTTGGATGTGAAGGGACGGGCGTTGGGTCATTGTATGACCATGATAGCAATGTTGTGAGATGACTTAGCACTTTTCTTTTAGGGACTAAGATCATTTTGGAAGGCAACTTTGATAGCGTCATCGAGGGACTATGATATTGTATTTTTGACTTGTGCTAAAACACCCCACATGCATAACATGGCCATTTTTGTAAGGCAACAAGTGGAATTAACCTTAAGGGTGCATGTGTGAATAGTGTGTTTGATTTGCATGCATTTGTATTTGATTTCTTGGTGGTCTACTTGTTTGATTTTATCTTGCCATACACACCCTAGTTACTATACAGCATATGAAAGCAATAAAAGTGCGGAAATATAAAGTCCTACGCTATTACAATATTTAGGGGATGGGGTATACAAGTTTATGAATGGGGATTGCAAAGAAAATAAGCCCTAAATTATTATTACAACCATATTAAAATGCATAAGAATGTACAAGAAAATGTGAAACGAACTTGTTTTGTTTTAAGAAAATATTTTTGGTCTTTTGTTTTAAGAAATGAAATAAACTGTGAAGGAAATACTTTTGATGTTTGCTGATGAATGGAATGGAGAGTGATAGAAAAAATAATAAAAAAAGGAAAAAGAATCAGCATGTTGCTGATAAAAATGAAGTCAGAGGTTCTGACCCTGGCACGCTGCAAAACAAAAACCTGTTAGTGAAAATGTATAAGGTCATAAGTTTTGAGCCCATTGGGAACACAATAGTTTTCAGAAGTTCTGATATTATTGATAATAAAACAGACTCCAGAAATGTTGGCGCCACTGACAGAACTTGGTCTCTCTCTATGCTAGTCAGAACATCTGTAATTTGGTTATTTCTCCATAAAATAGAAGACATGCATAGAACAGTTATAGCAGGTGTCATGGTGTTTCAGAAAATAAGAAATATCAGAACTATAAATCAGAGGCAAGCATGTATTTGCTAATCCTAACTCTGAGTTCTAGTTTCTTCAATAAGTTCTGAACTGATTCATTCTATACTTAAGCAGGCAGGTGCATGAACTCTCAGAATATGTATAACATCAGAAACATGATATCTACATTGTATTTTTGAGCATGTAAATCTGGTAATGCTTAAGTAATATGGTGAGGGTCAGCAGAAACTTACCTTGCAACTAGAAGAAGTTATGTGAAACAGAGTTAACCTCAACTCTGATGATGCTCTGAACAGCTTCTTCGCGTACTCAGTAAGATGGAAGTTTTCAACTTCTGGGGACGGCAAGGAGATGATGCTCTGATTTCTTTGAGTGGATGGACGGAGGGTGTATAGTAGTATGAACACAGAATTTTAGGCAGTTTCCAATGTGTGGATCAGAAACTGTGTGAATAGTTTTTAGTCAAGAAATGTTTGAGAACAAGTGGAGTTTTGAATGCAAGGAATCAAAAGTTGACAAGGTTTTATGTGTTGTGTTTACAGTTCTTGGAATTCTTAGAATTTTGGTAGGGATTCAAGGCTTTTCTTTCTCAAATTTTTTACCTCTTTCACAAATTTTTTCTGGACCCCTTCTCAGTGACCAATGGTGTTCTATTTATAGGCAAAGTTTTGTGGGTTTGAAATGTCAAGTAGCGCCAACATCATACGCTAGATGCTGACTTGCTCTTGAAGCAAGTTCAAAAAAAGGTGTGATAGTTGACATTTTTTTAGCCTTGGCTGGATTAGCAAGCAGGGATTAAGGAAAAGTGAACCCACAAGCAAAAAGTAGCGCATGGACCCTTACCTAATTTTGTACAAAAGTATTTCTACACTACACGTGGAGAGATCCTTTGGACAAAGACTCAAAAGTGGTTGTGAGCATTAATGAGCATTAAATGATGATGAGATTTGTCAAAATCAGAAATCCTATAATGTGAGATTTTGCATCATTGCTTAATTCTGGATCAGAAGTTCCATTTCAGCATAGTCTAGAACAAAACACCCTAATTTTGATCTTAGTATCCTGTTGCCTCAGCATACTCTGAAGGATTCCCCAGGTTTTCCAATAACCTTCTTTGATTTACCTTTGAAAACTCTGGATTAGAAGTTCTGCTTCAGCGTAGCATCCAATCTTCTGATCCTCTTACCTTTTGGCTCCAGCATGTTCTGAAGGAGCTTTCAGGCTTCATATTATGCTTTATTACCTTCTTTGCATTACCCTAGAAAACTCTGACTGAATTTGCATAGATGTTGAAGAGCCATGTTCTGACTGAAGACTATGTGCTGAACCATGTTTACAACTTCTGACTACACCTGCCTGGAGGCTGGCTCAGAAGTTCTGAAGTGTCATTTTTCTTAAATACTTGGAAAAAATCCCAAGTATTTAGAAATTTGGCTCTTCCATAGTAAATTTGACTTTTGAATTTTTTGATGATACAAAATTCATATTCCAACATGTCTTGATGAAATATGATTTCAGATATTTGATTCTGATCCAAAAGTCAAAGTTTGACCTTTTAATGTGAAAATGACTATTTTTCCCTTGCAGGCGACTTTCTTGAAAAATTTGTAATTCAAAGCTCGGGATTGGATGGAAGTAAACCTGAGGATCCAGGGTGATTTCTTGAGAAAATGAGAGGGTAAATTTTGGGGTACAACAGTAACCGACTGTGAAGAACCTGGACCGGATGAAGGACCTGAGGAAGGATCCCGATGGTATATGTTTTTTGATGGAGCCTAAAACGAACTGGGTAACGGCATTGGCGTTGTAATCATATCTCTCGAGGGCTGTCATACTCCGTTCACTGCTCGATTATGTTTCAACTGTACCAACAACATGGCAGAGTATGAAGCATGTATCATGGGTCTTAGAGCTGCTATTGACCTAAGGATCAATTTCTTGAGTGTATTCGGAGATTCTGCTTTGGTGATAAGTCAGATCAAAGGCGAGTGGGATACGGAACACCCGAACCTTATCCCTTATAGAGAACATATACTGACACTTCTTCCGCATTTTAAAGAGATCACATTTGAACATTTCCCATGAGAAGAGAATCAGTTAGCGGACGCGCTAGCTACTATGTCGTCAATGTTCAAGGTCAAGTGGGACAATGAAGCTCCACGAATCACTATTAAGAGGTTGAATGAACCGACATACTACTATGAGATCGATACTAAGGAGGTAGCCGACAAACCTTGGTTTCATGAGGTGAAAAGGTATCTCGAGGCTCAAGAATACCCCGAAGGGGCATCTGTCAATGACAAGAAATTTTTAAGAAGATTTGCTGCAAATTTCTTCCTCAACAATGGAATCCTCTATAAGCACAATGATGACTCTACCTTACTGCGGTGTGTAGACAAGAGCGAAGCAGAGAGGATCATGGCAGATCTACACGAAGGTACCTTTTACACTCATTCCAGTGGACATACCATGGCAAAGAAGATCCTACGGGTCCAATATGGAAGCCGACTATTATCAGCATTCTCGAACCTGTTACAAGTTCCAAATCTATGCTGATAAGGTGCGTGTACCTCTAGTTCCCTTGAACGTCTTGACAACTCCCTGGCCCTTTGAAATGTGGGGCATTGACATGATTGGCGAGATCAGACCTACCGCGTCCAACAGGCATCGCTTCATCCTAGTGGCCATTGATTACTTCACGAAGTGGGTTGAGGCTGCCTCCTTTGCTACGGTTACCAAGAATGTGGTGGCAAGGTTCATCAAGCATAACTTGGTTTGTCGTTATGGCATCCCTGAGAGAATCATCACGGATAATGGTACTAATCTCAATAACTCGGTGATTACTAACTTTGTAAATAGTTCAAGATTCAGCATCACAACTCTTCTCCTTACCGATCGAAGATGAATGGGGTTGTCAAAGCTGCTAATAAGAATATTAAAAAGATCATATAGAAGATGACAGTGACATACAAAGACTGGAACGAGATATTACCATTTGCTCTTCACGGGTACCGTACTTCAGCACGTACACCGACAGGGGCAACACCTTATTCTCTGGTATATGGCATGGAGGTTGTCCTACCCATGGAGGTCCAGATCCCTTCCCTACGGATTATGAAGGATACGGGTTTGAGCTAAGACGATTGGATCCAGACTCGACTTGATCAATTGAATTTAATCGACGAGAAAAGACTTACTGTTGTCTGCCATGGTCAAATGTATCCGAAACGGATTATCAAGGCCTTCAACAAGAAAGTCAGACAACAAGTGTATCAAGTAGGGGATCTCGTAATCAAGCGCATCATATTGCCGCAAGGCGATCCCAGGCGCAAATGGACTCCCACCTATGAGGGACCATTTGTAATTAAGAACATATTTTTGGGTGGAGCCATGATTCTGACCACCATGGATGGTGACGACCTTCCACACCCTGTCAATGCGGACATAGTGAAAAGATACTACGCATAATAAAAACCCGCTAGGTTAACATACCTATGCAAAAATAAGGGCATTCCGGCGAACCAAAATGGTTCGGGCAAAAAGTAAGGATAAAAAATGAAAAAATATGTACACCCGGCAAATCGAAAACCCGACAGGGCGGCTTGGGCAAAAAAGGGTATCCCGGTGGACTGAAAACCCGAAAGGGCGGTCCAGGAAAAAGTTAGGGATTAAAGCGTATCACTATATCCCATTGGATCACCTTGCGATCAGACCTCAGTAATCAGATATCAAGCTCAAATGGTACCGATCAATCCAGTCAGCTTCAGACAAGCAGCAAAGTGATGAGATGCTCGAAGACATAGGGGCAATAGAAGAATTGAAACCCAATGGGATCAGTACACATAGCTGTTTTCTTTTTGTACAAATTTTTTGTAATAATTTCCATTTTTACGGCGGCGTTCTCTTACTAGAGCGTCAGCCTCCTTGTAAAAAATGCCTGTTATAGGCAAATTTCAAATCAATATAAAGCGTCTTTTGAGTACAAAACTCTGTGTTTGTTTTTTCCGTTTTCTTTTTTGTTTTGCAAAAAAAACGTCCAATGTTTTATTCTTGACATATGCATTTGAATATGATTACTGTTCACAAATATCTGCATATAAAACAGAAAGACAGTTACTAAGAACTCAAAGAAACTGGTACAAAACCTAAATACCGACAGTTACCCCGTTCATCATGGTACAGGGGGCAGAGACAGTTGGAAGAGAAGTCACTATCACATACAAGCCAGTGATACCTATATTCCCCCACAGAGCCGAGACAACCAAGGTCCAACCTCCGTATCCCCAAGCAGGAATTCCTTCCCCAGCAGGTTCCTTCAGAAAGCTGATATCTGCATTCCCCAACCGAGTTTTATAACCATGAGCAGTTTATAAAGCCATCTCCCGAGAAGAGTTTATTTCTTTGACAGCGGAAGCTCAATCTCCAACAGAGATCTTCTCTACAGCAATGGAAGTTCATCCCCAACCGAGTTTATTTCTCTAAATCAGTAGATCTTCCAACAAAGTATCTCTCTTCCCCACAGAGTCATTCCCCCGCAGGATTATTCTCAGACAGAGTCTCCTCCGGCAGAATGTTATCAAGCAAAATGGATGTAAATCCCCAGCTAATCATCTTCGGTCACTATCCCCAGCAGAAATGAAGAACTTAACTCCTTATACTCTCCAGCAGTAGTCCAGGATTCATTTTCCCCAGCTAGAGAATATCACAATAGCATTGCATATCCATACATCATGGCATATGCATACATATTATACAGCACAATCTCATTTATTTTGAGAACATCATTACTCAATACATTTCATACATCATGACATTACATACGACTAACTCTTTACCTTTCAGGGAAAGATGCAATCAAGTTCTCACAAGTTCTCTCTGGTTCAGTCAAACCGACACCAAGGTTTCTATTCCAGTTGAAGATATTCCAACACTTTTCAAGATTTTCTCTGGTTCAATCAAACTGACACTAAGGTTTCTATTCTAGTTGAAGATGTTCTAAGACTTTCGTATGGGTCAGCCGAATCACCTCTAAGATTCTCCTGATTTCTATGCCAGTCAAAGTTAATCCGAGACCTTCCCTCGGTTCAGTCAAATCGATGTTAAGATTTCTTTCCCGGTTGAAGAAAGCTTGAGACCTTTCCCTGGTTCAGTCAAATCGATACTAATATTTCTATTCCAGTTAAAGAAGCTATGAATCTCGAAAACTGATTGGATGATAACTTGATTTCCCCAAATTACTGAAGCCTGGAGCACAACCAGATAACGGTAAAAGACACCATGAAACCTGGAGCACGACCAGATAACAGTATAAGGTACTGCGAAGCTTGGAATCTGACCAGATAGCAGTTTACTCGGCCAATTACTATTGAAGCCTAGAAACGACTGGATGATAGTATGCCTTAAATTCAAGTTGAAACCCGGATGCGACCGGATAACCACTTAATTCCTTCTGAAGCTTGGAGCACGACCAGATAATAGTTTTTGAGGTTACAAAGCCTGGAGCACGACCAGATAGTAATTTTAATCTCATCTCCCCAGTAAGCCACTGTAAAACCTAGAGCACGACCAGATAGCAGTCAGTCTTATTATCCTCAGCAAATCACTGTAAGGTTTGGAGCACGACCAGATAGCAGTTCATTTTCATCTTCTCGACTAAGAGATGATTCCCCAGTAGAGTAACGGACAACTGAAGTTCCTAAAATTCCATTTCTCCCAAGACAGAGACCAACATTCTTCAGCAGATTCCTCCTCAACGGCAGGAACATGAATTCTCATCAAAGGAATATCTCGGGAAATCAACATCCTCTAGATGGCATCTTTAAGCCCATCTTCGAAGATTCTCCGTCATATCTTCCGGATGGCATCTTTAAGCCCATCTCCGGTGATCTTCCATCATCTCCTCCAAATGGCATCTGTAAGCCCATTCCCGATACAACCTGCACAATCTAGCACTATCTCAGACGAGTGCAAATTTCTGAGCACTCTAGTGTTCAATCATCTTCCACCTTCAGATTACGAAAGGCAGACAAGTCAATCTACATCCTCGGGTTTAAGAAGATTGAACAGGGGCAGCTGTTGTACCCCAAAATTTTCCCTCTCATTTCACTCAAGACATGCCTCTAGAGGTCCTCAATTGCTCAAGGATGACTAAGAATTGACCAGACAAATCCTCCTCCTAAGGCAACAAGCCTCAAACTAGGATTTCCATTTTCATCAGGGTGTGGGAACTCCAAAGGTCCCAAATTCCTTCCATGATCCCAATATGTTCTCAATATCATCCATGTCAAGTTTCATTCCTTGCACAAAAAGTTTGCTCAGTCAATTGCCCAGATGCCTGAAAATCAATTGTACTAGGTCAAAAGTCAACTGTGGCCCACATACAGTCAAACTTTAAGATTTTTGGTCAACATCAACATTTTGAAGAGATATCCATAATTTTATCAAGGTTTGATCATGATTCCTCAAGGAATTCCCCCAAATTCATCAAAACACAAAAGTTGCTAAATTAGGGTTTCACAGGAAAAGTCAACAAAATTTTGACCAGGCATAACTTCTTCATACTTTATCAGACATTTTCCATCCAAGGCTCATTTTGAATAGGATGCAGTTCCCTACAACTCATATTCATCCCACAAGTTCAAAATATGCACTCATCAAAAGATATGAATTTCTACATTATAGGTCCTTTTGAAAAGTCAACAAAAACACCTTTTGGGTCAAAGCTTCTTACATGAACATGGTAGACCCAATTGAGATGAAACCAAAAGGGTTGTTTAGGGGACACCCTAAGCTTTATAAAAAGTCTAGTAACACCTCTCTAGGGTTAAAATTGGAGGAGATATGCCTTGTCAAAGTTTACCATTTTTGCAAAATTGCCAAAAGTCAAATATGCTCAAAAGTGCATTTTTTGTCAAATGGGCCTAGCTTTTCATGATTGAATCTTATTGGGGACATGGTCCATGACCAAAATCAGAATCCACACTTTATTTGCTTTATTATTTATTTTCTTTTGATTTTTTATTATTTAAAATACAAATTAAATCAAATAAATGGCAAAAACTACAAAAGATTGATTTTGATCTATTTTTTTGTAGGAATCAAATTAAATCAACCTGGCATGACCAAATAAAATCGTGCAAGGGTGGAATGGCTCAAATTGGCATGATTTGGAGGCATTTAGAAAGATATGATAAAAGAGAAAAATCAAATCTAATCTTCAGGATTCCAAGAGATTGAATATATTTTTGTTACCCTAATTCACTCAAGCATATATATTGAACATAAATATGCATGAAAACAAGGATTGCAGGTCGTGAAAGTTGAGAACAAAACTCAAATGTTGGAGAAAAAAATTAGTGGATCATTCTCCAACCTAGAGGGTAATTTAAAGCATTTCAAAGCTACCAATTGATTCCTGGACATCTCCAAAACGTTATCCAATCATTTTCCAGTTCTCCCAAGCCCAAAAATAGGACATACGATCGTCACGGTTTGCTTCTTTTTCAAAATCCGATTACTATGATTCTTGCATCATGGACATGTTTTAATGGTATATATGTGTTGGTTGTCATGTTTGCAACGTGTTGGATTGGTTTAATTGATGTTTTGATGCATATACTGATGAATGCCATGGCTAGGGTTTAAATTCATGTTTTAGGGCTTCTTGATACAGGTGAAATTGGCCCAAGAAAAGGGTACCATGATGCTCGTGGCATCAAGACAAGTTGAACCATGGTCTTTAATTTCATTTATCAAGCATTTTTCTTGATTTTTGAAGTGTACAGGTTATGGCTACAGACGCTTGTCTGTAGGTAAAAGTGTTTAGCCTAAGGTGACGGATCTGCGAAGAAGACAACAACGTGTCTAACCACTATTGGCTTATTTGAATTTCGCGCGCTTATTGGAGTCATTCACGTTTTTTTATATATTACTTATTGTTGTTATTATATTGATAACTAAACATGATAGCCCATATGGCAAGGTGTGCGTTGTGTAAGTAGGAGGACCTGGGTTCGATCCCAGGTCCCAGCATTTTTTTTTGTTTTCCTAACATTTAAACACAGGTTCTATACATTACCTTGCCAAGCATCCACCATGCACTATCACCATCTTGCCATTGGATTCATTGGTAGCCAGATCCAACGCCTCAACCAAGGAAGGACTATGGTGCACTCCCAGGCTGGCACAATAGGGAATCACACGCATGGAATGGACTCAGCTTCATGGGCCTAAGCAATTCAGCATCATACCCCCTCATTCAACTTCTAACAATCCCATTCTATCTTTTTTATTTTAATTCTTTTAATTATTTTCTAATTATTTTCTTTTTTAAAAAATAACACAAAAAATCATTACTTTTTTCATTTAATCAAAAAATCATAAAAACATCCAAAATTATTTTTCATAAAAAAATATTTTGTTTCTTTAATTAATTAATTAGTTTAATTAAATTAAGGCAATTTAATTCTTTCTTTTGTCATAATTTAAAATAATTAGACTTAGGGTTTAATTTTGTATATAATCTGATTTTTTTCTCAAAAAACTAACCTAAACTTTTTTTTAATTAGATCTTTTAGGTTTTGTTAATTATTCTCGCATTTAGTTTGCCGTGCGCATTTTTTTAATTTCCTTTTTATTATTATTGTAACTGCTCCGAGTTTGTAATAGTAATTAGGGTTTCAATTCCGCATCTTTATTTTCGGTCAAAATAATTATGTATCTGCAAAAGCCCTGTAATAGCTAGGACTTTAACTTTCTCGCTTTAATTTCCACAAACTATAAACTGCTTAGATGTATGTTAATAGGATTGTATGGAAAGACAAACTGAAAAATTAATACGGTAGAAAACCCTAAATGTGCAAAGATAAATTAACTGAAAATTACACTCGCACATGCTCACTCCTAGGGTCTACTCCACTTCGGTTGCCTTCGGTAAACAGTCATGAAAGTATAGGGTTTGTTAGTGGTTGTCCTCTAGCCCCGAAAGATCTAAAATAACCCATTCGGATGTTGCCTCGGAAAAAGATCTTTAAGGCTTTAGGATGATTACTAACATTTCCTAACATTGCTTTTGTGATCGTATTTGTCCCTTCGAATGTCCCTAAAAAACTCCAACAATGATGCTACCTATTTCTCAATAATGGGATAGCATTTATCTAAAAGGAAAAGAACAAACCTTTTTCGAGTAGGTAGATTAGTTCCTAGGTACTTGCTCAAACAAACAAAAACTTTTTCACACCAACACTTTTCAAACAAAGTTTTCAAAAACAACTTCGTAACACTCTTGAGGACAGAAACAAGGGTTAATACGAAGTAAAACAAAACTTTTCAAAACAAGTACACACAAGCAGTTTTCAAAATGAGCAAGTATCTAAGAGCCCTTGGAAAACCACGGATAGAAAGGGTGCTAACACCTTCCCTTTCTATAATCTACCCCACGTACTCAGAAACATCTCGAAAAATGTTTTTCTGTTCTTTTTCCTTTTCCTGATTGGATAAAATAAACGTTGGTGGCAACTCTTGCTTACCGCGACATTTGTGAACAAAAAACGCAAACCAGTATTAACAGTCGGTTCTGCCACCGTATCACATATGTCTTGCCATATACACCCTAATTACTAGCATTTATGTTTGAAAGCAATAAATTGCAGAAATGTAAAGGTCCTACGCTATTACATCATTTAGGGGTGGGGGTACAAATTTGAAAATGGGGGTTTGCAAGAATTTAAATTCTAAGTAACTATTACAACCATATTGAAATGTACAATGCAAAGGAGAAAAAGGACTTGTTTAGAAAATGGTTTTTTTTGTCTTAATGAATTAAGAAAAAGAAATAAATTAATTAATAAAGAGAAAATATTTTTATGTCTTTTTTATATTAATAAAAAGGGTATTAATATTGAAAATGATAAAAAAGGGAAATAATGAGAGATAGAATTAGCATGCTGCTGAAAGTAAAACAAAGGGGATCAGAAGTTCTGATGCCGAACGCGCTGTGGTTCGGAAAGAAACGTCATAGGAAATCAGAAGTTCTGGATTAATACACTCTGAGGTCCTGCAAGAAACGTTAGAGGGAAAACACAGAAGTTCTGGGTTGCTACGTGTTAGAACAATGAGAAAGTCTTAGAAGTTCTGTGTATTAAAATAGTGAGGAGAACTCAGAAGTTCAGTGTTGTGCTAAAGCAGTGAGTGAAAGTAAGAAGTTCATTATGTTTAAATAGTGAGAAAATCATAGAAGTTCTGTGTGTTAAAACAGTGAGGAGAACTCAAAAGTTCTATGTGTTAAAACAGTGAGGAGAACTCAAAAGTTATGTGTGTTAAAACAGTGAGGAGAACTCAAAAGTTTTGTGTGTTAAAAAAGTGAGGAGAACTCAGAAGTTCTGTGTGGCATTTCAACTCCTTCCTTACATTAATCAGCACATCAATAACTTATTCAGTTCTTAACAAACAGAAAATCAGAAAGATAAAAAGCACAACAGTTTATAGAAGTTCTAATCCTAATTCTGAATCTAGCTTTATTCAAGAAGTTCTGATCCACAGTTTCTTCTACTTATGAAATGATATGGTCAACATAAATACTATGATATTTACACATTAATGGTATTCAGAATGAGAAGATGTAAAGTCAGAAAGACTTACCTTGAATCTGAAACGTGTATTGGGGACTTGAGTTAGTGTCTTCAGGTCTTCTAGAGTCAGCAAGAGCAACGGGACAGAAAATGATATATTCTTTGATTCAAAGGGAAGAATAAAGGTTTTGGTTTTGTTTGGGAATTCTGAGTTTACGAATGCTTTACTGTTTTATTTTCTCTCTTTGATGATTCTCTCTTTCCAAAAGCCATCCCCTTGAAAGTGTGATGGAGCAACTTATTTATAGGTGAGTTTACTGTGGTTTTGGGGGGGGAAACAAATGGGATTTAAACCTTTTGGGTATACTATTCTGTTTCTTTTTAATCACAGTTTTTGTATGCTAATTTGGTGCAAATATGGGGTTTGAGAAAAACGCAGACGTGGACTGGATCAGCAGCACCTTGGAGTGTTGTGGCAGCTGGTGGCAGGATTGTGCTATAGTAGTGCAGCAGGTTGCTCAAACGAGGTTTTGGGATTTGGTGATGTTCTGATCGCATAAGACCAGAGTGAGATTCGAAGGGTGAGGCTCTGATCGAAGCATATGCTGAAGAGTCATGTTCTGATTGAAGAATCATGTTCTGGACCATGTTTTCAAATTTGGACTTCATTTGCGTGGAGGTTGGCTCAGAACTTCTGAAATATCATATTCTCTTAATACTTAGAAAATTTTCTAAATGTTTAGAAATTTGATTTTTTCAAAGTAATTTCTGAATTTTGATTTTGATGAATTAATTTCATGTCTTGATGAAATATAATTGTTGAAACTTGATTTTTTATCAAAAAGTCAAGGTTTGACTTTTCAGTATGCTTTTGACCATTTTGCCCTTGTGAATGAATTTCTTAGAAAATTGTAATCCAAAACTTGAAACTTGACAGAAGCAGACCTAAGGGTCCAGGATAATCTTTTGAGAAATGAGAGGGAAAATTTTGGGGTATAACACCATCCAACACTTCGCTTTTGTTGAGCACCCGCAAATGAACGGAAAGGCCGAAGCTGTGAACAGGGTGATCCTGTGAGGCCTCAAATGAAGGCTAGATGAAACAAGAAAAGAAGTGGGTTGAGGAGCTACACAGTGTACTCTGGGCCTACCGAACAACTCCTCATTCAACTATCGGGAAAACCTCATTTTGACTTGCATACGGAACCGAGGCGACAATCCCAGTCAAAATCAGAGAGCCTTCTAGGCGAACCAAATCCCCACTCAATGAGGAAATGAATGATGGGGCACTGGGAGAGAAGCTCGACCTTGTCGAAGAGGTACGATCAGGGGCAGCCCTTCGAGAAGCCTCGCTAAAATAAAGAATAGCCATATGTCATGACGCTAAAGTCATACGACGAGAGTTCGAAGTCGACAACCTAGTCTTATGGAGAAATCATAAACATTCTCGCGAAGGCAAACTCGTTACAAACTGGGAAGGTCCCTATCGCGTTCAAGCAAAAACAGAAAAGGGGGCCTACTACCTCGAAAATATTATCGGAGAAGAATTGCTCAAGCATGGAACACCAACAAACTGAAACAATATTACATCTAAAGGCCAAAAGTCAACTTGCTCTGACAAACAATGAACACAGCATTCCCGACTACATGTGTGTGCTTAAGTACAAGCATAACACCTTAAATTAAAAAAAGGAGACTTTTCACTCTTTAACGAGCAAATCCTTGGCCCGACGGGGAAAACCCAAATGAGCTCCACCGTCGTCGTACCACGATGGCAAAACACCAACCTCACGATGGGAAGTTCACGTTGCAGAGCACAGATCCCAAAAATAAGACCTAAGCTCCGCCCTTTTCGTGGAATTCAACCCCGGCCATTTAAAAAGTTCCTTGCACTATTAGACGACACTACAGTCGAGGAAACCCCCAAAAAACACTTATCTAAAATATTCAAAATAAATGCCTTTAGCTGGCGAGAACACAAGCATGCATAACTTAAAAAAATCAAAATAAAGCGGAAAGAATAAAATCATGCGCGGGAACTTCCAAGAATGGTAAAATACGATTAAACATAAACGACCACAGGGGCCAAAATTGTCAGAAACTTACGACCACGTGGGACGAAATCGTTAAAATATTATATAGCTTGGGCAAATCCCTCGTTAAACAAAAATCATTATAGAAATATGGAACATATACCAAACCGACAAAAGGAAACAAAAGGTAAAGCTTGATCAGTCTTCGACCATTTTCTTCTCTCCAGTGAGCTCTCTCTCCCCTCTATATTTTTCCCTGCCAAAGTCGAGGATCTCGGGGATGACTATTTGGCCATCAACGACACTATTCAGAAATATGATCCCCTCGTTAGAAAGCTCTAGCCCAGGATTCGCGACCTTAAGTTGGGTCAGCGCATTTGTGAAACCCATATCAACAGACTCTAGCAAATCATGCTCAAGACCCTGGATGCGAGAAACAAGCTCGGCATGGCACCTCAAGGACTTCAATCCATTGGATCGTCCTTATCGGCCACAACAATAACCTTCAAAGTAGCAACTTTAGCCGAAAAACTCTTCTTGTCGGTAGCATAGGCAACCATCAGATTTTCCATATCCGCGATCAAGTTGGCCATTGTCGCTCTCTGCTCGGCCATGTTGGAAATAAGCCCGATATGGATCTTGTATCGGTCCTTGTAATCGTCAAAGTCGATTTCTGATTTGGCCAATTTTGCCTCAAGATCTACAA
Source organism: Vicia faba (assembly GCA_948472305.1). Taxonomy (NCBI): domain Eukaryota; kingdom Viridiplantae; phylum Streptophyta; class Magnoliopsida; order Fabales; family Fabaceae; genus Vicia; species Vicia faba. The sequence continues at coordinate 507,318,712 of OX451739.1, read as the reverse complement.
TGATCTTCTGCGACCTTTTCAATTCTTTGGCATAACAAGTATCCTCGTCAGCATAAACCACTGCCATCTCCAGAATCCTCATCAGGGTAGCAACATCATGGGCCAAAAATTTCCTTTTCCCTGCCACATCGAGGCCCTCGAGGTGCAACGAATCTGCCTGTGGTACAGTCAGGGATGGACCCCCTTAAAGTACCCCATGTTGAGAAGGCAGGGAGACAACTCAAACCTATCATTGGCGGCTGTGATACGGTGGCAGAACCGACTGTTTAATACTGGTTTTGCTTTTTTTGCTCGTAAATGTTCTAGTAAGCAATATTCGCCACCGAATTTTCTTTTATCCAACAAAGGAAAGGGTGAAAAGAACAGAAAAAGACCTTTTTCGAGATTTTCTGAGTAAGGGGGGTAGATTATGGAAAAGGAAGGTATTAGCACCCTTTCCATCCGTGTTTTTCCACGGGCTCTTAGGTACTTACTCATTTTTGAAAATTGTTTGTGTTTGTGTGTTTTGAAAGATTTTTGTTTGCTTTATGGTAACTCTTGTATTAGTTCTCAAGAGTGTGATAAAGCGTTTTTGAAAGTAGTTTTTGAAAGTGTGTTGTAAAAATGAATTGTTTTGAGCAAGTACTTAAAAGCTATCTACCTACTCGAAAAAGGACGTTCTTTTCCTCCTTTCCTTTAGATAGTGTTATCATACTATTAGTGAGTAGGTAGCCCTATCGTCGGATATTGAGGGACAATCGAAATGGACGTTATGGTCATTGAAGGCAACATGTAAGGACATCTTAGCATTTGAAGGGACTATCATCATATAGGCAACATCGAGGGACAAGATCATTTTTCTCGTAGGCAACTCGAGGGACGTTAAGGGACCACGATCTTTATGATGACTTTAGAATTGAGGGTCTTTGCTAAGATATCCCTACGTTCGAGGGACATGACCATTTCCGAGGCAACCAAGTGAGGAGTACCCTAAGGATGCAAGAGTGAGAAGTGTGTTTTTTATATTATCTTGAGGTTAGTGATCTAATGATTAATTGACTTTATCTTGTCATGCACGCCTAAGTTACTAGCAATTATATATACAGAAAAATAAAATGCGGAAAGTATAAATCTAGACTATTACATGGTTTCGGGGAGGGGGACATTTACATTCCAAACTAAATGGGGAAAAGAATATAAAGCAATAAAGTAAATTCCTATTAAATATTACATCCGGTATAAAACTTACATGAATATAAAATGCAAAAGGAAATAAACGCGCGATAAATGAAAACACGTTCTAAAACCTAGAGGAAAAATCTTTTTGGTTGTTTTTGTTTAAAAAAAGAAAATAATTAAATTAAACATCCTAAAGTCTATTTAGAAAAATTAAAATTAATTAAGAAAAATAGTCTAAGCTTTTTTTGTTTAGTTTTTTATTATGAAAAAGAAATGATTAAACCTAAATTAAATCCTAAGTTCTAATTCAATTTTAATTAAAGAGAAAAAATGGTTAAAATAGTTATTAATTAATTCAAGAAATTAATTATTTAATAAAAAATCTAATACTAATTTTTTGTGATTTTTTATTATTTGATAAATTAAATAAATAAAATAAAAGAAATTAAAACTAAATAAATAAATAAATAAAATAATACAAAAAAAAAAAACAAAATGGGCCTGGTCATCAAAAGCAAAAATGGGGGGTGTTGAGTTGAGTTTGCATTAGGCCCGGGATGTGAAGGCCCAAACCAGCGCTTGATCCTGTGTGGGCATGTCTAGAGAGTCCATGATGGGGACTACTTGTTGGAGGCACTGGATCCAGATTGAGTGTGATCTGATGGTGCTGGTGGTAGGGTGCATGGTGAACCCCTGGATAATGCATGCACCAAATTTTTATTTGAAAATTGTTAGAAAAATAATATGATGGACCTGGGACTCGAACCCAGGTCCTATCCCTTATACACACGCCTCACCACCACTTGAGCTTCATTTCCATTCGTTACATAAAATAGAATAATAAGGTAATATAAGAAGAATGGCCAGAAATATTATAATAATAAAAAAAACGCGCACTATATTTGAACTAGCCAATGGGGCAATGTCACGCTTCGTCTTCTTCACCCTATATCGTCTTAGGTACTGTAACCTATAGTGACAGTTTTCGTTTGTCACTATAGCACTTGCACTCAGCAAAATCCATAATACCCAACATAAATTGAATGTGAGGCCATAGATCAATTGGCCTCATCCTCCTGAGCACGGCGGTGCCCTTGGTTTGGGCTAATTTTGGCCAATAAAAAAACCCAATTTGGAGGTTCAAACCCTAGCCATGGAAACCTGTTATACCTACACTCAAACTTCAATCCAACTATGCATGAATGTGAACATGCTGGCTATGCTGTACACGAAAATTGGGGCCCCTCCATGCATTGAAACAAGCCTTAACCATATAATTTGTAATAATCTTGATTTATTTGATTTTTAATTAAATAAAATTAATATAAAATGCAAATAAAATCAAGACTATGCAAAAATGGTTTTAGGAGTCCTCTATACTCTTAGGAAGATGTTTGAAGTCCAAGAAAATGAGCCATTTCCTTAAAAACTCAAATTTGCTCAATGCATATTTCTTGAAATTTTCCAAATTTTCCCAACTTGGGTAAGCCATAACTTTCTCAATTTTTATCTCATGATGATGATCTTAGACTTTTTGGAAATCCCAAGATGTCTGACTCAATCCCTCTTTTGATCAATTTTGCATTTGAGGATGTTATCTTGATGTTAAAGGTCTTGAAAAAAATGGCTTTTATTGACTTTCTAAAAATGACATGTAATGTATGAACTTGTATCTTTCAAATGGTGCATTTCTTGGACTTGATGGCTGAATAGAAGTTGTATGGAATTGAATTCTATTCAAAATGAGCTTTGATTATAAAATTTCTGATAAAGTATGAGAAAGTTATGCTTGGTCAAAGTTTGGATGACATTTCCTATAGAAACCCTAATTTGCCATTTTTGACTTTTGATGGGTTAGGAGCATTTCTTGAGGAATCATGATCAACCCTTGATAAAATGATGGATATCACTTAAAAATGTTGATGTTGACCAAAAGTCTTGAAGTTTGAATGTACATGGGCCACTGTTGACTTTTGACCTAGCACAGTTGATTTTCTAATACTTGAGCAATTGACTGAGCAAACTTATTGAGCAAGGCATGAAACTTGGCATGGATAATCTTGAAGATGTATTAGGACCACGAAAAGAATTTGAGACCTTTGGAGCTCAACCATATTGATGAAAATTGAAACCCTAATTGGGGGTTCATTGCCTTAGGAGGAGAATTGTCTGGTCAATTCTTGGTCAACCTTGAGCAATTGAGAACCTCTAGGAGTATGTCTCGAGTGAAAATGGGAGGGAAAATTTTGGGGTACAAAAGCTGCCCCTGTTCAATCTTCTTAAACCTGAAGATTTAGATTGGCTTGTTTGCCTTTCGTGATCTGAAGGTGGAAGATGATTGAACACTAGAGTACCCGGAAATTTGCACTCGTCCAAAGTGAGACTATTGGTGAATAATATTGGGAATGGGCTTACATATGCCATTTGGAGAAGATGACATAAGACTAGCAGAGATGGGCTTAAAGATACCATCCAATAAATATGACGGAGATTCGTTGGAGATGGGCTTAAAGATACATCTAAAATAGATACTAACTTCATAAGAATTCTCTTTGTGGGGATTCCTGTTCCTGCTGTCTGAGGAGGAGTCCGCTGGGGAATGTCGGTCTCTGTCTTGGGAAATAGAGTTTAGGAGCTTCAGTTGTCCATTACTCTACTGGGGAGTCATCTCTTGACAGAAGAGATGGAAGTGAACTGCTATCTGGTCAGGATCCAGGCTTCATAGTGACTTGCTGAGGATAATAAGGTTGACTGCTATCTGGTCGTATTCCTGGCTTCACAGTGACTTACTAGGGAAATGAGATTAAATTTTTATCTAGTTGTACCCCAGGCTTTGTAGTTTCTTTAATTGGAATAGGAATCAGAGAGATCTTAGTGTCGATCTGACTAAACCAGAGGAAAATCTTGAATTAACTTTGACTAGATGAGAATCAGAAAAATCTTAGTGTCGATTTAACTGAACCAGAAAAAGGTCTTGGAATATCTTCAACTGGTATAGGAATCAGAGAGATCTTATTGGTGATCTGACTGAACCAGAGAAGGTCTTGATTTATCTTTGACTGGATAAGAATCAGAAAAATCTTAGTGTCAATTTAACTGAACCACAAAAAGGTCTTGGAATATCTTCAACTGGAATAGGAATCAGAGAGATCTTAGTGGAGATCTGACTGAACCAGAGAAGGTCTTGATTTATCTTTGACTGGATAAGAATCAGAAAAATCTTAGTGTCGATTTAACTGAACCAGTAAAGGTCTTGAATTATCTTCAACTTTAATAGAAATCAGAGAGATATTAATGTCGATCTAAATGAACCAGAGAAGGTATTGAACTAACTTTGACTGGAATGGAAATCAGAAGAATCTTAGGATTGATTCAACTGAACCAGAAAAAAGTCTTGGAATATCTTCAACTGGAATAGGAATCAGAGAGATCTTAGTGGCGATATGACTGAACCAAAGAAGGTCTTGAATTAACTTTGGCTGGATAAGAATCATAAAAATCTTAGCGTCGATTTAACTGAACCAGAAAAAAGTCTTGGACCATCTTCAACTGGAATAGGAATCAAAGAGATCTTAGTGTCGATCTGACTGAACCAGAGAAGGTCTTGGATTAACTTTGACTGGAATGGAAATTGAAAGAATCTTAGTACCGATTCAACTGAACCAGACAAAAGTCTTGGAAAATCTTCAACTTGAATAGAAATCAGAGAAATCTTAGTGTCGATCTGACTGAACCAGAGAAGGTATTGGATTAACTTTGAATGGAATGGAAATCAGAAGAATCTTAGTGTCGATTCAACTGAACCAGCCAAAAGTCTTGGAATATCTTCAACTGGAATAGAAATCAGAGAGATCTTAGTGTCGATCTGACTGAACCAGAGAAGGTCTTGTGAGGGCATATTTCTGAGGAAGATCCTGAGATAAACCTTTGTTATACGTAGCTTTTGAGAAGACTACCAGGTCACATAAGTAGTCAACGGTGTTTGTTGATTTAATCTTTTCCTAAAAAAGGTAAAGAGTTGGTCATATGCAATGTCATGATGTATGAAATGCATTGTGATGATGTTCTCAAAATAAATGAGATTATACTGTATGCAATGTGTATGTGCATGCCATGATGTATGAATATAGGATGTTATTGCGATATTTTCCAGTCTGGGAAAGTAAATCCCGGACTGTTGCTGAAGAGCGTTGGGACGTTGAATCCTTCGTTTCCCCTGAGGATGATTAATGGATATGATTTTCCATGGATTCCCTCTTTCTATCTGAGGATATTCTGCCGGGGATTGACTCTGCTTGAGAATAAACTCCGTGGAGGGAGATGATGCTTTGTTGGAAGGTTTTTCCTCTATAGAGACATAAACTCTATTGGGAAATAAGCTTCCACAGTTAGAGAAATAAACTCTACCCCGGGAGGAGGTTTTATGAACTGTTTGAAATTATAAAACTCGGCTGGGGAATACAGATTTTATCTGGAGCAGGTAATTCCTGCTTGGGGAAGGAGAGATTAAAACTTTGGTTATTTCTGCTCTGTAGGGAACATAGATGTCACAGGATTGTATGTAATGGTGACTTTGTCTCAAACTGTCCCTGCCCCTGTAACATGCTGGAAAGAGTAACTGTCAGGACTACAAATTGTTTTTTAGACTTTTCCCAGTTTCTTAAAGTCATTAGCAACTGTCTTTCTGTTTTTTATGCAAGTATATGTGAACAGTGATCATATTTAAATGAATATCTAAAAAATAAGTCATCGGACGTTTTTGCAAAACAAAACAGAAAAAAGAAAAACAAATAGTTTTGTACTTTCAAGGAATGATTTGTATTGATTTTTTTTTTGAAGTTCACTTATAACAGACATTTTTGTACAAAAAGACTGACGTTCTAGTAGGAGAACGTCGTCGTAAGAAATGAAAATTACACAAAATAGTGTACAAAGAGAAAACAACTATGTGTAATAATCCCATTAGTTTCAAATCTGCTATTGCCCATATGTCTTCGAGTGTCTCATCACTTTGCTACTTGTCTGAAGCTGACTGGATTGATCGATACCGTTTGAGCTTGATAGTTGATATTGAAATCTGGTCGCAAGGTGATCCAATGGGACATAGTGATACGCTTTGAATCCCTGACTTTTTCCTGGACCTCCCTTTCAGGTTTTCAGTCCACCGGGATACCCTTTTTTTCCCAAGCCGCATTTGCAGGTTTTCGACTTGCCGGGTGTACAGATTTTTTGTTTTTATCCCTAACTTTTGCTCGAACCCTTTTGGTTCGCCGGGATGCCCTTATTTTTGCCTAGGCCAGTCAACCTAGCGGGTCTTTATTTATGCTTAGTATCTTTTCACTTTGTCCGCATTAACAGGGTGAGGAAGGTCGTCACCATCCATGGTGGTTAGAATCATGGCTCCACTGGAAAATATGCTTTTGATCACAAATGGCCCTTCATACGTTGGAGTCCATTTGCCCTTGGGATCACCTTGTGGCATTATGATGTGCTTGATTACTAGATCACCCACTTGATATACTTGACGTCTGACCTTTTTGTTGAAAGTCTTGATCATCCATTTTTGATACACTTGACTATGACAGACAGCAGTAAGCCTTTTCTATTTTATCAGATTCATTTGATCAAGTCGAGTCTGGATCCAATCATCTTTGTTCAAACCCGCATCCTTCATGATCCTCAAAGAAGGGATCTGGACTTTAATGGGCAGGACAACCTCCATACCATATACCAGAGAATAGGGTGTTTCCCCTATCGACGTACGTGTTGAGGTGCGGTAACCATGAAGAGAAAATGGTAACATCTCATGCCAGTCTTTGTATGTCACTGTCATCTTCTGTATGATTTTCTTAATATTCTTATTAGCAGCCTCCACAACGCCATTCATCTTCGGCCGGTAAGGTGAAGAATTATGATGCTGGATCTTGAATTTTTTTCAGAGTTCGATGATCATTGTATTATTGAGATTTATACCATTGTCTGTGATGATTCTCTCTGGAACACCATACCGACAAATCAGGTTATGCTTGATGAACCGCGCCACAACATTCTTAGTAACAGTGGAAAAAGAGGCAGCCTCAACCCACTTCGTGAAGTAATCAATGGCCACTAGGATGAAGCGATTCCCATTGGAGGCGGTAGGTCTAATTTCTCCGATCATGTCAATGCCCCACATTGCAAAGGTCCAGGGAGTCGTTAAGACGTTCAAAGGAACTGGAGGTACATGTACTTTATCAGCATAGATCTGGCATTTGTGACAAGTTCGGGAATGCTGATAACAGTCTGCTTCCATAGTAGACCAATAGTATCCTGCTCGTAGGATGTTTTTAGCCATAGTGTGTCCACTAGAGTGGGTGCCAAAGGTACCCTCGTGTAATTCTGCCATTATCCTTTCTACTTCGCTCTTGTCTACGCACCGAAGTAAAGTAGAATCATGGTTGCGCTTGTAGAGGATTCCATTGCTGAGGAAGAACTTTACGGAGAACCTTCTCAGAAACTTCTTATCATTGACAGATGCACCCTCAGGGTATTCTTGAGCCTCGAGATACCTCTTTACTTCATGAAACCAAGGTTTGTCTGCTACTTCTTCAGTTTCAATCTCATAGCATTATGCTGGTTCATCCAACCTCTCAATAGTGATCCGAGGAGCCTCGTTTTCCCACATGACCTTGAAAATAGATGACATAGTAGCTAGCGCGTCCGCTAACTGGTTCTCTTCTCGTGGAAAATGTTTAAAGGTGATCTCTTCAAAGTGTCGAAGCAATGTCAGCACATGTTCTTTGTAAGGGATGAGGTTCGGGTGCTTCGTGTCCCAATCGCATTTGATTTGACTTATTACCAAGGCTGAATCCCCAAAAATGCTCAAGAACTTGATCCTCGGGTCAATAGCAGCTTTGAGACCCGTGATACATGCTTCATACTCTGCCATATTGTTGGTACAGTTGAAGCATAGTCTGGCGGTGAAAGGAGTATGACAGCCCTCGGGAGATATGATTACAACACCGATGTCGTTATCGAGTACATTGGAGACTCCATCAAAAACCATAGTCCATCAGGATCCTTCTTCAGGTCCTTCATCCGGTCCAGGTTCTTCATAGTCAGTTACTAACATGATATTCTCATTCAGGAACTCAAAATTCATGGATTGGTAGTCATCCACGGCCTGATGAGCCAAATGATCAGCTAGTACACTTCCCTTGATTACTTTCTGGGTCGTGTATTAGATATCGTATTCGGTCAAGATCATTTGCCATCTTGCTATTCTTTCGGAGAGAACGGGCTTCTCGAAGATGTACTTGATCGGATCCATCTTAGATATCAACAAAGTGGTGTGGGTCAACATATATTGTCTCAGTCGGCGAGCAGGCCATGCCAAAGCGCAACAAGTTTTCTCGAGTAGTGAGTATCTTGTTTCACAGTCGGTAAACTTTTTGCTAAGGTAGTATATTGCATGCTCTTTTCGACCGGACTCGTCATGCTGCCCCAGCACACACCCCATTGAATTATCTAACACTGTTAAGTACATTATCAAAGGTCTTCCTTCAATCGGAGGCATCAAAATTGAAGGCTCTTGAAGGTATTCCTTGATTCTCTCGAAGGCGGTCTGGAATTCATCATTCCATTTTACCACTTGATCTTTCTTCAGGAGTTTGAAGATTGGCTCACAAGTAGCAGTTAAATGGGAAATGAACCTGGCAATATAATTTAGGCGTCCTAAGAAGCCTCTGACCTCCTTCTCAGTGCGAGGAGCCGACATGTCTTGTATGGCCTTCACCTTTGCAGGGTCTACCTGAATACCCTTGTAACTGACAATGAAACCTAGGAGTTTACCATACCTTACCCCGAAGGTGCATTTGTTCGAATTTAACCTCAGCTTGTACGTCTTCAACCTATCAAACAGCTTCTGTAGATGATCAAGGTGTTCTTCCTGCATTTGAGACATGGCTATCATGTTATCAACATAAACCTCTATCTCATGGTGAATCATGTCATGAAACAGAGCTACCATGGCTCGCCGATAGGTTGCACCAGCGTTCTTCAACCCAAACGGCATCACTTTGTAGCAGAAAGTGCCCCATTGCGTGACGAAGATTGTCTTCTCCATGTCTTCAGGTGCCATCTTAATCTGATTGTAACCAGAGAAATCGTCCATGAAGGAAAAGACCTTGTGTTATGCTGTGTTGTCAACTAGAACGTCAATGTGGGGGAGCGGAAAGTCATCCTTGGGGCTTGCCCTGTTCAAATCTCAGTAGTCCACACACATCCGCATCTTACCGTCTTTTTTAGGCACCGGGACTACGTTAGCAACCCATTGGGGATAAGAGGTGACAACTAAGAACCCAATGTTGAACTATTTCATAACCTCTGCTTTGTTCTTCTCTGACATTTCAGGGCGCATACGACGGACCTTCTATTTTACCGGAGGGCAATCTTCTTTAGTTGGCAGGCGATGAACCATAATATCTGTGTCTAGTCCTGGCATGTCTTCATATGACCAGGAAAAGATCTCAACATAATCATGCAACATCTGAATCAAACGATGTTTGACACGAAGCTTCAAATTTTCACCTATCTTGACCTCTTTTTTGTTCTCTTATGTGCCCAAATTCATTGTCTCAGCTGGCTCTTCATGAGGCTGTATATCCCTTTCTTCATGCTGTAACAGTCTGGCAAGTTCTCCGGGTACCTCACAATCTTCCTCACCTTCGTCCTCATCTTGGTTGATCGTATTTTCAAAGTCATAATCGGAAATAGCAGAACTGTTATCAATGGGATCCAGATTGGATATGGATCTGCAATTTGATACGTGAGTGTGTGTAAGAGCATAGTTGTATAGACAAAGTAAAAAGCAGAAAAGAAAAAATAGAGCACAAAATTTGTATGCAATAAATGTCCAATGCTTTATTAATTCCGTATGAGATTAGAACATGATAACCCTCACAAATAAACTATTGTGCCCCGGGTAGGACACATGGCCAAAAAGTTTATAGTGTTTATTACATATCCAAAAAAACAAGAAAGACAATTACTTCTGAACAAAAGTAATCGGTACAAAGTCTCTTTCCATCCAGTTACTGGGTCCATCGTTGGTAGTAAGAAAGATCCAGATATCCATGTCATATCATTATCAGCATCTTTCATGGCGGAGACAACATCAATAACATTGATTCCCGAGCCGTGCTTGGGCATAGGTGCAGTTATGACGTTGGGAGTCTCGGGGGAATCGAATTCAATCTCCTTTGCCTCGATCAGATCCTGCACCTTGTTCTTCAAAGCCCAACAGTCATTCGTGTCATGCCCCGGAGTCTCAGAATGGTAGGCGCATCGCGCATTTGGATTGTAGCGGGGAGAGGCAGTATTGGGATTCTTTGGAGCTTCCCGCAAGGTTACCAGATTAAATTTCAACAAATGTGGAAAGACTTGAGACAACATCATATTTATCAGGGTAAACTATCTTACCGGACTTTCTGTTCTAGGCTGATTGTTCCTTTGTTAAGTAGGTGCAGGTTTAGGGATCATAATAACCCCTACTATTGGACGGCGTTCAGTTCTGTCCTGATTCCTTTGACTGTACACAATACTAACCTCTTTATTCCCAGCAAATGGATTTCTTACTGCACTGGAGGGTGTGTGATACGGTGGGAGAACTGACTTGGGATTTTGCGTTTGTGTTTGCAAATGTTTCGGTTTAGCAAGAGTCGCCACCGACTTTTTATTTTATCCTAAGGAAAGGTCAAAAAGCACAGGAAAGACCTTTGAGATGTTTTCTTGGGTTCGGGGAGTAGATTATAGAAAGGGAAGGTATTAGCACCCTTTCTATCCATGGTTATCCATGGGCTCTTAGTTACTTGTTTAGATCACTTGCTTTGCTTTTCAATTGTTTGAAATGGTGCTTTGTATGTGATTTTGAAAGGTGTTTTGAAAAGAGGTCATCGTTGTGGCAACCTTTGTAATGATTCTTGTTTTGAATGTATACAAAGGTGTTTTTGTTCTTGAAAGGTTTTCAATGTTTGAAAGTAGGGTTTTAAAATTGTGTTTGTGAAGTGTGTTTTGAAAATAGCAAGGATGTTTTTGCAAGCTCTTGATCAAGTAACTAAGAGCTATCTACCCTATTTTACTCAAAGATCTTTCTTATGTTTTTAACCCTTTTAATAGTGTTGTTTCACCATTGCATTTGGTGGATAACCTTGAGTTAGGATGTTAAACGGGACAGATGCGGGTCATCGTATAGACCATGATAGCAATTGTGACAAGTATTTTTGGCAATTTTCTTGAGGGACTTTGATCATTTTGTTTAGGCAACTCAGATAGCGTCATCGAGGGACTATGATCGTTTGTTTGTTTTTGTTTTGCAAAAGTACTTAACATGCATACCATGGCCCATTTTTGAAGGAAACAAGTGGATTGTAACCCTAGGGGTACAAGTGTGCATTGTGTTTATTTTTCATGCATTTTTGTCTTTGATTAGGTCAAACTATTTGTTGATTTTGAATTTGCATACAAACCCTAATTCTCTAATCATGGCATAATTGAAAGCGTAAAAGTGCGAGAATTTAAATTCTAAGCTATTACAACATGATATAGGGAGGGGGGTACAATTTTGAATGGGGATTATTTTGCAAGAAATTTAAATCTTAAGTTATTACAACCAAATTGAATTTACAATGCATAATATTTAAATGTACAATATTTAAATAAACACAATAAACAAATGTTAAATAGAATAAAAATGTATTATGCAAAAAGAAGTTTTTATGTATGTAAAAATATTTTCAATGTAAAGAAATATAAAGAAATAAATAAACAAAAAAAGTTAATTTTCTTTATTTTAGGGTAAACCCTAATTCTTTTAGGAAAATAATATTATATATTATTTATATACAAAAATATATTAATATGTACAAAAATAAAATTATATTGAGAAAAAGTGTTTTTTAGTATAACAATAAAAATAAAAATGTACTATTTTTATATTTTTATTCTATGTTTTTAATAAAATAAAGTATATATGTGTGTTAATATATATAAAATATATAAAAATAAAATATATAAAATATATATAAAATAAAAAATATATATATTAAATATTTTAAGTATATATAAAATAAAATAAAATATTTACAAAAATAAAATATATTCAAGAAAATATTTCCAATGTGAATAAAATTAAGAAATAAAAAATAAAAGTATTGTTTACATTATTTTTAAATTTAAACAAATAATGAAATGGCATTAAAAATGTTTTAATGCTAGTAATAATTAAAATAAATACCAAATAAATATAAAAAATTATGAAAATATATTTTTATGCATTTTTTATGTTTGGAAATAAAATAATAAAGTCAAAAAAGAAAATAAAAATTCAAAAATGCAAGAATATAAGTAGTTGGGCCAGGGGGTGCAAAAAGCAGGCATAGGGGTGCAAAAAGTGAGAGAGCCAAGCCCAGCCCATCAGCTTCATCTTCTTCCTTGTGACAACAGAAAACGCGCGCCCTGTATCCAACTTTGAACATCCTGGAAACGTGACTTTTTGCCAAAATTCACAACATCAAACTTGTAGAGAATTTAAATACGAATCTAACCATATAAAGTATTAAATTTAACTCTCAAAGACCAGAGAGAATTTCTCTGGCCCTAAAATCTAACCTAACTTTTTCAGCATGTTCATGGATGAAATTCTCCTAGCACACTTAATATAAATGAAAACTGAGCATATGTATGGTTTCAGGGCAATGAGTACTACATCTTTCATTCACAAACCTAAGGCTAATGTTCCTAAATAGAGAGATAGAAGTTCATGAAAAACTTGTTTCAGTTGGATTCGAGTTGGACAATGCAGCAACTTTCAGTGAGGCTTGAGGTTCTTTTGAGCTTGCTTGATGTTCCCTGAACCTTTCCCAATACTTAGTTTGTTTTGAAATGGCCTGAATCAACCTCTAGAAGTCAACTTGCATAAGCTTGGAACAGAAATGGTGAACATTGTAAATGGAGTTACAGTTGGCAATGGAGATTTGGGATAGCTTGAGTGAGTTGAATGGAAGGTGTTTGAAGTGGAAAGGAGCAAAACGCACGAGCAAAATGAGCTATGGCACTCAAGTTGCAGCAACTTCCCTATATTGCAAGTTTTTGGTGTTTTAGTGTTCAAGGGTGTTTGAGGGATGATTGGCTCGTGTTTCTGGCTTACAAGGATGTCCAAAACTTGTTTGAAATGTTGGATTGACTTGGTTATATCAGATTCACAAGATATGGACTTTTGGCATAATGACTTGTTTTGAAAGAAAAGTGTGAAGTGAAATGAGATAGGCCTGTACAGGCTATCTCCAAGCACGCACAAGTTCCTTGTACCTTTGCCTGAGTTTGTGGAACTTGTTTGCTGCAAATAAGGAAGTCCAAGGCTCAAGAAAAGTAATTTGACATAAAGTTGCCTTTATGAAAATGGAAGTGCCATCTTTATGCCAAAAATGGATTTGTTCATTATATAATGCTCCCTTGATCAGAACAATGCCTCTAACCAATGTGTTTGCATTCAATTTTTGAGTGTTGAAGGGTTTAGAGACCTGTAATTATGTACTAAGCTAGTTTGGTCAGATTTTGCAACTTGTATGAACATGTATTGGCCATGGTTACAAAGTGAGTTTTTGCCAACTTCAAGCATTCGATTCTCCCTAACCACAAATGTGTTTGAGGAGTTCTTGGACAATTTAGAAAGCTTGCAACACATACTATAATCCATCTTTGAAATGAAACTTGAGACTCGAAGTGTAACTATGTGAAAAATGGCCAAGAAGATGGGTCAAAATCCTGCCTAAATTAGGGCAAAATTTCTCTAAGTTAAAAGTTTTAAGAACCCTTGTTCCAAAAATCATAACTTGAGATCCAAGCTTATTTTGAGAAAACTTTGTGAATAAAAGTTGTAGAATTTGTGATGGACTACAACTTTCATGTTGTAAGTTTTGTTTGAATACATTTTCATCTTGGTGAAAATATGGGACAAAGTTAGCAAAAATTAAGAAAATTTCATAACTTAGAAAAATTCTAAGTTATGAATTTTTTTAATTTCAAACCTTAATTTTCAATTTTGGGTTTCTTGATGAACAAGTTTCATAATTTGACACATCTTGATGAAACATTACCCTTGGCACTTGATTTTGACCAAAAAGTCAAAGTTTGACTTTTCAGTATACAATCAAATTTTGATCAGTTGACTGAAAAATTCATCTGTCAATCCTATGCATTTGAGATCTTTTGAACTTGTTGAATAGGTTAAGATAAAGTCATTGAGTCCTTGAGTCCATGGTTGAACTTGATTTTCCATTGGCTAGGTCAAACAGTCAAAATTGCCTTTGCATAGTCAAAACCCTAAAAATGACCATTTTGCTCTTTTGATGATCTGATCAAATTTCTTGTGGATTTGTGGTCCAAACTTGATCAAATGGTTCATATGAGTTCATAATGTTGATGTGGGTCAAAATTCATGAGATTTGACTGTAAATTGCTCACAGTTGACTTTTTCCCCAATATAGTTGATTTCTAGGTCAATTGTCCAATTGACTGGGCAAAAATTTGATTCAAGGCTTGAAACTTGGTATGGGCAAACTTATGACCCTAATTTCAAGTCAATAGTGCAAGGAGATGTCTTGAGCAGAGCAAACCCTAGCTTGGTCTTGAGTTCCAAGAGTCTTGTGATGAGAAATGTTGATAAAATGAGAGGGAAAATTTTGGGGTACAACAGTTGCCCCTGTTCAATCTTCTTGAACCTGAAGAGTTAGATTGGCAAGTTTGCCTTTCATGACTCAAAGGTAAAAGAGGATTGGACACTAGAGTGCCCGTAAATTTGCACTTGTTAAGATATTGTTGAGGGAATAGGCTTAAAGATGCCATTTGGAGATGGTAGAATCTTGCTGGAGATTGGCTTGAAGATGCCATCCAAGACTGTTTGTTGAACTGCAATGTTGTAGGTCAGAAGAATGAGCATCAAAATGGTGTCCGTGTCTGGAATGCATTTGAACTGTATCTGTAGACTGAGTCTGTATGAGCAAAAGAATGGCGTCCGCGTCTGGGCGTATCTGAGCTGTAACTGAAGTTGAGATCTGTATGAGTAGCAGAATGACTTTCGTGTCTAGAGTGTATCTGAAACTGTAATTGGGATCTGAATAAGTGACAGAATGACTTCTGTGACGACTGCACTGGGGAGAATAAAACTTCTGGTGTAAGGGCCAGAATGGCATCCGTATCTGAACTTGAAGTTGACATTTGAATCTGAATGAGAGATAGAATGGCCGCCGTGTCTGGAGTGTATCTAGTCTGTATCGGATTGCTGGAGTCTGAATGAGTAATAGAATGACCGCCGTGTCTAGGGTGTATCCACACTGTATTTTGACTTGAAATTCTGAATGAGTAATAGAATGACCGTCGTGTCTGGGGTGTATACATATTGTATCTGAATAGTTGTTAATGATAGCCTTTTAATCTTATCCTGAAAAGGGTAAAATGTTAGCTAAAACACAAAGTTATGTTGCATGATATGTATGATGCAATGAACTGTATTTTCATCAATGTTTATGGTATATGAATGTAATGGAAGTGCATGTAAGCTGAGTAGCTGTCCTGCTGAGGAAAATAAATCCTTGACAAATGGAAATAATGAAATCTTTGACTGCGGCCGGAGAAAGTGAATCCTGACCGATGCTGAGGACTCAAAAATCTCTGTTGAAGATGAGAAAACCCTTGCTAACCGCTTGGGAATTAAAGTTCTTTGATTGTTGAGAATGAGAAATCATGGGACCACTGCTAGGGATTGAAAACCCTTGGTGACTTGTGGGGATTAACTAGAGCTTTGACAACTTCCGCGGGGGATGAGAATCCTTCATGACTTTCCTGGGAAATAAGGAAAACTCTGAAAATCTCTACTGGGGAGTTAAAACCTGGGAGGCTTCTACTAGAGAGATGAGACCGAGAATCTTTGATATGTTGGGAAATAACTCCGTGGGGAGAATGTTTACTCGGCCGGTGAAATCAGGAGCTTGGGTTGTACGCCAATCTACTGGGGAAGTTGGGGAAAACTGAATGGTTCCCACTGGGGATTGATAGTTGGAAATTGACTTCGCTAGGGGTGAAGGTTTAGAATATTCTAGCTTCGCTGGGGGTCTTGAAGCTTAACTCCGCTGGGGACATGTACTCCAAGGTTTTAGCTTGTTGAGGATCTGAATGACATATTGTAGGGGATTTCTTCTGGAATATCACAAGGATATCTTCCTACACCTTTAATCTATCAGTAATTATCCTTTCTCAATTTCATGTCCCCAGCGGTGGGATATTTAGACAAAAGGTGACCTCTAAGACGTCCCACTATCTCATATGCCTATTTAACAAAACATTGGACGTTTTCAAATAAAACATCAGTATAAAAAGAAAGGAAAGGCAAGTAAATTTTTGCACTTTGAAGTATCTTTGTATTAACTTTTGTGAGTATCTTTGTACAAAGGAGACAGACATCCTAGTAAGAGAATGTTGTCGTAAATTGAGAAAAATTTTATACAAAAGAAAAGATGGCTATGTGCAATGATTCCATGGGATTCCCATTCTGCTATGGTCTTCACAACTCTGAGTATCTTGTCCATTCGCTGCTTCGTCCGCCGATGATTGGATTGATCAGAAGCTTGGAGCTTGTTGGTGAAGAGATTGTCCTTAAAGTGATCCGACGAGACATATTCATACGCTTTAATTCCCTAACTTTTGCCTGGACCACCCTTTCGGGTTTTTAGTCCACCGGGAAACCCTTCTTTTCCCAAGTCTCCCTTTCGGGTTTTCAACTTGCCGGGTGTATAGATTTTGTGTATTTATCCCTAATTTTTGCCTGAACCGCCCTTTCGGGTTTACAATTCACCGGGATGCCCATTTTTGCCCAAGTCGCCCTTTCGGGTTTTTAACTTGTCGGGTCGTTTTATGCGTAGTATTTTTTTACTATGTCTGCGTTCGCAGGGTGCGGCAAATCGTCGTCGTCCATGGTGGTCAGAATCATTGCCCCACCAGAAAAGATGCTCTTGATCACAAATGTTCCTTCGTAAGTAGGAGTCCACTTGCCCCTGGGATCACTTTGCGGTAAGATGATCCGCTTGATTACAAGATCTCCGACTCGATATACTTGACGCCTGACTTTCTTGTTGAAATCCTTGATCATCCGTTTCTGATACGTCTGACCATGACAAACAGCAGTAAGTCGTTTCTCGTCGATCAAATGAAGTTGATCAAGCCGGGTCTGAATCCAATCGTCTTCACTCAAAGTAGCATCCTTCATAATCCTTAAGGAAGGAATCTGAACTTCCATAGGTAAAACAGCTTCCATGCCATATACCAAAGAAAAAGGGGTTACCCCTGTCAAAGTACGCGTCGTGGTACGATATCCATGCAGAGCAAACGGTAACATCTCATGCCAGTCCTTGTAGGTGACTGTCATTTTTTGAATGATCTTCTTGATATTTTTGTTCGCGGCTTCAACAACACCGTTCATCTTTGACAGATAGGGAGATGAATTGTGATGATAAATCTTGAACTGTTCGCACAGAGCGGTGACCATAATGTTGTTCAAATTGTTACCATTTTCCGTGATAATCCTGTCGGGGATACCGTACCGGCATATGAGATTCTGTTTGATGAAGCAGGCAACCACATTCTTTGTAACAGAGGCGTAGGAAGTTGCTTCGACCCACTTGGTAAAATAATCAATAGCGACCAAGATGAAACGATGTCCATTGGATGTCGTAGGATTGATCTCTCCAATCATGTCGATGCCCCACATTGCAAATGGCCAAGGAGATGTTAGAACGTTGAGAGGAATAGGAGGAATATGTACCTTGTCAGCATAGACTTGGCATTTGTGGCAAGTACGGGAATGTTGATGACAATCAGCTTCCATGGTAGACCAGTAGTAGCTTGCCCTTAGAATCTTCTTAGCCATTGTATGTCTGCTCAGGTGGGTGCCAAATGTACAACTATGTATCTCGGTCATGATCAACTCTGCTTCAACCTTGTCCACACAACGAAGTAGAACACAATCATGGCTGCGTTTATAAAGGATGTCGTTGCTTAGGAAGAACTTGGCAGCAAATCTCCTTAAGAACTTTTTCTCGAGTCTGGAGATACCTTTTGATTTCATGAAACTAGGGTTGTTCCACTACTTCTTCGGTATTAATCTCATGACAGTGTGCAGGTTCATCCATTCGCTCGATGGTGATTTGGGGAGCCTCATTATCCCAGTTGAGTTTAAACATGGAAGATATTGTAGCCAGAGCATCCGCTAGCTGATTTTCCTCTCGCGGGAAGTGCTCGAAAGTAATCTACTCGAAATGAGGCAACAATGTCAAGACATGTTCTTTGTATGGGATAAGATTAGGATGTTTAGGGTCCCACTCTCCTTTGACTTGACTGATAACCAAAGCCAAGTCCCCAAATATGACCAAATATTTGATTCCAAAGTCTATAGCAGCCTTGAGACCAAAGATGCAAGCTTCATACTCAGCCATGTTGTTGGTACAGCTGAAGCAAAGTCGGGCAGTAAAGGGTGTATGGCAACCTTCCGGAGAAATGAGTACCGCACTGATACCATTGCCAAGTGCATTTGAAGCACCATCAAAGTACAGGGTCCATCGGGATCCTTGTTCAGGTCTGTCATACGGTCTGTTACCTTCAATGTTGTCCAATGTCATGATGTCCTCGTCAGGGAAGTCGAATCTCATAGATTGGTAATCTTCGACGGCTTGATGAGCTAGATGGTCAGCTAGTACACTCCACTTTATAGCTTTTTGGGTAGTATACTGGATATCATACTCAGTCAGGATCATTTGCCATCTAGTGATTCTTCCAGATAAAGCAGGCTTCTCGAAGATATACTTGATTGGACCCATCTTGGAAATCAACAAAGTGGTATAAGTCAACATATACTGCCTTAGCCGGCGAGCAGCCCATACCAAAGCACAACAAGTTTTCTCGAGCAGTGAGTAGCGAGTCTCACAGTCGGTAAAATTTTTGCTAAGGTAATAAATGGCATGCTCTTTTCGGCCAGACTCGTCATGTTGGCCCAGTACGCACCTCATTGAGTTATCCAAAACAGTCAGATACATAATTAATGGCCTTCCTTCGATGGGTGGCATCAAGATAGGAGGTTCTAGTAAATACTCCTTGATCTTATCAAAAGCAAATTGAAAATCATTGTTCCATTCAACTACCTGATCTTTCTTCAATAGCTTAAAGATTGGCTCACAGGTAGATGTTAGGTGAGAGATGAACCTTGCGATATAGTTTAAGCGTCCCAAGAAACCTCTAACCTCCTTTTCAGTGCGGGGGGCAGGCATTTCTTGTATAGCCTTGACTTTAGCAGGATCAACTTCAATGCCTTTGTTGCTGACGATAAATCCCAAAAGTTTACCAGACCTGACTTCAAAGGTTCACTTGCTTAGGTTCAGTCTGAGCTTATACTCCTTCAACCTGACAAACAGCTTTTGCAGATGATCAAGGTGTTCTTCTTCTGTCTGTGATCGGGCTATCATGTCGTCTACATAAACTTCAATCTCATAATGTATCATATCATGAAACAAAGCTACCATGGCGCGTTGATAGGTTGCCCCGGTATTCTTCATTCCGAATGGCATCACTTTGTAGCAGAAGGTACCCCATTGCGTGACAAAAGTAGTTTTCTCCATGTCCTTGGGGGCCATTTTGATCTGGTTGTATCCCGAGAATCCATCCATGAAGGAAAATACCTTGTGTTGAGCTGTGTTGTCAACTAAGATGTCGATGTGTGGCAGTGGAAAATCGTCTTTAGGGCTAGCCCTGTTTACATCCCTATAGTCCACACACATTATGACTTTGTCGTCCTTCTTAGGTACAGGCACAATGTTAGCAACCCATTATGGATAGGAAGTAACAGCCGGAAAGCCAGGGTTGAATTTCTTCATTACCTCAGCTTTGATCTTCTCAGACATGTCGGGACTCATTCGGCGGACCTTTTGCTTGATCGGTGGACAATCTTCTCTTGTAGGGAGACGGTGAACCACGATATCTGTGTCTAATCCCGGCATGTCTTCATAGGACCAGGCGAAGATTTCAACATATTCGTTCAACAACTGCACTAAGCGCTCTTTGACACCTGGTTCCAGGTTGGCACCCACCTTAACCTCTTTCTTATCTTCCTCTGTTCCCAAGTTGATGGTTTCTAGCAACTCTTCATGAGGCAGAATATCCCTCTCTTCTTGTTGCAAAAGTTTGGCTAACTCTCCCGGCACTTCATAGTCTTCGTCAACTTCGTACTCAGCATGATTGACCAAATCTTCAGAGTCACCGAAGGCTAAAGCAGAATAGTCACCCATGGAATCCGGAGTGGACGGGTACCTGCATTTTGTGAGTGTGGGTGTGTGTAAGGGATAGCCATCCTTAAACAAAACAAGATGCAAAAGGAAAGAAAATGAACACAACAGTTTATAGATGAAAACGTCCAATGATTCATTAAAACATGGCATATGATAATGAAGAAAATCAAGCCCTTACAAATGGACCTATATGCCCCGGGCAAGGCATAAGGTGAAAATAGTGTACGAATTGTTTAGTTATTACAGACCAAAATAGGAAATTGTTCAAAGATAAATTACTGGTTGATGAAAGTGATGGGAATAAAGTCCTTTGCTTCCCAGTTGCTTAATCCTCCTTCGACGGTTGGAAAGATCCAATCTTCAAAGTTGTCTTCTCCATCATCATCCTCTAAGGCATTAATTCCATGGTGAGTGATTTTTACGGGTGGTCCTCCAGCCTTGGAGCGACGCATAGCTTTCTGGCCAGCAGCAGTAAAACCTAGTCCGAACTTGTCCGTCTTATGGGGAAAATTAGGCAGTTTCCCCCACACTGTACTCCTTCCTTCTTTGATTACAGCCTCTGCATCCTTGAGAGATGCCATCCTAGACACAGGCTTGGAAATAATAGGCACATCAACCATTGTCTTCGCAACTACGACTTCAGGAGAAACTTCCTCAAAATGTTGGAAAGGCATTTCTATGAACTCGCCATCCAACTCCACATAGCGGAAGGAGTTGAGGTGACTTATCATGTACTCTTCCTCGCCGTGCACCGTTATAATCTTACCCTGAAAAGGATACTTTAGCATTTGGTGTAAAGAGGAGGTAACTGCCCCAGCATAGTGGATCCACGACCTTCCTAACAAACACAAATATGAAGGACGGATGTCCATCACATAAAAGGTGGAGTTGAAAATTTATGTGCCCACTTTGATAGGAATGTCAACCTCTCCGTGAACCATTCTTTTGGACCCATCAAAGGCCCTAACCACGATATTACTTGGCTTTAGCACTAACCCTTCACAGTCCAAACGGTCTAACGCTTTCTTCGGTAGCACATTCAAGGATGAACCAGTATCAACGAGAACATGGGCAAGGGTGGTTCCCCTGCATTCCACTGAGACATGCAGCGCGTCATTGTGCTTCCTTCCTTTAGGGGTCAAATCAGCATCGGAAAAACCAAGACCATTATCAGCAGTAAGGCTGGCCACGCACTCTTGAAACTGGCCAGCCGAAGTTTCTTGAGGCACGTGTGCCGTCTTTAAAAATTTGATCAGGGCCTTAGCATGGGCCTCAGAGCAGAGTAGAAGAGCCAACATGGAGATTTTGGAAGGGGTCTGCCCTAGCTGTTCCACGACATCGTAGTCGCTCTTTTTGATTATCTTTAAGATTTCTTCCATTTCTTTTTGGGTGGTCTCGGGGATTACTACAGTCTGAGCCTTCATCCTGACAGACGCTTCTAGTATCCCCTTACCCTTATCGGTAGTATCAACGGATGGTCTAACTTCAGGAGTATCTAATTCTTCAATTATCGGGCCTTGCACATATGGCTTAACAGGCACAGAAGCTTTCGAGGGTCCGAAGACTGCTCGTGGGGGAGCAATCTCCATAGAGAAAATTCGTCCGCTGCGAGTTATCTTGCTTGTTCCAGCAATGTTCCCTATATCAGGGGTTTCATCTTCAGAATTCTCTTGGACTGATTCAATCTGTTTGATACCATGATAGAAGATTTCTCCTCCGTAGTTCCATGGTATCGTCTTGTTAGATTGATACGGGACAGGCCCCGACATGGTGATTTTTAACGGCATAAACTTAGGATCAGGCGTAATCTTGACATGCCTTTTGTAAGCCTTGGAAGATTGTCGGAGATGGTTATTATTGCAATGTCATTGGTTGAAGTAACAGAGGTAGCAGGAGTAACAGGAGTGAAGGTATCAATAGGAGTCTTTTGGAAGATTATCTCTTGGGTATCCATCAGGCGTTGGATGCCTGATTTCAACAGTGGGCAGTCAGCTCGTATGTTTAAACAGAAGTAACAATCTTTTCCACAGCCTGGGAATATCCCGACTCTCATCAAATTCACTTTAATCACTGGTAACGGAGTCAAAAGGTCAGCAACATTGGTAACATGAAGGTCTTCCATAACGGCATGAACATTATGACCGTGCTTGGGCATCGGGGCAGAAATCACATTTGGATTTTCGGGCGCATCGAATTCTACTTCCTTGGCATCGATCAGATCTTGGATTTTGTTCTTAAGAGCCCAATAGTTGTTGGTATCATGCCCTACACTGTCAGAGTGGTAAGCACATTTTGCATTGGAGTGGTAATATGGAGAGGAGGTATTAGGGTTCTTTGGCGCTTCCTTCAAATTGGTAAGATTCAGCTTTAGCAAATGAGGGAGTACTTGAGCCGGTGTCATGTTGATTCGGGTGAACTGCCGTTGTGGCCTTTCTACCCGTTGCTGATTAGATCTTGGCTGATTGCTATGAGGTTGATCATTTGAATAGTTTTGAATCATCACAGCCCCTACAGTTAGCCGGCGCTCGGTTCTTCCTTGGCTTTTCTGAGAATAAACAGCAGAAGCTTCCTTTTTAGCTGGGAAGGTTTTCTTAACAGCAGTGGACGCGGAGGCATATTTCTGAATCTTACCACTTTTGATGCCGGCCTCGACCCTTTCACCGGTCAAAATTAATTCGGTGAATCCCGCGGAGGAACTCCCACTTAAATGATTGAAGAAAGGGCCAGACAGGGTCCCTAAAAACATGTCAACCAACTCTCTATCAGACAATGGTGGCTGCACCCTTCCAGCCAGATCACGCCACTTCTGGGCATACTCTTTAAATCCTTCATTAGAAGCCATACCCATACTCTGTAGTTGAGTACGAGTAGGTACTATATCAGTGTTGTATTGGTATTGTCGGTAGAAAGAAGCAGCTAAGTCTTCCCAGTTATGAACCTCTGATCTCTCGAGTTAATAGAACCAGTCCAATTGTGTGCCTGACAAACTGTCTTGGAAAAAATGGACCCAAAGATCCTTATCAGACGAGTGGGGTTGGATCTTTCTGACGTAGGATCTTAGATGCATCTTTGGACATGACAGACCGTCATACTTAGAAAATGTAGGAACTTTGAACTTGGGAGGAATAACGATCCCGGCGACCAACCCTAGTTCTTCGAAATCTAAACCAGGTACCCTTTGCAACTCCATGGCTGCCAACCGGTCCTCAAGATTTTTAAAATTAACATCCGCAGGGGGATATTGTTGTTCGGAGTAATCTTCGTCTTCTTCCTCTTCCTCTTTTTCTCCTTCAACTTCAGATTCATAAGGCATTGCAGCTCCCTTTCCTTTACCAGCCCCTTCATCAGACGTCGAGGGGAATTCAAGAACTTTTCTAGCATTACTTTCAAACCTTCTTCCCATGATGACTACACCGGGCCTTTTCTTATTTTTCTCTTTATCTTTCTCCAACAGTGCTTTAAGGTCCTCTTGACCCTTTGCTAAGGTCATGAGGAGTTGCTGGAATTGAGAGTTTTACGCTTGCAGATCCTTAACCGTCTGCTCTAAATCCATCTTGCTGAAATAAACAGCGGAAAGATAAGGAAACCTGGTGTGAAGACATGTTTATGCATATGATGAATGGTATGTTTATTCATGTAATGCATTCAAGGATTCAGAAATTCAAATTTGTTGCAAACAAAAAGAACACACGTCATATTAAGAAGAAATTTGTTAGTACATAAGTGCCCCATGGGCAAAATATTGCAAAATTCTTAATGTAAAAAGACATTGCGCATCCTATTTGGTGCGATGTAAGTGTTGAGAGTTTCCTCCTCATGAAGTCGGTGGGTAAGCTCCAAAACCTTCTTCTCACTGGCATAGAAGCTGGCTTCAAAACTATTCTGTTCTTCTTTGAGTTGGATCCAACTCTTTTGTAATTATTCCAATGATGTTGGCATGTCTGGATGTAGGAGGGTGTATGGAACCTCTCCTTCCATAACAGGCTCTTTGATCACGGGGAGAATGTGAGGATATGGCATCATAAGATTCTGGGCGCGGGTTCGTACCCACTTGAGGTAAGGCTCAAGAGGGATGGAATTCTTGTGCCCCAGTGTCTTACTATCCACCTTGTTGGGCATCCTCCAAGCTCTGATGAACCTTTGTCAAAGTCTTTGCACATCGTTGTCGAAGTAAAAAACCAAGTCAGGAATCAACATGTCATGAGGGCCATCCCTCCGAGCATATCCAAACTGTCTTAGAGCTAAACAGGGGTTGTAGGTAATGCCTCCCCTAATGCCAAGTAGTGGGACATTAGGGAATTCCCCATAACGATCAATGATGATGACATTTTCTCTGGACCGAGAACACCAATGAACATCAGAATGTGTGAGGGTCATCAACCGTTGTGACCACCTTAAACCCTGCTCATTCTTCAAAACTGATTGTGGAAGGTGAGAAATAAACCACCTTGCTAGGAGAGGAGTACAGCACATGAGAATACCTCTTTTCCTCATTGTTCGTGTGTAAAATGAGTGTAGGATGTCCCCAAGCAATGTAGGCACAGGGTTTCGAGATATGAAAATCTTGACAGCATTCACATCTATAAGTTGATTAGGGTTTGGGAACAAAACCAACCCATAGTTGAGAAGTGCTACAATATCCTCAAAAGCTTGTAGATCTAGAGAATTCCAGCATTCTTGTGCCTTCTCCAACAGGAACTTTGCCAAGAAACCCTTGACACCACTCCTGGTTTCCCAATGACCCTCAATATCAAATGGTTACAAGTGTAATGCTTGAGCAACATCTTTAGGCTTTGGTTCTTTTTCCGTACCGTTGTAGGGTAGTTGATGAAGAATAGAAATCCTCAGGAGTTGAGAAAATTCCTCCAAAGTAGGTACTAGTTGATAATCAAGGAATGTGAAACAGTGGTGTAGGGGGTCAAAGAACTGGAAGAGAACTTTCACCATGTCTTCTTAAATGTTGGAGTTGACCAAGCTGAGAAGTCTACCATGTCTTTCACTGAAAAGAGAATTCTCGGGAATCCTGGATGTAAGCTCCTTGAGTTGAGGAGGGATTCTCAGAAGGTTGACTTGTATTGTTTTCCTGCGAAGAGATTCCATGACCTGCAAAACAAGAACAAAGATGAAGATCCAAACCCTTGAAATGGTTAGTGGATGCATATGATGTTTTATGATGTTCATGATGTATGCACAATCACATGTACAAGCAAGTCACACAAAACCCTAGTTTCAGGCTTTCATGAGGTTTCATAGGTAAGTACCCTCTTGAAGTTAGTTGGCTCAACCTGTCCTATAAATAGTAATCGGGTTCTAAGGAGCTCAATATCACTGGATTGTTTTCTATGTTCATTGTTTTGGTTTAGCCACTTAACTGGCGACCAAAATATTCCAAGAAAACAACCCTCAATGAGTGTAGTATCGAGTATCTACCAACTTCGGACTGTACCAAAGCCGGTCATCTCACTACTCCTAATAAAAGGCCAAGATGGTCAAGTAAGGTTCTAAGAGTTCATTAGTGCTTCATGACATCACTCAGCGGCCCCGTATTCTCTTTGATTGACTCAAAGGCTACCGGTACTCACAAATATGTCGCACTAATATAGCTATTGCTTCAACCATGTCGGTATACCCTGCACAATTTCCACAATGTATTGCTATTTACCTATGAATGTTTCCCAAATTCGGGTAGAGGATTTCAAGCCCAAACAAGAGAACCAAATATAAAGCAAACAAAGCAATCAAGATAAGCATGCAAAGATGATCTAAGCCCTAAGGTTACTCCACTTTTAAAGTTTTCCCCAGTAGAGTCGCCAGTTCTGTGATACGGTGGGAGAACTGACTTGGGATTTTGCGTTTGTGTTCGCAAATGTTTCGGTTTAGCAAGAGTCGCCACCGACTTTTTATTTTATCCTAAGGAAAGGTCAAAAAGCACAGGAAAGACCTTTGAGATGTTTTCTTGGGTTCGGGGAGTAGATTATAGAAAGGGAAGGTATTAGCATCCTTTCTATCCATGGTTATCCATAGGCTCTTAGTTACTTGTTTAGATTACTTGCTTTGCTTTTCAATTGTTTGAAATGGTTCTCTTCAATTGTTTGAAATGGTGCTTTGTGTGTGATTTTGAAAGGTGTTTTGAAAAGAGGTCATCGTTGTGGCAACCTTTGTAATGATTCTTGTTTTGAATGTATACAAAGGTGTTTTTGTTCTTGAAAGGTTTTCAATGTTTGAAAGTAGGGTTTTAAAATTGTGTTTGTGAAGTGTGTTTTGAAAATATCAAGGATGTTTTTGCAAGCTCTTGATCAAGTAACTAAGAGCTATCTACCCTATTTTACTCAAAGATCGTTCTTATGTTTTTAACCCTTTTAACAGTGTTGTTTCACCATTGCATTTGGTGGGCAACCTTGTGTTAGGATGTTAAACGGGACAGACGCAGGTCATTATATAGACCATGATAGCAATTGTGTCAAGTATTTTTGGCAATTTTCTTGAGGGACTTTGATCATTTTGTTTAGGCAACTCAGATAGCGTCATCGAGGGACTATGATCGTTTGTTTGTTTTTTTTTGCCAAAGTACTTAACATGCATACCATGGCCCATTTTTGAAGGCAACAAGTGGAATGTAACCCTAGAGGTGCAATTGTGCACTGTGTTTATTTTTCATGCATTTTTGTCTTTGATTAGGTCAAACTATTTGTTGATTATGAATTTGCATACAAACCCTAATTCTCTAATCATGGCATAATTGAAAGCGTAAAAGTGCGAGAATTTAAATTCTAAGCTATTACAACATGATATAGGGAGGAGGGTACAATTTTGAATGGGGATTATTTTGCAAGAAATTTAAATCCTAAGTTATTACAACCAAATTGAATTTACAATGCATAACATTTAAATGTACAATATTTAAATAAACACAATAAACAAATGTTAAATAGAATAAAAATATATTATGCAAAAAGAAGTTTTTATGTATGTAAAAATATTTTCAATGTAAAGAAATATAAAGAAATAAATAAACAAAAAAAGTTAATTTTCTTTATTTTAGGGTAAACCCTAATTCTTTTAAGAAAATAATATTATATATTATTTATATACAAAAATATATTAATATGTACAAAAATAAAAATATATTGAGAAAAAGTGTTTTTTAGTATAACAATAAAAATAAAAATGTACTATTTTTATATTTTTATTCTATGTTTTTAATAAAATAAAGTATATATATGTGTGTGTGTGTGTGTATATATATATATATATATATATATATATATATATATATATATATATATATATATATATATATATATATATATATATATTTTAAGTATATATAAAATAAAATAAAATATTTACAAAAATAAAATATATTAAAGAAAAATATTTCCAATGTGAATAAAATTAAGAAATAAAAAATAAAAGTATTATTTACATTATTTTTAAATTTAAACAAATAATGAAATGGTATTAAAAATGTTTTAATGCTAGTAATAATTAAAATAAATACCAAATAAATATAAAAAATTATGAAAATATTTTTTTATGCATTTTTTATGTTTGGAAATAAAATAATAAAGTCAGAAAAGAAAAGCAAAATTCAAAAATGCAAGAATATAAGTAGTTGGGCCAGGGGGTGCAAAAAGCAGGCATAGGGGTGCAAAAAGTGAGAATGTCAAGCCCAGCCCATCAGCTTTATCTTCTTCCTTGTGACAACAGAAAACGCGCGCCCTGTATCCAACTTTGAACATCCTGGAAACGTGACTTTTTACCAAAACTCACAACATCAAACTTGTAGAGAATTTAAATAAGAATCTAACCATATAAAGCATGAAACTTAACTCTCAAAGACCAGAGAGAATTTCTCTGACCCTAAAATCTAACCTAACTTTTTTAGCATGTTCATGGATGAAATTCTCCTAGCACACATAATATAAATGAAAACTGAGCATATGTATGGTTTCAGGGAAATGAGTACTACATCTTTCATTCACAAACCTAAGGCTAAATGTTCCTAAATAGAGAGATAGAAGTTCATGAAAAACCTGTTTCAGTTGGATTCGAGTTGGACAATGCAGCAACTTTCAGTGAGGCCTGAGGTTCTTTTGAGCTTGCTTGAGATTCCCTGAACCTTTCCCAATACTTAGTTTGTTTTGAAATGGCCTGAATCAACCTCTAGAAGTCAACCTGCATAAGCTTGAAATAGAAAGGTGAACACTGTAAATGGAGTTACAGTTGGCAATGGAGGTTTGGGATAGCTTGAGTGAGTTGAATGGAAGGTGTTTGAAGTGGAAAGGAGCAAAACGCACGAGCAAAATGAGCTATGGGACTCAAGTTGCAGCAACTACCCTGTTTTGCAAGTTTTTGGTGTTTTGGTGTTCAAGGGTATTTGAGGGATGATTGGCTCGTGTTTCTGGCTTACAAGGATGTCCAAAACTTGTTTGAAATGTTGGCTTGACTTGGTTATATCAGATTCACAAGATATGGACTTTTGGCACAATGACTTGTTTTGAAAGAAAAGTGTGAAGTGAAATGAGATAGGCCTGTACAGGCTATCTCCAAGCATGCAGAAGTTCCTTGTACCTTTGCCTGAGTTTGTGGAACTTGTTTGCTGCAAAGAAGGAAGTCCAAGGCTCAAGAAAAGTAATTTGACATAAAGTTGCCTTTATGAAAATGGAAGTGTCATCTTTATGCTAAAAATGGATTTGTTCATTGTATAATGCTCCCTTGATCAGAACAATGCCTCTAACCAATGTGTTTGCATTCAATTTTTGAGTGTTGAAGGGTTTAGAGACCTGTAATTATGTACTAAGCTAGTTTGGTCAGATTTTGCAACTTGTATGAACATGTATTGGCCATGGTTACAAAGTGAGTTTTTGCCAACTTCAAGCATTCGATTCTCCCTAACCACAAATGTGTTTGAGGAGTTCTTGGACAATTTAGAAAGCTTGCAACACATACTATAATCCATCTTTGAAATGAAACTTGAGACTCCAAGTGTAACCATGTGAAAAATGGCCAAGAAGATGGGTCAAAATCCTGCCTAAATTAGGGCAAAATTTCTCTAAGTTAAAAGTTTTAGGGACCCTTGTTCCAAAAATCATAACTTGAGATCCAAGCTTCTTTTGAGAAAACTTTGTGAATAAAAGTTGTAGAATTTGTGATGTACTACAACTTTCATGTTGTAAGTTTTGTTTGAATCCATTTGTATCTTGGTGAAAATATGGGACAAAGTTAGGAAAAATTAAGAAAATTTCATAACTTAGAAAAATTCTAAGTTATGAATTTTTTTAATTTCAAACCCTAATTTGCAATTTTGGGTTTCTTGATGAACAAGTTTCATAATTTGACACATCTTGATGAAAAATGACCCTTGGCACTTGATTTTGACCAAAAAGTCAAAGTTTGACTTTTCAGTATACAGTCAAATTTTGATCAGTTGACTGAAAAATTCATCTGTCAATCCTATGCATTTGAGATCTTTTGAACTTGTTGAATATGTCAAGATAAAGTCATTGAGTCCTTGATTCCATGGTTGAACTTGATTTGCCATTGGCTAGGTCAAACAGTCAAAATTGCCTTTGCATAGTCAAAACCCTAAAAATGACCATTTTGCCCTTTTGGTGATCTGATCAAATTTCTTATGGATTTGTGGTCCAAACTTGATCAAATGGTTCATCATATGAGTTCATAATGTTGATGTGGGTCAAAATTCACGAGGTTTGACTGTAAATTGCTCACAGTTGACTTTTTCCCCAATACAGCTGATTTCTAGGTCAACTGTCCAATTGACTGGGCAAAAATTTGATTCAATGCTTGAAACTTGGTATGGGAAAACTTATGAGTCCAACATGAAGCATGAAAGTAAATTTGGGCATTGAAGTCCAAAAATACTTGTGCAAACTCAAACCCTAATTTCAAGTCAACAGTGCAAGGAGATGTCTTGAGCAGAGCAACCCCTAGCTTGGTCTTGAGTTCCAAGAGTCTTGTGATGAGAAATGTTGATAAAATGAGAGGGAAAATTTTGGGGTACAACTGGGTGCATCCTTCTGGATCTTACCACTCCTAATTCCAGATTCCACTCTTTCTCCCATCAAGATCAATTCAGTGAAGCCGGTTGAGGAGCTTCCAATCAGGTGATTAAAAAACAGACTAGACAGGGTACCCAGAAACATATCCACCAACTCCCTATCAGACAGGGGAGGTTGGACTCTTCTTGCTAAGTCCATCCACTTCTGAGCATAGTCTTTAAAGCCCTCGCTCAAACCATAGACAAACTTTGGATTTGTGTACGGGTGGGAGCAAGGTCTGCATTGTACTGACACTTCTTGTAGAAAGCAGCAGTCAAGTCTTCCCAATTACGGATGTTGGCCCTTTTCAGCTGGTAGAACTATTCTAGTTGAGTTCTAGACAAACTATCCTGAAAGTAGTGGACCCATAAGTCCTTGTCGGCAGTCTGAGGTTGTATCTTCCTCGCATAAGATCGGAGGTGTATCTTGGGACATGAAACCCCATCATATTTGGCGAACACCAGCACCTTTAACTTTTGCAGGATGACAACCCCAGAAACCGAACCCAGTTCTTCAAAATCCAGACCTGGTACCTTCCGGACCTCCGTTGCATTCAAACGATCCTCCAGTTGTTTGTATTTTTCATCAGCAGGAGGATACGGTTCCTCATCATAGTCATATTCATCATCGGATTCTTTTGGACTTGAGTCTTCCTCCCTTGTTTCCTCCTCTTGATTGTTTCCTTCCTTTGATGAAGTTATCAGTTCAGAGGCTCGTTGCACTGGTCCTCTAATCTTTCTTCCCAAGTTCACCACACCAGCTGGTTTCCATGGCTTCTTATTTTCTTTAACAAGCAGGGCTTTCAGTTCTTCTTGCCCCTTGGTCAGAGCCATGATCATTTGTTGAAACTGGTCATTCTGAGTCTGTAGATCCTTCATTGTTTGTTCTAGAGCCATTGTTGAAATAAACAGCGAAGAGGATGAGAAACCTGCTTTGAAACCTGCTTATGCAATGATATGTATGATATATGTATGCCATATTTTCAAGGATTTCTAAGACTCAAATTTTCTTAAACAGAAAGAGAACAAACGTTAAGATATTTTATTAATCACAATAATGCCTCTTGGGCTCACAAAGGGAACAAAGCAACAATAAAATTCTCCAATCAAAAGAAGACTCAAGTTTCCCGTGGGTGCATCCTCTTTGGTGCAATGTAGGCATTTATATTCCTCTCCTCGTGAAGTAACCGGGTGAGCTCTAGAACCTTCTTCTTGCTGGCGTAGAATTGGGTTTCAAAGGTATCTCGTTCTCTTTGAGTTGGATCCAGGATTTCCGTAGCTCCTCAAAGTCAGTTGGCATATCAGGATGAAGAACAACGTAAGGAGTGTCTCCTTCAGCAATTGGCTCCACACCCATTTGAGGTAAGGCTCAAGAGGGATGATAAGGCATCAAAAGACATTAAGCATGAGCTCGCACCCATTTGAGGTAAGGCTCAAGAGGGATGGAATTCTTGTGCCCCAATGTCTTGCTATCAACTCTGTTTATCATGCCCCAAGCTTGAATGAACCTCTTATGATAACCCTGAACATCATTCTCATAGTCAAATGTGATTCCTTGGACGAGTGTGTCGTAAGGACCATCCCTTCTAGCATAACCAAACTGTCGCAACGCCAAACAAGGATTATAAGTGATTCCCCCCCTAATGCCTAAGAGAGGGACATTAGGGAATTCCCCATAGTGATCAATGATGGTGACACTCTCCAAGGACCGAGAACACCAATGAATATCCGAATGTGTAAGGGACATCAACCTATGAGACCATCTCCTACCCTATTAATTCTTAAAAATAGACCGAGGCAGGTGAGAAATAAACCACCTAGCTAATATAGGAGTGCAACACAGAAGGGTCCCTCTTCTCTTTAGAGTACGAGTATGCAGAGAGTGTAGAATATCCCCAAGCAAGATAGGTACTGGATTATGAGACAAAAAAATCTTAACTGAACTCACATCTATGAGTTGGTCCGTGTTAGTACCATCCCGTAGATGAGAGGGGCCATCACATCTTCAAAAGCTTATAAATCCAGGTTATCCCAAAAATAATGAGCTTTCTCAAATAGAAACTTGACTAGAAATCCTTGGACACCTCTTCTGGTTTCCCAATTTGCCATTACATCAGACCGTTGTAAAGACAGAGCTTGAGAAATCTCTTCAGGCTTTGGGTCTCTTTCCGTATCGTGGAATGGTAGTTGATTAAGGATAGGTACCCCTAATAACTGAGAAAACTCCTCCATAGTAGGCACTAACTAGTAATCCGGAAAAGTGAAGCAGTGGTGCAACGGGTTAAAGAACTGAACGAGCACATTTAACAATTCTTCATCAGGGTTTAAAGTGACCAATTTGAGAAGTCGACCATGTTTTTCAGTGAAGGGAGAGCTTTCAGGAATCCTTTATGCTAATTCCTTGAGCTGAGGATGCACTTTCACAGATTTGGATAATGTTCCTGCGAGCGGATGTCATGTCCTACAAAATAAGACAAAGATAAGCCCTAGAAAATCCTTGAAATGGTTAGTATGATATGCCATGTTATGATGTCATGATTATGCTAAGAAATCACAGATATAGCCAGCACAAGCAAATCACACCAATACCTTAGATTTAAGGCTTGCATGGGTTTTAAGGTAATACCCTCTTGAAGTTGGATTGGTTCAACCTGTCCTATAAATAGTAACCGGGTTCTAAGGGATCTCAATATCATTGACCTTTCCCACAAGCTTCGTTTGATAGGCGTCTGACTCACAACCAAACAAAACTCAAGAGTCAAGTCTCAATGAGTGTAGCATCGAGTATCTGCCGACTTTGGGAATACAGCAAAGACGGCCATCTCGCTACGTCCTAATGGCCAAGTTGTTCATTTAAAGGTTCTAAGGTCATTTGACGCTTTATGACACCACACAGCGGCCCTGTATTCTCCTTGATTAACTCAAGGGCTACCGGTACCAACCAAAGTGTCGCATCAACGTAGCCATCGTTTCAACGGTATCGATATACCCCGCATAATTTCCACGATCTATTACTGCTTACTTAACAGGTTTCCCCAGATCCGGGTGTAGGATCTATAGTAACCCAAACAATCCCTTAAAAGTAAAGCAAACAAACAAGCAAACAATTTAGAAACGATCTAGACCCTAAAGTAAACCCCACTTTTATAATTTCCCCAGCAGAGTCGCCAGTTCTGTGATATGGTGGCAGAACCGACTGTTTAATATTGGTTTTGCGTTTTTTGTTCACAAATGTTGCGGTAAGCAACAGTCGCCATCGACTTTTCTTTTATCCAACAAAAGAAATGGTGAAAAGAACAGAAAAAGACCTTTTTCGAGATTTTCTGAGTAAGGGGGGTAGATTATGGAAAGGGAAGGTATTAGCACCCTTTCCATCTGTGGTTTTCCACGGGCTCTTAGGTACTTGATCATTTTTTAAAACCGTTTGTGCTTGTGTGTTTTGAAAGATTTTTGTTTGCTTTATGGTAACTCTTGTATCAGTCCTCAAGAGTGTGATAAAGCATTTTTGAAAGTAGTTTTTGAAAGTGTGTTGTAAAAATGAATTGTTTTGAGCAATTACTTAACATCTATCTACCTACTCGAAAAAGGACGTTCTTTTCCTCCTTTCCTTTAGATAGTGCTATCCTACTATTAGTGAGTAGGTAGCCCTATCGTCGGATGTCGAGGGACAATCGAAAGGGACATTATGGTCATTGAAGGCAACATGTAAGGACATCTTAGCATTTGAAGGGACTATCATCATATAGGTAACATCGAGGGACAAGATCATTTTTCTCGTAGGCAACTCGAGGGACGTTGAGGGACCATGATCTTTATGATGACTTTAGAATTGAGGGTCTTTACTAAGATATCCCTATGTTCGAGGGACATGACCATTTCCGAGGCAACCAAGTGAGGAGTACCCTAAGGATGCAAGAGTGAGAAGTGTGTTTTTTATATTATCTTGAGGTTAGTGATCTAAAGATTAATTGACCTTATCTTGTCATGCATGCCTAAGTTACTAGCAATTATACAGAAAAATAAAATGCGAAAAGTATAAATCTAGACTATTACATGGCTTCGGGGAGGGGGATATTTACATTCCAAACCAAATGAGGAAAATAAAATAAATCAATAAAGTAAATCCCTATTAACTATTACATCCCGTATAACAGTTACATGAATATAAAATGCAAAAGGAAATAAACGCGCGATAAATGAAAACACGTTCTAAAACCTAGAGGAAAAATCTTTTTGGTTGTTTTTGTTTTAAATAAATAAATTAATTAAACATCCTAAAGTCTATTTAGAAAAATGAAAATTAATTAAGAAACATAGTCTAAGCTTTTTTTGTTTAGTTTTTTATTATGAAAAAGAACTGATTAAACCTAAATTAAATCCTAAGTTCTAACTCAATTTTAATTAAAGAGAAAAAACGGTTAAAATAGTTATTAATTAATTCAAGAAATTAATTATTTAATAAAAAATCTAATACTAATTTTTTGTGTTTTTTTTATTATTTTTTAAATTAAATAAAGAAAATAAAAGAAATTAAAACAAAAATAAATAAATAAATAATACAAAAAAAAAATGGGTCTGGTCATCAAAAGCAAAAATGGGGGTGTTGAGTTGAATTTGCGTTAGGCCCACGATGTGAAGGCCTAAACCTGCACTTGATCCTGTGTGGGCATGTCTGGAGAGTCTATGATGGGGACTACTTGTTGGAGGCACTGGATCCAGGTTGAGTGTGATCTAATGGTGCTGATGGTAGGGTGCATGGTGAACCCCTGGCTAATGCATGCACCAAATTTGCATTTGATAATTGTTAGAAAAATAATATGTTGGACCTGGGACTCGAGCCCAGGTCCTCTCCCTTATACACACGCCTCATCACCATCTAAGTTGCCTTGCCATTCGTTACATAAAATAGAATAATAAGGTAATATAAGAAGAATGGCCAGAAATATTATAATTAAAAAAAAACGTGCGCTATATTTGAACTAGCCAATGGGGCAATTCCACGCTTCGTCTTCTTCACCCTCCGTCGTCTTAGGTACTGTAACCTATAGTGACAGTTTTCGTTTGTCACTATAGCACCTTCACTCAGAAAAATCCATAATACGCAACATAAATTGAATCTGAGGCCATAGATCAATTGGCCTCATCCTCCTGAGCACGATGGTGCCCTTGGTTTGGGCTAATTTTGGCCAATACAAAAAGTACAATTTGGAGGTTCAAACCCTATCCATGGCAACCTGTTATACCTGCACTCAAACTTCAATCCAACTATGCAAAAAGCTTGCAAACACTCTAATAATCAGTAATGTATGATCAAAATGCATTTATGTTACATGAATCAAGCAAAATGAAATTGGAAGAAAATACAAACCGTGCGAATTGGTTGATGCGTTTGGTAATGTTTCAAAGCTTAGTAATGGTTGCAAATGCTCCAGGGGACCTCCAGGAGTGTGTTTTGATCTTTGTTGGGGACTAAAACAGGCTGGAGATTGAAATTCGAAGTTGACAAATTTGGTGTTTTTTGCAAAACTTTCAGGGGTTCCCCAACCTATGTATGCATGCTCGGATGCTTGTTGGGTGTTTGTTTATATATAGCGAGATGAGGAGACACGAAAAAACAAGTTTGTAACAGCCATAGACAAATATTTGAATGCCATGAATACCAATATGTAACTGTAGCGGTAGAAATGTTCAAGACTAAGCCATTGGATTAACTAGAGTTTATACAAATCAAAATAAAAATCGCCACCATGCTTTATTGTTTCCAAAGGAATGGGAAAAGAGCGAATAACCCAAAAAGAGGGGGAAAGATTCAAGGTAAGGGGGTTGGTTATGCAAAGGGAAGGTATTAGCACCCTAAACATCTACGGTACTCCGTAGGAACCTCTTTGTAAAATTTGTATATTTTGGCCATAAAATATTTTGTATAGAAATAGATGGTGAAGGTGAGAAGAGAAGTATTTTTTATGATTTTTTCACCCGCCGTGGTTGCGAACCTTTAGTGCCTATGTACCACCTTTCGTACAATAGGAGATCAGGGTACCCGTAGTTCCTCTTTTAAAAATTTAAAACACAAGTGTATTGGTTAATTTTAAGAGATAAGACATCATCGTCATTGTCCGTGTGGAAAACATACTTACTACCCACAATCATGAGAAAGGAGAATTTGCATCATCTCAAAGTGGAGGATATGGCTTGGATCTTAAAATCAACAATGCCTCACTCAACACCCAAGTGGAAAATATCTCACTTCACTACATATTGTAGAAGTATAGTTGTTTGCATCACTACAAGGATTGACAAGAGTCTAATCTTTTGAGAAAAAGTTTAAAGATAAAAAAAAGCCAAAGTGGCAAAATGGTTTGAAATGAGATTGATTAACTTTTAGTCTTCTCACAAAAAATGTCAAGGTATTATTAAATTGATTGAAGTTTATTTATGACAATATTTTGAAAATGCATGGACATAAGTCCAAGTTTATTATGAAAGTATTTCAAGTTTAGAAATAAGAAGAATTTTCAAAAGGAGGGAGGAGAAGAAGAGGTTATCCTAAAGCATAAGGTAAAAGCTAAGGATAAAAATCATCTAACCAACAAGAAGCCAAAACTTAACATTATGAGCCAAGGTAGAATTCCCATTTTTTGGATTGAAACCAAGCAAGCAAAGATACTAGACCTCTTGAGAGAACCAAACTTCAAGTGTATTAAGTCTTCACAAAAATTGGGCAGAGTAACGGTTGTATACGGGCGAATTCCAGATTACAAACAGAGAATGTAATCACAAAAACCTGCACACAAAAGCAAATAAGCAACCCATTGTCTTGAGTTAAACCTCAAAAACTCTAGACAAAATAATCAGATAAGATCACAAGGTCTCCATGATAGGCCAAGGTTTCTAATCCTAAGTCCAAGAAAAAGTCTCATGCTCCATCATGCCAAGGATAGTAACCAAATAATCCAAGTGCCATTAAAAGTTTTTTAAGGTTTATGTTGATTATTAAGTATCTTAAGAAAATAAAAGAAAAGCTCAAGTGAGAAAAGTAAAAATGGAAAGAAAATAAATGCTCAAATGAGCAAAGATGAAAATGGCATGAAATGTAAATGCTAAAAAATAAATAGTACATAAAGCATAAAAAAGAATAAAAGCATAAGATAAAACAAGTCAATAATTAGTGGTTAGTTGGGTGACCATCTTGAAACTTGCATTTGGAACTCATTAGAGGATTGGTAGAACCAAAGCCTCCACACAACAAGTTGCATTTGCTTTTTGTCAAGTATATCATCCATTTGGAATTCTCACAAGTACCATTTAATGATCAACGATGTTTAAGTGATACGCATTGACCAAAGGTGTTGTAGATCCATTAGATGATTGGTAGAACCAAAGCCTCCACACAATGAATCTCAAAGTTATTGGATCAAAGAGATCAAATTAACATACTTGGGCTTGCAATCATAAGTTTGGCCCATAAATGATCATTTATTTGAATCGGGACAAAATTTAGCGCTATGTTAAGCAATCGTAAGTGGACTTATATAGAAGTCGCACCTATTTTGAGGCCGGTCAATAGCAATCTATGCACCATTTGTTTTGAGACATGATATAGAGATCATGCTCCAACAACACTTAGTGCAATAAGAAGGGGATGAGATGAAGAGGATTAGGGTAAAAAAAAATACAAACCACATTTGAATTAAATTTTAATCAAACTATTATTAAAATCATGCATCCATTTTTTGTGGAGGTAAACTCAACACCATGGATCCAATGATGTTAATAAAGTTCATGATCTAAAACCTAACCCAAGATTAGTCAGAAAATAATCACAAAATAATATCACATTTAATATATACATTAAAAGGGTAAAAAACAAAGTTTAAAAATAGAAAATAATGAGAAATATATCAACTATGTTCAAATTAATCAAGAAGTGAAAAATAAGGCCATAGAAAAATCAGAAATGGATCCAAATACTTTTATAAAAATTTTGGTAATTTTTAAAAGTCAAAAACTATTTTTAAACTATTTAAAATTGATAAAACAAACATAAAATAGATCAAAAATAGTAAAACTCAATATAAAATTCCATAAAATTTTCAAAAAGTCAAAAATATGCAAAATAATATTTATGAATTTTTT
The DNA here is from genome assembly GCA_948472305.1 of Vicia faba. NCBI lineage: Eukaryota > Viridiplantae > Streptophyta > Magnoliopsida > Fabales > Fabaceae > Vicia > Vicia faba. Next base: position 507,279,994 of record OX451739.1, on the reverse strand, counting down.
TTCAGAATTAAAAAATGTCAGAAAGTATTTTTTTTAAGTAATTAAAAGAAAGTAAATAATACAAAAAATATAAAAAAATACCAAATGTTAAAATAAAAATATGAAAAAATAGTCATGAGATCAGAAATAATTCAAAGTATTTTTGTGAATTTTTTCATAATTTTTGGATAAAAAATAAAAGAGTTATGAATTTTTGAAAATTTAATCAATAAAAATATAAAATCAGAAAATAAAATAAAACCAAAAAGATGTGGACCATCAGATCATAGTCAAAACGCGTTAGTAAGCTAATCTAATGGACTAGACGTGATGTGCTTGATATGGACCTTAGTGAAACACACATGTGATCAGAAAAAGGGCAACCAATGAAATTAAAACGTTTGGCACGCTATCATTGGCTGAGACGAGACATGTCATCGTCTTCAACCTCCAGACACCCTGCAATGGGGATTTTGTGAGATCCTTCAAATGGAAAAATTAGGATCTCAGGCTAGCATCATTGAACTCGTCTCTTCAAGACGATTCTAACACAACCATCGCGCCAAATTTATATAAGGTATGGAGAGAGATATGAATCAAAAACTCAGAAAATAGCGAGCACCTTCAATTTGAGTTTTCTCTCTCAATTCTCAATGGATTTAAAAATTGTAAGCAGCATTAGAATCAGACAAAGGAGTAGAATAGATTAGTGCTTGATTTGGATCCAAATGGTGGATAATTCTACCTTTTCGAAGTTCAAGTAAGATGCTCTTAAACTGGACTTCTGTAACTTGAATTATGGCTCGTTTTGATTGGTTTAAGTGCTGGAGAGTTTGTATGATGCTCAAGGATGATGAATGCGCAAAGAATTTTGGAAAAGGAAGCTTAAGTTTCAGAAACTGAATTAAAAAAAAGTGGGTTCGTGAGAGGTTTTGGCAGGGTGTTCTTGGCTCTCTAAGCTTGGGAAAATGGATGGGGGATGACCCTCTATTTATAGGGAAGTGAATGGGAATGAAAATTTGAAGAAACAAGGAAGTTTGGAGGGAAATTGAGTGAAGGTCGAGCACGAGTGAAGTGTGACTTCATTTACATCAAAACTCAACCAAACCTTGCATTTTGGGGTGCTAATCACTTCTGGCAAGTTTTCTAATCAAGTTTAAATCAAAAACGCGCACAAATCTTGTGTTTAGAAGTCACATTATGGATTTCAAAATTCTGACTTTGTGAAAAATTCAGTTTCAAGTTACCAAATTCAAATCCATGGCATTTCCAACTCAGAGGGTCTTAGGGCATAATTCTTGATGTTTTGGAAAGATGAGGTTACAAGCTTTGCAATGGAAAAAGATTGGAATCAAATGGATGCTTGAGCTGAAATTTACATGGAGTGAAAGTTGAAGAAAAAGAGTTGACTTTCCATACTTAGAAATATTTCAAATTCTTCTTCAAAAATGACCTATAATCTTTTGTATCCAAACATGGCCTTCCTCTTAGAATTTGTTCTTGACAAAAAAATATGGAATGAAGTAGATTTCTTGAATGACATTTTGAAATTTGAACCACTCAAAATCTCCAAAAAATGAGCAAGTTATGACTTGTTGAAGTTGGCCAAAAATCATGAAATGACCTATAATCTTTTGCATATTTAAGGAAACTTCAATCCATTTTATCACTTTGCACATAAAAGAAGGCATAAAGTACACATCTTTAAGATCATCATAGAAAAAGAATGGAGTCAAGGTGATAAAAATTGACCAAGTTATGACCATTTGAAGTCACATATGGAAAATTGTGGATTCATCTGGATGACTTGTAATCTTTCTTCTTCACCAAGTTCCTTCCACATGAAAACTCCTTGGAACTTTTGAAGTTATTTGTTGGTAACTCTTTGAAGAGAAATATGTCTTTGGAATCACTCAAAAATACCAAAAGGTGAGCAAGATATGCTCCTTTGAAGTTCAAAACCCTAGCCTCTAGATCAAGAGAATGCTTTGAGGAACTTTGACAAGTTTGAACAAAATTCTTATGCCAATATTCTTTCTTTGTGAATATAAGTTGTTGAGGATGAGGATGAGGACTCATATCCACTAAAACCACTTCCATATCTTGAAATTTTAGAGAAATGTGCTCTTGTGACTAATAGGAACAAGACCTTGTCCAATCATGACAACTTCTTCCCTCAAACCCTTGTACTTTTGAATCAATTTTGATAACTTTGAAACATGTTGAACCAAAATAAGCCTTGTCATGCCATTTCTTCCAAAATAACTTCAATGGTGAGGTTTGAACTCCTCAAGCTATGTTGACTAGTGCATGGAAATAAACTCATGAACCCATGGAGCAACTTGCTAAACCTCATTGCCTTTACCTACATTATTAACAAGCAAGACAAACCAACATTGAATTTTATTAATTAGAAAAAAAATTAAAGCAAAATATTCATGATCACAAAATAAAACAAGTCAAGGTGCTTGGTAACTCCTCAAAAGAGCAAAGCTAAAGATAGGGAGAAGAACCAAAAGCCCTAAGTGATCTTGTTGTGATTGAATCAACATGGTATGATGAAGGGATCTTAGGGGCAAAAATTGGGGTACAACAGTAACCTTGGCCAAAAGTGTGGGATATTGTCCATTTTTCAAACTTGTATGAATGTGGACATGCTGGTCTTGTTGTACACGGAAATTGGGCCCCCTTCATGCATTGAAACAAGCCTTAACCATATAATTTGTAATAATCTTGATTTATTTGATTTTTAATTAAATAAAATTAATATAAAACGCAAATAAAATCAATACTATGCAAAAAAAATTGGTTTTAGGAGTCCTCTATACTCTTAGGAAGATGTTTGAAGTCCAAGAAAATGAGCCATTGCCTTAAAAACTCAAATTTTCTCAATGCATATTTCTTGAAATTTCCCAAATTTTCCCAAATTGGGAAAGCCATAACTTGCTCAATTTTTATCTCATGATGATGATCTTGGACTTTTTGGAAAGCCCATGATGTCTAATTTAATCCATATTTTTATGGATTTTGCATTTGAAGATGTTATCTTGATATTAAAGGTCTTGTAAAAAAGTGGCTTTTATTGACTTTCTAAAAATAATCTGTAATGTATGAACTTGTATCTTTCAAATGGTGCATTTCTTGGACGTGATGGATGAAGAGACGTTGTAGGGAATTGAATTTTATTCAAAATGAGATTTGATTGGAAACTTTCTAATAAAGTATGAGAAAGTTATGCTTGGTCAAAGTTTGGTTGACTTTTCCTATAGAAACCCTAATTTGCCATTTTTGACTTTTGATGGGTTAGGAGAATTTATTGAGGAATCATGATAAAACCTTGATCAAATGATGGATATCACTTCAAAATGTTGATGTTGACCAAAAATCTTGAAGTTTGACTGTACATGGGCCACAATTGACTTTTGACCTAGCACAATTGATTTTCCAATACTTGAGCAATTGATTGAGCAAACTTATTGAGCAAGGCATGAAACTTGGCACGGATGATCTTGAAGACATATTAGGACCATGGAAAGAATTTTAGACCTTTGGAGTTCAACCATCTTGATGAAAATTGAAACCCTAATTGGAGGTTCATTGCCTTAGGAGGAGAATTGTCTGGTCAATTCTTGGTCAACCTTGAGCAATTGAGAACCTCTAGGAGTATGTCTTGAGTGAAAATGGGAGGGAAAATTTTGGGGTACAACAGTGGCGCTTGGTAATATCTATCTGATCGGCATCAGTGCACAGTCGCTTCTTAGCCGAGGTAGCCTGCTTTGATGGGGATTGTTCCCTGGTGTGTGAGAAGAATGAAGTTCTAGATCTAAACTGTGGTTGAATCGCCACTCCGGAAAAACGAGTCTTAGCAACTTTCTTCGCTTGCTTCGTCTAGTTCACTACGGCCAGCTTCAGTACACGATCTTGAAATCTCGACAATTTCCCTGCGACAAAAATCGAGCATACTTAGCAAAAAAAATTATGAGCAGGATGAAAAGAAGAACACCTACCTAAGAGCCTTAAGTCCTCCTCAACAGTACCACACTTAAGGAGCTCCTTGGTTTTGATGATTTGATCCTCAAGCACAAGCTCCCTGTGATCATTGACAATGATCTCCTCCCTCTTAGTCTTGCACTGAGCTGGGACAAAACCATCAATGAACGCCACTAGTTTATCGTAGCCAGCTTGATCATCAGGTTCCAGTTGATCCACCCTCACAGTGTAATAGTTTGTACCCTGCTCAAAATGATCTAAACTCTAGTGAAAATGAAACTTCAGGATCAACTTCTTCCTTTTCTTCCCGTGCTCTTTGCAAAGGGGATTCCCATTTGGCCCTACTATGTACACCCGGTCAAACACAGAGTGGATGGTCGTCGATGACACGGGTTAGATGAGGTAGTACATGTCCTTGAAAGTGTGGACTAAATTCGAGAATGCCTTGAACGGCCTTCTCAGATGCTTCAGTGAAACCAAGTTGTGTTGCCCTTTTGAAGATTATCGCTGAAGGTGGAAACAGTGAAAAACAATGGAATGGTAGCACCAATATCGAGGTACCAATAAATGAGATCGAATTCCCGGATAAAGGTGGTCGAGTTTGGATGAAGTTGATAGGGTGCCAGCTCCAGATGATTAATGATTCCCACCTGAAAATCACTAAAGGGCAGTAGTAAATCCACCTCTCTGAAATAATACTCGTACATCACGAAGTGATTCCTCATAAATACTAAGCATACTCATTGGTCGGGTCCATGCTCTATAACCGCCCAATTCTCATCAGATTCGGCGCGACTAACACCCTCCCCCATGATGGTAAAAGCTTCCTCTGGGTGAAGAGCAAAACCCGAAGCCACTTCTCGGGGGCCCTCCCCGACCCAAGTCAGGTTGGGGACAATAGTTGTATCATTATCCTCATCACGTTGGACCATTTTAATATGAAAAGCAGAGGAAAACGGTGAATTCAACGATCAAATTAAATCCACCCTTCCACCGTAAATCAAGTGAAAGGGCGCAGAAGGGTGAGGACGAAACCCTCGACCAAAGACCTCTGCCGGAAACGACAAAGACGGGGAGACATCCCCACGACCAACACTTTAGTATAATAATGGCTAAAGACTCATCATTGAAGCCTAGCATCAGACCCCACGGGGAAGGAAATCTCTGACATGTGGGATATGAACACCAAATGAAGCTCATCGGAAACTTCATGAGACTCATCGGAATTTTCACGAGGCTCATTGAAAAACACATGTGATTCATTGAAAAGTTCATAGGGTTCGTCATGAAACCAATGTTCGGCATGACGACCTCCACATGCACCATCAGCTCCAATCCTATTGGCCGCTCTAAATAATGTCGGAATACCCTCCAGGGAGGATTATGAGGCAGCCACCATTTAAAAAATGGCTTAACCACCACTAAACACCAATAATTCGCCGAACATAACCCTAAAAAGCTCACCTAACTGGAATTCTAACTAATATGTTGACCACTCTGAATGTACAAATCAAGAAAGAGCTAAGGAACTTACTTGATTTACGACAGGAAGAAGGTGTTCCGACGACAAGAGCAGCAACAACGAAGATAGAATTCTCAAAGAGGCAGGAGCAATTGAAGAAGAAAAATGGGGAAACTTTGCAAATGATTTCTCTTTTCCCTTATTTATAATCCATTTCTAGGGCACGGGGACACGTGCCTATAACTAGGGAAGTGTATCTCCAGTAACCATAGTCTAGATAGCCATCATTGCACATGCAATGCAACATGTGGCCCTAGGAACGTAATGTGTCACTTTCAAAATTCCAAAAGCTTTCAGTCTCCTTAAACGATGAACACACCTCGTCGAGCACGAATGGAAAACTCCCACATTCTCACGCGAGCACGGCCTTAGAGAAAAACTTGGAGCAAATCCAAGAGTCGTTGGGAAAACTACGAGCAAAGCCAAATGTTTGACATTGGCTTAAACTGACCAAGAACCTGTCACAAAGTTTCTCCGTTTCGGTCAATGGACGTGAACATAGCATTTTCCTCCTCGATACACGGGATGATTTTAAGTCATTACTCATGTGCCCATAAACAACAACTTAGGGGGCTCCTGTTCTAGACTGACTCATCAACTAAACGCGGCCCAATTCACTCCTACTCTAAAACGGCCTAAAAGCATTGGCCCAATCAGCATGGGGCCAACAAAAGGCGTGTTTCCCTTCTGCCCGACAGCTGGGGACACGTGTTTGGGTTACCCCAGAGTCGATTAGACCATGTCTACCCGTGACTGCACCTCTTCCTGTGATAACGACTAGTTTCATACATCTCTGCCTGTGACAACGGCTAGTCTCGGGTATCTCTTCCTAGAATAACGAGCATGAGCTGCTCATTCTTGCTTACACGCAGAAATCCGAGAAGTTACCTATTTTTGAGCCTAATATATAGGCCCAAAAATAGGAACCAATAGCCAAGCGTCAGGCATTATATAAATCCTCACACTTGTGAGGGTCAGGTATTCAATATTCACTTCTAAAACTATATATTCTCTTTAGTATCTCTTTTCACTCTTACATACTTGAGCATGGGAGTGTCTTGCATGTACACCCCTCTTCCGTGATTTCAGCTTTACAAACGCATTTATCAGTCCATTACAGGTTCTGGTCACTGGTAAGATCAGTAATGATAATTTGTCTTTTTGTTAACAATTATTTATAATAATAAAATTCCATACACCTTCCATCTAATCTAAGTGCACTAAAATAAACTTGATTTAATGTTCACATCTCAAGACGTCAGACTAAAGTCATGAACACAATCCAAAAGAATGAAAATGGCATATCAAAGTGCACCGAAATCAACTTGATTTAATATTCACATCTCAAGATAAGATCAAGACGTCACACTTAAGTCATAAATGAAATTCAGAAAAATTTTAAAAAAACATCTCTAAGTGCACCGACATCAACTTGATTTAATGTTCACATCTCAAGATAAGATTAAGACCTCACACTAAAGTCATAAACAAAATCCAAAAGAACTAAAAAAGCATCTCTAAGTGCACTGAAATTAACTTAATTAAATGTGCACATCTCAAGATCAAGATGTCACACCGAAGTTAAGAACAAAATCTAAAAGAATGAAAAAGTATCCCTAAGTGCACTTAAATCAACTTGATTAAATGTGCGCATTTCAAGATAAGATTAAGACGTCATACTGAAGTCATGAACGAAATCCAATAGAATGAAAAAGAAATATTTAAGTGCACCGAAATCAATTTGATTAAATGTTCATATCTCAAGATAAGATTAAGACGTCACACCGAAGTTATAAACAAAGTTTAAAAGAATGGAAAAAGTATCTTTAAGTGCATCGAAATGAACTTGATTAGATGATCACATCTCAAAATAAGATCAATATATCCACAGAAGTCATGAACAAACCCTAAAAGAATAAATAAAAAAAATCATTTGAATATCAAACATGAAATTATTGCAAGTTCAGCCTTTTAAAATAGTCTTGAATTCATAGTAACCACAAACCCTAAAACTAATAAAGTAGAATTTACACCAATAATTTTTTAAATTATTTGGAACTCACATTTTAACGTCTAAAATCAGAAATCACTCCCCCATCTAGGATGCACAAAAAAATAATATTAATAACTTAGATTCTTTAAAGTGATAATAATTTGTCTTTCTGTTAACAATTCTTTATAATAATAAACGTTCGTACACCTACCATCTAATCTAAGTGCACCGAAATCAACTTAATTTAATGTTCACATCTCAAGATGACAGACTGAAGTCATGAACTAAATCCAAAAGAATGAAAAAGGCATATCAAAGTGCACCGAAATCAATTTGATTTAATGTTCACATCTCAAGATAAGATCAAGACGTCACACTTAAGTCATAAATGAAATCCAAAAGAATTTAAATTAAAAAAAAACATCTTTAAGTGCACCGACATCAATTTGATTAATTGTCCACGTTTCAAGATAAGATCAAGACGTCACACTAAAGTCATAAACGAAAAATCTAAAAGAATGAAAAAAGCATCTCTAAGTGCACCGACATCAACTTGATTAAATATTCACATCTCAAGATAAGATCAAGACGTCACACCAGAATCAATAATGAAATTCAAAAGAAAGAGGGGGAAAAAGCATCTTTATGTACATCAAAATCAACTTAATTACATCTCAAGATAAGATCAATACATCATATATGTCACACAGAAGTCAAGAACGGAATTCAAAAGCAGGAAAATAAACATCTTTAAATACACTGAAATCAATTTAATTACAACTTAAAATAAGATCAATACATCACACCAAAATCATAAACGAAATCCAAAAGAATAAATAAAAAACATTTGAATGTGAAACATGAGATTACTTAGATTCAAATATTAGAATTTTAAAGTCACTTTCCATTCTAAGATAATAAAAAATTACTATCCAAATCGATATTTAGTCTCATGTCAGCATAAAGACATTGCCACCTTCAAGCTTCTTTAAAGTACTCTTTAATTCTGAGTAAATCCAACCCTAAAACTACTAAAGGTAAAATTTTACACCCATATCTTCCCCAATGTTGCATGCACAAAAAATTAATATTATTAGCTCACATTCTTTAAACCTATGATAATTTGTCTTTTTGTTAACAACTTTTCTTATTATAATAAAAATCCATTCCTTACCATACATCATAATCTAAAATCCTTGACCCCCTCAACATATTCCACCGAATCCTTCCAATAACTTAGCTTTCACCTCTCTCCACGTGGCACTTACACCCTCTTCATAGGCCCGTGCCGGTTCCGATTAGTCATCATATTCAAACATATAATATAATAATACTTGTCACATTATTTTACTATACTAGATTCAATAAATCATTAATACACGGTCACCAATCAATAATTCTTCTTCTATACACCACCTATATTGATGTAAACTTGGCTTTAAATTGACTTGCATAACAACCATAAGTTAGTTGAGAAGCCCTTAGAAAAGACCCTCTTGGGTGCTATACTTTTCTCATTGGAGCAAATTTTCTTTTTTTTTTTTTGGTTGAGTTTGTGAAAGAGTGAGAAATGGGGAATTGTCAAACTGTAGATGCTGCAGCACTAGTGATCCAGCATCCTAGTGGGAAGATAGAGAGATTGTATTGGTCAGTGAGTGCAAGTTATGTCATGAAGGCTAATCCTGGTCATTATGTATCACTGATCATGCCATTGCCACAAGGCGAAAATTTTAATAATGAGGAGGAGAAGAAGAAGCCTGTGCTTTTCACTCGTGTTAAGTTGCTTAAGCCTGATGATACTCTCACTTTAGGCCATGCTTATAGGCTCATCACAACTCAAGGTAGTTCCTTTTTTCGTTATGTTTTTTCTTCCTTCATGCTTTTGGTGTGTTTCTGAAAAGTGCTTGTGTTTTCTGGTTTGAAGAGGTTGAGAAGGTACTGAAAGCAAAGAAGAGGAGGACACATGGAAAGACAGAGGAGGGTGAGGAAATGGTGGAGCTGGAGAAGGAAAGTTCAGCTTGTGAGAGTGAAGGGATGTTGAACACAGGAAAGATGTATCAGGTTTGGTTCTGCTACTTATCTTCAACAGTCATTTTTGGTTTTGCTGTTTTGGTTAGTTAGAACTGATGCTATTACTGCATCACAAATTTCAGGCTATGAGAGCAGACAGACAGAGGCTAAAGGTAGCAGCACCTGTAAATCCTGCAGCACCAAGACAAAAACCATGGCGCCCGTCTTTACAAAGCATCTCAGAGTTTTCCATTTGAATAATGCTATGGATTGTGAAAATGTACTGTCTCTCATAACATTATTTGTTTGTCTCTTTCGTGTTCGATGCTCCTTTCCAGTGGATTGAGTTACATAATTCTCTTCCATTATAATCACCATGTTCAGTTACTATATGTTTGTATAGCACCCAAAAGAAATTGTGAATGCAAAATCAAAATCTATTAGAAGTTCTTTTTATTGTTACAGTTAAGGTATAAAAATGTTACAAGCATATGATGAATCTTTACAATGTAAAAAAGAGAGAAATGTGAAAATACAATTCATTTTAGTTTTGAGTTCCAAATTTTCCAATCTTCATCAACATAATTTTGTGCCCATAATAGTGATGCTCTAGCAGCCAGAGGTGCTCCTGGTAGTTTTTTCTTCTTTAAAGCAACCAACATATCCGTGAATGGCGTCACCAACAATGTCCCAGGACCTCCATACTCCTTGTGCAAAAACTTGCTAAATATCTGTTCTCCATTAAAGATTGGTTACTATTGTGTCACATTTAGTCGTTAGTTTAAAGTGAAATTAAACATGTTAGAAATCACAACAGAGTTTGAAGAAAACAGAGTAATATTTGTCAAAACCTTTGCAATTCGATCAACTCACCATCAATCCAAACATGCACACAATTAGATAGGTGACAAAAACAGTGCAATTTTTTTATGGAACAGACAAATTACAGAGAATGATTTTTGTTTCTTTTTATATATTTTTATTTTTACAAAAAGACTTAGATTTAAAAGGAAATGAAGGCGGTGTCTAATATGATCTATGGTAGACCAATGCTTAATAAATGGTTTGAAATTCCAACAGCTGGTGAGACTCCTCATAAGTAGAAATTCATAGTATTAATCTCCCTCATGATTGAGATGGTGACCCAATTGGTGCCTATTCGATTTGACAGAAATAAAATAGTGCCTCAAAACTTAGCCTTTTGCTCTTTTTCTCTTGATTTTGTTTAACCAACGACGATTAGATCACTAGATCACTATCTCAGTCGTAAGGACATAGAAAGATGAGAAGGAACACGAGAGGAAGCAGATGCATAATGAGTCAAAATGTCAACTAATCTCCATCAAAGAGGTAAACAAACAAAGATAGTCTTATCATCTACAATAACACTAAAGCCGGCTCTAAAGAAAACATGTAAACAAATGCACACGAAAGATTGATCACGCAGTTCGGCTAATTGTGTCTATATTTCCAACACCAGAATGACTATAGTAGTTTTTCCATAATGTAATTCTTAGTTACACAATACAACACAATGAATGTGAGTCATACTCAAAATAAAGTGGTCCGCAATGCTATTAAATCTAATTTGACTTTTGTGTATGTACAAATTCCTGAAATAGTCTTACTGTAACCATTAATGATCCTTCCAATAAAAACTTATGAATGTAGGTGGGGAAGGATTAACATCACAAGATATTGACATCACAACTACTATGAAAACGAACAGGGAAGACTTAATGTTAAAAGGCTAGATTTCAGCCGGGTTTGAATAAGTAAGCTGTAAGCAACTTTCTTTTAGAACTCTCACAATCAAATCTTACATATAAAATAATCATTGATTGACTCTCCAATGATGAATTGTATAACCAATATCATTGAATGGACCAAACAGAAAACAACAAAATTGTATATAAAATATATTTTTCTTTTTTTTCCTCCATTCAAAATATATATTAAGAGGTATCGACTAGTGTGTGGACAAAAGATAGAAAGACAGATGATTTTTCTATTACAATATATTTGCATCAAAGTTCAATCCTAAGTCCTTACCATTTTACTTTAATTTTGAATATTTCAAAGAACACATCCAAGAGCTAACAGTGAGATGCATGTCTTTTGTACATGATATAGTCCTACTTGAAAATTCGAAGAAGGATGTGAATAAGACGTTGAAGACTTAGAGACGAGCTTTAGAAACACATCAGAAGAAAGATGGAGTATATAGGATGTAAGTTCAACAAAAAGAGAAGCATTTCTAACCATGGAAAAAGTAAACAACATAAACTAACCTGAACACAAACGTCAACAACCGCATCAAGTTCATCGCCGAAGTCGTCTACATCCTCCGAAAGCTTCTGCAGGAGCTCAACTTTGAATTTGCGTGTCTCATATTCAGCGAATTCGGGGATTGGGTCAGGGTACACGTGCTGCTGTGTGAGGGTGGTTTTGGCGAAGAGGGGAGAACAAGGGAGTGGCTGTTGGAAATAGTGGCGCAGGATAAAGCAGGGTGTGCGCAGGATAAGGGGTTTAGAGGTTGGTGATTTTGGTGGAGAGAGAGTAACCGTTGTTGGGGAAGAAGATGAACATAAGAGAGAGGAATTGAATAGCAGCATTGGTGGTGTAGAGATTTGATTGATTTAGATAATCTTCCCTTCCCTGTAGTATTATTTTTTGACAGAAATTTTTTGTTCTTCAACGTTGTTAAGTGAATAAATTATTAATTTTTATTATTATTGATTTAGTAAGTTTAAGTTTAAATTATTAACATCATAAAAAGATTGATATTTATTATTTTTTATACTAAATAGGTGATTTTATTGGATAAAATAACTCAATAATAATTCCGTTAAATTAATTCAGTTGATACTTGTACAAAGACGTCAGTAGTAAAGTTGTGGGTTCGAATTTTGTGGTTGTGATCTTTCATATAAGGGTTTTAGTATGGTTCTTAACGACTCTTGTCCCTCAACTATAATGATAGTCATTTAGGTCGACAAATGTTAGAATGTAATTTGTTCTTTCAATTATGCTTTGTTTTTTTGTTTGGATTAGGTGTTTTTTAGGATATGTCTATACCAGCTTCATAAGTCTTAGAACCTTCTCTTTAGCTACTAATGTCGAAATAGATGTTTTGATTTGAGATCTCATTACCTTCTCTTCAGTCCCCAAACTATGATGTCGTCGCTAAAGTATGAGGTCTTTGTAATGTTTATAAAATCGTCATTCACTCCTTTACATATAGGATATCTCAAAATTTGCCTCACTTGCTTTTTCCTATGTTTGATGTAGTTTTTGGGAAAATGGGTTTTTCTTTCCGTTTACCACTTTTGAGCAAGAAGTTCTTTGTTATTTGGTTCTCACGCCTTCTTAGTTGCACCCTAAATGCAAGACATTTGTTTGAGCCTTTTAATCTGTGTGTAGGTAGCTGAATCATGAAGCTTCTTTCAAATTCATTTTCATGTCTTTTTGATTGGATGTGAAGGCTCTTCTTCTCCCTTTGGTTTGATTAACTTCGTTATGTTCAGAAACCAAAATTTGGATGTAGGTGATAAGTTGAGTATCTTGAATCGATGATGTTGGTCTTTGTTGTGGCGACATAGGATGAAGCTACATGGTTAGCACTCAAGCGCCCAAATCAGTTCAAGATTTAAGATGGGTGTAGTGAAAAATAGAGATCATGGAGTGTGTCTTGCTTTCAATGTGAACTAATTTTATATCTTAGGTCAAGTGGAGCAGATTTGAGTTAAGGGGGTCTCTTTCATTCGGGCCTTTGGTCGACCCATAATAGTTTCCCCTAAGGCTTTATCGGGCATTGAAATATTCGGGGAAGTCTTAAGTGATTTTAGTCGGTCTTCAGGATGTTATCCGGTGGGAGCCAGCACTAAAACACTTCGAATTATCTTAAAAAGTATTAAGGGACAAGCACATTAAATGCATTTATATCATTGAAACATCTTATCTCTTTCCCTTGACATGTGTGGTGATATGACAAGTTAGGGCGATATGGCTTATAGTGCACTCGAGTTTGTGAGTATTCCCAAGGGGAAATCCAGCCATTGATCTGGAAACTTTTCTCTCCTTCTTTGATTTGGTCGCTCAACCGCTTTCACCTATAAATAGAAAGAGATAGTCGTTGAGGAAACTTTTCCACTTCTTAACATTCAATTTCATTCAAAGTCACTTTATTAGTAAACATCGTCATCTTTTTCACCAGTGAGAACATTTGATCAAAGTCTTCACATTTATTCATTACTACACCCCTTTTTAACCTCGTATTTACTAGATACCCTTCTTCCTTCAAGCTTTTACCTTTAGCATTTTTTGTTTTTTAGTAATTATGAGTGATAATATTGTTAACCTAGCAAGTGATTCAGAGAGCAAAACTTCTTCTGTTGTGGAAATAGGGGTATCCCCTGATTCTCATCTCCCTCCTCTTGCTCATGATTGCATGGACCCAGAAGTGATATCTTTATATGATGATTTTACTTCATAAAGAGAGAATATGGGAATCCCATTGATGAAAGAGCTTCTTCATTTGACTCCTTTGAAGCCCTTTTATCGAATGAAGGTGAAAAGGAGGATCTTATCGAGGTCCTCATGTCCCCTCATGTTTTGAGTGGGGAGGAAATATAAGTTATTTAATAGATGAGGGAATGCACTGATGATTTTGTTTAACTTTCCACGAGGACCAATAAACATGTACCTAAAAGTGTTAAGGTGAAGGCCCCTCTATATTTTTGGGGAAGGTATGGTGTAGTGTCTTGGATCACCCTTGGCGATCATTCTAAAGATGATTTCCTAGCTTGGAGAGGCATGACTCTGGTGGAACCGATTCATGCAGTTAAGTATGGTTGGGTGGATGTTGAGGTGTTGGTACTTTGTCTATTTTGGATACTAAGGAAGCAATATAGGCTACCAAAATTATGGTCAACTACCATCAGGATTAGTTGGTTCTTCTATTGGTCCGGAGAAGACACTAGTATAAAAAATACATTTACCTTCAAATGCAAAGTTGATATAATCTCGGTTACAGAGACAAGGTAACAAAGAGTGTCATGATAACTTGCCACTTAATCTCTTGATTTTAGAATAGCCGAGTGGGTAGTTTAAATAGTCATTGGTTCGATCCCCAACAATAGCTTTTCATATTTTTTAAACTAATGACACATACCTCTCGGTTTATGACCATAACCGAGGGGAAAGATAAAATGTTTTTAAAAAAAATCAAATTATATTGTTTACACATAACATTAATAAATTATTTTGTTTACTAACTACTTTGTTTACAAAGAATATTACATTATTTACATATAATATTAAAGTAAAAATATATAACAAATTTTGAATTCAATTCATCATTGTCACTGTCAATGAAGATAAGATGTTGGATCTTTGAATCATTGAATCTTGGGGAGATAAAATGTTAGATATTTCTTGCATTTGTTTCTGATATAAAATAAAAAAGGATTAGATAAATAAAATAAATATTCAGTTATATGATTATTTAAGAACATAAACCTTGAAACCAAATAATTTTCTGCTCTTGAAGTCCATCATAGAGAACTTTTTCAAGCTTCTTTAAGTTTCAAAGTTTTCATTGTCAATTTTTCACATTCACGATACTTTTATAATGGTTGTTCTTTATGTTTCATACGGATCACTAATGTCATTTAGGGGTATTCATTATTTTGGTCAAATCCAAAACAAACCGAAATCCAAACCAAATTATGGTATTTAGATTGGACTTTTTTTAGTTCTAGAAAAAACCAAACCAAACCAATGAAATCTGGTGTTAATTGATTTGGGCAACGGATTTCCAAATTCTACCTGCGAGTCCATCTACCTGAAGCAACCATAATTAATTTGTATAATTTATATCATCATTATCATGGAAACTAGTATAAGGTATTTAACTTCAAGAGAAAAAAATAAACATCATTTGTGACATTCCCAACCTATATGGGACGTGAAAAAATTCAGGATTTTATATTATTATGGAAAATTAGTTGATGTAAATTAGATATTTATTTAAAATATTTTTGAAAATTTATTTCTAATGTATCCTATCAATCCAACTCAAACCAACGAGTTATTTCTCAGTTTGGTTCAGTTGGTATTTGTTGCAAAAATGTGCAAATCCAATCCAAACCAAACCATATATTTTTGATCGGTTTGGGCATCGGGTTCTCTCAAAATTGAACCAAATCGGCCCATGAACATCTCTAATGGAATTGTATTGAGTGTTGATACTCATTAAGTGGATGACAAATATTTGTTTAAGAAAGGTGAAGAAACTTAATAAACACAACTTATATTTCCCCTTGGTTATGACTCAAAATCGAGGTAAAAAATACAATAAAATATCCCTTGGTTTCTGTTAAAATCGAGGGGAAATAGTTTTTTTAAAGTTAAATTACATTACACATAATATTAAAATACATTGTTTACAACAAATCCAGATTTTGAACAAATCTCATTCATCATTGTCACTGTTATTCTTGAAGAACAACAAATCTATGTTATTATCTAGATTTTTTTGTATACCCTTTGTGCCCGTTCTTTTCAAGTTCAATGGATTTTATATGTGTCCAACTTCTGATAAGTTATTTGTTCCAACCATGTGAAAATGTTTTTTTCGCACTTGCAATTCATCCCAAAGATACATCGATAAACCTTCTGTAATAACCATTTAGGGATGACTATTATGTAGTTGTAATTGCAAACAGAAAAGGAGAACCTCTTACTCAAGCACTAGTACCATCTAAGAATCCCACAACTGATGATTTATTTCCTTCAAACCTTCCACCAGGAGGATGCTACTTCTATTTTCTATTCTTGTACTAATTACTTTCCCCAAGAATGCTTGTTGTCAGCAGTTAAGGGACAGAGAGAAGGTGACAAAGGTAATCCTACTACGACACTAAAACTCATTAAGTCTATTGGAGACTATTCCCACCGCACAACTACTACTGTGAGGGAGGAATTTGGTTTAAAGCTTGTTTTGTTGCAGCGAATAAGGTTTGAAATTCATTACACTTCTTCTCTCCCTCTTTCCTATGCTAGCAATCTGGTAATTCGGTAAAGAAGAAAAGTAGGAAGTCCAGTAAGCCAGTGAGAGATCCTGGGAAAGCCAGATATGTGATTTCCTTACTTTTTATTATACCCTTATAGGGAAAACAAAATAATACATACCAATGCCTTATCTCGACATTAAGAGCTCATTAAAAAGGTAAGAAGGAATGGTCGGATGTAAAGAGATGTCTCTAAGACTAGTGAAATCATATAAGAAGATAAAAGAGTAAGGCTAGCAATTTGGCATAAAACAAATAAATTACTTATATTTATCCCTAAAGGAGATCGAGATTGGTATTAGTTACTTTATCGAGGCGAGGATGGGAAGACAATGACATTGATAAAAAAACCTCTTAGTAAAGAAAGAACAGACTTAGAGCTTAGAGGCAAATGCACCAAAGAAAGGTAAAGGCCATACTCCTAATTCTAAGTAGCCTTTGATTCTTGCAACTCTCACATGAATTTACTTTTTTCGCTTTCATTAAGGGAAAAAGTCTGTCTTTACAACACAATAAAGAGATAAAATTTATGTACTAGAGAGGAAAGCAAAATAATATATACAAATGCCTTATCTCGACATTAGGAGTTCATTAAAAATGTAGGAATGAATGGTTGGATGTAAAGAGATGCCCCTGAGACTAGTGAAATCATATATACTGGGAAAGCCAAAGATGTGCTTTCCTTAATTCTTCTTATAGCCTTACATGGAAAACAAAATAATACATAACAATTCCTTATCTCGGCATTATGAGTTCATTAAAAAGGTAAGAAGGAATGACCGAATGTAAAGAGATATCCATGAGACTAGTAAAATCATATAAGAAGGTAAAAGAGTAAGACTACCAATTCGAGATAAAAGGAATAATTTACTTATATTTATCCTTAAAGGAGATCAAGAATGGTATTAGTTACTTTACCGAGCCGAGGAAGGGAAGATAATGACATTGATAAAAAACCTCTTTGTAAACAAAGAACTGACTTAGAGCTTAGAGGTGAATGGTAACACCCTTCTAATCCCACACATGTTTCTCGTATAATTTATGAAATAAATCAAGTAAAATAACCACTAAAGGGTGTCACACTTCATAGAAAATATCATAATAATAATTATGCTCCGTAACACAGGTTACATCAATAGTGATAACATCTTATCATACTTTAAATCAGTCATTTAACAACATCGCAGCGGATTCATCGTCATAAATAAACTTCTTCATAAAACAAAAGTCAGAGTATCTTAGTCTCATGAAAAGTTGGAGTTAAAATTAGTTTAACAAATCAAACAATCATAAAGTACGTCTACACTAAAAAGAACATAACATTCACAAAACAAAATGTTCCTGGCCCGATGTTACATATTAGAGAAAGACACCTTCTAATTAAGGAAAACTAATAAAGTACTCCAAATCTATCCACAACGCTTCTACAAGATACTCCTGATCATTTGCATATTACCCATGTGGATGCAACATCCAAACAGAAGGGATGAGTAATCACAATTCATTATAAAAGATATAAGGAAATATTAGTAGTTATAAACAACATAATCATATAATCAACACATATAATCCATTAACACTTCATACTTACCGATACATCATAATAGCACTTAGACACCTCTCATCATCAAATCATCATATAATCACATAGTTCATAATTATCGTCACATCACAACTCATCAACAAAATTCATGCAATGTCATATAGGATATTAATGCAACAACATTGACTCAATGCATGTGGTACCAATTTTATTAACATATGGTTCATCACCCCCATGATCCCCACCATAGTATCTATTCCCTCTTGGAATTGGAGCACATCACAAAACACACTCAATCCACACAATGGGATTGAGGCTTGTCACAAGCGGACTACCGTCCAAAAATGCTATGAATGCATGATGCATAACAATGTCACCTAAGTTTGACCACGACTAGTCAATTACATTATAATTTACATAAATAATTTTCATATATCATGTATACACATTAAACATCCACATAATTAATTTCAATCATCATATTATCATCAAATATCAGTATCATAGTAACATCATTAGAATACATTAAATTACGACATTTAAACAAGACACCATAATATACCAACATATAATAATCCAAACTCATAAATATACGAACACAAGAATAATACACTAAAATCTTCATACAATTATGCCATAAGATAGTGTTGTGTGTTAGCTTCTCAACGCTTCAAACAACGCATCAAACAGAGTCCTGAAACTCAAGTTATGACACTTTGAAGTTTACGGCTAGACTACTCGCCTAACCTCGTCCGACAACCTTGGGGGAGCTCTGCTCGCTATCCTCTCACCTGATGATCGCCCGGTGAACTGAGTGATTGGGTCTATCGCTGCTTCGCTCGCCCGGAAAAGCTCTGGCGATGAGCCTCTCCCCATACATTTTCCAGGAGCCTTCTTTTACACCATTTTGCTCGCCAACTTGCTCGCCCGGCGAAGCGTGTGATTCAAAAAATTCTCAATTGAAATTTTGATATTGTCCATCCCCATTATAATTCTGATTTCGGTACCAAAATCATTATAAAACACTTATTAGTCATCATATCATCACAATTTAACAACAATACATCATCATGCACATATCTCATTTGAATCATGGCATGTCAACTTTATCATCGCACAATTTCATCATAGTATCCATCATGATTTTCATGAAAAGCATCATACAACAAGATCCTACATCTATCTTAACCCTCTATGAATCATAATAAATCTGATTACACCCTTTACCTTAATTCCTAGTGATTTGATTGTCTTCTTTTTCATTCTACAGAGTTCTCCTCTTGGTTCTCTGTGCCCTAGTTCTCACTTCACAGCTTCTTCCAAAATTCTATGATCATACAGAATGATCTCTATTTCTCTTATTTTACTTGTTTAACCCATAAACCATTTCTATGATTTTTCTCTTATGCTCTCACTTAACTCACACACATACCACTATGCCCTTATTCTCCCTTTCAGCCTAATATACTATTTAATTATTATTATAAATCTAAATAATATAAACTAATATATTTAAATTTAAATAATTCTAATTATCACTTCTACTCCCACTTACTACCCCATAACATACCACACACATCACATGAATTCACAACAAATCACAATTAATCAATTAAATAAATAATTTTAAATTATGGGGTGTTACAGAATGCACCAAAGAAAGGTAAAGGTCATACTCCTAATTCTAAGTAGCCTCTGATTCTTGCAATGTTCACATGAATTTACTTTTTTCCGCCTTGGCTAAGAAACATAGTTTATCTTTACAGCATAATAAGGAGATAAAATTTATGTACTAGATAGGAAAACAAGCCAAGAGCTCCAACTTCAGGCGAAGAAACTAAGCTCACTTTCCGCGCCAAAGATAATCCACCCGTTTATCTAGTAGGAAGAGAGATACAATTAGGGTTTACTTGAGTGAGTGCCCAAGATTTCCCCATGTGGGGCATCCAAGAATCTGACTTTGGAGTTCCGGTTGAATTGAAAAACCATGCTATAATAATTTAAATGTCTCTTCTTGTTTGTTTTCATCGGATAAGGGGATTTTATTATTAAACAAAACAAGACTTGGCTTATACATTTTGTGAAGGAAAGATAAATCTAGCTTTTCCACGGCCAAAAGGGGGGAGCTTGACTAGTTATACTAAGAAGTATAACATTTAATTCGCTGCTAAGGTGAAGAAATAGTTGGTTATTTGACTCTCTGATTAAGTAGTTGGTGATCTAAGTAGTTGAGGGGGATATCTTCGAGTATTTATTGAGGTTAATTAGTTGCTAATGGCCTCCAATATGGGCCGAATATCCAGGCCCATAATCGATGGCTTCCAGGATTCTCACGTGATAATAAGGATGGACTACACGTGCTCATCGTCTTGGGTCAAGTGTGTTAGAACAAGATTTGGTTCTGCAATATTATCTTTGAGTTTTGATGATAACAAATGAGTATGTTGTATGAATAATTTTGAGACTCTAATGTTTGTTATTTTTTAGTATTTAACAAACAGGTTCTGCTTTTGATGGATGGTGTGGCCAAGATATTAGAAGAGAATTAGTTCCACTTCTGCGCTACACAAGTTCTGATGAACAGTAGTAAGACACTCCAGAATACTTTGAAGTGTAGGCTCTTATATGAAGTCTAATGAAGTTCTACTAAAGTACAGATGCTGAAGACTCATGTATTTTAAGCCAATGTGTTCTAAAGAAACTAGTCAGAAGATCTGAAGACATAAGTTCTACTGAAGTCCAGATGCTAAAGACTCATGTTTCTGAAGACAACATGTTCTAAAGAAACTAGTCAGAAGATCTGAAGACAGAAGTTTCTACTTAAGTCCAGATGCTAAAGACTCATGTTTTTAAAGACCCATGGTTCTAAGAAAAGGGTTTTAAAGATGAAGTGTTGAAGACTCTGAAGACAGAAGTTCTAAAGACTCTGAAGACTTGAAGTTCTAAAGACCCAAGGTTCTATAAAAGGTTCTCACGACCAAGTGCTGAAGACTCTGAAGATGCAGTTCTGAAGACTTGAAGTTATGATGACCTTGTGTTATGTTCTCTCTTCTAAACTCATGCTCGTAGAAGCCTCTTAAGTACATAAGCAAAGAAGATAATGTTAACATGGTACAATAGTACATGGTACAATAAAAAACGTTTCATTCCACTACCATGAAAGGACGGCCGCACTGCACGATCTTTTCCTCCACATTACTGCTCAAGTCGCCAATGCTTCTGAGAATCCCAAGAGTACCCCTCAATGGATATATTATTTTATTGGCTATATAAAATCTTGAATACTAAGAGATAAAGATGTGAATTCACGGATTATCCACGCACAAGCGTTGTTCATAGCTTTCATACTTTTTAGTATATTGTTCTTAAAATCTGTTTACTAATCAGCTTGTGTATAAGCATTTTCGTTGTAAATGAATTATTCAAATAGTTATTTGATTGTTCCTTGAGAGACCAGTTAGGTCAGAATTCTTGAGAAGTTTAAGACTTGTGTGTCTTAAAGATTTTTCCTTAAGGGACCAGTTAGGTCAGTATTCTTAAGAAGTCTAGGACTTGTGCGTCTTAGAGGTTGTTGTTAGTCACTTGCGGGTAGCTTGTGCATTGTAATAATCAGTTTGATTATTGTTTGATTTTTCTTAAGAGACCAATTGGTCAGAATCCTTTAGAAGTCTAAGATTAGTGAGTCTTAGAGGTTGTAACATTAGTCACTTGCAGTTAGCTTGTGCATTGTAATAATTTGTGTGATTATTGAGAACGGCGAAACCACCTTGGCGGGTGGACTAGACTATCTTGATAGTTTTCAGGTGAACTAGTATAAACATACCTTTTTCTTTACTTCATATTATTAATTATTGTTATTATCAAGAGTGGAGAAAAATATTTTAATTAAAGGGGAATTTTTTTAAAGAATTTTTTTTAATTTAAAACCCAATTCAACCCCCCCCCCCCCCCCCCTCCCTCCTTCTTGTGTTTTTCACACCTTCAATTGGAAACAGAGCTCTGATTCTGAGGAGATAAAAAGTTTTCATTTTTATTAACACTTAACAGTGTTCTGTATCGATTCATTGTGTGTGAAAAACCAATGGATACACCTACTTCCACTGTTGATGATAGGGATAATGATAGAGATTAATATTGTTCAAAACCTCTTATGTTTGATGGGGAGAAATTTGAATATTGGAAGGATCGAATCGAAAGTTACTTTCTGGCATATGACTTGGATCTATGGGATTTAGTAGTTGATGGCTACACTCACCCAGTAGATGATAAAGGTCAGAAGATTGCAAGAAATGAAATGACAGATGCTCAGAAGAAAGTTTACAAGAATCATTACAAAGCAAGAACTATTATGCTTAGTGTTATCTCATATAATGAATATGAAAAGATTACTGATAGAGAAACAGCAAAAGGCATATTTGATTCTCTTTAGATGGCGCATGAAGGCAATGCTCAAGTAAATGAAACTAAGGCTCTTGCCTTAATCTAGAAATATGAGGCTTTCAAGATGAAGATGACGAATCTGTGAAAACGATGTTTTCAAGATTTCAGACTCTTGTGGCAGGACTTAAAGTTCTGAATAAAGGTTACTCTACAACATATCACGTTAAGAAGATTATCAAAAGTCTTCCTAAAAGATGGAGACCAATGGTAACTGCCTTGAAATTATCAAAGGATCTGAATAACATGAGTCTTGATGAACTGATTAGTTCTTTAAGAAGTCATGAAATAGATCTTGAGGAAGATGAACCTCAGAAGAAAGTCAAATTTGTAGCTTTAAAGTCTAAGTCTGGAAATACAAAGGCTTTTCAAGCTAAAGAAGAATCATAAGATTCTGATAAAGATTCAAACGAAGATGAATTGTCTCTGATTTCCAGAAGGATAAGTCAGATATGGAAACATAGACAGAGTAAATTTAGAGGACCAAAAAGAACTAATGGTAGATCAGAATCTACATCCAGTCAGAAGAAGATGTCTGGAATAAAGGCTACTTGTTATGAGTGCAACGAGTCCGGACATTACAAAAATGATTGCCCAAAGCTCAAGACAAGAAGCCTAAGAAGTCTTACAAAGCTAATAAGGGTCTCATGGCAACATGGAATGATTCAGAATCAGAAGATAGAGATTCTGATGAAGAGAATGCAAACGTGGCACTTATGGCCAGAACTAGCACAAATGAAGAAACATCAAAATGTGAGCTGACATCAGATGATGAGTCAGACTCTGAAGATGAAGCTGAGGTTATTGCTTCTCTTTCTTGTTTTTAACTTGAATATTGTTTTTTCTGAAATGGTGAGAAAGTACCAAACTCTTATAAGTAAATACAAAACTATGAAAAAGAAGTTTGTAGTTACTTCTGAAAACTCTACTAATGATAAGCAAAACATTTCTAATTTAAATGAAAAATTATTTGTTTTAGAAAATTCAAATCTAGCTCTCAAAAGTAAAGTTTCTAGGTTGGAAGAAGAGATAATCTCTACCACATCTATTACTGATGAAGTAATCAAATATGATAGAGCATAGATAGAAGAAAAATGGCTTCAATGATATATGGTGTTAGTAGAAATGGAAGTAGGGGCTTGGGATATTCAGGACCATCAAAGAAAATTGATGAGACTCTGAATGTCAAACCAAAACCTCTTTCTGAACATTTTGTGCTTGCTGGTACAAATTTGAAATGTCCAGAACAAGAAGGTTCTAATACTACTATGACACAACCACATACACAAAAGGAAACTTCTAAACCAAAATATCATGCACAAATTCCATATGATTATCATGTTGCATAAGATTCCAAAGGGGCCATAACCTTTGGAATTTCTAACAAGAAAAGACCTAGAAAATGTGTACTCAAGGATCGGATAATCTATGTTGCAGATGTTCTTGATGGCGGAACAAAAACACCAATCATGGCACCTGGACAATGGATGCTTGCAACACATGAAGAGAGAAAGGAATATGTTCCAAGATTTGGAACTTAAGTCTTGAGGCCTTGATAGTTTCAGAAGGCAATCAGAAAGGGAAGACCATTGGCTCTGAAACTCTTGGAATTAAAGATGCTCTTACTAGAACAAGATCAATTTATATATCTTTTGAAGAAATGATTCTGAGTTTGATGGCACTGTTTGAGCCAGATCATCTTGATAAGGTCCTTCTGAATAAAGACTGGATTCTGAAAATGTTTGAAGAATCAACTGACAGTCCACCAGTCAACATATCTGCGAGAACTCCAGTTATTGAAGAGGTTGTAACTCATGTGGTTGTCCCCTCTGCTTCTATTGATGATAGAGGGAAAGGGATCCAAGAAAAGCCCGTCAGGACGAGGGCTCAACCGTTGATCATCCCTGAAACCACTCAGAAAGAAATGGAAGAGATTTTGAAAATAATCAAGAAAAGTGATTATAATGTTGTGGAGCAACTGGGGGAAACCCCCTCAAAAATCTCTATGTTGGCCTTGCTGCTTTGTTCAGAAGCTCATGCCAAAGCTCTGATCAGATTCTTGAAGACGGCCCACGTGCCACAGGAAACCTCCGCGGATCAGTTCCAGGAATGTGTAGCTAGCTTAACAGCTGACAATGGTCTAGGATTCTCTGATGCCGATTTAACATCAAAAGGGAGAAAACATAATGACACTTTTCATGTCTCGGTGGAATGCAGAGGGACTACTCTAGCACACGTTCTAGTAGACACTGGTTCTTTGCTGAATGTCTTGCCAAAGAAGGCATTGGATAGGCTAGATTGTGAAGGTCTAACTTTGAATCCCATCAACATCATTGTCAGAGCTTTTGATGGTTCTAAAAGGATGGTCCACGGGGTGGTGGACATCTCGATTAAAGTGGGAACTGAAACCTTCAACTCCACATTCTATGTCATGGACATTCGTACCTCCTATTCTTGCTTGTTGGGAAGACCCTGGATTCATCATGCTGGAGCCGTTACTTCTACTCTGCATCAGAAGCTCAAGTACCCTGTCCAGGGGAAAATTGCAACTGTTCACGGCAAAGAGGAATACATGACAAACCATCTTAATTCTTTCCGCTATGTGGAATTGGATGGTGAATTCATCGAGACCCCTTTCAACACTTCGAGCAAGTTTATGAAGAGATTGCAGCAACCAAGACAGTGGCTTCTACACCTGTGATTACAAGACCTCCGCCTCGGATGTCTTCTTTGAAGGATGCTAAGGTTGTGACTGAAGAATAAGGAAGCACAATCTAGGGGAAGCTTCCCAATTTTCCTTTCAAGTCTGATAAATTCAGCTTGGGTTTCACTGCTTCTGCTCAAAAGGCTGTGCGCTGCTCCCGGGCTGGAGGGCCACCAGTGAAGATCACCCATCATGGAGTTAATGCTTTGGAGGATAGTGAAGAGGAGAGCAACCTAGAAGACTAGATTTTCCCTATTGTGGATGGAGGACTATGAAACTTGGAGGCAAAAGACTTTGTTCCTATTACTTTCATGAATCAGTAATTTATCTTTCGAACATTTCTGTTGGTTTGTAATAATTCCCAAACAATTCGTACACTTTTAGCCTTGTGCCTTACCCGAGGTACATAGGTCCATTTGTAAGGGTTTGATTTTTCATCTTCATATGCCATTTTAATAAATCATGGATGTTTTCACATATAAACTTTTGTGTTCATTTTCTTTCTTTTTACATTTTATTTGTTTAAAGGTGGCTATCCCTTACACACACCCACACTCACCAATGCAGGTACCCATCCATTCCAGATTCCATGGGTAACAATTATGCTATGGCCTTCATTGACTTTGAAGATATGGTCTACCATGCCGAATACGAAGGTGATGAAGACTGTGAAGTGCCGGGAGAATTGGCCAGACTGCTACAATAGGAAGAAAGGGCTATTCTACCTCACGAGGAGTTGTTAGAGACAATCAACTTGGGTACAGAGGAAGACAGAAAAGAAGTTAGAGTGGGTGCCAACCTAGAGCCAAGTGTCAAGAAGCATTTAGTTCAGCTGTTGAATGAATATGTCGAGATTTTCGCCTGGTCTTATGAAGACATGTCGGGACTTGATACAAATATTGTGGTTCACCGTCTCCCTACTAGAGAAGATTGTCCACCAATTAAACATAAAGTTAGACGCATGAGGCCCGACATGTCTGAAAAGATCAAAGCTGAAGTGATGAAGCAGTTCAATGTTGGATTTCTTGTTGTTACTTACTATCCATAATGGGTTGCTAACATTGTGCCCGTGCCTAAGAAGGACGGAAAAGTCAGAATGTGCGTGGATTACAGAGACTTAAACAGGGCCAGTCCTAAAGATGACTTTCCACTTCCGCACATTGACATCTTGGTTGACAATACAGCTCATCACAAGGTATTTTCTTTCATGGATGGATTTTCAGGGTACAACCATATCAAAATGGCACCTGAAGACATGGAGAAACTACTTTTGTTACGCAGTGGGGTATGTTCTGCTATAAAGTGATGCCATTCGGACTGAAGAATGTCGGGGAAACCTATCAACGCGCCATGGTAGCTTTGTTTCATGATATGATACATCATGAGATAGAGGTCTACGTAGACGACATGATAGCCCGTTCACAAACGGAAGAAGAACACCTCGACCATCTGCAAAAGATGTTTGTCAGGTTGAAGGAGTACAAGCTCAGACTGAACCCTAACAAGTGCACTTTCGGAGTCAGGTCCGGTAAACTCTTAGGTTTTATCGTCAGTAACAAAGGCATCGAGGTTGATCCTGCCAAAGTCAAAGCTATACAAGAAATTCCTGCCCCTCTGTTTACAGTGATTTCTAGTAAACAACCGCTAGTCCTCCAAACTATCAAATAATCTTAATGAATGTTATTTAATCTCTCTGGTAACTTGTAGGATCGACTAGATTGATCATATGGTGTATTGGTCGTTTGGATAATTCTCATTGTAGAACTGATATTCATGGTTGGTATTTAGAATGTTGTGTAAGCGTTCAACTTACTTCGATTACTATATTAAAGAGATCTAATGACATGATCAAGTAAAGACGTGCGAAACTAAATTTCATGAATAAAGATTCGATTGTAAAGAAATGTAAAACTGCAAGAAATAAGTAAATAACTTTGAAGTATAAAAGTTTCTGAAAGGTAAAGGATTCGAAATAAAAAGAAAGCGTTTAAACGCAAGAAATCAGTAAATGACTTTGAATGGAAAGATATTAGAATGATGAAAGCATGAAGATAAAAGCGTGAAATGTGAAAGAGTTTCTGTAATGTAAAGTACTCGAAATAGAAGGAAAGACTTTCAAATGCAAGAAATCAGTAAATGACTTTGAATGAAAAGATTTTAATGTAAAGGCTTTTGAATGATATTGACATGAAGATAGAAGATAAACTGGAAATGATAAAGAGTTTTACTGAATCATAAATATTTGGTGTTATCATACATACATTGTTCGAGCATTCGTTTCCCTAGCCATGTGGTATTTTGAATGTTTACTGAATTTTGTACAATAGATATGACACACGAAATCCTAACGCTAAGACTTCTATTTATACTACTTTGACCATAACGGTCTTGCCTATAAGATTCTGCCACGTTCAGAACATGCAGAGCACTGCTCCTCTCTAGCTTCCACGCGTCTTCGAATGCTCCAGCGCATATATTTTAAATTTCGAACATCCCGCTTGCGTTTGAATTTCAAATGTTTTGGCACTCTTCGCTTCGAACTCCTTTCTTAAACACAGTCTCATTACCACTTCGAGGCTTCTTTTAACTATATATTCACAACTGTCACTCGAAGCTCCGAGCTTTGACATGTTCATTCGAAGAACTGCTTCTACCATTCTGAACCATGACATCTTGCTTTATTCCAACGAAACATCCAGCTTGCTTCATTTCGAACTGTATCATCAAAATCTTCAGCCAACAAAATGCCCCTTTAAAATATGTATTTCGATCCTTTGAGAAACACTTATTTTAAATATATATGCAAGATTTTGATGTGCCCTTTGAGTATTCGTAACATTTATTGTGTATGACTCCAGTCACGTCAATCACGACGCCTTTTAGATTCCTTAACCGTCTTGAATCAGTATTTCGCAGCATGGTGCAGTTATAAAACAATGATTATTATTAATCACGCCTATTACCAATATCAACTTTTACGCCACCTCCTTCTCAATCCAACCCACGACTCCCACGTATCCTAGTCTTACTTAGTGGATTTTTAAACTTCCACACTATAAAAACCCATCAACTTAGTCTTTTATTTTTTCTTTCCACATTCTGAATCTTTTCTTCCTCTCTTCTCACCGAAACCCTAAAACTTCCAACAATCTTCAACAATATCTTCTACAACATCATCCCAACTGAAGAAAACTTCCAAAAAGAAGGGAAAGAACACAGGAACAATAATGGAAAGCAAGGTTGGTACTTATCAAGGTCAATCTGTGCTTATCCCCCAAATGATCTCCAAAGAGAAGGAAATGCTTTACGCCTCTCAGGTACTAATTCCAACTAACGCTGCTGGAAAGAGGTTTGCTCTGATGGGTCCTCTTACAGTCTTTGAAATCTTAAAAGATACTAGAAAAATCTTCCCCGTTTGTTATAACTTTAAGCCTTTGTTTAATAAAATGGATATCCCTAAGACAGGCGAGTCTTCTGATTCGACAACCGTGGAAACTCCAATCGTTCCCCCAAAAGACCCCTTTGTGCTAGACTATGTGAAGAGAAACTTTAAACTGTTCCGATCCTGCCCTACCTCTGACACAGCTTACCAAAAATGGTTTACCAAAGTAGAAGCCAAGAAATCCCAGCAGTGGGAGGAATTAGGAATTTACAATTTGATTAAGTTATCGAAACCAGGCTTCACCTATAGTCATCCATTATTATATGCGTCCTTATATTTCTGGGACAGCACCTACAACACCTTTCATCTCCCTGGGGGAATGATTACACCCACATTTTTCGATATAGCAGCCATTACTGGTTTGTCACCAGTAGGAGAAACCTACATTCCTGACAATGAAGAGCACTCCAGTATTATTGACTTTGAAGTCAAATTAGCCAGCTTTTCAAAGTTCATTAGCCACTACCACACTGAAGGAGATAGTGTGTCATATGTGGAACACATTGCTTTCCTCACCTTATGGTTATCAAGGTATGTATTCTGCAGCAGGTCCTTACAGGTAGCCAGCAGGTTCATCCCTCTAGCTAGAGACTTACATGAGAATAGGAGGGTGTGTTTAGGCGAACTGTTACTTGTTGATCTTTACGAAAGCTTAAGATCAGCCGTTTCGAGTTTGAAATCCCACACTCCCAAAAACATCCTTCTAGCTGGCCCCTTCTGGTTACTCCAGTTATGGCTTAATGCCATGTTTGAACCCTCACTATCAACTGCTAACATTATTGTTGAACAAGATCCGGAGATAGCGGATAGAATCATTGAAGGTACGAGGTTGCGAAAACTTACCCCAAACGATGATAAAGATGACTTCAAAGTTCTCTTCTCAAACTATATCATGATTTTCTCCAAGAGACACAAATTT
Organism: Vicia faba; assembly: GCA_948472305.1. Taxonomy (NCBI): domain Eukaryota; kingdom Viridiplantae; phylum Streptophyta; class Magnoliopsida; order Fabales; family Fabaceae; genus Vicia; species Vicia faba. The sequence continues at coordinate 507,250,382 of OX451739.1, read as the reverse complement.
GAAGAGACCATGGCGCCCTTTGCTTCAAGGACTCATGGACCATCATGGTTCACCATGGCTCTCTCAGGAGCAGTTAAAAGCAAAGAAATTCAAGATATTTGGAAAGCCTTTTTGCTTCCCAGATTAATCTCCTCGCGAATCACTCCTTCCAAGAATCAAATCTTCCTTTTTGCCTATCAACCCAACTTCGTTTCTAGAAAATTTGGCCTGTGCCAACTAATCCCTGAACCTCTGTTCCAAACAGAAAGTGCCATCACTTCTGGTCGAACCTTCAAAGCAAGAGAAGCCAAACTACAACAAGAACAATATCAAGGCTTCGCCCACTTTGAACTAATACCTTTTGAGCCCACACACTTCACAGTAAAGGGTTTTCTGGAATGGTGGACAAAGTTCTACCAATCTTATATGTTCGATACCCTCTCTATTCAACAGAAACTAACTGATGCGTTCGATGTGCAGGTACACTCCAAGAAAGGTATGTTTACTCACGCCAAAGAGATTAGGGCTTTTCAAAATTATTTCGAAACCACTTATGATCCCACACACTTGGAATCCACTGTGCATCAAGCGGCTGAGACCTTGAAGGAAAAATTTAAAGAAAAAATTTCTAAGCTAAAACTTCCTTCAGGGTTGTCACCTGAGGATAGGTATAGGTTGGCACTCGAAATGCATCCACCTAAATTCCCTAGATTGCCTACCTCAGAACTGGCTCTGGCTTGGTTTCCTCCATACCCTTGGTGGTTCACTTGCAAAGAAATGTTCAAATATCTTCAAAAGAAACCAAAGCCATCTGAGACTGTGACATGGGCTCGTCATTGGCTCCACGATTTCCCAGGATATCTTCGCTATGACCTTTCTGCCATGTCGATTAAATCTGATCAAGGCGCAGGTGCGAATGCTTGGGAAAATCCCAAATGTTTCTCACCTTCTACATTTTTTACGTTTGCCTTAATTGTTTCGATTTTCAGCCATCAGGATAAAGACCGCTGCTTCGAAGTCTAAAGAGGGAAGTGCCTCCCAAACATCTGTCGAAACCACTGATGATGTGACCTTATCCAAACCAACAACAACTACTGCAACAACAACAACAACAACACCAGTAATAACAATTGTTCCAACTCCACAGGTAATCAATTAGCCCTGATGTTTCGAATAAACTGAGTTTCATGATTTGGATCTAACTCACGTTTAAATCTTTTCAGACTAACAAACTCCCCCAACCACTCCGAAGAAAAGAAAAACCAACACTACTGGGAAGAATCCCAATGCTGGAGGGAATTCACCAACTGCTTCGAAGAAGAAGCAAAAGAAGGAAATTTCCAAAGGCGCTGCACCAACTGGCATTTCTGAACTCGATTCCAAAGATGCTGCTCCCTTAACTAAATCCAAAAATCCACCTTCGACCTCCAACGTAATGTTGGAACATATAGATAGCAACCTCTCCTCTGAGAATCCACAGGTAAGTTGAACTCTAATTTTTAACAAAATAATTATTCATTACCTTGGTGCGTGCTCTTAATATTCTTTGCCTCTGTAGGACCTTTTGAACCTAACTCTTACCACTTCGACTTCTCCATCAAAGACTGCTGCTCCCATCAACTCTTCTCCTCATGGGGACTCCAGTAACCTGGTGCAAAACAAAGGATCCTCCAATATGGCGGTTCTGACTGGGGCTTCAGAGCAGCAAGATGACCAGAGTACTTCTCCTCATTTGAAAGAAACGAATGAAGCAACGCTTCATGAATCTGTAGAGACTCTACAAAAAACTTCTCTTCAAAAGTCCACTCTTGAAACCCTACAAGAGAATCCAAAGGACATTCATGCTGAAGAAGAGAAGGCTGATTCTGATCAAGGAAACGAAGAATCTGCAGAGGAAGGATCCGAGGAAGAAGATGCCCACAATGGTTCAACTGTTGGAACAGAGTCAGATGCCAATAGCAGTGAGAACGACGATATCGAAGTGGTGGATCTGGTTGATAATGAAGAAGGCAATGAGCAGGAAACGAGTGAAGGTGACGGTGACGAGACCAATAAGCCTATGGAAGTCGAAATGGATGTGACTCCATTGCGCATGGAACTTCCTCAATCGTCTCAATCTCAAATGACCGAAGAGGAGCTAGCTCTCCTAAGACGAAATGACCCAATTGGGTACATGAAGGTGAAACTAGCTCAAAGGGATATCCCTCTTGCTAGGGCTGGTACTAGTTCGACTAGAAATCCGTTGCCCTCAAATGATAGAGTTGTACTCCTTAACAGAATTAGGAGAACAATCCTTGATGTGGACTTGTTCGAAGTGCTCAAACAGGATAGTACAACTTGCTATACCATGAAGGAGCTACTTACGCAAGTTAACCTCGCCACCTGCTCTTTTCCAGTCAGCACCATCTTATTCGATCTTCAATCTCTGTTAGACAACGTGACTGGGTGTCTTCTCCAAGAAGAATTTGCTACCAGAAAGGTCCAAGAGAAACGAACTGCCATGGACGCTGCTTATGAGCATGCTTCAAAGCTCTCTAAAGAAGCTGAAGATCAAGCCATGCACATAAAGCAAGCAAAAACTGACTATGGAGCTCGAGCTGAGTCTATTCTTCTCTGGGAAAGGCAAATTCACGAACTTCAACAAAAGGTTAAGGAGGCTCAACAACAACAATTGGCCTACGAAACCAATACTACTGGTGATCAGTTCGAAGAGCTCCTCAACAAAGGACTTGCAGAAATGGAGGCAGCAGAGCAACTTAAAGGAGAAGTAGCTACCCTAGAAGGAGCAAGGCGTTTCACTCAACAAAGGCTTGAGTCGTTTCGGAGTACCTTTAATATATTGAGGAATAATGCCTATTTTTAAATCTCAGTTTTAATTAGTTTTGAAATTTGGTTTTGGTCTGTAATATCCGAACAACGCCATTTTGGCAATCCCATATTACCATTTTGGCATTCCTTTATGATGTTTTGATTACGTTGTTATTATTTCAATCTCCTGCAGGTGTGGCTTATATTTCTTTAAATATTTCCCATTAACCTTTAGGATTCGCTTATCATCAACCAACTCTTCGATTTCATGTGCATTGTTTGAAAATATCTTTATTATTCGAAAAGGTCCTTCCCAATGAGGTGACCATTTACCTAATGTTTTATTTTTCTTGTCCATGGGCAATATGACTTTACAGACTAAGTCATTAATAGTGAATGCTTTTCCTTTCACCCTTTTGTTATATGCCCTGGCTACCCTTTCCTTTTGTCTCATCAGGATTTCCAACGCATGCAATCTAACTTCATCTAACTCAACTAACTCATTCATCATCATCTCCCAATATAATGCATATAGGATTTCGTTTTGTCTTTGAATTCGAACTGATTGTAGATGAATTTCTACTGGCAGAACTGCATCATGACCAAATGTTAGTTGGAAAGGCGTGGTGTTAGTAGCTTCTTTAGGAGATGTTCTACAGGCCCATAGTATTTTGTCCAAAGTTTTGTGCCAGTTCCTTGGCTTTTTACCTATATGTTTCTTGATTAACCCTATTATCACTTTATTAGCTGCTTCGACCTGACCATTTGCTTGAGCATAATATGGTGTTGATGTCAGTAATCTAAACCCCATCTCTTGAGCAAATTCTTGCATCTTCCTACCAGTAAACACAGAACCTTGGTCTGTGGTTATGCTCTCTGGCAATCCGAACCTATGGATAATTTGTTTCTGTATGAACTCAATAATAGCCTCTTGATCAGCAGCTACCAATGGTATCGCTTCTATCCACTTGGTGAAATAATCTATTCCTACCAAGATATATTTCTGTCCTTTAGACGAAGCAGGATTTATTTCTCCTATTAAATCCAATGCCCATCCTCTGAAGGGCCATGGTTTAATGATTGAATGCAACTCACTTGCAGGGGCATGTTGAATCCCTGCATGTTTCTGGCATTCTTCACACCCTTTAGCAAAGTCTATACAATCTTTGAGCATGCTGGGCCAATACATGCCATATCGAAATAAAAACCATTTCATTTTATGACCTGCTTGATGTGCCCCACATGCCCCATTGTGGACTTCTGACAATGCTAAGTATGCCTCACTTTCTCCTAGGCATATCAGTAATACGCCTTCTTGGGTCTTTTTGAACAATTCATTTCCCATGAGGACATATGATAATGCTCTATATTTTATCTTTCTATCAACATTCAATGTTGGATTTGTTAAATAACTCACAAGTGGACTTCGCCAATCTGCATCTGATAAGGTGTCTATGGCTAGTACTTCGAATCCCTGTTTCTCAGCATACCCTAATTTTATACTCTCTAGATCTGATGGTATGAATCTAGTAGCCATAACTCTACCTCTTAATTCGACCAAATCCTCAAAGTTTTTGGTAGAAACTTTATAACCTGAAGCCAACTGTGCTAAGTCATTTGCTTCTTGGTTTTCTATTCTTGGTATATGTTGAATATCCATGTATTCGAATTTTCTAAGTAGCCTGTTAACTATGACGAAATATATCATCAGATTTTCCTTTATTCATTTGTACTCCTTTGTTATTTGCTTGACCACTAACTCTGAGTCTCCTTTAATTTCGACTCTAGTTGCCCCCAATTCCAACAAAGCTTCAAGTCCAACAATAAGCGCTTTGTACTCAGCTTCGTTGTTCGAGCAACGAGGACCATCTAATATATACTTGAATTTTGTTGGAATTCCTTCAGGAGAAATTATAAGAACTCCAACACCACTACCATTCCTGTGGGTCGAACCATCAAAGTATAATTTCCAAGGTTGCATTTCAACGTAAGCCATGACAGTCTTTTCAACCAAGGAATGGTCCACAATGAAATCAGAAATTATTTGGCCTTTCACAGCTTTTAAAGGCATGAAAGTCAAAGAATATTCTGTTAAGGCTAAAGCCCATTTACCAATTCTGCTATGCATTATTGGTTTCGAAAGCATGTGTTTAATAACATCGAAGTGAGATGAAACATAAACATCAACAGGCTTTATATAATACTTAAGTTTCATACAAGAAAAGTACAAACAGAGACATAACTTTTCTATATTGCTATATCTAGTCTCTGCATCATTCAATACCCTACTTAAATAGTATATGGCTCTTTCGGTGCCACTGCTATCTTCTTGTGCTAACATACTACCTATACTAACTTCAGAGGCAGATATGTACAATCTCATGGGCTTTCCCCATGAAGGTGGAGACAAGATGGGAGGCTGAGAGAGATATCTTTTTATCTTGTCAAATGCCTTCTGATGGGCTTCGTTCCACTCGAAGGCTTGGCCTTGCTTCAAACGGAGCAACAGAGAGAAAGCTTGGGTCCTTCCACTTAGATTCGAAATGAACCTTCTGAGAAAGTTAATCTTACCTAGAAAAGATTGCAGCTCCCTTTTCGACGTAGGTGCTTTCGTCTCCATTATGGCTTTGGTTTTATTTTGGTTGATCTTGATTCCTTTTTTATGAACCACAAAGCCAAGGAAATCTCCAGCCTGCACAAAAAATGCACATTTAAGGGGGTTCATCTTTAAGCCATGTTTTCTCATTCGTTCGAATGATTGGCTCAAATGGTGCAAATGGGTTTCTGCAGATATAGATTTGATGACTATATCATCAATGTATACCTGCATAAAGGTTTCAATGAAATCATGGAAAATCGAATTCATTGCCCTCTGATAAGTTGCCCCAGCATTCTTTAAACCAAAAGGCATCACTACCCATTCGTAGGTGCCTAAGGCTCCTGGGTAACGAAATGCTGTCTTGGCAACGTCTTCTTCAGCAATAAAAATCTGATTGTAACCAGAGTATCCATCTAACATACTTAAATATTCGAATCCTGCAGCAGAGTCTACTAACATTTCTGCCACAGGCATGGAGTACTCATCTTTAGGGGTTGCAGTATTTAAATCCCTAAAATCTATGCAAATTCTCAGAGAGCCATTTTTCTTAATAACAGGCACTATATTTGCTAACCATTCGACATACCTTGTGGTTCTGATGAATCTGCAGCGCAGCAACCTTTCGATCTCAACTTTGATTTTTGGGAGGACCACTGGTGCGAATCTTCTAGGAGTTTGCTTGATGGGCTTCTTGCCATCCTTAATTGGAAGTCTATGCTCCACTAACTCCCTCTTCAAACCAGGCATTTCATCATAGTCCCACGCGAAGCAATCTTTGTTTCTCTTGAGGACTTCAATCACTTCCTGATTGAGGCCTGGATTAAATTTTGCGCTTATGTAGGTTATTCTTTTCGTGTTCTCATCCCCCAGATTCACTTCTTCGAGTGGATCCTGCACCAACATTTTGGCACCTGAGTCTATGGGGTCCCTCTCGAAGCCTAAGGGTTCTTTATCATAGATGGCGTCCAGCCTTTGATCTATTTCGTGTTCTTCAAAGGGTGAGCCTTTCGAGCCATCCCCATTCATTTCGTTCACTTTTACAGCTAGTTTATTTATTTCAGCCTCTAAGGCCGCTTTCGATTCGTTCTCAGCCATATAGGCCGAAATCCTTTCGAAGAAGGAGGACTCAATCATGAGCAAGGTTGTCGAATTCCCAGCCTGCTGGCCGTCTTTGCATAGTACCTTCGACTCCTTCATCTTCACTGACTATTCTTCTATCCCAATATATGCCATCATGGCGGAGGGTCATATAATAGTGTGCGTTCCTGGTTTCGTTGATTTCATCATTAGGGACACAAGGAGCAATCTTGGCCAAATGTTTGTCATAATTCCTCTTGTCAACTAAGTTGACTACTGTCATGAAGTAACTCTAGTCCGCTTCAATGTTCTCCATGATCCCATCTTCTCTCCATAAAACCAACCTCTGGTGCATTGACGAAGGAACTGCTCCTACGCCATGGATCCACTCTCTTCCCAACAACAAGTTGTAGTTGGCTTTGGCTTCGATCACCATGAACATGGTGGGACTACAGCTTGATCCTATCGTCAAGTCTAGTTGAATTACTCCCAATGTTTGGCCTACTTTCCCTTCATAATTGGACAGAACCATGTTGTGTGGTTTGATGTCACCTTCGCGTATTTCTAACTTTTTCAGCATGAAATGGGGTATTAAGTTAACTGCAGCGCCCCCATCCACTAAAACCTTGTTTATGCCATGGGCACCAACCTTTGCCCGAATGAATAATGGCTTCAGATGATTTTTCATAGCTGGCTCTGGGCGTTCGAAGAAAGCATTCTGCTTCTCGACAGCTCCGTTATCCATCACGTAGTAACACACAGGCCTATGCTTCATCAGATCTATTGTATCATCCTCCTCATACTCTTCGATTTCAGTTTCCTGTCTAAACTCACAAGGTAGTACAGATACCATGTTGTAATTGATATTGAGCGAAGACTCCCCTTCTGATTCGAAGTTATCCGTTAGCATATCTTCGTCTTCTTCTGGACCTGGAGTGTATTCCTTCGATTCATTTGGTTGTGCTTCAGAGAAGAGTCTCCTACTAACTAGGGGTTTGTCCTCAGTTTGATTATTTGGTGTGGGTTTGTTGGTGCTTGATTCCCCTTGGTTTTTTATCGAAGTTGCTCCTTTATTTGCCGTAGCTTCCCTTTCAGCCTTTCGAATTCTCTGTTGCCTTCGCCATTGAGATCTTGACATGGGTTTTCTTCCTTTTTAGTTTTCTAACCTCACTTCCTCCCTCTTCGCCATGTTGAACTGCCTTCTATACGTCATAGCGTGGCGTGCGTTTCGTTCATTGCTTCTCCATTTGTCTTTGCCTTTGTCAGTTCTGACTTGCAGCCATTTGTCTGTTGGTATTTCAGCTGGAATTTTGAACGTCACTCTTTGAGCGCCTTTGGGATGAGGACTATCAGGCCTTCGTTGATTGTATTTGCTATCGAAATGTTGGCCCATCTGACTAGTCTCTTGGTGGTTCCAGCATGGGGCGAAAGGGATTGTTTCGAAGGCTCTGGCCATACTTTGATCGTACACGGCAGAACACCTTGGGCATACCAAGCATTTGGTTTCCCCTTTGTAACATCGAACCAAAAACTCCAACAAACTTTCTCCAGCTTTAGGGTAACACCTGAATAACTGGTTATCCTGGCGCCAGTTGATGCCAGTTCGCGCCGTTTGTACCCTCTCGAAATTTGCAGCAATTCTCTGGTTGCAGATGATGCTGCACCTAGGCCATAGTATCATTTCAGCATCTCCTTTATGGCACAACATGAGGTAATCTTTAAGACTGGCATCCCCAACATAATTATCCTCCATTTTATACTTTTCTTTTTCTAAGTATCTCTCCACCTCCTCCATTTCAGAACGAGGTCTCTCCATATTCACCATGTTTACATCCACATCCTCCCCCTTTATGTCATCATCTCCCCATCCTGTAGGTTTTATATCTTCAATTTGGATTTCTGAACTTTCTGGGGCAGAATACTTTACCAAGTAGTCAAACTTTCCACTGGGCTCTCCTAAAGTATCCCATATTTCTTTCTGAGGGGAGGGTGGCTTTGTGATCTGGACTTTCTCCAATCTTAGCCTCAGGCCTTCAGTAACCTGTGTCAACTCTTGCTTTTGGTTTTCCTGGCCTTCAGTAGCCTGGATTTCTTTTGTAACAGCTAAAGGTGCTGCTTCGATCGAAGCCTCTGGTTGCTTGTGGACGTCCTCAGTGACCCCCTTGTTGACTTCGATTAACACCCAGTTTTCATTCTCAGTGCCTTTTTCTCCTAATGGAGTGTCATCTTGATCTGCTTCCACCATATTGATTTCTCCAATGCATACAGGCTCGGAGTAATTGGTGTCTGCGACATCCAAAGGATCTTCATCTACTTTCATTTTTGGTTTGTCAGCGAATTTCAGTCTGCCATCCTTAATTGCATTTTGAATTAGATCCCTGAAAAGAAAACACTGTGAGGTTTTGTGGCCTAGGAAACTATGATACTTACAAAATCCTCTTTTCTTCCTTTGATCTAAAGGAGGTATTTTGACATTTGATGGCACAATGAGTTGGCCATCTTTGACAAGTAAATCAAAAATCTCGTCACACTTAGTTACATCGAAGGTATAAACCTTCTTTGGGAATTTGTCACTTTTCTCATTTTCAACAATTTCTTTCCCTTTTGTGGGAACTAATAATTTGCAAGAGTAAGGTGGGGCCTGTTTTAATTCAGCGAGATCAATTTCGACCTCTTCGAATTCAGGGTAATCTTCTGCTTCCTCAGCTCCAACATAGGAGACCCTTTCTTTCTTGTTATTTTTAAAAACTCTGGCCTTTTCGGCCTTTAGCCTTTCGACTTGTCGAACCCTATCGGCTAATTGAGCCATATCCCTCAAGTATTGTGTATCTAATTTCTTTCGAATAGAGTAATCTAGGCCGCCAGCAGCCATTTCGACTAACTCATGTTCAGGAACTATTGTAAAGCATCTAGATTTCAAGAGCCTGAATCTATTCAGATAATCATCTATGGGTTCAGTAAACTTCCTCTTGACACTGGCTAGTTCCTTTAGACTTATTTTAGATTATCCCATGTAGAACTGTTCATGGAATAATCTCTCCAACAGAGCCCAAGTATCTATGGACCCAGGAGGTAAAGTGGTGAACCATGTGAAAGCGTTCTTAGTTAGGGAACTTGGGAAATATTTGATCCTAAGGTCTTCATTATTTGCTATATCTCCTGCTTCGGTTAGATACCTGGCTATGTGTTCGACTGTTGATTCATTGGTATCTCCAGTGAACTTTGTGAACTTAGGGACTTTATATCCCCTTGGTAAATCAGTGTGCATTATGTAATCTAATATAGGAGAGGCATAATTTGGCCTTCTAATTCCTGTGTTGAGGCCATTCTGGGCCATGATTCTCTCTATCATGGTGGTCAAATTATTTTCTGCCAAGATGTTATCATTTCGAATTCTGTGAACGACTGCATCAGCATCTTGATTTCGACCCACCATGACAACTCCTCTAGGTTGTTCTTCTCGAAACTCTGGGACTTCTAACCTTTCGATCCTTGCCCCTGGTTCCATAATTTCCCTTTGTGGGCCTTGAATCATTGGGGCTTCTAACCTTTGTGCCATTTCCCCCAAATTAACCCCCTCTCTGGCTGGTCTATAGGGTGGGTCATCAACAACTTGTTCTATGATAGGTACGTTTGCTCGAACTCCCGCCTGATTCTGCCTACGCCTTTCTGGGGGAGTGAAAAAATCTGTTATTCGACTCATGTTATCCGCGTTTTCTCTGTTTGTCATAGTTACATTTTGTACTATTGGGGCAAAGATCTCCTGCATAGTTTGCGCTAATACTCCTATCATATTATGGTTACTGTCATCCATTAATTGCCTAAAGGCCAACTGATTTTTTGTGGTTAAGATAGGCATTGCACTATAACCCACTGACCCTTGGTTATTTGTCATAAATTGATTTTCCCCAGACCCAGACCCTAATTGTGGTGATGTATTCGATGTCGAAGTGTGCAGACCCGCCATAAAAGATGTTGGCATCCCATAAGAGGAGTTTCTGTGTCTGTTAGCATCGAACTCGAGTGGTCTAGTTAGTGGGGTGGCGAAATGGGTTTGTGTCCCTGATGGTGGGACGAATCCCCCAGGATAACCAATGGTTCCTATATTTCCTAGGATCGAACTGTTAGTCGACATGCCGCTTGTCCCATTCGTGGCTATACTACTGGTAGAAGATGCAACAGACTGTGTGTTCGAAGGGATCGTATTAGATGTTCCTGTCGAAGTGGACATATTAGTGCCTGTTGCATGTGGGTGTTGGCTGAAGATTTTGATGATATTATTAGAAGCGAAGCAAAATTGGACGTTTCGATTGGAATAAAGCAAGATGTCATGTTTCGAAATGGTAGAAGCAGTACTTCGAATAGGCATATCAAAGCTTGGAGCTTCGAGTGACAGTTATGAGGATATATTCAAAGAAGTCTTGAAATGATAACAAGGTTGTGTCCAAGAAATGTGTTCGAAGCGAAGAAGTGCCAAAACATTTGAAATTCAAATGCAAGCGGGATGTTCGAAATTTAAAATATATGCGCTGGAGCATTCGAAGACGCGTGGAAGCTGGAGAGAGGCATTGCTTTGCATGTTCTGAACATGGCAGAATCTTATAGCAAGACCGTTATGGTCGAAGTAGTATAAATAGAAGTCTTAGCATTAGGATTTCGTGTGTCATATCTATTGTACAAAAAAACTCAGTAAACATTCAAAATACCACATGGCTAGGGAAACGAATGCACGAGCAATGTACGTATGATAACACCAAGTATTTATGATTTAATCAAACTCTTTATCATTTCCAGTATTTTCCTCTATCTTCATGTCAATACCATTCAAAAGCTTTTGCATTAAAATATTTTCATTCGAAGTCTTTTTACTGATGCCTTACATTTAAATGTTTTCTTTCCATTTCAAATACTTTACATTTCAGAAACTTTTGCACATTTCATGCCTTTATCTTCAAGCTTTTATCATTCGAACACCTTTTTTCACTTAAAGTTATTTTACTGTTTTCTTGCATTTAAACGCTTTCTTCATATTTCGAATCCTTTACATTCCAAAGAATCTTTTACATTACATGTTTTTATGCTTCGAAGTCATTTACTTGTCTTTTCTACAGTTTTATATGTCTTTACAATTGAACTTTATTCATGCAATTTAGTTTCGCGCGCATTTACTTGATCACGCCTTTAGATCTTTAATAGAGTAATCGAAGTAAGTTAAACACCTACACAATATTCTAAATACCAACCATGAATACCAGTTCTATGATAAGAGTTATCCAAATGACCAATACATCCTAGGATCAATCTAGTCGATCCTGCGAGTTACCAGAGAGATTGAATAACAGTCATTAAGATTATTCGATAGTTTGGAGGATTAGCGGTTGTTTACCAGAAATAACTGTAAACAAATTGGCACACCTGATGGGACCCGTCATTGGCCATTATGGAATTTAGAACAGAGTAAAAATTGTTAAGACATAACCATTGTAAAATACCCTCTGAGTGGTAAGTTTGTTGTTTTATGAACCTTAGAAGTGGTAGAATAACCAATAGCAACCAACCCTTATCCAGAAGAAAACGTTTGAACAAGATGTCTAATTCTGACAATCAACAAGGGGAACAAAATATCCCACATACAACAGGCTCTAATATCTCCGCCTCGATGGGAACATCTAATGTGATCCCTTCGAATGCACAGTCTGTCGCATCCTCTACCAGTAATATAGCCACTAATGGAACAAGTGGCATATCAACTAACAGTTCGATCATAGGAAATACTGGAACCATTGGTTATCCTGGGGGATTCGTCCCACCATCAGGGACACAAACCCATTTCGCCACCCCACTAACTAGACCACCCGGTTTCGATGGTAATAGAACCAGAAATTCCTCTTATGGAATGCCAACATCTTTTATGGCAGGCTTACACAATTCCACATCGAATTCATCACCACAATTAGGGTCTGGGTCTGGGGCAAATCAGTTTATGACAAATAACCAAGGGTCAGTGGGTTATAGTGCAATGCATATCTTAACCACAGAAAATCACTTGGCTTTTAGGCAATTGATGGACGACAGTAACCATAATATGATAGGAGTATTAGCACAAACTATGCAGGAGATATTTGCCCCAATAGTACAAAATGTGACTGTGGCAAACAGAGAAAACGCAGATAATATGAGCCGAATAGCAGATTTCTTTGCTCCCCCAGAGAGGCGTAGGCAGAATCAGGCGGGAGTTCGAGCGAACGTACCTATTATAGAACAAGTTGCTAATGACCCACCCTATAGACCAGCCAGAGAGGAGGTTAACTTGGGGGCAAGGGCACAAAGGCTAGAAGCCCCAATGATCCAAGGCCCACAAAGGGAAATTATGGAACCAGGGGCAAGGGTCGAAAGGCTGGAAGTCCCAGAGTTTCGAGAAGAACAACCTAGAGGGGTTGTCATGGTGGTTCGAAATCAAGATGCTGATGCAGTCGTTCATAGAATTCGAAACGATAACATCTTGGCAGAAAATAATTTAACCACCATGATAGAGAGAATCATGGCCCAGAATGGCCTCAACACAGGAATTAGAAGGCCAAATTATGCCTCCCCTATATTAGATTACATAATGCACACTGATTTACCAAGGGGATATAAAGTCCTTAAGTTTACAAAGTTTGATGGGGATACCAATGAGTCAACAGTCGAACATATAGCCAGGTATCTAACCGAAGCGGGAGATATAGCCAATAATGAAGACCTCAGGATCAAATATTTCCCAAGTTCCCTGACTAAGAACGCTTTCACATGGTTCACTACTTTGCCTCCTGGGTCCATTGATACTTGGGCTCTTTTGGAGAGATTATTCCATGAACAGTTCTACATGGGACAATCAAAAATAAGTTTGAAGGAACTAGCCAGTGTCAAGAGGAAGTTCATTGAACCCATAGATGATTATCTGAATAGATTCAGGCTTTTGAAATCTAGATGTTTCACAGTAGTGCCTGAACATGAGTTAGTCGAAATGGACGTTGGCGGCCTGGATTACTCTATTCGAAAGAAATTAGACACTCAATACTTGAGGGATATGGCTCAATTAACCGATAGGGTTTAACAGGTCGAAAGGCTAAAGGCCGAAAAGGCCAGAGTCTTTAAAAATAACAAGAAGGAAAGGATCTCCTATGTTGGAACTGAGGAAGCAGAAGATTATCCTGAATTTGAATTCGAAGAGGTCGAAATCGACCTCGCTGAATTAAAACAGGCACCACATTACTCCTGCAAATTATTAGTTCCCACAAAAGGGAAAGAAATTATTGAAAATGAGAAAAGTGACAAATTCCCAAAGAAGGTTTATACCTTCGATGTCACTAAGTGTGACGAGATTTTTGATTTACTTGTCAAAGATGGCCAACTCATTGTGCCATCAAATTTCAAAATACCTCCTTTAGATCAAAGAAAGAAAAGAGGATTTTGCAAGTATCATAGTTTCCTAGGCCACAAAACCTCACAGTGTTTTTTTTCCAGGGACCTAATTCAGAATGCAATTAAAGATGACAGGCTGAAGTTTGCTGATAAAGCAAAAATGAAAGTTGACGAAGACCCTTTGGACGTCGCAGACACCAATTACTCCGAGCCTGCATGCATTGGAGAAATTAACATGGTGGAAGCTGACCAAAGTGACGCTCGAGTAGGAGCGAAAGGTACTGAAAATGAAAGCTGGGCGATAGTCGAAGTCAATAAGGGGGTCACTGAAGATGTCCACAAGCAACTAGAGACTTTGATTGAAGCAGCACCTTTATCTGTTGTTGTACCCCAAAATTTTCCCTCCCATATTCTTCAAAAATTTGCCAAGATCATGGTTCAGAATCTCTCAAGGATTGCACAGTCCAATTGCCTCCTAACACAGTCAAAATTAGGGTTTTGGTTCTTGCAAAGAAATTGAGGTTTTCAAGGGTCCAATCAAGTCCCATATGCCTATATACATTGTCAAGCATCTATATGTCAAGTTTCAAGACTCACAACATCAAATTGCACAGTCAAAAACCCTAATTGCTTCACAGTCAACTGTAGGGGTAAAATGGTCATTTGACAGTCAAAAGTCAAAATTTTTGGTCAACATCTTATTTTGAAGCCACAAACATCATTTGATCAATTCTTGATCATGATTTCTCAAAGCATGGCTCAAAAAGTCTCAAGATGCAAAAGTTTCTATTTTTGGACAGTTGAAAAGTCAACTGCAGATTGACCAAGGCATAACTTCTTCATGTTTTATCAGAAAAATTCCATCCAATGCTCATTTTGAAGAGAATGACATTTCCTACAATTAATCTTCACACTCCAAGTCCAAGAAATGCTCTCACAAAAAGTTATCAATTTCAACATTATAGGTCATTTTCAAAAGTCAACAAAAAGGCACTTTAAGTCAAAGACCATAACTTGATATTGGTAAATCAAAATGACATGGGACCAAAGGCATTGGTTAGAGGACTTCAAGACATTTCCAAAATGTCCAAGAACATATTCATAGCTTCAAAATTGAGCAAGATATGAATTGGAGAAGTTGGGAAATTTTGGGGAATTTTCAAAAGTAAACTTTGCCTAAAACCCTTCAAAATTGCTAATGGGCCTCAATTTCTTTCTTGAATCATTACCCAAAGCATATGCACGACCCATTGAGCTAAAAATGATTTATTTTCTTATTTTTAATTAATTAATTGAATTTGTATTCATATTAATTCATTTAATTAGATTTAATTATGAGAAAATATCAAATAATGCTTTTTCAAATCTTTTTGTGCAGCAAATATACTCATTATATGCTAAAGATTTCGTGCATCATCCAAAGGGGACAAGATCATCCATATTTGTCAAGATTTGCATGGAAAAAAGATTGGAAATTCATGATTAAAAATCAAATATTCAAAACATAAATTGATGGATCTTTGGGCTCATTCTTGACCTAATTTCGTTCATATACTTATACATAACCTAACCTAATGGAAGGACACACGAAAAAGCTGCTCACAAACATAGAACCAATTGGCAAATTTTCACAAAAAAGCTTGGGACTGATTTCATATTTGTAGGGTGATTCAAGGCTTAAAACCTTGTCCATTACGTTACTGACATTGCTAGGATTCTATTACAATCAAGAACAAGCCTCCATACTCAAAGAAACGGTAGAACAACATCGCGTTTTTCACAAAAATGTCCATAATCGATTTTTAATTTTCACGCATCATTCATGTGTTTTGATTGTTGATTTATGCTACTAACATCTTTCTGAAGCGATTGGTAACATTTAATTGAACTAACACTGCCTGTAGCCAAATCCACCATTGATGAAACCTAGGGTTTCAGAAGCTCCAAAATAGGGCTTTCCTTGTATGGAAAAATTGGACCTTGAGACTTATGCCATTGAATTCAGGAGCTCCATACGAATTGAATGATGACCTCGCGCCCTTTTTATATTAAGGCATCTTCTATTCGCTATTTTTCATGGCTGTGCTTAGTGGGGGTTTAAAACCCCCGCTATTTGTTTTATGTTTTTGCAGATAAGCAAAGAAGAAGGCTAGCGTGTCCAGGCATGGTTGGGTAATTCAAATATTAGCGCGCTTTTCTTTGTTTCAGCATAGTTGCCTTTTTTTCATATATTATAATTCTTTGTCGTATTATATACAAACAAACGCAATAGATCAATTGGCAAGGGACGTGTCTGGCAGGTATAGGGACCTGGGTTCGATTCCCAGGTCCCCCCACATTATTCATGATTTTTGCTTTAATATGTTCCTCTGCAGCATTCACCCAGAGGCTCACCATACGCACTCACGCTCAGGCTTGCCACACACTCATGAGGATCAATCTGAGGGCCACAAAAGGAGGTCTATCATGTACCTCAGTCAACCAAGGCGCACACAAGCGTGGAAAGTCAAACAGGCTTTGTGTTCATGGGCCAAATTTGCTTCAAACAAACCTCCATCTGGGCCTGAAAACCCCCCTTGGTTTGTATATTTTTCAATTCTATTTTCTTTTCTTTTTCTAATTCTTTTAATTATTTTTATTTAATTCACCTAAAATAATTTTCCATAAAAAATCAGAAATCAAAAAATGTTTTATATTTAATTATATTTAATTTCACCATTAAAATATTTTTGTAAATAAATATTAATAATTAACTTAGTTAAACTAGGTTTTAAACTTTAACCTTTTTTCTTAATAAATAAAAAAATATCTAGAATTAGGTTTTTGACATTTTTCATCCTTTTCTTAATTAATTATTTTTCTCATTATTTATTATTATAATTACTATTTATTTTTGTAAATAAACATGTAATTTAATTAACTAGTAAATTAGGTTAACTTTAATATTTTCATTAATAATCAAAAATAATTTAGAATTAGGGTTTCCATTTAATTTTAATTTTATTTATTTTTTCATAAATACAAAAATATTAAAAAAACAATTTTTTTTCTTTAATTAAATGATAATTAGACTTTAATTTCAATTTAATTTCAAAAGGGTCAAAACCCTCGGACGTCCTAACTTTTATTCTTTCGCACGTTATTCTTTTTTCTTTTCGAATATTATGTAACTGCTCAAGGGTTGTAATAGTAATTAGGAATTTATTTACTTTCCGCATTTTTTTTACCAAACGGGTCTTTGTATTTTGGCGATGTATAGACCCGCGCCTTGTAATAGCGTAGTTTTATCTTTCCGCATTTAAATTTCCGCACTCTTAAATTCTAAATTGCATGAAAGAATGTATGGTTAATTAAAAACAAGCGTAGCTCACAATGCCCTGATCAAAGATAACAATACATGAAAATAACACACAAATTCACACATCACTTCTAGGGTACGCCTCACCTGTTGCCTTCGAAACGTGGTCGTCAAGTATGGGACGTCTTAGTAAGTCCTTATGTCCATGATCCAGTTGCCTCGAATAAGTTGCCTCGAAACAAGTTGCCTCGGAATAGTTGCCTCGAAACGGTTGCCTCGGAATAAAAAAAGGATCAAGGACATAAGGGTAGCTTCTAAGGTGTCCTAACTGTTGCTTTGGTGACCACACTGTCCCCAAACTCGAATTGACCCGAACACCTCCAACGGTGGTGCTACCTACCTCTCAATGGTGGGATGGCACTACCTTAAGGACATTTACACAGCCTAATTCCTTAGGGTAGGTAGATGACTCATAGATACTTGTTCTATTAAAAAACAAATCAAAACTCTTTTCACACCGAAACTTTCAAAAAGCTTTCAAAACAATTTTTCAAACACTCTTGAGGACTGATACAAGAGTTATTCAGAAATCTTTAAACGAAACTTTTTCAAACCCACTCACATTTTAAGCAAACAAACATTTTGAAAACATAGTGAGCAAGTATCTAAGAGCCCATGGATAACCATGGATAGAAAGGGTGCTAACACCTTCCCTTTCTATAAATCTACCTCCCGAACCGAGAAACAATCTCATAAGAAATTTTGCTGTGCTTTTGTCCTGTCCATGTTGGAGAAAATAAAAGACGGTGGCGACTCTTGCTTCCGCGACATTTCGCGATCCAGCTAAAAGCAGTCAGTTCTAAATCCACCGATCACAGAACTGGCGACTCTGCTGGGGACTCTTTAAAAGGGAGGTGTACCTTAGGACTAAGATCACCTGTGTTTTCAATTGTCTAAATTGTTTGCTTTATTATTGTCGGTACTGTCTTGGGAGTTCTATAGATCCTAACCCGGATCTGGGGGATACCTTCTTAGAAAGTAGCAACAAGGCTGTGCGGGGTATACCGACATGGTTGAAGCAGTCTGCTACATTGATGTGGCACTTTGGTGAGTACCGGTAACCCTTGAGTTCAGTCAAGGAGAGTACGGGGCTGCCGCATGGTGTCGTGAAGCATCAACTGACCTTAGGAACCTTAATTGAACCATCTTGGCCTCTTTAGGGTAGTGAGATAACTGACTTTGGTGCAGTCCGAGGTTGGTTGATACTCGATACTACACTCAATTGAGGGTTGTTTTCTTGGAATATTTCGGTCGCCAGTTCAGTGGCTAAATCGAAACGATGAACAATGAAAACAATCCAATGATATTGGGACCCTTAGAACCCGGTTACTTCTGATAGGACAGGTTTTGAGCCCACCAACTTCAAGAGGGTAGTACCCCAAACCCCATGATGGCCTGAACTCTAAGGGCTGTGGTGTGACTTGTGTGCCTTACCATGTTTGTTTTTGTGAATACTTGTGGTGTGTTTAATCATAACATCATAACATCATACAACATTATATGTATTGACTAACCATTTCAGGGGTTCGAATCTTCATCTTTGTTCTTGTTTTGTAGGACATGGAAACTGTCCGCAGAAAGACAATTCAGATCAGCCTTGTAAGGATCCCTCCTCCGCTTAAGGAACTTATATCTAGGATTCCCGAGAGCTCTTCTTTCAGTGAGAAACATGGAAGACTCATCAGCTTGGTCAACACCAACATTGAAGAAGATATGATAAAGGTCCTCTTCCAGTTCTTTGACCCCCTGTATCACTGCTTTACATTCCTGGATTATCAACTGGTGCCTACATTGGAAGAGTTCTCCCGGCTTCTGAAGATCCCCATTCTTAGTCAACTACCCTACAACGGTACGGAAAGGGAACCCAAACTTGAAGAGATTGCTAAAGCATTACGCCTACAACCATCTGACATCAAGGGACATTGGGAAGTTAGAAGTGGTATCAAAGGGTTCTTGGCCAGGTTTCTGTTTGAGAAGGCCCAAGAATGTTGGAATTCCCTTGACCTACAAGCCTTTGAAGAAGTTGTGGCCCTCCTTGTCTATGGGTTGGTGTTGTTCCCTAATCCAGATCAGCTTATAGATATCAGTGTTGTCCAGATCTTCATGTTTAGGAATCCTATACCTACGTTGCTTGGGGACATCCTTCACTCATGTTACACTCGAACCATGAGAAAAAGAGGTGTTCTTATGTGCTGCACTCCCCTCTTGGGAAGGTGGTTTATTTCGCACCTTCCACAATCAGTTTTGAAGAATGAGCGGGGTTTGAGATGGTCACAACGATTAATGACTCTTACACATGCTGATATACATTGGTGTTCCCGGTCCAGAGAAGATGTCACTATCATTGATCGTTGTGGGGAGTTTCCTAATGTTCCTTTACTTGGAATCAGATGAGGTATTACTTACAACCCGTGTCTGGCCTTGAGACAGTTTGGATATGCTCGGAGGGATGGCCCTCACGACATGGTAATTCCTGACATAGTTTTTGACTTCGACAACGATGCACAAGGACTTCGCCAGAGATTTATCAGAGCTTGGAGGATGCCCAGCAAGGTAGACAGCAAGACACTGGGGCATAAGAACTCCATCCCCTTGGAGCCTTATCTCAAGTGGGTACGAGCCCGCTCCCAGAAGTTAGTGATGCCATATCCTCATGTTCTCCCTGTGATCAAAGAGCCAGTTTTGGAAGGAGAGGTGTCCTACACCATTCAACATCCTGGGAAGAAATGCAGAAGAGCTGGATCCAGCTTAAGGAAGAACGGAATTCTCTTGAGTCCAGTCTACACGCTAGTGAAAAGAAGGTCTTGGAGCTCACCCGCCTACTGCACGAGGAAAATACTCTCAACACCTACATAGCTCCAAAGAGGATGCGCAATGTCTTTTGGGATTGATTTGCTTTGTAATGTTTGCCCATGAGGCCTTGATGTACTGAACAATTATTTCCTAATGATAACGTGTGTTCCTTTTTGTCTACAACAAATTTGAACTTTCGAACCCTTGAATGCATTGCATAAACACATATCATGCATCATGTGCATAGCAGGTACTCCTTTTTTACAGGTGGTTTAATCTTCTTCGCTGTTTATTTCAGCTCGCCATCATGAACCCTGAATCATCTACTGAGCAGTCCATCAAGGCCCTCCAGGCTCAGAACGCCCAATTCCAAGAGCTGATCATGAGTTTAGCCCAAGGTCAAGAGGAATTGAAGGCTTTGCTGGTCAAGAAGAAAAAGAAGAGAACTGTACTATTCAACACGGGTCGGAGGTTTGGTAACACACTGCAGAATGAGGTTGATCAAGCTGGTTCTTCTATAGGGAAAGGCAGTCCCCAGGGGGGAAGGGTTCCTAGTCCGGTGGTCTCTGACAACGAGACTGATTTTAATGAGGAGCAGTATCCTCCAGCGGAAGACAAGTACAAGCAGTTAGAGGATCGTCTGAATGCCATGGAGATTCAACAAGTTCCTGGGTTGGATTTCGGAGACCTGGGCCTATCTTCTGGTGTGGTAATCCCACATAATTTCAAAGCACCATCTTTCGCAAAATATGACGGGGCGTCCTGCCCTAAGCTACATCTCAGATCTTATGTGCGGAAGATCCAGCCGTATACTGTGGACAAGAACTTATGGATCCATTTCTTCCAGGAGAGTCTTTCAGGGACTCATCTCGAATGGTTCTATCAGCTGGATGGAACCAAGGTTCATAACTGGGAGGAATTGGCTACTGCATTTTACAAGCAGTATCAGTATAATGCCGACCTCGCTCCTACACGTACCCAACTCCAGGGTATGTCACTAGGATCGGGAGAAGGTTTTAAAGAGTATGCACAGAAGTGGAGGGACCTGGCTGGCAGGGTGCAGCCACCATTAACCGACCGTGAGCTAGTGGACATGTTCTTGGGGACCCTATCCGGGCCGTTCTTCAATCATCTCATTGGCAATTCGTCTGCAGGGTTTACAGACCTCATTCTGACTGGGGAAAGGATAGAAGCTGGGATGAAATCAGGGAAGATACAGAAAGGTGCATCCTCAAGTTCTGAGAAAAAGCCTTTCAAGAAGGAAGCCAGTGCTGTGTATGGGCCTAGGAGGCAAAATAAACCGGAACGCCGCCAAGCTGTCAACACGGTGGTAATTGCAAAGCCTGTTGCCGCTCCTCAGCAACCTAACCAACCAAGGGATGAGAGACCCAGAAGAGAATATACTCGGCTTAGTATGACCTTGTCACAGATCTTGCCGCAACTGCTATCGACCAACTTGGTGACCGTCAGAGAGGCTCCGAAGGTAGTGAACACGAACTCTCCGAAGTATAATCCAAATGCCCGCTGTGCTTATCACTCTGATAGCCGGGGGCATTCTACTGATGACTGTTGGGCCCTAAGAAATAAGGTTCAGGACCTTATTGATGCGAAAGAAATACAATTTGAGGCGCCCGAAAGGCCCAACGTTGTGACTGCTCCTATGCCCCGACATGGAGTAAATGCTATTGAGGAAGACCTGTATGCAGTTTCTGTGGATGATGTTGCTACCCCTCTATTGACTGTTAAGAGGAACCTGTTGCTAGCCGGTTTATTTCTGGGTTGTAGCAAGGGTTGCCTTCCGTGTGCTATTTCCCCTACTGGTTGCCCGTTGCTGAAGTCAGGCATCCAAAGCCTGATGGATAGCAAGGAAATTTTGTTCAAGAAGACCGCTGTTCCTTTTGTTCCTACTGCAGAAGTATCTGTCGTCACCATTTTCAATAATCCTACCAAGACTCCCCCGAGGAAGCCAGTCAAAATCATGTCCGTTGCACCCATTATTATTACTGTTCCGGGGCCTCTCCCCTATAAATCTGACAAGGCTGTCCCATGGCACTATGGGGCAGATGTGTATGTACTTGGAGTGAAGCAGGAGTTCAACACCAGTACCGGTATCAGTAACATCACCGGTCCCGCTAAAGTTACTCGTAGTGGCAGGCTCTTCTCGCCTGACATTGTGCCACCAGTTATCCGAAGACCTCTTATAATAACACCTGCAAGCGCGCCTGTTTCTCCTCCTGATCAAGTTTCTACCCCTGATGCCGAGTCATCTGACACTCGGGGCAAAGGGACTGCTGATGTGCCTGCCCAGATGGAGGCACCAAAGACCGTTAATGTTGAAGCGTCACAACAAGAGATGGAGGAAATCCTTAAGATCATTAAGAATAGTGACTTCAATGTCGTTGAACAGCTGGGGCATACCCCCTCCAAGATCTCTATGCTATCATTGTTGTTGTGCTCAGAGGCCCATGCCAAGGCCCTGATTTCATTTCTGAAGACGGCCCATGTGCCACAAGAGACATCTGCGGACCAATTCACTGACTGTGTGGCCAATTTGACCGCTGACAATGGTTTGGGTTTCTCGGATGTTGATCTTACCGCCAAGGGAAAGAACCACAATGATGCCCTGCATGTCTCCATTGAATGCAGGGACACTACTCTCGCACATGTGTTGGTGGACACCGGTTCTTCACTGAATGTATTTCCCAAGAAGGCCTTAGACAGATTGGATAGTGAGGGTCTGGAGTTGAAGCCTAGTAACATCGTGGTCCGAGCCTTTGACGGGTCGAAGAGGATGGTACATGGTGAAGTGGACATTCTGATCCGGGTTGGTTCCCAAGTCTTTGATTCAACGTTCTATGTGATGGATATCCATCCATCTTATTCCTGTTTGCTGGGTCGACCTTGGATTCACAAAGCTGGGGCTGTGACCTCCACTCTACACCAGAAGCTCAAGTACCCTGTTAGAGGGAAGATTGTTACAGTGCAGGGGGAGGAAGAATACATGGTTATTCATCTGAACTCATTCCGGTATATAGAGATGGACGGGGAGTTTATTGAAACCCCCTTTCAACATTTTAAAGAGGTACCTCCAACATTGGCGTCAGTTGAGACGGTAATTGAAGAAGACTTTCCTTTGAAGATGACCTCCTTAAAGGACGCCCGGGCTGTAATTGAGAAAGGTGAATGTGCTAACTGGGGCAGGCTCCCTGATTTTACTCCTAAGACTGACAAGTTTGGGCTGGGTTTTACTGTAGAGGCTCAGAGGGCTGTACGCAAAGCAAGGATCGGAAGACCTCCCGTGCTCATCACCAACCCGGGAGTGAATGCTATTGAAGGCGATGCGGAGGAATCAGAGTTTGATAGCTGGATCTACTCGACGGCTGACGGTGGACTGAACAATTGGACTGCAAAAGACCACATACCTGTTACTTTTGTTACGCAGTAATGAATTCCTTTGTTTTTTTAATTTGTAATGAACAATAAATTGAAACTTTATGGCCCGGTGTCCTACCCGGGGCACCGTTGGCTTCATTTGTGAGGGCTTATTACTTGTCATTTCCATATATCATGAATAAAGACATTGGACGTTTTTTGAATTGCAAATCTTATGCTCCTTTTCTTTTTTCCTTTACTTATTGCAAAACAGCTATATTTACACACACTCACCTATACAGGTTCCAATCCATTCTGGATCTCACTGGTAACGACTCTGCTACTGCCAGTTATAACTTCGAAAATCCGATCAACTTAGCTGAAGACGAAGGTGAAGATGATTGCGAAGCGCCTGGTGAGCTTGCAAGACTGTTACTCCAGGAAGAGAGGGCCATTCAGCCATATGAAGAGCCAGTGGAAACGGTAAATCTGGGTACTGAGACAGATAGAAAGGAAGTTAAGATTGGTGCTAATCTAGAGCTCAGCGTGAAACAACGGTTAATTCAGATGCTGCACGATTATGTGGAAATATTTGCCTGGTCCTACGAAGACATGCCTGGGTTGGATACCGACATTGTGGTCCATCACTTGCCTACCAAGGAAGACTGCCCTCCGGTAAAGCAAAAGGTCCGCCGTATGCGTCCAGAGATGTCCGAGAAGATCAAAGCTGAGGTCATGAAGCAATTTGACGCTGATTTTCTTACAGTGACTTCTTACCCTCAGTGGGTTGCCAATGTGGTGCCGGTACCGAAGAAAGATGGTAAGGTCAGAATGTGTGTCGATTACAGGGATCTGAACAGGGCCAGCCCCAAGGATGACTTCCCCTACCTCACATCGACGTTCTGGTTGACAATACAGCTCAACACAAGGTGTTCTCCTTCATGGATGGTTTTTCAGGTTATAATCAGATCAAGATGGCTCCTGAAGATATGGAAAATACTACCTTTGTTACTCAGTGGGGCACCTTCTGCTATAAGGTCATGCCATTCGGGTTGAAAAATGCTGGGGCAACCTACCAACGTGCCATGGTTGCTTTATTTCATGACAAGATCCACCATGAGATTGAAGTGTATGTCGATGATATGATCGCGAGGTCCCAAACTGAGGAGGAACACCTTGACCATCTACAGAAGCTGTTTGATCGTCTGAAATTGTACAAGCTGAGGTTGAACCCAAACAAGTGCACCTTTGGGGTAAGATCTGGAAAGTTGCTAGGCTTCGTCGTGAGTGACAAGGGTATTCAAGTAGACCCTGCCAAGGTTAAAGCCATACAAGAGATGCCAGTTCCAAAGACAGAGAAGGAAGTCAGAGGCTTCCTAGGACGTCTGAATTACATTGCTCGATTCGTCTCGCACCTAACTGCTACTTGTGAACCAATCTTCAAGATGCTGAAGAAAGATCAGGTAGTACGTTGGAATGATGAATGTCAGGCCGCTTTCGACAGAATCAAAGAGTATCTCCAAGAACCACCCATCCTTATGCCACCGGTTGAAGGGAGACCTCTAATACTATACCTGACAGTATTTGACAGTTCAATGGGGTGTGTGCTAGGGCAGCATGACGAGTCTGGCCGAAAAGAGCACGCCATTTATTACCTTAGCAAAAAGTTTACCGACTGTGAGACCCGATACTCACTGCTCGAGAAAACTTGATGCGCTTTGGTATGGGCTGCTCGCCGGCTGAGACAGTATATGCTGACTCACACTACCCTGTTGATTTCAAAAATGGATCCAATAAAGTACATATTCGAAAAGCCTGCTCTGTCTGGGAGAATAGCAAGATGGAAAATGATCTTGACAGAATACGACATCCAGTACACGACCCAGAAAGCTATCAAGGGAAGTGTATTGGCAGACCACCTGGCACATCAAGCAGTGGATGACTACCAATCAATGAACTTTGAATTTCCTGACGAGAGCATCATGGTAGTAACTGATTGTGAAGTACCTGGACCGGATGAAGGACCCGAGGAAGGATCCCGATGGTCTATGCACTTTGACGGAGCCTCAAACGCTTTAGGTAATGGTATCGGCGCTGTGATCATATCCCCTCAAGGCACTCATGCTCCACTTACTGCCCGACTATGTTTCAACTGCACCAACAACATGGCGGAGTATGAGGCATGCATCATGGGTCTTCAAGCTGCGATTGACTTAAGGATCAAGTTTCTGAGTGTCTTCGGAGATTCCGCTCTCGTGATCAATCAGATCAAAGGCGAGTGGGATACGGAACACCCAAACCTTATTCCTTACAAAGAATGTGTGTTGACATTGATCCCCCATTTCACAGAGATAACTTTTGAACACTTCCCAAGAGAGGAGAATCAGTTGGCGGACGCGTTGGCTACGATGTCTTCCATGTTCAAAGTCAAATGGGACAATGAGGCTCCCCGGATCGTTATTTGGAAACTGGAAGAACCTGCATACTGTTGCGATCTTGAGACTGAGACAGTAACTGAAAAACCCTGGTATCACGAGGTAAAGAGGTACTTGGAAGCTCAGGAATACCCTAAAAGGGCATCTGTCAACGACAAGAAGTTTCTGAGAAGGTTCGCAACAAAGTTCTTCCTCAGCAACGACATTCTATACAAGCGAAACCATGATTCTACCTTACTGCGTTGTGTGGATAAGACTGAAGGAGAAAAGATCATGGCAGAGCTGCATGAAGGTACTTTCGGAACACATTCTAGTGGACACACCATGGCAAAGAAAATCCTTTGGGCAGGATATTTCTGGTCCACAATGGAAGCCGACTGTTACCAACATTCTCGGACATGTCATAAATGCCAAATTTATGCAGATAAGGTGCACGTTCCTCCAGTCCCTCTGAATGTCTTGACTGCACCTTGGCCTTTTGCAATGTGGGGTATTGATATGATCGGCGAGATTAAACCTACGGCATCCAATGGGCATCGCTTCATCCTGGTAGCGATTGATTACTTTACAAAGTGGGTTGAAGCAGCTTCCTACGCTACTGTAACCAAGAATGTCGTGGCACGGTTCATTCGGCATAACCTGATCTGTCGATACGGCGTCCCAGAAAGGATCATTACGGACAACGGTACCAATCTTAATAACAATATGATCATTGAGCTCTGTGAGCAATTCAAGATACAGCACCACAACTCTTCTCCCTACAGGCCGAAGATGAACGGGGCTGTAGAAGCAGCTAATAAGAATATCAAGAAAATTATGCAGAAGATGACAGTGACCTATAAAGATTGGCACGAGATGTTACCGTTCGCTCTTCATGGGTACCGTACCTCAGCAAGAATGTCAACCGGGGCAACTCCTTTTTCCTTGGTCTATGGCATGGAGGCAGTCTTGCCAATTGAAGTCCAGATACCCTCTCTCCGGATAATGAAGGATGCAGATCTGAGCGAAGATGACTGGATCCAGACTCGACTTGATCAGTTAAACTTAATTGACGAAAAGAGACTCACTGCTATTTGTCATGGTCAAACGTATCAAAAACGGATGATCAGGGCATTTAACAAGAAAGTCAGACCACAAGAGTATCAAGTTGGGGACCTGGTAATCAAGCGCATCATTCTTCCTCAAAGTGATCCCAGGGGAAAATGAACCCCTACGTACGAAGGGCCATTTGTGGTTAAACATGTGTTCTCAGGAGGAGTCGTGATCCTAACCACCATGGATGGTGACGACCTTCCTCATCCCGCCAATGCAGACATAGTAAAAAGATACTACGCATGATAAAAGACCCGCTAGGTTGACATACCTAGGCAAAAATTAGGGCTTCCCGGCGAACCAAAAGGGTTCGGACAAAATGAGGGATGAAATAAAAAAAATGTACACCCGGCAAGTCGAAAACCTGAAAAGGCGGCTTGGGCAAAAATGGGTATCTCAGTGGACTGAAAACCCGAAAGGGCGGTCCAGGCAAAAGTTAGGGATAAAGCGTAATACTATGTCTCATTGGATTACCTTGCATCCAGAATCTGGTATCAACATCAAGTTCAGACGGCATCGATCAATCAGCTTCATCGTCAGCTGAGCAGCAAAGTGATGAGACGCTCGGAGATATAAAGGCGATAGCAGAGTTGAAACCCAGTGGGATTACTCTTTTCACACAGCTATTTTGTTTTATTTGTACAAATTGTAAAAACTCTTTTGTTCGGCGGCGTTCTCTTACTAGGACGTCAGCCTCTTGTACATAAACGCCTATTTACAGGCAAATTCAAAAATCAATACAAATTCACTTTTCAGACAAATTGCCAATTATTTTTCCTTTTTCTGTTTTGTTTTGCGAAGAACGTCCAATGTTCAATTTGTGATATATGCATTTGACATTAATTGCTAACTCATAAATATTTGCATGCGAAATAAAGGATTAATTACGAGTAACATTAGAAACAGGGGCAATAATGAGTTGTCTAAGCAATC
Organism: Vicia faba; assembly: GCA_948472305.1. Taxonomy (NCBI): domain Eukaryota; kingdom Viridiplantae; phylum Streptophyta; class Magnoliopsida; order Fabales; family Fabaceae; genus Vicia; species Vicia faba. Next base: position 507,222,532 of record OX451739.1, on the reverse strand, counting down.
TAATGGCTCTGTCCACCAAGGTACCAAGGTAAGTTCGGCTGAAGAATGTAACCAAGATGCCTTAATTCCCCAGAGAGTGAGCCAAGGTTCAGCCATACGCCCCCCGAGCAGAGAAGGCACAATATCTCCTAGCAAGTCAGCGATACTCTCCCCAAGCAGAGTTAGCCTACTTAGTCAGCCTTAAGGAAGTTGAATTATCCCCAGAAAATCTCAACACTCCCTAGCAGTATACAAACATTCTTAACAAGCATCCCCGGCAGTCTTGATCTAAGATTGTTCCCCGACGGTATACCAGACGATCAATGGAGCCATTCCCCAGTACAGTTCAAAAGTTTCCCCAGGAAAGTGGAATCCATCTCCCCAGCAGGAAGCTTATCCCCAGTAGATTCTGGAAGCTTGTCACCCGCATAGTACGAACGCTCCCCCGACTTTATTCATAAGGTTATTTCCCCACCAGGATATAACTGGGTTATCCTCAGCCAATTGCCACGGAAAGATCGTCCCCGGCGAAGTCTTCCTATCCCCCCAGCGGAATTCATCAAATCTTCCAACAAAACTCAACAATGGTATCCCCAGCGGAGTTATCATCAAACCTCAGCAAAGTACCTCTCTTTCCCTACAGAGTTCACTCCCCGCAGAGTAATCTATTCCCCAACGGAGTCATCTTCTCCTACCGGTATTCTTGCAACCATCACCCCTAGCGGAAACGCAAAAGCTCTACTCTCCAACATCAAGCCCAGGGTTTAACTTCCCGGCACTCGTCAAGGATATAATTTCCTAAACGAAAACATACATTCATGAACGTCATATCTTCATACATTATAGCATGCACATACGCATCATGAACATACAATTTCATTCATTCTGAGAACATCACGCATGTCATACATCATGACATCGCATACAACTAACATTTTGTCTTTTCAGGACAAAGGTTAGTACAAAGATAATTACCATCAACTATCGTGATTCCAGATCCGATTCCTGTATCTTGCCAGGGTGTATCTGTTGACGACTAATTCCAGACTCGATTCCTGTATCTTGCCAGGGCACGTCTGAAGAGTTTGAAGATCTGATTCCTGTATCTCGCCAGGGTGTATCTGTTGACGACTAATTCCAGACTCGATTCCTGTATCTTGCCAGGGCACGTCTGAAGAGTTTGAAGATCCGATTCCTGTATCTTGCCAGGGTGTATCTGTTGACGACTAATTCCAGACTCAATTCCTGTATCTTGCCAGGGCACGTCTGAAGAGTTTGAAGATCCGATTCATGTATCTCGCCAGGGTGTATCTGTTGACGACTAATTCCAGACTCGATTCCTGTATCTTGTCAGGGCACGTCTGAAGAGTTTGAAGATCTGATTCCTGTATCTCGCCAGGGTGTATCTGTTGACGACTAATTCCAGACTCGATTCCTGTATCCTGCCATGGCACGTCTGAAGAGTTTGAAGATCCGATTCCTGTATCTTGCCAGGGTGTATCTGTTGACGACTAATTCCAGACTCGATTCCTGTATCTTGCCAGGGCACGTCTGAAGAGTTTGAAGATCCGATTCCTGTATCTCGCCAGGGTGTATCTGTTGACGACTAATTCCAGACTCGATTCCTGTATCCTGCCAGGGCACGTCTGAAGAGTTTGAAGATCCGATTCCTGTATCTTGCCAGGGTGTATCTGTTGACGACTAATTCCAGACTCGATTCCTGTATCCTACCAGGGCACGTCTGAAGAGTTTGAAGATCCGATTCCTGTATCTCGCCAGGGTGTATCTGTTGACGACTAATTCCAGACTTGATTCCTGTATCCTGCCAGGGCACGTCTGAAGAGTTTGAATATCCAATTCCTGTATCTTGCTAGGGTGTATCTATTGACGACTATTTTCCAGATTCGATTCCTGTATCTAGCCAGGGCACATCTGTGAGTAACTGATTGTAGACTCGATACCTGTATCCGGCCAGGGCACATCTACATGAAGAGTTTGAAGATCAACCCCTGTAACAGGCCAGGTAATTATTTTCTTTCTCAGGTACGCAAGTTCTCGCTAAGGAGTCTCTTACGCGATCAACACCTAGATGGCATCTGTAAGCCCATCCACATACCAACAGCTCCAGATGGCATCTATAAGCCCATCCTCCTATCCATCAGTCTCCAAATGGCATCTGTAAGCCCATTCCCGTCATCACACTGCTGACATTCTACTATGTGAGTGCAAATTTCTGGGCACTCTAGTGTTCAATCATCTTCCACCTTCGGATTACGAAAGGCACGCCAGCCAATCTACATCCTCAGGTCTAAGAGGATTGAACAGGGGCAACTGTTGTACCCCAAAATTTGCCCTCCAATATTCTTCAAAAATTTGCCAAGATCATGGTTCAGAATCTCTCAAGGATTGCACAGTCCAATTGCCTCCTAACACAGTCAAAATTAGGGTTTTGGTTCTTACAAAGAAATTGAGGTTTTCAAGGGTCCAATCAAGTCCCATATGCCTATTGTTTACCGTGGGAATTGGTAAACAACCGCTGATCTTCCAAAAGGTTACTTATTTGGTGACTCGCAGGATCGATCAGATTGATCCTAAGACATGGTTGATTTTGGGGTTTTGACTAAGTTTAATAATGGTTAAATGATAAGAAAATAAAGAAGCTTTATGTAAATTGCATGAAGAAGAAAACTTGATAGAATAAAGGAAGGCTTGAAATGAAGGCTTCGACTGGAAAAGTAAATGAAAAGCAATAAAGTTCTGGAAAATAAATGACTTTGATTAATTAAAGTGGTGTTTCACACATACATTCTCAACAATTCTTTCTCTCACACTGGGTACTCGAATCTATATGAGTGACTTGTATATAATTGTGAACACACGCGAAAAACTGCGTGAACTACTAATATTTATACTAAACACATCCCAAGTAACCGTCGGGCAGTTAAGCTGCTTCGAGATGACTCCACTTGGCACGCTCACAGCATTCGACGCTCCAGATCTTGGCATGTTGCACTTGGTAACCGCTGGGAACCGTTTTCCCTCCAAACGTTTGAATCTCAAACCGTTCCACTCTGAGCATCGAACTCCTATGTCGAGAAGCACCTTCGACGTCGAAGGCAACAAGATTCTTCCTTAGAAGAAATTCTCTAAGTACATTGCCATCTTCTGATGAGCATTTCGACAGAATCAGCTGGTCGAAGCCATCCCTCATGATTAATGGTTTATATTAATAAAACCAAGGGTGTCGAATTTAGGAGTCAACAAATTGCCCCCCAAGAATGCCTTATTTCGACTCTGAAAAGAAAAAGGCATTCTTTGAAATTCCATTCGACACCTATCTTTCATCCTTAGCCACCAATTAACCTGTGCACTTTTTGTCTTCTACCAACCACTGACAATCCCAAGAAAAAACCATCATTTCATCCGTACCTAAGACGTCACCTCAGTACGGCGTTTAGCGTGCCCAATGTCTTTTCACAAATTGTCATCATGACAATTTCCCAAAAACGAGGGCGCACGCTGCACCTTTTCATTTCTGCAGAACGGCTATGTCAGCGAGGGGACGCCACGTGTCCCACTATCTTCTGCAACATTAAATGGCCTCGAATTTTGTGATTCCCCAACCACTATATATAGCGCTAGGTACCCATTGTGGGACTTTTTCACGCTATTTGCATTCAAAACCTCATTGCTGAACACAAAAAACTTCTGCAAACTTGCCAACACTTTGTTCTTCACTCACCTTCAACCTCAACTCAAAAATGGCTTCAGGTTCCTCTACCGCTCCTAGTTCTAACATTCCTTCCAGAAATGCTAAACCCAAAATCTTCTCAACTGTTCCCACAATTACCCCTACAGGCCAACAAAGGGTTCCTGAACCCCTAGCAACTGCTGAGCGTGAAGCTTATTCACATCAACTAATGATTCCGGTTGGATACTCCAACCAAATCTTTGCCATGTCTGGCCCGTTATCCACATGCATTGATGAATCCATGAAGATCAAGAACTTCTTTCCAGTGCTTGAGGCGCTCAAACCTGTTGGGTGCTCTAAAAAAGCTGCAGATGACAACGAAGATCCCGCTAAGGAGAAGATAGATCTTCGCTTCTTCAATAGGGGTGTTAGGGATTTTAGGTCTAGCCCTAGCCTCACACCTGACTACAGCGCTTGGCTAGAGAAGATGGAAAAAAGCCAGGCTTCGATCTGGAAGGACCTGGGGATATACGACCTAGTCATGCTGCGAAGACGGGTCTCAACTACTCCCCTGAGATGCTGATAGCCTCCTTGCTTTTCTGGGATTACACTCATTTCACTTTCCACCTTCCTTGTGGAATGCTAACACCCACGCTTTTCGACGTGGCTTCCATCACCGGCCTTCGACCCACTGGGGATTATTTCGACCCAGAGGAAATGTCGGAGGATCAGATTGGATTCTCAGCTACGAAACCCACCTATACCACCTATATCAACCATTACCATGATAGGTCGACAGCCAATGTGACGGATGTAGAACATATCGCGTTTCTAGCTCTATGGCTGTCACGCTTTGTGTTCTGTACAAAGTCTTTACAGGTGACAAAGAAGATGGTCACCCTTGCCACCCAGCTTCACCATGGCCAAAATATTTGTTTGGCAGAATTAATCTTGGCGAATCTGTACGAATCGATCAGCAGCGGAGCGACTCTGTTAAAGGTCATCGAAAATAGAGCCAGTCTGTTGCTTGCAGGACCCTTTTGGCTACTTCAACTGTGGCTCAATGCCACTTTCGAGTCTTTCTTACCTCAGATGGGCTGGAGCTTCAACAAACTTTTGCAAACTTCGTCTTGATGTTTGCAAAAAGAAAAGAATTCACTTCGACCATGGCTCCCTTCGCTCGACGAAAGGTTGGTCCAGAATGGTTCACCAGGCCCCATCCTAAGTCGTCAGGTGACCCTCATGTCGAAGAACACACAATAATGTGGGAAGCATTTCTCACACCTAGAATAATGCCACTGCACTTTAAGAGCTCCAAGACTCACCTGAGCTTGATCGCTTACCAACCAAACTTGGTCTCTCGACAGTTTGGTATCATTCAATCACTTCCTTCTCCTATTTTTCCTAAGGAGAAATCCATGTTATATTTTTGCAATGACTATACTGAAGATGCTGCCACCAAGCATATTGGCAGGTGTTGTACCCCAAAATTTGCCCTCGCGCTTTTCCACAAGAAATCTCAGGTTCAAGCCTTTTCTAATTTTTCAAACTGACTCAAGAATCGGACAAACGGACTTTTCTTGTCAGTCAAGCGAAATTAGGGTTTTTACTGATCTTTAGGACTCTGGATTGTTTCACAGTTGGCTTAGGGTTTTGGATGATTTTTGGTTCAATTTTGATCAGGCGAATGTTATTTGGCATTTAATCAGGAATTAAGGGTTTTATGGGCATATTCTCAGAAAGGTTAAAATTCCACAGCACTTTGCCGTTTATTCCGAGATTGGGGTTAAATTCGCATTGTTTTGATTTAATCAGTGAAAGAGACAGTGGTTTGAATTCATGTTGTTTTCTTTGAGCCAGTCAAATACAGTATGCAGTATTGGATTCACAGTGTTTATGGCAAATCAGTGAAGAAGGAATGCGCTTGATCAGTTTATTTTGGTTGACTGCTGCCTTGCTTTGGATATTGGAAGAGACAGGTTTAATTGATCAATATTGTTTTTATTTAAGTTATTTATTATTCTAAAGTTGAATGATTGAAATTTATTTTTCAATTGTTTTAATTCAAAGAGTTTTAAATAAATAAATAAACAATAAAGAAAGAAAATTAGAATTAATTGGGTAATAAAGATTTTATTGATATTGGAATTATTGGTACAAATTGTTGTTTATAATTTAAAATTACAAACAATAATTTACATTAATTTAAATATTAAATAAAATAAAAAAAACTATCCTATTTCTAATATTCTTCATTCTTCACTTCGCTCCGGTGCTCCATTTTTTATCTGCAAAAAGAAAAGAGAAAAGTTAGAAAGCAGTTGAATTAAAAAAGACAAATAAAATTTGCTCATCATTAGGGGCCACTGACTGGGATCAGTTGACCCTCTCTGCAAATCACGGGATTTCTCCCGGTTCACAGAGAGGGAAGAATTTTATTCATAAATGCAAATGTCAAATGCATAAATTCCAAAGTTCAAACTGCATAGTTCAAATCCAAGTCAAACTGGAAAATCCAATTCCCACTTCCTATCAAATGCCAAAGTCTACTCAAAGATATCAAAAAGTACAATTGCTGTCAAAATCTACCCAAGCTGTCAAAGAAGATATGGAAGATATCACAAAGCACATAAAGCTGTCAAAAGAAAGAAAAAGATGCAGAGGAAAATGTGTTATGCAAGCAACTTAATCATCATTTCCCAGGGCCCCTTCAGAACAAAGTACAGCATAAAATCATATTAAATTCTTAACTGTACTATAGAGTGAGAAGAAGAGAGAAATAGAGGCAGGTTTTGTAGGCTGAGGCAGGACAGGCAAACATAACAAAAAAAGACATAATCCAAGAGAACTCAGTTCAGCAAAGGAGAGAAAAAATATACAATACTGTGAACCAGAACCAAGTTCAAACCCAAGGCCAAACCTCACAAAATCTGAAGCTCAACCTCAAAAGCCTAAACTACTGCAAGTTCAAAAGCATAGAAAACTTGCTGAAGCTTAACCTTAAACCAGAACCACCATACTGTCCAACAACATAACATACTGAAGCAAAACCTGCATCAGCAAAAAAACCATTCAAACCCATCAACAACCTCAAGCCAAAAGTCACAAAACCAAGCTTCAAACTGTGAACCTGCACCAGCATAGGCAATCCTATCCAAACAACCGGCCTAACCACATAAACCTGTCAAAGCTTAAACATCAAACAACAATAATCTGCAAAGTCCAAACTTACTGTCAAAAACCTCATAGCCTGTACAAAAGAAACCATAACCAACATAATCTCTCAAACAACATCCAAACCAAAAACTAAGTTCAAACTTGAAGCATGAGCCTCAACCTGTCAAACTCAAACCTGGCTTGATATCCAAAACCAGAAAACCATTAATCCCTAGACTCAAAATCTGCACAAGCCTATCTCACCTGAATCAAAACAAAACCCAAGTCCTTCAGAATCTTAGATTCATCATTAGGCAAAAAAGAGCATACAGAAGAGGCATCTCAGAAGGCCATTCAAGGCAACACCAAGGCAGCAAATGTTCTAAAGCATTCAAAATCATTCAAGGCAACATTCAAGGCATCCAGAAGTGCACGTACAAGGCCCTCAGACCTCTGGGATCATCACAGGGCAACATAAACAAGTATACAGTGTTCAAGAAAAAGAAGGAAAGCAATAAACATTCGAGGCAACGTAAGCAAGTGTTCAGGGCAGCATACAGTGGCAAAGAGAAGAAGAATGTAAGTGAATCCAAGGGCAGTACAGGCATCAACTCTAAAGGCAACCAACAATTCAAAGGGACAAAAGTAGAAGAGGTAAAGAAGTGAACATATTTCAAGATAGGGCTTTTCAGAATATCATCATCAAAACCATAGGCAAGAACAAAGCAACCAGATAAAAGATACCAGGGTCACCAAGAGCAATCGTCACGTTTCCCTCACTGTTCCGGCCGTCCTCAGCGCCTCCACTCCGCCTCTCCTCCATCTCCCAAGAGCGAAGGTAGCCAATCTTCTCCCCCTTTCTTCTTCACCACCTCATAATAGTACAAATTTAAGAATCAGAACTCAAATTAAAACACGCAAATTCGTAAAAACAGAGATAAGAGCATAAACACCAAAATCTAACCTTGTATCAAGAGAACACGGAGCTTATGCCTTGGAGGGAAGAAAGGTTTGGAGGGTGACGCTGGTGGCCGGAAAGAGAAGCGCTCAGGAAGTTGATGATCGGAGAAGACGAACACATACGAACGGCGCCGTTCAAACCCTATGCGTCACCCAAACTGACCAACAAAGCTTGAAACCCTAATTTGTTTTCAACTTGGGCCTTGCCCACTCTGCGCCTAAGCCCATTGATTTGCCTCCCTTTCTTTTTACAAAATATTTTTATTAATACTAAACCATATACTTTTCTAACTTAACCTTTTTTTTTCATATATTAAAATTGAAAATACTTGCTTCTTTTTATTTATTTACTCTTTTATTTAAAATATATTTTGTACATATTATACATTTTTTTATCATATAGTTAAAATATCTTTTTCAAGTATATATTTGTATATAAAATAACAAAATACTTTTTTATACATAATTAACTTGAAAACATTTTTTTAATACACATTAAAATACATTTGTACATATCACATTTCTATCATATAGTTAAAATAAAAAGCTTTTCCCATTCTTTTAATTAAAGTGTATACTTATACATAATAATAGAAATACATTTTTTTCTCTAATATTAAAATTCACAAACATTTGATTAAAATACTTTTTGTATATAAACAAATAAAGATACATTTAATTAAAATTTGAGCATTTAAGTTAAAACATTTTTCTTTTTGTACATAATTAAGTATACAAATCAAAGATTCCTTAAAACGCATATCTAGGTCAAAAACCCTAATACGCTTCAATTTCACATGTCGCACCTGTAAATAATTACACACAATACATATACATCTCACACTTACACTTACACAATACATTGCTCCTATACACTTGTTTATCTTATTTGTATATTCGATATTTACATTCGATCGCACATTCGATTTGGTTGTAACTTATTGGATACTATAAGTCTCATCCCCTTTTGTACATTTATACCCCCACTCCCGGACACTATTTTGTAATAGCGTAGATTTTACATTTCCGCAAATTACAGTTTTTCAATTATACCATGGTTAGACCTAGGGTTTGTATGTACATAAAATCAAACGTTAGATAACCTAATACAAGACAAATACATGTAATCAATACACAATCACACTTGCACCCCCTAGGGTAATCCCACATGCTGCCTTCCAAAATGGGCCATGCTTGCACGTCGAGTATCTTTGGCAAAACAAAATCAAATGATCATAAGTCTCAAAGTGTTGCCTAAACGGAATGATCATAGTCCCTTCAAAGCAAATTGCCAAAGACACTTGGCATCATTGCATTCATGGTCCATACGATGACCCGCGCCCGTCCCGAATAAACTTCCTAAACGCAAGATTGTCCACCAATTTCAATGGTGGAGCAAAATTGTTAAAAAGGGTTAAAACATAACAAAAACCTTTGAGTACAATAGGGTAGACAAAACTCTTAGTTACTTGAGATCAATTTGCAAAAACACTTGCCATCTTTTCAAAAACCACAATCCACAACACTTTCAAACAAACTCTCAAAAACATTTGAAACATCTTTTCGAAAAGATCCACACTTTTGTAAAACATTCAATCACGAGTCAAATACATTAGTTGCCTAAGACAAGGCATCTTTTTCCAAAACATTTTCAAAAAAGCACCCACACACACATCATTTTCAAAGCAATCGAAAAACAAGGCAAGTGATCTAAAAAACCAAGTAACTAAGAGCCCATGGATAACCATGGATGGAAAGGGTGCTAATACCTTCCCTTTTCATAATCTACCCCCCGAACCCAAGAAAATATCTCAAAAGGTTTTTGCTGTGCTTTTTTAACCTTTCCTTTAGGATAAAATAAAAAGTCGGTGGCGACTCTTGCTCAACCGCACAAGTGCGAATACGAACGCAAAACACTAGTCAGTTCTCCCACCGTATCACAGAACTGGCGACTCTGCTGGGGAGAATTCTAAAAGTGGGGTTACCTTAGGGTTTAGATCACCTTTATTTTCAATTGATTGCTTTGTTTGCTTTACATTTGTGGGCTTTGTATCGGAGTTTTATAGATCCTAACCCGGATCTGGGGAAACCCTTTTTAGGTAGCAACAAGGCTGTGAGGGAACTGTGCGGGGTATACCGACATGGTTGAAGCAGTCTGCTACGTTGATGTGGCACTTTGGTGTGTACCGGTAACCCTTGAGTTCAGTCAAGGAAAGTACGGGGCCGCCGCGTGGTGTCGTGAAGCATCAACTGACCTTAGGAACCTTAATTGAACCATCTTGGCCTTTTTAGGGTAGTGAGATAACTGACTTTGGTGCAGTCCGAGGTTGGTTGATACTCGATACTACACCCAATTGAGGGTTGCTTTCCTGGAATATTTCGGTCGCCAGTTCAGTGGCTAAATCGAAACGATGAACAATGAAAGCAATCCAGTGATATTGGGACCCTTAAAACCCGGTTACTTTTGGTAGGACAGGTTTTAACCAACAAACTGAAAGAGGGTAGTACCTGAACCTCATGCAAGCCTAAACCTAAGGACTTGTTTGCTTTGTGTGAATATTGTTTGCCTGTATATACACTCACTTGCTTGTGCATGCATGTACATAACATCATAACATCATACCATAGCATTTTAGCATTTTCAATAACCATTTCAAGGATCTCGAGGGTTCTTTTGATGCAGGGTTACGTTGAACCAGACATCTATCCAGGGGCAAGAGGTTTCTCCTCTAACCAGTCCAATCAAAGATCAAGTGCAACAACTTGAATCAGTGGCTATGACCCACTCGACATGGTGAGCTTGATTCTCGTGGAAGGACATCCACCGACACCAAGCTCTCCAATCAAAAGTTCAAGAACAACAACTTGAATCAGTGGCTATGACCCACTCGACATGGTGAGCTTGATTCTCGTGGAAGGACGTCCACCGGTGCAGAGATCTCCAATCCAAGAGCAAAGTTCAACCTCTAACATTTTCTTGTGTTTACCCCAAGAGATCTGTGAAAGCATGCATCCACATATCATGCATTTCATTTTGACAATCTTTCCTTTTTCAGATTTCCTTACTCTCCTGCTGTTTATTTCAGCAAGAGATGGCTCTAGAAAGGTCTGTCAAAGACATCCAAGACCAGACTGCTCAGCTGCAGGAGATGTTCCTGAACTTGTCTCTGGGGCAAGAAGAGATGAAAGCTCTCCTCACCAAAGGCTTGGGGAGTTCCAACAATGCCAGGAGTGATCAGATTGCGGAGCTGCAGTTTGATCTGACAACACTGAGGACTCAAGTGATGGGACAGTTGGTGGGCCAGATGGGTCTCATCCAAGACCTGTCTCAAAGACAAGAGGAACTCAGAGTTCTTGTCCGCCAACTGCTTCCAAACAACCAACTGGGGCAAACGTCTGAGGTAGAAGAGCAAGTCACCGCTCAGCCTCCGTCAACTCAAGAAGACAAAGGGAAAGCTCCTTTTCTTGCTTCAGGGTCACAATCCCATCAACAACCTCGCCAGCGTCAACGGGGGAATCGGCGTAAACAAGAAAAGTCGGGAAGACAGTTTACGGAGACTGAAATACCATCATTCTTCATACTGAAGCGCCTGTTGGAGGTCAACTTACTTACTGTAAAGGACCCTCCTCAGAATCTCAATATCTCCTCTCCTCACTTTAATCCCGACGCATTCTGTGTTTACCACTCCTACAGCCCGGGACACGGCACCAACGACTGTTGGGCCTTGAAGAACAAGATTCAAGATCTGATCGACATTGGGGTGCTGGAATTCATGCCAGACGGCGAGATGAAGATCTTCCGTTAAAGGGTTCTCCACCTGAAGTGACGAAGCTCAAGCTGAAAGACCTTTGCTTCTTTTTGAACTTTCAAAAGTTGTAATTTCTTTTGCCGTCAAACAATTATCTGTTGATGTTAAACTCTGTTTTCATTAATGCATTGCATATGTTTGTCTTGAATTCATCCATTCGTTTCACTACTCTTATGCTTTTCTTTATGATATTTGACTCTTGATAAAAAGCTGCAAGCCTTTAGAGGGAGGATGACGAAACAATACCATAATCTTATACAGTATGCTTTTGAACAGACCGTGCTGATGATGTACAAGCATTTCTTTCAATTCCCAAACACTGGAGTTATAAGGAAGTTAATCCCTAGTCAACCCCTTCGAGCCAAAGAAGTAGGAGTTTTCTGTTCTAAAAAATCGAAACCTTTGATGTAAACCTGGGGCAGGGTAGTATCTCAGTTAATTCAAAAGAAAGTGCGCATTGAAGTCGCAAACTCTCAGTTCGTAACACAACGAACGACATCGAAAAAGAAAGTATTCCCTTGGAATCAAAAAGACAAGGGTGGTTCCCTATCATATAGACAGTCAATCTCTCAGAAGAGAAAGAGCCCACTGAGCCAAAACCTATAAAGGAGGCTTAAGAAAGCTGGGACATCCCGCTGACAGTAATCCCGAAAACGGTAACAGTCAGGCAAAAGTTAGGGATAACAAATCAAAATCAAAATAGTGAGGTCATTACAAAATCCTCAACAACATGAAAAGTGTTGAAAAAGAAAAAGGAGATGATGACTGTCTCCCAAAAATTCAACCGGTGAACCATCGCCCAAAAGTCGTTCCAAACTCAAAACAGAGTGTGACGCACAATTAACTGAGCTTAGGTTGAAGAACATCACGAAGAGCGGGTGGGTACAAAGATACTTTGAGCCTTTATCCTTTGTTTCTTAAACCGTGAACCAGGCCACGTTACAACCCTTCAAAAGTCCTAATTGAAGCATGGGTTAGTTCGAAAGCATACTGTTACAAAAGGTATCCTGACTCCTGTAGGGCTTTGCTCTAAATCTTGTGTTAACTTGTCTTATGAAAAGTTTTCTGCTAAAAACGCATTTTTCAAAACTTCGAGACAAACATAAACTTTGCATTATCCGAATATCACTGTCTGCATTTGACCTTTTTGTTTGACAGCGAAGAAATTCATACAGCGAGTGTTCGGAGGAACGAAAACTCTCTCAGCAAGTAACAATCACTTCAAGAGGATAACACTTCCATCAAATCTCCTATCAACAAGGGGCATGACATGTCACAATTCAATTAACCTGGGGCAGTCCAGTCAAGGTCCAACAGATCTTTCAAAATTCAATTAACCTGGGGCAGTCCAGTCAAGATTTCAAGAAATCTCTCAATATGCAGAGTAATCTGATTCAAGACTCCTTCTTCACCACTTGGGGCATTCGAATGTCAAAAGTGTTCAACAAATCAATCATTACATTTCCAGACTCGATTCCTGTATCTAGCCAGGGCACGTTTGAAGAGTTTGAAGATCCGATTCCTGTATCCAGCCAGGGCACATCTATCAACTGTTACAATTCCAGATTCGACTCCTGTATCTAGCCAGGGCATATCTGTTGACAACATTTCCAGACTCGATTCCTGTATCTAGCCAGGGCATGTCTGAAGAGTTCGAAGATTCGATTCCTGTATCCAGCCAGGGCACATCTATCAACTACAACATCTCCAGATTCGATTCCTGTATCCAGCCAGGGCATATCTGTCAATCATTACATTTCCAGACTCGACTCCTGTATCTAGCCAGGGCACGTCTGAAGAGTTGAAGATTCGATTCCTGTATCCAGCCAGGGCATATCTGTCAACTATCACATTTCCAGACTCGATTCCTGTATCTAGCCAGGGCACGTCTGAAGAGTTTGAAGATTCGATTCCTGTATCCAGCCAGGGCATATCTATCAACCATCACCTTTCCAGATTCGACTCCTGTATCCATCCAGGGCATATCTGTTGACCACATTTCCAGACTCAATTCCTGTATCTAGCCAGGGAACGTCTGAAGAGTTTGAAGATTCGATTACTGTATCTAGCCAGGGCATATCTATCAACTATCACCTTTCTAGATTCGATTCCTGTATCCAGCCAGGGCATGTCTGAAGAATTCCAGATCAACACCTGCAACAACCCAGGAAACATCTGTGAACGACCGATTGTAGACCAACACCTGTAATAAGCCAGGAATTTATCTACATCACCACTTGGGGCATTCGAATGTCAAAAGTGTTCAAAACCGATGCAGTTTTACACAAGCTCATCTGCAGGAAGCCCTACACCGGTTCCTCTTCAAGACTTCTGAAACAAGTTTACGAATTCTTCCCAACAACGGATGTTAATCTACCGACTTGTTCAGATGCAACCTTTGAAATTAGTTTACGGACGCTTCCCAACAACGGATGCGGCTCTATTGCTGATTCAACTTCAAGATTTCTGAAAATAGTTCACGGGTTCTCCAAGTAAACGGATGTTAACCTATCACTTGTTCAGATTCTTCTCAAGACTTCTGAAAACAGTTTATGGATTCTTCCCAAGTAACGGATGTTAATCTATCAGCTTGTTCAGATGCAACCTTTGAAATTAGTTTACGGACGCTTCCCAACAACGGATGCGGCTCTATTGCTGATTCAACTTCAAGATTTCTGAAAATAGTTCACGGGTTCTCCAAGTAAACGGATGTTAACCTATCGCTTGTTCAGATTTTTCTCAAGCTAACCACCACGGAAGATCGCGCTCGCCAAAATTCTTCCTATCCTCAGCGGAGTTCATCAAAATACCCCAACAGTAACTTATCTTTGCAAATCCCCAGCCAGGGAATCCTCCGGAATTCAATTCCCCTCAGAGTTTAAGCTTCAGTATCTCCAGCGGAGCCAGACCATTGAACCTTCTCCCCATAAGAGTTTTGAAAGGGCAAATCTTGAATTCCCCAGTGAAGTCGCCAGGGTTACTTCCCATCAGGCCGAAGATTCTCAATCTGGCCTCCCCAGCATGAGTCTACTAGTTTGGAACCCCCCAGTAGAGGTCATCAGGAATTCTCTTCCCCAGCGACGACCAAGGATTTATTTTCCCCGGCAGCAGTCAAGATACTTTTATCTTCAGCCATCTCGGATTCATGTATCCTCGGCAAGATTAGCTCATCAGCTTACATGCGCATTCATTACATTCACATTCATAAATATTGATGTCACGTGCGTTGGATCATGCATCATAACATTGCATACGACTAACCCTTTGCCTTTTCAGGTAAGATCAGTCGACAGACACAGATCATCTCCCGAGATTCATCCAGAAATAGTTCAGATGTGACCCGGACACGGCGACATTCTGATACTTATTCCAGATTCATTCAGACGCATCATCAAGAAACCCTACACCGGTTCCTCTTCAACTTTAAGACTTCTGAAAATAGTTTACGGATTCTTCCCAACAACGGATGTCAATCTACCAACTTGTTCAGACTCTTCACAATTTTTGAAAATAGTTTACGGACACGTCCCAACAACGGATGCTGCTCTATTGCTTATTCAATCTCAGATAGCTTACAGATTCTCCTGATATGGACGTCAATCTGTTGCTTGTTCAGACCCCAATTCAGAGATGTTCCAAAACAGGGATGCCTTTCTGACACTTATCCACTCACTTCTGACATACATTTCAACATTTCCAGATGGCATCTATAAGCCCATCCTCCTACCAACAGTTTCTGAATGGCATCTGTAAGCCCATTCTCAGATGGCATCTCTAAGCCCATCCCCCGACAAGATTCTAATCGTACCAGATGGCATCTTTAAGCCCATCACCAAATGGCATCTTTAAGCCCATTCTCATCTACCATCATATCGCCGAGTGCAAATTTTCTGGGCACTTTAGTGTCCAATCTTCTTTTACCTTCAAGTCGCGAAAGGCAAACTTGCCAATCTAACTCTTCAGGTCCAAGAAGATTGAACAGGGGCAACTGTTGTACCCCAAAATTTGCCCTCGCGCTTTTCCACAAGAAATCTCAGGTTCAAGCCTTTTCTAATTTTTCAAACTGACTCAAGAATCGGACAAACGGACTTTTCTTGTCAGTCAAGCGAAATTAGGGTTTTTACTGATCTTTAGGACTCTGGATTGTTTCACAGTTGGCTTAGGGTTTTGGATGATTTTGGTTCAATTTTGATCAGGCGAATGTTATTTGGCATTTAATCAGAAATTAAGGGTTTTATGGGCATATTCTCAGAAAGGTTAAAATTCCACAGCACTTTGCCGTTTATTCCGAGATTGGGGTTAAATTCGCATTGTTTTGATTTAATCAGTGAAAGAGACAGTGGTTTGAATTCATGTTGTTTTCTTTGAGCCAGTCAAATACAGTATGCAGTATTGGATTCACAGTGTTTATGGCAAATCAGTGAAGAAGGAATGCGCTTGATCAGTTTATTTTGGTTGACTGCTGCCTTGCTTTGGATATTGGAAGAGACAGGTTTAATTGATCAATATTGTTTTTATTTAAGTTATTTATTATTCTAAAGTTGAATGATTGAAATTTATTTTTCAATTGTTTTAATTCAAAGAGTTTTAAATAAATAAATAAACAATAAAGAAAGAAAATTAGAATTAATTGGGTAATAAAGATTTTATTGATATTGGAATTATTGGTACAAATTGTTGTTTATAATTTAAAATTACAAACAATAATTTACATTAATTTAAATATTAAATAAAATAAAAAAAACTATCCCATTTCTAATATTCTTCATTCTTCACTTCGCTCCGGTGCTCCATTTTTTATCTGCAAAAAGAAAAGAGAAAAGTTAGAAAGCAGTTGAATTAAAAAAGACAAATAAAATTTGCTCATCATTAGGGGCCACTGACTGGGATCAGTTGACCCTCTCTGCAAATCACGGGATTTCTCCCGGTTCACAGAGAAGGAAGAATTTTATTCATAAATGCAAATGTCAAATGCATAAATTCCAAAGTTCAAACTGCATAGTTCAAATCCAAGTCAAACTGGAAAATCCAATTCCCACTTCCTATCAAATGCCAAAGTCTACTCAAAGATATCAAAAAGTACAACTGCTGTCAAAATCTACCCAAGCTGTCAAAGAAGATATGGAAGATATCACAAAGCACATAAAGCTGTCAAAAGAAAGAAAAAGATGCAGAGGAAAATGTGTTATGCAAGCAACTTAATCATCATGTCCCAGGGCCCCTTCAGAACAAAGTACAGCATAAAATCATATTAAATTCTTAACTGTACTATAGAGTGAGAAGAAGAGAGAAATAGAGGCAGGTTTTGTAGGCTGAGGCAGGACAGGCAAACATAACAAAAAAAGACATAATCCAAGAGAACTCAGTTCAGCAAAGGAGAGAAAAAATATACAATACTGTGAACCAGAACCAAGTTCAAACCCAAGGCCAAACCTCACAAAATCTGAAGCTCAACCTCAAAAGCCTAAACTACTGCAAGTTCAAAAGCATAGAAAACCTGCTGAAGCTTAACCTTAAACCAGAACCACCATACTGTCCAACAACATAACATACTGAAGCAAAACCTGCATCAGCAAAAAAACCATTCAAACCCATCAACAACCTCAAGCCAAAAGTCACAAAACCAAGCTTCAAACTGTGAACCTGCACCAGCATAGGCAACCCTATCCAAACAACCGGCCTAACCACATAAACCTGTCAAAGCTTAAACATCAAACAACAATAATCTGCAAAGTCCAAACTTACTGTCAAAAACCTCATAGCCTGTACAAAAGAAACCATAACCAACATAATCTCTCAAACAACATCCAAACCAAAAACTAAGTTCAAACTTGAAGCATGAGCCTCAACCTGTCAAACTCAAACCTGGCTTGATATCCAAAACCAGAAAACCATTAATCCCTAGACTCAAAATCTGCACAAGCCTATCTCACCTGAATCAAAACAAAACCCAAGTCCTTCAGAATCTTAGATTCATCATTAGGCAAAAAAGAGCATACAGAAGAGGCATCTCAGAAGGCCATTCAAGGCAACACCAAGGTAGCAAATGTTCTAAAGCATTCAAAATCATTCAAGGCAACATTCAAGGCATCCAGAAGTGCACGTACAAGGCCCTCAGACCTCTGGGATCATCACAGGGCAACATAAACAAGTATACAGTGTTCAAGAAGAAGAAGGAAAGCAATAAACATTCGAGGCAACGTAAGCAAGTGTTCAGAGCAGCATACAGTGGCAAAGAGAAGAAGAACGTAAGTGAATCCAAGGGCAGTACAGGCATCAACTCTAAAGGCAACCAACAATTCAAAGGGACAAAAGTAGAAGAGGTAAAGAAGTGAACATATTTCAAGATAGGGCTTTTCAGAATATCATCATCAAAACCATAGGCAAGAACAAAGCAACCAGATAAAAGATACCAGGGTCACCAAGAGCAATCGTCACGTTTCCCTCACTGTTCCGGCCGTCCTCAGCGCCTCCACTCCGCCTCTCCTCCATCTCCCAAGAGCGAAGGTAGCCAATCTTCTCCCCCTTTCTTCTTCACCACCTCATAATAGTACAAATTTAAGAATCAGAACTCAAATTAAAACACGCAAATTCGTAAAAACAGAGATAAGAGCATAAACACCAAAATCTAACCTTGTATCAAGAGAACACGGAGCTTATGCCTTGGAGGGAAGAAAGGTTTGGAGGGTGACGCTGGTGGCCGGAAAGAGAAGCGCTCAGGAAGTTGATGATCGGAGAAGACGAACACATACGAACGGCGCCGTTCAAACCCTATGCGTCACCCAAACTGACCAACAAAGCTTGAAACCCTAATTTGTTTTCAACTTGGGCCTTGCCCACTCTGCGCCTAAGCCCATTGATTTGCCTCCCTTTCTTTTTACAAAATATTTTTATTAATACTAAACCATATACTTTTCTAACTTAACCTTTTTTTTTCATATATTAAAATTGAAAATACTTGCTTCTTTTTATTTATTTACTCTTTTATTTAAAATATATTTTGTACATATTATACATT
The DNA here is from genome assembly GCA_948472305.1 of Vicia faba. Taxonomy (NCBI): domain Eukaryota; kingdom Viridiplantae; phylum Streptophyta; class Magnoliopsida; order Fabales; family Fabaceae; genus Vicia; species Vicia faba. Next base: position 507,203,919 of record OX451739.1, on the reverse strand, counting down.
TTTTTATCATATAGTTAAAATATCTTTTTCAAGTATATATTTGTATATAAAATAACAAAATACTTTTTTATACATAATTAACTTGAAAACATTTTTTTAATACACATTAAAATACATTTGTACATATCACATTTCTATCATATAGTTAAAATAAAAAGCTTTTCCCATTCTTTTAATTAAAGTGTATACTTATACATAATAATAGAAATACATTTTTTTCTCTAATATTAAAATTCACAAACATTTGATTAAAATACTTTTTGTATATAAACAAATAAAGATACATTTAATTAAAATTTGAGCATTTAAGTTAAAACATTTTTCTTTTTGTACATAATTAAGTATACAAATCAAAGATTCCTTAAAACGCATATCTAGGTCAAAAACCCTAATACGCTTCAATTTCACATGTCGCACCTGTAAATAATTACACACAATACATATACATCTCACACTTACACTTACACAATACATTGCTCCTATACACTTGTTTATCTTATTTGTATATTCGATATTTACATTCGATCGCACATTCGATTTGGTTGTAACTTATTGGATACTATAAGTCTCATCCCCTTTTGTACATTTATACCCCCACTCCCGGACACTATTTTGTAATAGCGTAGATTTTACATTTCCGCAAATTACAGTTTTTCAATTATACCATGGTTAGACCTAGGGTTTGTATGTACATAAAATCAAACGTTAGATAACCTAATACAAGACAAATACATGTAATCAATACACAATCACACTTGCACCCCCTAGGGTAATCCCACATGCTGCCTTCCAAAATGGGCCATGCTTGCACGTCGAGTATCTTTGGCAAAACAAAATCAAATGATCATAAGTCTCAAAGTGTTGCCTAAACGGAATGATCATAGTCCCTTCAAAGCAAATTGCCAAAGACACTTGGCATCATTGCATTCATGGTCCATACGATGACCCGCGCCCGTCCCGAATAAACTTCCTAAACGCAAGATTGTCCACCAATTTCAATGGTGGAGCAAAATTGTTAAAAAGGGTTAAAACATAACAAAAACCTTTGAGTACAATAGGGTAGACAAAACTCTTAGTTACTTGAGATCAATTTGCAAAAACACTTGCCATCTTTTCAAAAACCACAATCCACAACACTTTCAAACAAACTCTCAAAAACATTTGAAACATCTTTTCGAAAAGATCCACACTTTTGTAAAACACTCAATCACGAGTCAAATACATTAGTTGCCTAAGACAAGGCATCTTTTTCCAAAACATTTTCAAAAAAGCACCCACACACACATCATTTTCAAAGTAATCGAAAAACAAGGCAAGTGATCTAAAAAACCAAGTAACTAAGAGCCCATGGATAACCATGGATGGAAAGGGTGCTAATACCTTCCCTTTTCATAATCTACCCCCCGAACCCAAGAAAATATCTCAAAAGGTTTTTGCTGTGCTTTTTTAACCTTTCCTTTAGGATAAAATAAAAAGTCGGTGGCGACTCTTGCTCAACCGCACAAGTGCGAATACGAAAGCAAAACACTAGTCAGTTCTCCCACCGTATCACAGCAGGTATGCAGGTCGAACAGTACTTTCACTGTTCGATTATCAACTTAACTTCCTCTGTTCACCATCCTTCGAAGACTGGTGGAAGAGTTACTATGCTGAAGAGTTCTTCGACGAGAAGGATTTCATGGACGAACTTCAGAAGTCTTTCGTTCTAGTCCTTGACAAAATAAAGACATGTACGTTCACTCTTCAAATTATTTTGTCTTTCCATTTCGACTGGTAACTTGTTAATTATAACTTATCTTCTTTCAGTTGTTCGAAAGCCTGCAGCAAAGAAAGCCGCAGAAGGCCAACAGGGAGGAGGTCCCTTGACAAAACCTCCAGCACCGGCGAAAACTACAACAAGCCATCAGGGGGAAGGTCCTTCGATAAAATCTTCAGCACTGGTAACCAAACTTTTATTATTTCCTTCTGGTCTTAACATTCTGATTTTCGATGTAGCGTTCTAAATCGAACTCCAATTGATTTTCAGGCACCTTCACCCAAGAAACGACCTGCATTGACGGTCGAATCTGGGAGTGACGAAGAGGACGAATCTCCCCCCGCTCCTCTTAAACGGAGAAAACTGAAGAAAAATGCTCCTTCTCCTGAGACTCGACCCACAATCAGAATAAAGGTTGCAGGGAGAAGACCCAGGCCACCTCCAGTGATTATCGAAGAGCCAACGGAGGAGGAGCTAAATGTTTTGCTCAATAAACCCGTCGAAAGTGATAATTCCAGCCCTGGGGCTGAAGTTCCTCTGCAGGTAGTTTCTCTGACCTTTTTTAACTCAGGTGTCAATGCTCACGTTCGATTGTGTCTCTTTCTAAACCAGAAGATTCTTCCTCTTCTATTTTCAGAAGACCACCGAAAGTTCAGCTCCAAAGACTTCAGAGACACTAGACTCTGCTGAACTCAATAAACCACAAGAGAAGAAATTGGCGAACGATGAAGCCAATGCCGAAACAGAAGAACAACAACCAAAGGAGATTCAAGTGGTCGATCTGTCAGAGGAACAACATGACGAAGGGGATCATGCTGATGCTAGTACTGCTGAACTTCAAGTCGAAGAGAGTCAGGTCGATGCAAATGCTACTCAACAACTTCAACCCCAAGACAACGCTGCTGCAAAGGTTACCACCTCGACAAAGCATAAGTCCAAAGAAGACTTAGCACTCTTGAAGCAAACTGATCCCATTGGCTATCTGAATGCCATTATCGAGAGTAGGGGAAGTTCATCTGATCTTAGTCAGGATGCTTCTACTCAATCGGGGAAGTCCACTGAGACTTCTCCTCTCGATGAGGCTTTGATGAAGGTCAAGGCTCAGTTCTTCAAGAAAGATTTGATGAAGGCTTTGGAGGGGGATCCCACTGCTCCGTCTTGTTTGGGAGCTGTTTTGAATGCAGACGACTTGCTTGCTGTGACTCCAGAGGTTTCGAGCTTTATCATGGAGTTATACTCCATTGTTGATCAAGTCTCAGCAGACTATCGACGTCAGAGGGGCTTCAACAGCCAGCTCGAAGCGTTACATGGCAAAAGTTCTTCTGCCTGGACTGCAGTAGCTGAGACGACTTCTCGAATTGCAGAGTTGTCGAAGCAGAAAGCATCTAAGCAAGAAGAAATTGACGCCATCGATCGAGACAATGCCTCCATAAAGGCGCAAATCGAAGAGCTGGAGGCCAAGATGAATGCTAATACTAAACGCAAGGAGGAGCTTCTCTCGACTGTTTCAGACACAGAGAGCCAAGCTGAAGTCACACGAGGCCTAGAGTTTGCTGAGAAAGCCCAAGCCTTCGATGACCAAATTGCCAAGCTTGCCCAGGCGAATGCCTTGTGCAACAAAAGACTGGAGTTGCAGCAGGCCAAGTACCTTCGACTCAGAGATTCTATCCCCTTCTGATTTACTCAGCTATTTTAACCATGTATTGTAATATGTATTTGACAATGTAGCCATTTTGGCTAATTCTTATAAAATTTTCCATCTTGGCTATTTATGGTTAATTTAGTCATTACTTGCTATTTATTTTGATCTCTTGGAGCATAGGTTTATACTTTTTCAAATATTTGCCATTTACTCTCAAGAGTCTTTTATCTTCACCTAACTCTTCGACTTCATAAGCTCCACCAGAAAAAGTTTGGATAATTCTGAATGGTCCTTCCCATTTGGGTGACCATTTTCCCATGCTTCGATCCCTTCGATCCATGGGAAGAATCACCTTCCAAACTAATTCTCCAGGCGAGAATGCCTTAGGTTTCACTTTTTTATTGTAAGATTCTTCTACTCTTTTCTTCTGAATCCTTAGTAGGTCGAGAGCGTGTAGTCTTTCTTCGTCTAAATCTACTAGTTCGTCTAACATCATATCCCAATAAACTTCAGAGGGGATATCATGGTGTCTCTGAACCCTTGCAGATTGAAGACAAATTTCCGCTGGCAATACTGCGTCATGACCAAAAGTTAGCCTATATGGTGTTGTACCTATGGCTTCTTTTGGGGACGTTCGACAGGCCCACAAGATCTGGTCTAACGTTTTATGCCAATTTTTTGGCTTCTTCCCAACATGCTTTTTTATCAAGCCAATCACTATTTTATTCGCTGCTTCGACTTGACCGTTTGCCTGTGCATAATAAGGCGTTGATGTTAGGAGTCTAAAGCCTGTTTCTTGAGCGAATTCCTGCATCTTTCGACCGGTGAAAACTGATCCTTGATCAGTAGTTATAGTTTCAGGGATTCCAAATCTAAAGATAATGTTCTTTTGAATAAATTCAATGACATTTTCTTGGTCTACATTGACTAAAGGAATAGCTTCGATCCACTTAGTGAAATAATCAATGCCTACCAATATATACTTCTGGCTCTTTGATGATGCTGGTCGAATCTCTCCAATAAGGTCTAACGCCCATCCTCTAAAGGGCCAAGGTTTCACTATCGAGTGAAGTTCGCTTGCTGGTACATGCTGGATGCCTGTATGGACTTGACATTCTTGACAACCCTTGGCGAACTCGACACAATCTTTCAAGATGGTGGGCCAGTATAGTCCTTGTCGAAACAACAACCATTTCATCTTATGGCCTACTTGGTGAGCCCCGCATGCTCCAGCGTGCGTAGTCGAAAGGGCTATGTATGCTTCAGTTTCACTTAAACACTTTAGCAACACCCCTTCAGGCGTCTTTTTAAATAACTCATTACCCATGAGTACTAACTCAACGCCCTATATTTTATTTTTCGTTCTGTCGAAGCTGCTGGATTTTGAAGATAATCCACAATGGGTTTCCTCTAATCTTGCTCTGACAAATTGTCTATGAACAAAATTTCGAAGTTCCTTTGATCGGCATACCCTAGTCTTGTCGATTTCAAATCTGTTGGTGACAGACAAGTTGCTTTTATCTTTTCTCGAACTTCGATTGCTCTTTGTAATCTCGTTTTTGAAATTTTGTACCCAGATGCAATTTGTGCCATCGTTGGCTATTTGATTTTCCAATCTGGGTATGTGTCGAATGTTGACCATTTCGAATTTTTTCAATAAATGATTTGCTATCACAAAGTACATAATAAGATTTTCTCTTATGCACTTATATTCTTTTGTGACTTGCTTAATGACTAACTCTGAGTCTCCCATTATTTCGACTCGAGTTGCCCCCAATTCCAACAATATCTCAAGGCCAGTAATTAGAGCTTCGTACTCAGCCTCATTGTTCGAACAAGTACCTGATATCTTATACTTGAATGTTGTTGGAATTTTTTCTGGAGAAATAATCAAGACTCCTACTCCTGTTCCATCTTTATGGCTGGAACCATCGAAGTAGAATTTCCAAGGCTCTATCTCCACATAATTTATATTCTCAACTTGAATTGAGTGGTCGACTATAAAGTTTGCCACCACTTGTCCTTTCACTGCCTTAAGAGGCATAAAGGTTAAGGAGTATTCAGTTAATGCCAGCGCCCACTTGCCAATTCGGCTGTGCAGGATGGGTTTCGACAACATGTACTTGAAAACATCAAAATGAGACGAAACATACACATCAACTGGTTTTATATATTGTTTGAGCTTTGTACAAGAGAAATAAAGACATAGACATAATTTTTCAACTTCGCTATATCTAGTTTCTGCATCGTTCAAAACTCTACTAAGATAGTAAATGGGTCTTTCGACTCCATTTTCATCTTCTTGGGCTAACATGCTTCCCAAAGTTTTGTCGGATGCAGCTATGTACAATCTCATACTCCTGTTGCTGCAAGGAGGCACCAAAATAGGTGGCTTTGTGAGATACCCGTTGATTTTGTCGAAGGCTTCTTGTTGCTCTTGCCCCCATTCGAATCTTTCTTTGTTCAATCGAAGTAAGGGTGAAAAGGCTTGAGCTTTCCCACTTAGGTTAGATATGAATCTCCTTAAGAAATTTATCTTGCCTAGCAGAGATTGCAGTTCCTTTTTGTTTGCTGGCGCTTTCGCTTCCAGAATTGCCTTCGTCTTGTTCTGGTTGATTTCGATTCCTTTCTTGTGGACGACGAAGCCCAAGAAATCTCCAGCTTTTACACAGAATGCACACTTCAAAGGGTTCATTTTCAGACCATGTTCTCTCATTCTTTCGAATGATTGTCGAAGGTGGTCTATATGGCTCTTCCTGGAAACAGATTTTACAACAATGTCGTCAATATATACTTGCATAAAAGTGTTAATAAAATCATGGAAGATGGAATTCATTGCTCGCTGATATGTTGCCCCAGCGTTCTTTAGGCCAAAAGGCATCACTACCCATTCGTAAGTGCCTAAAGCCCCAGGGCATCGAAAAGCTGTTTTCGACACATCTTCTTCAGCAATGAATATTTGGTTATATCCTGAGTAACCATCGAGCATACTCAGGTACTCATAACCAGCGGCAGAATCGACCAGCATTTCCGCCACAGGCATAGGATATTCATCTTTGGGTGTAGCAGCATTCAAATCTCTGAAATCTATGCACACCCTCAATGTACCATTCTTTTTAATCACTGGCACAATGTTTGCAATCCATTCGACATACCTCATAGCTCGTATGAATTTGCACTTCAGCAGTCTTTCGACTTCCGTTTTGATCTTCGACAGTATTTCTAGAGCGAAGCGTCTTGGACTTTGCTTGACTGGCTTCTTCCCAGGTTTGATCGGCAACTGAAGTTCTACCAATCCTCTGTCGAGACCAGGCATCTCGTCGTAATCCCATGCAAAACAGTCCTTGAACTCCTTTAACAAATGGATTACTTCCAACCTGAGTTCTGGGTCAATTTTTGCACTAATGTAAGTTGGCTTTTTCTCTAACCCTTCACCCAAGTTGATTTCTTCTAAAGGATCTTGCGCCAGCATCTTGATGTTGTTCGCTAAGGGGTCCTTTTCGAATCCCAAAGGCTCATCGTCGTAGATGGCGTCGAGCCTTTGTTCCTGCATTCCTTCTGGCATGATATCAGGAGGTTCTGGGTCGAAATCCTTTCCAGGACCTGCAGAAGGTAACTCTTGATCATTGGCCTGTGTGGCCATATATTTTACTTCGGCTTCGAGAGCCGTTATCATCCTTGTTTCGGCTACGTAAGCCGAAATTCTCTGCAATGATTGTGACTCAGTCATTGTCACTGAATTCACTTCCCCAACCAGTTGGTTGGATATCTGTTAGCCCACTAAAGTCAATGTGGGACAAGTCTTCTCTGTCCCATTGAAAACCATGCTCAGGGTGCAGGTATAGGGAACAGAAAGTATTTGGCGCTGGCGCCAAGTCGAAGTCAGGTGTTGGGCATGGCCCAATGTGAGCCAGGTTTTTGTCGAAGTCTGCCAACCCTAGGTGATTTACTTCGCCCAGGTAATAGCTTTGATCCGCTTCTATGTTTTCGACCATTCCATCAGGACGCCATAGTAGCAACCTCTAGTGCATTGATGATGGTACAGCTCCAACACCATGTATCCATTCACGGCCCAACAAAAGATTATAGTTAGGTTTGGCCGATATGACCATAAACATAGTTGGTCGAAGGATAGATCCCACCTTGATGTCCAGTTGGATCACACCCATAGTGGTCCCTATGCCTCCTTCATAATTCGACAGGACCATGTTGTGAGGCTTGATGTTCTCATCACTTTTGCCTATTTTTCTCAGCATAAAGTGAGGGATGATGTTGATGGTTTCCCCACAATCCACCAAGATCTTATTTACTGTGGTTTCTTCGAGTTTAGCCCTTATAAATAAAGGCTTAAGGTGATTTTTCATCGCCTCTGTAGGAGGTTCGAAGAACCCATTCTGCTCTTCAGTAGCGCCATTATCCATGACGAAATAGCACACTGGCCTATGCTTGGCCATTTCTTGCTCAACTTCCCAATCGCTTGTTTCGACCTCCACCTGGCGGTTGAACTCTCTTGGCAAAACTGAGACTATATTCACCATGATATCTAGGGTGTCATCAGACTCAAAACCATTTTCGTTATCAACTTCACCCTGGTTAGGCCAAACTAGCCTATTGGTCACTGGTTGTCTTTCCAGAGGCTTCCTCTGCTTTCTCTGAGGAACATTCGAACTTGATTCTACCTTTGGTTCATTAGCAGCTTCCCTCTCTGCTTTTCGTCGCCTCTAGTATCTCCTCCATTGAGATCGAGACATGGGATTCTTCCCTTTGTAGTTGCTTGATACCTGGGTCACTTTAGGGGTAGCAACCTGAGGTTCTTTCTTATGTGTAAAAGATGAACCTCTTGGCACTTAGAAAGAGTTCCATCTTTCCTCGCTTGGCCTCTTTCGACCAGATGTTTTGTACCATGTATCAACTGGCACGTTAGTTGGAGGCCTGAAAGTCAGTGGCCTCTTTTCTTGATTTGAACCCTTTTGGTGGGTTCTTCTGGGGTCATGTCGAGTATCAACACTTTCCCTTTTTCTGTTTGCTGCTCTTACACCTTGGATATGTTCAGCAGCTTTTTTGTCGAAGATCGAGCTGCATCGAGGACACAACATCACTTCTGACTTCTTTTTCTGGCATCTTTGCAGGAAATCTGCCAGATTTTCATTTTCCCGAGGGAAAGCAGTTTTGTTGGCTTGTTCTTGCCTAATGGCCTCCTCTTATGCTTTTGGTTCAGAGACTTCGACCATGTTGACATTCATGGTGTCTTTGGTGGCAAGAGTCAACTGCTTCATCTGAATCTCCAAGTCCTATGTCTGGCCTTGAACTGCAGCCAAGTAAGAACTGGGTTTTGTTCCAGATTTTTGGGCTCCAACTGTCTCCAGCTTTGGGCTTTCGACCGCCTTTTGGACCGCTTCAATTGTTTTTCTAGATAGATTCCCAGAAAAACTGCCAAAGATTGGCATGTTGACATGGTCCTTTGTGACTTCGACCATTGTGATTCCTGGCCCCTTCGACTAGCTTCCGGATGCCTCGATCACGTTCACCTCTGAAGGTTCAGCATAATGGGCTTCAGCCTGCAAAGGGTTGGAGTCCACAGTCATGGGGGTCTTGTCAGCAAACTTCAACCTCCCTTCTTCGATAGCGTCTTGCACAAGATTCCTGAAAAGAAAACATTGAGACGTTTTATGGCCCAGAAAATTATGATATTTACAAAAGCCTCTCTTCTTTCTTTGATCAAGAGGAGGCACTTTTAGCCCTGGGGGTACTATCATTTGGCCATCTTTTACAAGTAAGTCAAATATTTCATCATATTTTGTAATATCAAAACTATAAGTCTTTTTGGGGAACCTATCGTTGGTCCTTTCCGGACCAGTGGGATTTTTTCCACTTGAGGGGACTAACAGTTTGCAAGAGTATGGTGGCCCTTGTTTCAGTTCCGCTAAATCGACCTCGCTTTCTTCGACGGTTATAGTTTCGTCGAAGGTTTCTGGATCTTCATCATCCATCTCGACATACGCTATCCTCTCTCTTTTATGAGTTTTTGTCGCCTTGGCTTTTTCAGCTTTAAGGCGTTCTACCTGTCGAACTCTATCGGCCAATTGGGCCATGTCTCTCAGGTATTGAGTGTCTAATTTCTTCCTAATGGAACAATCTAAACCGCCTGCGGCTATTTCGACTAACTCATGTTCTGGCACTTGCGTAAATCATCTTGCTTTGAGCAACCTAAACCTATTCCGATATTCGTCTATAGGTTCAGTGAAACGTCTCTTTACACTGGCCAATTCCTTCAGGCTTATCTTGGTTTGTCCCATGTAGAATTGCTCATGGAACAATCTCTCCAACTGGGTCCAATGATGGATCAAATTGGGGGGGAGAGTTGTAAACCAAGTAAACGCGTTCTTTGTTAAAGAACTTGGGAAGTACTTAATCCTCAGGTTTTCGTTGTTTGAAATATCTCCTGCTTCGATCAAGTATCTCGCCACATGTTCGACAGTAGATTCTGTCGTGTCCCCAGAGAATTTAGTGAACTTAGGGACTTTACATCTAGGAGGTAAGTCTGTTTGTAACACATATTCTGACAGTGGGGATGTGAAGTTGGGCCTACGAAAGCCCATATTCATCCCATTTTGCGTCATGATTCTTTCGATCATGGTTGCCAGATTATTTTCCAAACCCATATTCTGGTATTGGATATGCTGAACTACTTCGTCAGCATTTTGGTTTCTGTTGACTATCCTTACCTCTGGGGCTATGACCCTAGGTTCTTCGACAGGCTGTTCCAATCGTGCCCTAAGGTTTTCTTCGACAGGCTGCTGGACTTGGTTGATAGTGGTTTCTTCCTCTAAAAGTATACCTTGGTTTCCCCTTATTTGTGCCTTTTGGGGCTATCGAATAGGTTGGGGTACCCCAAAGAAATCAGCCAAACGCGTCATTTGCGCTGTCATCTGCTGATTCGACTGGGTGGTGTTTTGTATTAGAGGATTCAGCACTGTACTTAAAGTTTGTGCCAACATTTGAACCATATCATGGTTGCTTTCATCCATTTGTTGCCTCAAGACTGCTGTCGAGGCATTTGTAAGGCCATGCGCTACTTGGGACGTTCCTCCTAAGAGTTGGGTCCTATTTCTGTTTGCCATACCTACTCCAGAACCTTGGAGTGGCGAAGAGGCACTCACTAAAGGGTCTGAAAAAGTGGACGCAGCGTTCGTCAGGCTAGCCAATTCAAACGTTGGCATGCCATAGAGTGGTTCTCGATTTGGACCGCCTGTCATAAATCCTGGGGGAACATAAGGCCTAGTCCCTGGATTTCCCCTTGGTGGGGGAGTTCCCAAAGGCACTCTGGGGCCAGTGAACGGAGGTAATGGCCCCGTTGTTGTGACCGTTACTGCTGGTGTTGAACCAGCGGTTATCGCTTCACTCACGGTTGGGATAACCGTTGTTCCCACATTCGTTTGTGGGATTTCGTTATTGTTTGGCAGATTCGCCATCGCTTCTCTTCTTTTGGCAGTATTGGTATTGTTAGTGTATATTCTACCACTTCTCAATAACATGCAATACTTCTCGAAAAAGATGATATTCTGTGTAAAAAGGTTAAACTTCAAAATCAACACAAGGTCCCACCAGGTGTGCCAATTTGTTTACCGTGGGAATTGGTAAACAACCGCTGATCTTCCAAAAGGTTACTTATTTGGTGACTCGCAGGATCGATCAGATTGATCCTAAGACATGGTTGATTTTGGGGTTTTGACTAAGTTTAATAATGGTTAAATGACAAGAAAATAAAGAAGCTTTATGTAAATTGCATGAAGAAGAAAACTTGATAGAATAAAGGAAGGCTTGAAATGAAGGCTTCGACTGGAAAAGTAAATGAAAAGCAATAAAGTTCTGGAAAATAAATGACTTTGATTAATTAAAGTGGTGTTTCACACATACATTCTCAACAATTCTTTCTCTCACACTGGATACTCGAATCTATATGAGTGACTTGTATATAATTGTGAACACACGCGAAAAACTGCGTGAACTACTAATATTTATACTAAACACATCCCAAGTAACCGTCGGGCAGCTACGCTGCTTCGAGATGACTCGACTTGGCACGCTCACAGCATTCAACGCTCCAGATCTTGGCACGTTGCACTTGGTAACCGCTGGGAACCGTTTTCCCTCCAAACATTTGAATCTCAAACCGTTCCACTCTGAGCATCAAACTCCTATGTCGAGAAGCACCTTCGACGTCGAAGGCAACAAGATTCTTCCTTAGAAGAAATTCTCTAAGTACATTGCCATCTTCTGATGAGCATTTCGACAGAATCAGCTGGTCGAAGCCATCCCTCATGATTAATGGTTTATATTAATAAAACCAAGGGTTTCGAATTTAGGAGCCAACACCTATATACATTGTCAAGCATCTATATGTCAAGTTTCAAGACTCACAACATCAAATTGCACAGTCAAAAACCCTAATTGCTTCACAGTTAACTGTAGGGGTAAAATGGTCATTTGACAGTCAAAAGTCAAAATTTTTGGTCAACATATTATTTTGAAGCCACAAACATCATTTGATCAATTCTTGATCATGATTTCTCAAAGCATGGCTCAAAAAGTCTCAAGATGCAAAAGTTTCTATTTTTGGACAGTTGAAAAGTCAACTGCAGATTGACCAAGGCATAACTTCTTCATGGTTTATCAGAAAAATTCCATCCAATGCTCATTTTGAAGAGAATGAAATTTCCTACAATTCATCTTCACACTCCAAGTCCAAGAAATGCTCTCACAAAAAGTTATCAATTTCAACATTATAGGTCATTTTCAAAAGTCAACAAAAAGGCACTTTAAGTCAAAGACCATAACTTGATATTGGTAAATCAAAATGACATGGGACCAAAGGAATTGGTTAGAGGACTTCAAGACCTTTCCAAAATGTCCAAGAACATGTTCATATCTTCAAAATTGAGCAAGATATGAATTGGAGAAGTTGGGAAATTTTTGGGAATTTTCAAAAGTCAACTTTGCCTAAAACCCTTAAAAATTGCTAATGGGCCTCAATTTCTTTCTTGAATCATTACCCAAAGCATATGCACGACCCATTGAGCTAAAAATGATTTATTTTATTATTTTTAATTAATTAATTGAATTTGTATTCATATTAATTCATTTAATTAGATTTAATTATGAGAAAATATCAAATAATGCTTTTTCAAATCTTTTTGTGCAGCAAATATACTCATTATATGCTAAAGATTTCGTGCATCATCCAAAGGGGACAAGATCATCCATATTTGGCAAGATTTGCATGGAAAAAAGATTGGAAATTCATGATTAAAAATCAAATATTCAAAATATAAATTGATGGATCTTTGGGCTCATTCTTGACCTAATTTCGTTCATATACTTATACATAACCTAACCTAATGGAAGGACACACGAAAAAGCTGCTCACAAACATAGAACCAATTGGAAAATTTTCACAAAAAAGCTTGGGACTAATTTCATATTTGCAGGGTGATTCAAGGCTTAAAACCTTGTCCATTACGTTACTGACATTGCTAGGATTCTATTACAATCAAGAACAAGCCTCCATACTCAATGAAACGGTAGAACAGCATCGCGTTTTTCACAAAAATGTCCATAATCGATTTTTAATTTTCACGCATCATTCATGTGTTTTGATTGTTGATTTATGCTACTAACATCTTTCTGAAGCGATTGGTAACATTTAATTGAACTAACACTGTCTGTAGCCAAATCCACCATTGATGAAACCTAGGGTTTCAGAAGCTCCAAAATAGGGCTTTCCTTGTATGGAAAAATTGGACCTTGAGACTTATGCCATTGAATTCAGGAGCTCCATACGAATTGAATGATGACCTCGCGCCCTTTTTATATTAAGGCATCTTCTATTCTCTATTTTTCATGGCTGTGCTTAGTGGGGGTTTAAAACCCCCGCTATTTGTTTTATGTTTTTGCAGATAAGCAAAGAAGAAGGCTAGCGTGTCCAGGCATGGTTGGGTAATTCAAATATTAGCGCGCTTTTCTTTGTTTCAGCATAGTTGCCTTTTTTTCATATATTATAATTCTTTGTCATATTATATACAAACAAACGCAATAGATCAATTGGCAAGGGACGTGTCTGGCAGGTATAGGGACCTAGGTTCGATTCCCAGGTCCCCCCACATTATTCATGATTTTTGCTTTAATATGTTCCTCTGCAGCATTCACCCAGAGGCTCACCATACGCACTCACGCTCAGGCTTGCCACACACTCATGAGGATCAATCTGAGGACCACAAAAGGAGGTCTATCATGTACCTCAGTCAACCAAGGCGCACACAAGCGTGGAAAGTCAAACAAGCTTTGTGTTCATGGGCCAAATTTGCTTCAAACAAACCTCCATCTGGGCCTGAAAACCCCCCTTGGTTTGTATATTTTTCAATTCTATTTTCTTTTCTTTTTCTAATTCTTTTAATTATTTTTATTTAATTCACCTAAAATAATTTTCCATAAAAAATCAGAAATCAAAAAATGTTTTATATTTAATTATATTTAATTTCACCATTAAAATATTTTTGTAAATAAATATTAATAATTAACTTAGTTAAACTAGGTTTTAAACTTTAACCTTTTTTCTTAATAAATAAAAAAATATCTAGAATTAGGTTTTTGACATTTTTCATCCTTTTCTTAATTAATTATTTTTCTCATTATTTATTATTATAATTACTATTTATTTTTATAAATAAACATGTAATTTAATTAACTAGTAAATTAGGTTAACTTTAATATTTTCATTAATAATCAAAAATAATTTAGAATTAGGGTTTCCATTTAATTTTAATTTTATTTATTTTTTCATAAATACAAATATATAAAAAAACAATTTCTTTTCTTTAATTAAATAATAATTAGACTTTAATTTCAATTTAATTTCAAAAGGGTCAAAACCCTCGGACGTCCTAACTTTTATTCTTTCGCACGTTATTCTTTTTTCTTTTCGAATATTATGTAACTGCTCAAGGGTTGTAATAGTAATTAGGAATTTATTTACTTTCCGCATTTTTTTTACCAAACGGGTCTTTGTATTTTGGCGATGTATAGACCCGCGCCTTGTAATAGCGTAGTTTTATCTTTCCGCATTTAAATTTCCGCACTCTTAAATTCTAAATTGCATGAAAGAATGTATGGCTAATTAAAAACAAGTGTAGCTCACAATGCCCTGATCAAAGATAACAATACATGAAAATAACACACAAATTCACACACCACTTCTAGGGTATGCCTCACCTGTTGCCTTCGAAACGTGGTCGTCAAGTATGGGACGTCTTAGTAAGTCCTTATGTTCATGATCCAGTTGCCTCGAATAAGTTGCCTCGAAACAAGTTGCCTCGAAACGGTTGCCTCGGAATAAAAAAAGGATCAAGGACATAAAGGTAGCTTCTAAGGTGTCCTAGTTGTTGCTTCGGTGACCACACTGTCCCCAAACTCGAATTGACCCGAACACCTCCAACGGTGGTGCTACCTACCTCTCAATGGTGGGATGGCACTACCTTAAGGACATTTACACAGCCTAATTCCTTAGGGTAGGTAGATGACTCATAGATACTTGCTCTATTCAAAAACAAATCAAAACTCTTTTCACACCGACACTTTCAAAAAGCTTTCAAAACAATTTTTCAAACACTCTTGAGGACTGATACAAGAGTTATTCAGAAATCTTTAAACGAAACTTTTTCAAACCCACTCACATTTTAAGCAAACAAACATTTTGAAAACATAGTGAGCAAGTATCTAAGAGCCTGTGGATAACCATGGATAGAAAGGGTGCTAACACCTTCCCTTTCTATAAATCTACCTCCCGAACCGAGAAACAATCTCATAAGGAATTTTGCTGTGCTTTTGTCCTGTCCATGTTGGAGAAAATAAAAGACGGTGGCGACTCTTGCTTCCGCGACATTTCGCGATCCAGCTAAAAGCAGTCAGTTCTAAATCCACCAATCACAGCTGTTGCAAAGGAAATCCAGGATACTGAAGGCTAGGAAAACCAAGAGTTGACACAGGTTACTGAAGGCCTGAGGCTAGAATTGGAGAAAGTCCAAATCACGAAGCCAACCTCCCCTCAAAGAAATATGGGATACTTTAGGGGAACCCAGTGGAAAGTTTGACTACTTGGTCAAATATTCTGCCCCAGAGAGTTCAAAGGTCCACATTGAAGATATAAAACCCACAGGATGGGGAGATGATGACGCTAAGGGGGAGGATGTTGAGGTAAACATGATGGATATGGAGAGACCTCGCTCTGAGATGGAGGAGGTAGAGAGATACTTAGAAAAAGAGAAGTATAAAATGGAGGATAATCATGCTGGAGATGCTAGTCTCAAGGATTACCTCATGATGTGCCACAAAGGAGATACATGAATGATACTATGCCCTAGGTGCAGCATCCTCTGCAATCAGAGAATCGCTGCAAACTTCGAGAGGGTACAAAGGGCGCGAACTGGAAACAACTGGCGCCAAGATAACCAGCTATTCAGGTGTTATCCTAAAGCTGGAGAAAGTTTGCTGGAATTTGTGCTTCGCTGCTACAAAGGGGCAACTAAATGCTTGATATGCCCAAGGTGTTCTGCTGTGTATGATCAAAGCATGGCCAGAGCCTTCGAAACAATCCCTTTCGCCCCTTGCTGGAACCACCAAGAAACTGTTCAGATGGGCCCACGTTTCGATAGCAAATACAAACAACGAAGGCCTGATAGTCCTCATCCCAAGGGTGCTCGAAGAGTGACGTTCAAAGTCCCTGCCGAAGTGCCAACAGACAAATGGCTGCAAGTCATACATGACAAAGGCAAAGATAAATGGAGAAACACTGAACGAAACGCACGCCATGCTATGACATATAGAAGGCAATTCAACATAGCAAAGAGGGAAGAGGTGAGATTAGAGAACTACAAAGGAAGAAACCCCATGTCAAGATCTCAATGGTGAAGGCAACAAAGGATTCGAAAGGCTGAGAGGGAAGATGTGGCAAATAAAGGGGCAACTTCAACAAAAAACCAAGGTGAATCTAGCACCAACAAACCCACACCAAAAAATCAAACTGAAGACAAACCCCCAGTTAATAGGAGGCTCTTTTCTGAAGTACAACCAAGTGAACCAAAGGAATACACTCCAGGTCCAGAAGAAGATGAAGATATGATAACGGACAACTTCGAATCAGAGGGGGAGTCTTCGTTCAATCTCAATTGCAACGTGGTATCTGTACTTCCTTGCGAATTTGGACAGGAAACTGAAATTGACGAGTATGAGGAAGAAGATACCATAGATCTGATGAAGCACATGCCTGTGTGCTACTATGTGATGGATAATGGAGCTGTCGAGGAGCAGAATGCGTTCTTCGAGCATCCAGAACCAGCTATGAAGAACCATCTTAAGCCACTATTTATTCGGGCAAAGGTTGGTGCCCATGGCGTGAATAAGGTTCTAGTGGATGGGGGCGCTGCAGTCAACTTAATACCCCACTTTATGCTGAAAAGGTTAGAAATACACGAAGGAGACATCAAGCCACACAACATGGTTCTATCCAATTATGAAGGGAAAGTAGGCAAAACACTGGGGGTGGTTCAATTGGACTTGACAATAGGCTCAAGCTGTAGGCTCACCATGTTCATGGTGATCGAAGCAAAGGCCAACTACAACTTGTTGCTGGGAAGGGAGTGGATCCATGGCGTAGGGGAAGTTCCTTCGTCAATGTACCAGCGATTAGTTTTATGGAGAGAAGATGGGATCGTGGAAAACGTTGAAGCGGACCAGAGTTACTTCATGTCAACAGTCAACTTAGTTGACAAGAGGAATTATGACAAACATCTGGCAAAGATTGCTCCTTGTGTCCCAAATGATGAAATCAACGAAACCAGAAACGCCCACTACTATATGACCCTTCGCCATGATGGCATATACTGGGATAGAAGAATAATCAGTGAAGATGAAGGGGTCGAAAGTACTATACAAAGACGGCCAGCAGACTGGGAATTCGATAACCTTACCCATGACTGAGTCCTCCTTTTTCGAAAGGATTTCAGCCTATATGGCTGAGAACGAATCAAAGGCGGCCTTAGAGGCTGAAATGAATAAACTGGCTGTAAAGATGAACGAAATAAATGGGGATAGCTCGAAAGGCTCACCCTTTAAAGAACTTGAGATAGATCAAAGGCTGGACGCCATCTATGATAAAGAACCCTTAGGCTTCGAGAGGGACCCCATAGACTCCGGTGCTAAAATGTTGGCGCAGGATCCACTCGAAGAAGTGAACTTAGGGGATGAAAACACGAAAAGAATAACCTACATAAGTGCAAAACTTAGCCCAGGCCTCAAGCAGGAAGTGATCGAAGTCCTCAAGAAAAACAAAGATTGCTTCGCATGGGATTATGACGAAATTCCTGGTTTAAAGAGGGAGTTAGTGGAACATAGACTTCCAATCAAGGATGGCAAGAAGCCCATCAAGCAAACTCCTAGAAGATTCGCACCAACGGTTCTCACAAAGATCAAAGCTGAGATCGAAAGGTTGCTGCGTTGCAGATTCATTAGAACCGCAAGGTATGTCGAATGGTTAGCAAATATAGTGCATGTTATTAAGAAAAATGGTTCTTTGAGAATCTGCATAGACTTTAGGGATTTAAACACTGCAACCCCTAAGGATGAGTACTCCATGCCTGTGGCAGAAATGTTAGTAGACTCTTCTGCAGGATTTGAATATTTAAGTATGTTAGATGGATACACTGGGTATAATCAGATTTTTATTACTGAAGAAGATGTTGCCAAGACAGCATTTCGTTGCCCAGGAGCCTTAGGCACCTATGAATGGGTGGTGATGCCTTTTGGTTTAAAAACGTTGGGGCAACTTATCAAAGGGCAATGAATTCGATTTTCCATGATTTCATTGAAACCTTTATGCAGGTGTATATTGATGATATAGTCATCAAATCTATATCTGCAGAAACCCATTTGCATCGTTTGAGCCAATCATTCGAACGAATGAGAAAACATGGCTTAAAGATGAATCCCCTTAAATGTGAATTTTTTGTGCAGGCTGGAGACTTCCTTGGCTTTGTGGTTCACAAGAAAGGAATTGAGATTAACCAAAACAAAACCAAAGCCATAATGGAGACGAAAGCACCTACGTCAAAAAGGGAGCTGCAATCTTTGCTAGGGAAGATTAACTTTCTCAGAAGGTTCATTTCGAATCTGAGTGGAAGAACCCAAGCTTTCTCTCCGTTGCTTCGGTTAAAGCAAGGCCAAGCCTTCGAGTGGAACAAAGCCCATCAGGAGGCATTTGACAAGATAAAAAGATACCTCTCTCAGCCTCCCATCTTGTCTCCACCTTCATGGGGAAAGCCCATGAGATTGTACATATCTACCTCTGAAGTTAGTATAGGTAGTATGTTAGCACAAGAAGATAACAATGGCATCGAAAGATCCATATACTATTTAAGTAGAGTATTGAATGATGCAGAGACCAGATATAGCAATTTAGAAAAGATATGTCTCTGTTTGTACTTCTCTTGTATGAAACTCAAGTATTATATAAAGCCTGTTGATGTTTATGTTTCATCTCATTTCGATGTCATTAAACACATGCTTTCGAAACCAATAATGCATAGCAGAGTTGGTAAATGGGCTTTAGCCTTAACAGAATATTCTTTGACTTTCATGCCTTTAAAAGCTGTGAAAGGCCAAGTGATTTCTGATTTCATTGTGGACCACTCATTGGTTGAACAGACTATCATGAGTTATGTTGAAATGCAGCCATGGAAATTATACTTTGATGGTTCGACCCACAGGAATGGAAGTGGTGTTGGAGTCCTTATAATTTCTCCTGAAGGAATTCCAACAAAATTCAAGTATAAATTAGATGGTCCTCACTGCTCGAACAACGAAGCTGAGTATGAAGCGCTTATTGTTGGACTTGAAGCTTTGTTGGAATTGGGGGCAACTAGAGTCGAAATTAAAGGAGACTCAGAATTAGTGGTCAAGCAAATAACAAAGGTGTATAAATTCATAAAGGAAAACCTGATGATATACTTCGTCATAGTTAACATGCTACTTAGAAAATTTGAATACATGGATATTCAACATATACCAAGAATAGAAAACCAAGAAGCAAATGACTTAGCACAGTTGGCTTCAGGTTATAAAGTTTCTGCCAGCAACTTTGAGGATTTAGTTGAATTAAGGGGTAGAGTTATGGCTACTAGATTCACACCATCAGATCTAGAGAGTATGAAATTGGGTTATGCTGAGAAACAGGGATTCGAAATATTAGCCATAAACACTTTATCAGATGCAGATTGGCGAAGTCCACTGGTGAGTTATTTAACAAACCCAACTCTGAATGTTGATAGGAAGATAAAATATAGAGCATTGTCATATGTCCTCATGGGAAATGAATTGTTCAAAAAGACACAAGAAGGCGTATTACTGAAATGCCTAGGAGAAAGTGAGGCATACTTAGCATTGTCAGGGGTCAACAATGGGGCATGTGGGGCACATCAAGCAGGTCATAAAATGAAATGGCTGTTATTTCGATATGGCATGTATTGGCCCAGCATGCTCAAAGATTATATAGAATTTGCTAAAGGTTGTGAAGAATGTCATAAACATGCAGGGATTCAAGATGCCCCTGCAAGTGAGTTACATTCAATCATTAAACCATGGCCATTTAGAGGATGGGCATTGGATTTAATAGGAGAAATAAATCCTGCTTCGTCTAAAGGACAGAAATATATCTTGGTAGGAATAGATTATTTTACCAAGTGGATCGAAGCAATACCATTAATAGTTACTGATCAAGAGGCTATTATTGAGTTCATACAGAAACAAATTATCTATAGGTTCTGATTTCCAGATAGCATAACCACAGACCAAGGTTCGGTGTTCACCGGTAGAAAGATGCAAGAATTTGCTCAAGAAATGGGGTTTAGATTACTAACATCAACGCCATATTATGCTCAAGCAAATGGTCAAGTCGAAGAAGCTAATAAAGTGATAATAGGGTTAATCAAGAAACATATTGGTAAAAAGCCAAGGAACTGGCACAAAACTTTGGACCAAATACTATGGGCCTGTAGAACATCTCCTAAAGAAGCTACTAACACCACGCCTTTCCAACTGACATTTAAACATGATGCAGTTCTGCCAGTAGAAATTCATCTACAATCAGTTCGAATTCAAAGACAAAACGAAATTCCAGCTGCATTATATTGGGAGATGATGATGAATGAGTTAGTAGAGTTGAACGAAGTTAGATTGCATGCATTGGAAATCCTGATGAGACAAAAGGAAAGAGTGGCCAGGGCATATAACAAAAGGGTGAAGGGAAAAGCATTCACTATTAATGACTTAGTCTGGAAAGTCATATTGCCCATGGACAAGAAAAATAAAACGTTAGGTAAATGGTCACCTCATTGGGAAGGGCCTTTTCGAATAATAAAGGTATTCTCAAACAATGCATATGAAATCGAAGAGTTGATGGATGATAAACGTATCCTAAAGGTTAATGGGAAATATTTAAAGAAATATAAGCCACGCCTGCAGGAGATTCGAATAATAACAACGTAATCAAATATCATAAAAATGCCAAAATGGCAATATGGGGTTGCCAAAATGGCGTTGTTCAAATGTTACATACAAAAAAAACCAAATTTTAACCAAATCAACACTAAGATTTAGAAATAGGCATTATTCTTCAATCTGTTAAAGGTACTTCGAAAAGACTCAAGCCTTTGTTGAGCAAAACGTCTTACTCCCTCTAAGGTAGCCACTTCTCCTTTGAGTTGTTCTGCAGTTTCCATTTCTGCAAGCCCCTTGTTGAGGAGCTCTTCGAATTGGTTGCCAGCAGTGTTGGTTTCGTAGGCTAATTGTTGTTCTTGAGCCTCTTTAACCTTCTGTTGAAGTTTCTGAATTTGCCTTTCCCAGAGAAGGATGGACTCAGCTCGAGCCTCATAATCAGTTTTTGCTTGCTTTAGATGCATGGCTTGATCCTCAGCTTCTTGAGAGAGTTTCGAAGCATGCTCATAAGCAGCATCCATTGCAGTTCGTTTTTCTTGAACCTTTCTGGCAGCATATTCATCTTGGAGAAGGTACCCAGTCACGTTGTCTAGCAGAGATTGAAGATCGAACAAGATAGTGCTAACTGGCAAGGAGCAGGTAGCAAGGTTGACTTTTGTAAGTAACTCCTTCATAGTGTAGCAAGTTGTGCTATCCTGTTTGAGCACTTCGAACAAATCCACATCAAGAATTGTTCTCCTAATCCTGTTAAGAAGTACAATTCTATCATCTGTGGGCAACGGATGGCTAGTCGAACTTGTGCCAGCCCTAGCAGGTGGAATATCCCTTTGAGCCAGCTTCGCTTTCATGTACCCAATAGGGTCATTTCGTCTCAGGAGAGAAAGCTCCTATTCAGTCATCCGGGATAGAGACGGTTGAGGGAGTTCCACGCGCAGGGGGGTCACATCCATTTCGAATTCCATGGGTTTATTGGTCGCGTCACCGTCACCTTCATTCGTTTCATGCTCATTGTCTTCTTCATTATCATCCAAGTCCACCACTTCGATATCTTCGTTCTCGCTGCTATTTGCATCTGACTCTGTCCTAGCAGTCGAACCATCGTTGGCATCTCCTTCCTCAGACCCTTCTTCTGCAGATTCTTCATTTCTTTGATTAGAATCAGCTTTCTCTCCTTCAGCGTGAATGTCCTTTGGATCCTCTTGAAGGGTTTCAAGAGGGGACTTTTGAAGAGAAGTTCTTTGTAAAGTCTCTGCAGATTCATGAAGCGTTGCTCCATTTGTTTCTTTTAGAGGAGGAGAAGTACTCTGGTCATCTTGCTGCTCCGAAGCCCCAGCCAGAACCGCCATATTGGAGGACCCTTTGTTCTGCACAAGATTGCTGGAATCCCCTTGAGGAGAATAGTTGATCGGAGCAGCAGTTTTCGATGGTGAAGTCGAAGTGGTAAGAGCTGGATTAAAAATGTCCTGCAGAGGAAAAAGAATATTAAAAGCATGCACCAAGGTAATGAATAATTATTTTGTCAAAGATTTAAAGTTCAATTTACCTGTGGACTCTCAGAAGAGAGGTTGCTAGCTATGCGTTCCAACATTACGTTGGAGGTCGAAGATGGAATTTTGGATTTAGGTGAAGGAGCAGCATCCCTGGAATCAAGTCCAGAGACACTAGTTGGTACAACACTTTTGGAAATTTCCTTCTTCTGCTTCTTCTTTGAAGCAGCTGGTAAATTCCCTCCAGCATTGGGGTCTTCCCCAGTAGTGTTTGTTTTTCGTTTCTTTGGAGTGGTTGGCGGAAGTTTGTTAGTCTGAAAAGATTTAAACAATAAGTTAGATGCAAATCATGAAACATTAGTGTATTCGAAACATCAAGGCTAAGTAATTACCTGTGGAGTTGGAGCACTGGTTATTACTGGTGTTGTTGTTGTTGTTGTTGGTGCAGCAGTTGTTGTTGGTTTGGATAGAGTCACAGTATCAATGGTTTCGACAGAGGCCTGAGAAGCGCTCCCTTCTTTTGACTTTGAAGCAGCAGTCTTTATCCTGATGGCTGAAAATCGAAACAATTAAGGCAAAAGTTAAAAATATAGAAAATGAGAAACATTTGGGATTTTCCCAAGCATTCGCACCTGTGCCTTGATCAGATTTAATCGACATGGCAGAAAGGTCATAGCGAAGATGTCCTGGGAAATCGTGGAGCCAATGTCGAGCCCATGTCACAGTCTCAGATGGCTTTGGTTTCTTTTGAAGATATTTGAACATTTCTTTGCAAGTGAACCACCAAGGGTATGGAGGAAACCAAGCCAGAGCCAGTTCTGAGGTAAGTAATCTAGGAAATTTAGGTGGATGCATTTCGAATTCCAACCTATACCTATCCTCAGGTGACAACCCTGAAGGAAGTTTTAACTTAGAAATTTTTTCTTTGAATTTTTCCTTCAAGGTCTCAGCCGCTTGATGCACAGTGGATTCCAAGTGTGTGGGATCATAAGTAGTTTCAAAATAATTTTGAAAAGCCTTAATCTCTTTGGCATGAGTGAACATACCTTTCTTGGATTGTACCTGCACATCGAATGCATCAGTTAGTTTCTGCTGAATAGTAAGAGTATCGAACATATAAGTCTGATAGAACTTTGTCCACCATTCCAGAAACCCCTTTGTTGTAAGGTGTGTAGGTTTGAAAGTTATTAGTTCAAAGTGGGCGAAGCCTTGGTATTGTTCCAGTTGTAGTTTGGCTTCTCTTGCCTTGAAGGTTCGCCCAGAGGTGATGGCATTTTCTGTTTGGAATAGGGGTTCGGGAATTAGTTGGCACAAGCCAAATTGTCTCGAAACGAAGTTGGGTTGATAAGCAAAAAGGAAGATTTGATTCTTAGCAGGAGTAATTCGTGAAGAGATTAGTCTGGATAGCAAAAAGGCTCTCCATACATCTTGAATTTATTTGCTTTTGATTGCTTCTGAGAGAGCCATGGTGAACCATGAGGGTCCATGAGTCCTTGAAGCGAAAGGCGCCATGGTCTCTTCGAATTTATGCCTCTTGGAGAAAATCATGATATATTTTGAGAAGAGAACTTTGAAGTCATCCTTATCATCGTTTGGGGTAAGTCTTCGCAGCCTAGTGCCTTCGATGATTCTATCCGCTATTTCTGGGTCTTGTTCAGCAATAGTGTTGGCAGTTGATAGTGAAGGTTCGAACATGGCATTAAGCCATAACTGGAGTAATCAGAAAGGGCCAGCTAGCAGGATGTTTTTGGAGGTGTGAGATTTCAAACTCGAAACAGCTGACCTTAGACTTTCGTAAAGATCAACTAATAGCAGTTTGCTTAAACACGCCCTCCGATTCTCATGCAAATTTCTAGCTAGAGGAATAAACCTACCGGCTACCTGTAGGGATCTGCTGCAAAAGACATACCTTGACAACCATAAGGTAAGGAAAGCAATGTGTTCCACATCTGACACACTGTCACCTTCAGTGTGATAGTGGCTGATGAACTTTGAAAAGCTAGCTAGCTTGACTTCGAAGTCAATAATACTCGAATGCTCTTCATTGTCAGGAATATAGGTTTCTCCTATTGGTGATAACCCAGTAATGGCTGCTATGTCAAAAAAGGTGGGTGTAATCATTCCACCAGGGAGATGGAAAGTATTGTAAGTATTGTCCCAGAAATATAAGGACGTGAATAATAATGGGTGGCTATAGGTAAAGCCTGGTTTCGATAGTTTAATCAAGTTGTAAATACCTAATTCTTCCCATTGCTAGGATTTCTTAGCTTCTACTTTAGTAAACCAGTTGTGATAAGCTGTGTCGGAGGTGGGGCAAGATCGAAATGGTTTGAAGTTACTCTTTACATAATCTAGCACAAAAGGGTCCTTAGGAGGAATGATTGGATTTTCCACGTTGGTCGAATCAGAAGACTCTACTGTCTTAGGGGTATCCATTTTATTAAACAGAGGTTTAAAATTATAACAAACAGGGAAAAATTTTCTGGTGTCTTTTAAGATTTCAAAGACTGTAAGAGGGCCCATTAAAGCTAACCTCTTGCCAGCGGCATTAGTAGGAATTAGTACCTGGGATGCATAGAGAATTTCCTTCTCTTTTGAGATCATCTGAGGAATAAGAACAGATTGACCTTGGTAGGTGCCAACCTTGCTCTCCATTATGGTTCCTGTGTTCTTTCCTTTATTTTTGGAAGCTTTTTTCAGTTGAGATGAAGTTGAAGAAGACATTGTTGGAAGAATGTTGGAAGTTTAGGGTTTCAGTGAGAAAAGAGGAAGAAAAGATTCAAAATATGGGAAGAAAAGAAAAGACTAAGTTAATGGGTTTTTATAGTGTGGAAGTTTAAACATCCACTGAGTAAGATTGTGATACATGGTAGTCGTGGGTTGGTTTAAGAAAGAGGTGGCGTAAAGTTAATATTGGTAATAGGCGTGATTAAATGTTAATCATTGTTTTGTAACTGCACCATGTTGTGAAATGGTTCAAGGCGGTTAAGGAATCTGAAAAGCGTCATGATTGACGTGACTGGAGTCATATGCAATAAATGTTACGATGATTCGAAGGTCGCATCAAAATCGTGTGTATATGTTTAAAATAAGTATTTCTCAAAGGAATCGAAATACATATTTTAAAGGGGTATTTTGTTGGCTGAAGATTTTGATGATATTATTAGAAGCGAAGCAAAATTGGACGTTTCGATTGGAATAAAGCAAGATGTCATGTTTCGAAATGGTAGAAGCAGTACTTCGAATAGGCATATCAAAGCTTGGAGCTTCGAGTGACAGTTATGAGGATATATTCAAAGAAGTCTCGAAATGATAACAAGGTTGTGTCCAAGAAATGCGTTCGAAGCGAAGAAGTGCCAAAACATTTGAAATTCAAATGCAAGCGGGATGTTCGAAATTTAAAATATATGCGCTGGAGCATTCGAAGACGCGTGGAAGCTGGAGAGAGGCATTGCTTTGCATGTTCTGAACGTGGCAGAATCTTATAGCAAGACCGTTATGGTCGAAGTAGTATAAATAGAAGTCTTAGTATTAGGATTTCGTGTGTCATATCTATTGTACAAAAAAACTCAGTAAACATTCAAAATACCACATGGCTAGGGAAACGAATGCACGAGCAATGTACGTATGATAACACCAAGTATTTATGATTTAATCAAACTCTTTATCATTTCCAGTATTTTCCTCTATCTTCATGTCAATACCATTCAAAAGCTTTTGCATTAAAATATTTTCATTCGAAGTCTTTTTACTGATGCCTTACATTTAAATGTTTTCTTTCCATTTCAAATACTTTACATTTCAGAAACTTTTGCACATTTCATGCCTTTATCTTCAAGCTTTTATCATTCGAACACCTTTTTTCACTTAAAGTTATTTTACTGTTTTCTTGCATTTAAACGCTTTCTTCATATTTCGAATCCTTTACATTCAAGAGAATCTTTTACATTACATGTTTTTATGCTTCGAAGTCATTTACTTGTCTTTTCTACAGTTTTATATGTCTTTACAATTGAACTTTATTCATGCAATTTAGTTTCGCGCGCATTTACTTGATCACGCCTTTAGATCTTTAATAGAGTAATCGAAGTAAGTTAAACACCTACACAACATTCTAAATACCAACCATGAATACCAGTTCTATGATAAGAGTTATCCAAATGACCAATACATCCTAGGATCAATCTAGTCGATCCTGCGAGTTACCAGAGAGATTGAATAACAGTCATTAAGATTATTCGATAGTTTGGAGGACTAGCGGTTGTTTACCAGAAATAACTGTAAACAGTGGGATATTTTGTTCACCCTGTTGATTGTCTGGATTAGACATCTTGTTTAAACGCTTTCTTCTGGGTAAGGGTTGGTTGCTATTGGTTATTCTACCACTT
Source organism: Vicia faba (assembly GCA_948472305.1). Lineage (NCBI taxonomy): Eukaryota > Viridiplantae > Streptophyta > Magnoliopsida > Fabales > Fabaceae > Vicia > Vicia faba. The sequence goes on along the minus strand of OX451739.1, from coordinate 507,177,105 downwards.
CTAAGGTTCATATAACAACAAACTTATCACTCAGAAAGTACTTTTACAATGGATATGTCTCAACAATCTTTACTTTGTTCTAAATTTCGTGATGACCAATGACCGTCCCACCGGGTGTGCCAATTTGTTTACAGTGATTTCTGGTAAATAACCGCTAGTCCTCCAAACTATCAAATAATCTTAATGACTGTTATTTAATCTCTCTGGTAACTTGCAGGATCGACTAGATTGATCCTATGGTGTATTGGTCGTTTGGATGATTCTCATTGTAGAACTGATATTCATGGTTGGTATTTAGAATGTTGTGTAGGCGTTCAACTTACTTCGATTACTATATTAAAGAGATCTAATGACATGATCAAGTAAAGACGTGTGAAACTAAATTGCATGAATAAAGATTCGATTGTAAAGAAATGTAAAACTGCAAGAAACAAGTAAATAACTTTGAAGTATAAAAGTTTCTGAAAGGTAAAGGATTCGAAATAAAAAGAAAGCGTTTAAACGCAAGAAATCAATAAATGACTTTGAATGGAAAGATATTCGAATGTGGAAAGCATGAAGATAAAAGCGTGAAATGTGAAAGAGTTTCTGTAATGTAAAGTACTCGAAATAGAAGGAAAGACTTTCAAATGCAAGAAATCAGTAAATGACTTTGAATGAAAAGATTTTAATGTAAAGGCTTTTGAATGATATTGACATGAAGATAGAAGATAAACTGGAAATGATAAAGAGTTTTACTGAATCATAAATATTTGGTGTTATCATACGTACATTGTTCGAGCATTCGTTTCCCTAGCCATGTGGTATTTTGAATGTTTACTGAATTTTGTACAATAGATATGACACACGAAATCCTAACGCTAAGACTTCTATTTATACTATTTCGACCATAACGGTCTTGCCTATAAGATTCTGCCACGTTCAGAACATGCAGAGCACTGCTCCTCTCTAGCTTCCACGCGTCTTCGAATGCTCCAGCGCATATATTTTAAATTTCGAACATCCCGCTTGCGTTTGAATTTCAAATGTTTTGGCACTCTTCGCTTCGAACTCCTTTCTTAAACACAATCTCATTACCACTTCGAGGCTTCTTTTAACTATATCTTCACAACTGTCACTCGAAGCTCCGAGCTTTGACATGTTCATTCGAAGAAATGCTTCTACCATTCCGAACCATGACATCTTGCTTTATTCCAAAGAAACATCCAGCTTGCTTCGTTTTGAACTGTATCATTAAAATCTTCAGCCAACACCCTCACACTGAGAAGGAGGTCAGAGGTTTCTTGGGACGCCTAAACTACATTGCAAGGTTCACTTCTCACCTAACATCTACCTGTGCACCAATCTTCAAGTTGTTGAAGAAAGATCAGGTGGTTAAATGGAATGATGACTGTCAAGTTGCTTTCGACAAAATCAAGGAGTATTTGCTAGAACCTCCTATCTTGATGCCTCCCGTCGAAGGAAGACCACTAATCATGTATTTGACTGTCCTAGAGAATTCAATGGGGTGCGTATTGGGCCAACATGACGAGTCTGGCCGAAAAGAGCATGCCATTTATTACCTTAGCAAAAAGTTTACCGACTGTGAGACCCGATACTCACTGCTCGAGAAAACTTGTTGCGCTTTGGTATGGGCTGCTCACCGGCTAAGGCAGTATATGTTGAATCATACTACTCTACTGATCTCTAAGATGGATCTGATCAAGTACATCTTTGAGAAGCCTGCTTTATCTGGAAGAATCGCTAGGTGGCAGATGATCCTGACAGAGTACGATATACAGTACACGACCCAAAAAGCTATAAAGGGGAGTGTGCTAGCCGATCATCTGGCCCATCAAGCTGTCGAAGATTAACAATCCATGAGGTTCGACTTCCCCGACGAGGATATCATGACTTTGGATAACATTGAAGAGAACAGACCGTACGACGGACCTGAACAAGGATCCCGATGGACCCTGTACTTCGATGGTGCCTCCAACTCACTTGGCAACGGTATCGGTGTTGTACTTATCTCTCCAGAAGGTTGCCATACACCTTTCACTGCCAGACTCTGCTTCAGCTGCACCAACAACATGGCCGAGTATGAAGCTTGTATCTTTGGTCTCAAGGCCGCTATTGACTTGGGAATCAAATCTTTGAGTGTATTTGGGGACTCAGCTTTGGTTATCAGTCATATCAAAGGAGAGTGGGATACTAAACATCCAAACCTCATCCCTTACAAAGAACATGTCTTGACATTGTTACCTCATTTCGAGCAGATTACCTTCGAGCACTTCCCGTGAGAAGAAAATCAGCTAGCAGATGCTCTAGCTACAATGTCCTTAATGTTTAAACTTAACTGGGATAATGAGGCTCCCTAAATCATCGTTGAACGGATGGACGAACCTGCACATTCTCACGAGATTAATACCAAAGAAGTAGTGGACCGACCGTAGTTTCATGACGTCAAAAGGTATCTCGAAGCACAAGAATACCCTGAAGAAGCTTCAGTCAACGACAAAAAGTTCTTAAGGAGATTATCTACCAAGTTCTTCATGAGCAATGGTATCCTATACAAGCGCAATCATGATTGCATTCTGCTCCATTGTGTGGACAAAGTTGAAGCTGAGCAGATCATGGCTGAATTGCACAATGGTACCTTTGGCACCCATTCTAGCAGACATACGATGGCTAAGAAGATTCTACGGGCAGGCTATTACTGGTCTACCATGGAAGCTGACTGCCATCAACATTCCCGAACATGCCATAAATGTCAAATCTATGCGGATAAGGTAGATATACCTCCAGTTCCTCTCAATGTCTTAACAGCTCCTTGGCCATTCGCTATGTGGGGAATCGACATGATTGGAGAGATCAAGCCTACAACATCCAATGGACACCGCTTTATTCTGGTGGCCATTGATTACTTCACCAAGTGGGTCGAAGCAACTTCCTTCGCCTCCGTTACAAAGAATATGGTTGCCCGTTTCATCAAACAGAACCTCATTTTCCGTTACGGTATCCCCGACAGGATTATCACTGACAACGGTACAAACCTGAACAACACTATGATCACCGCTTTGTGCGAGCAGTTCCAGATTCAACATCACAATTCATCTCCCTATCGGCCAAAGATGAACGGTGTTGTCGAAGCTGCAAACAAAAATATCAAGAAAATCATACAAAAGATGACAGTCACCTACAAGGACTAGCATGAGATGTTACCATTTGCTCTGCACGGGTACCGTACCACGGCACGCACTTCAACTGGGGCAACACCCTATTCTTTGGTATACGGCATGGAAGCTGTTTTACCTATCGAGGTTCAGATTCCCTCCTTGAGAATCATGAAAGATGCTGGTTTGAGTGAAGACGATTGGATTCAGACCCGACTTGATCAACTTAACTTGATTGACGAAAAGCGACTCACTGCTGTTTGCCATGGTCAGGCGTATCAGAAACGAATGATTAAGGCTTTCAACAAAAAAGTCAGGCGCCAGGTATATCAAGTCTGGGATCTTGTAATCAAGCAGATCATCTTGCCGCAAAGTGATCCCAGGGGCAAATGGACTCCTACCTACGAAGGACCATTTGTGATCAAAAACATCTTTTCTGGTGGGGCAATGATCTTAACCACCATGGACGGCGACGACCTGCCGCACCCTGCGCATAAACGACCCGGCAAGTTGAAAACCCGAAAGGGCGACTTTGGCAAAAATGGGCATCCCGGTGAATCGAAAACCCGAAAGGGCGGTTCGGGCAAAAATTAGGGATAAATAAAAAAAATCTGTACACCCGTCAAGTTGAAAACTCGAAAGGGCGACTTGGGCAAAAAAGGGTTTCCCGATGGACTGAAAACCCGAAAGGGCGGTCCAGGAAAAAGTTAGGGAATTAAAGCGTATGACTATGTCTCGTCGGATCACTTTAAGGACAATCTCTTCACCAGACAAGCTCTAGGCTTCTGATCAATCCAATCACCTTCGGACGAAGCAACGGATGGACAAGATATCCAGAGTTACGAAGGCTATAGCAGAATGGGAACCCCGTGGAATTTTTACACATAGCCATCTTTCTTTGTATAATTTTTTTTCATTTTATGACAACATTCTCTTACTAGGATGTCTGTCTCCTTTATACAAAATACTTACACAAAGTTAATACAAAGATACTTCAAAGTGCAGAAAACTATTTGCCTTTTTTCTTTTACACTTGTGTTTTATTTGAAAACTTCCAATGATTTATTAAATGAGCATATGCATTTGAATATAATCACTGTTTACAAATAAATGAAATGTGAAAGAATAATTACTGACAGGTTGAAAGTATAGGAAAACGTCTTTAGGCTATTCCAAGAGAAATCCCCTGCAGTACATCATCTAGATCCCCAGCAGAGCTAAACCATTGAAATACATACCCCCAGCGGAATTAAATTTCAAAATCCCTTCCAGAGTCCAATCTACAAATTCCCAATCCCCAGCGGAGTTATAATTTCAAATCCTTAATTCTCACCAGGGTGAAATTTCCAAACTCCCAATTCCCCGCGGAGTAAAAACTTTGGGTCATTAATCCCCAGCAAAGATGAAACCTTCTTCCCCAGCAAAGTCAAATTTCCAACTACCAATCCACAGCGGAAACCATTCAGTTTTCCCCAGATTCCCTAGCAAGTTGTCTTAAAGTATGATAATCAACTGGATAACAGTTAACTTTTGTCTTATCCCCAACCTCCGGATAATCCCCCAGTAGATCGACATACAACCCAAACTCCTGAACTTTTTCCAAACAAGAATAAGCTTTTTCCCCAGAGATTCTTGAACTTACTTTCCAGCAGGATAACTACTCTCTAGCAGCATAGCTATTCCCCACGGAGTTTTTACTCCCCAACAAAATGAAGATTCTCATTCTTAACTCCCCAGTTTGAAGTCCCCAAGGATTCAAATTCCCCTAGCATATTGAAGATTCTCATTCTTGATTCCCCAGTGAAGTTGCCAGAGTCTTCACTACTCCCAGCATGAATTTGTTAGAATTTTTTAATCCCCTGCAGATCGAAGATTCTCATTCAATTTCCCCAGGAGATCGAAGTTTCTCATTCTTAATTCTCCGCAGAAGCCATCAGAATCTTCCTTATTCTCCAGCAGATCAAGGTTTTTCTTTTGTATGATCCCCAGTAGCGATCGTCAGAGTTTTCCTTATCTCCCAGCTGAGTAAGGATTCCCATGGTGTAATCCCCAACCATAGTCATCAAAGATCTCTGGGTTCCCTAAGCAGTAGCTCTAAAGACTCGAAGGATCCCTATATCCCCAGGAAAGTCAGGAAGGATTCTCACATCCCCACAGAAGTTGTCAAAGTTTTGATAATCCCTACGAGTTGCCAAGGATCTTCTATCCCCAACAGCAATAGTCAAGGATTTATTTTCCTCAGCAAGACAGCTAATCAACTTACATGCGCATACATTACATTCATATATCATAAACATTGACAAAACACATATATTGCATCATACATTTCATTCAACATAACTTTGTGTTTCAGCTAACCTTTTACCCTTTTCAGGATAAGATTAACAAGCTACAAATATACAATCAGAAAACAGCTTAGAGATGCTCCAGACACGGATGCTATTCTATTGCTTATTCAGTTTCAAAGATCAGAAAACAGCTTAGAGATGCTCCAGACACGGATGCTGTTCTATTGCTTATTCAGATTCAAACCTCAGAAAACAGCTCAGAGATGCTCCAGACACATATGTTATTATGTTGCTTATTCAAATACAAGATTCAGATACAGTCCAGATACGCTCCAGACACGGTTTCCATTCTGTCACTTATTCTAACTTTTTTCCCAGCCCAGAGATGCTCCAGACACGGAAGTCATCCTACTATTCATTCAGGATCAAGTACGGTTACAGCTCAAATACGCTCCAGACACGGCAACTATACCCTTGCTCGTATAGATTCAGATACAGTTACAACTCGGATATGCTCCAGACACGACAACTATACCCTTGCTCGTACAGATTCAGATACAGTCCAGATACGCTCCGAACATGGTAGCCATGCTGATCACTCATGCCGATGTTCCCTAGTTCGAATATGCTCCAGACACGGCAGCTATACCCTTGCTCTTACAGATCCAGTTACAGCTTGGATACGCTCTAGACACGGCAGCTATACCCTTGCTCGTATAGATTCAGATATAGTTACAGCTCGGACACGCTCCAGACACGACAGCTATACCCTTGCTCATATAGATTCAATCTCCAGATACAACTCAGATACGTTCCAGATACTGATGCCATTCTGATGTTTATTCTCCTGATTTTCAACAAACATTCTTGGATGGAATCTTTAAGCCCATCTCCGACAAGATTCTGGAACCTTTCTAAATGGCATCTTTAAGCCCATTTCCTCAACTACATTTTGACGAGTGCAAATTTACGGGCACTCTAGTGTCCAATCATCTTTTACCTTCGAGTCACGAAAGGAAAAATTCGCCAATCTAACTCTTCAGGTTCAAGAAGATTGAACAGGGGAAGCTGTTGTACCCCAAAATTTTCCCTCTCATTTTATCAAGATTTCCCCTCACAAGACTCTTTGGACTCAGGACCAGATTAGGGTTTGCTCTGCTCAATACATCTCCTTACACTGATGACCTGAAATTAGGGTTTGAGTTTGCACAGGGATTTTTGGACTTCCAATGCTCAATATGATCTTCATACTTCATGTTGGACTCATAAGATTGCTCATACCAAGTTTCAAGCTTTGAATCAAAATTTTGCCCAGTCAATTGGACAGTTGACCTAAAAATCAGTTGTATTGGGGAAAAAGTCAATTGTGGCCAATTTAAAGTCAAACCTCATAATTTTTGATCCACATCAACATTATAGGCTCATATGAACCATTTGATCAAGTTTGGACCATAACTCCTCAAGAAATTTGATCAGATCTTCAAAAGGGCAAAATGGTCATTTTTAGGGTTTTGATTGCAGAAGGGCAATTTCTGATTTTTAACCTAGCCAATGGAAAATTGGGTTCAAGAATGGATTCAATGACTCAATGGCATCATCTTGAACTAATCACAAGGTTCAAAAGATCTCAAAGGCATTGGATTGACAGATGAATTTTCCAGTCAACTGATCAAAAATCAACTGTACACTGAAAAGTCAAACTTTGACTTTTTGGTCAAAATCAAGTGCCAAGGGTCATTTTTCATCAAGATGTGTCAAAACATGAAACTTGTTCACCAAGAAACCTAATTTTGAAAATTAGGGTTTAAAATGGAAAATTTTCATAACTTAGAAAATTTCTAAGTTATGAAAATTTCTTATTTTTTTCCAACTTTTCTCAACTTTTTTACCATGATGCAATTGGATTCAAACAAAACTTCTAACATGAAAGTTGTATTTCTACACAAAATCTACAACTTTGATTCACAAAGTTTTCCCAAAATATGCTTGGATCTCAAGTTATGATTTTGTGAATAGGGATCCAAAAACTTTCTAACTTAGTGAAATTTTGCCCTAGTTTAGGCAGGATTTTGACCTATCTTCATGGAAATTTTTAACATAGTTCCAAGTGAAATCTCAAAATTAATTTCAAAGATGGATTGTAGATCATGTTACAAGATTTCCAAAATGTCCAAGAACTCTCCAAAATCACTTATGGTTAGGGAGAATCGAAGAAAAGAAAATAGGAAAATATCACTTTTGGCCAAGGCATTTTGCACATTGATACAAGTTGCAAATTCTGTCCTAACATGCTTGTACTTGTTTTACATGACTTAAACCTCTTCACACTTATAAATTAAATGCAAACACATTGGATTAAGGCTTTGTTCTGATCTATGGAACATTGCACATTGAATTAATCTAAAAATGGCAAAAAGGCAACATTGCCACTTTGATAAAGCTTGCTTTATGTCAAGTTGTTTCTCTTGAGCTGTGAACCCAATCTTTTACAGCAAACCAACTCCACAAACTTAAGGCAAAGTGCACAAACTTTGTTCATGCTTGGAGCTAGCCTGTACAGGCCTTAGCATGGTGTTGGCTGAAGATTTTGATGATATTATTAGAAGCGAAGCAAAATTGGACGTTTCGATTGGAATAAAGCAAGATGTCATGTTTCGAAATGGTAGAAGCAGTACTTCGAATAGGCATATCAAAGCTTGGAGCTTCGAGTGACAGTTATGAGGATATATTCAAAGAAGTCTCGAAATGATAACAAGGTTGTGTCCAAGAAATGCGTTCGAAGCGAAGAAGTGCCAAAACATTTGAAATTCAAATGCAAGCGGGATGTTCGAAATTTAAAATATATGTGCTGGAGCATTCGAAGACGCGTGGAAGCTGGAGAGAGGCATTGCTTTGCATGTTCTGAACGTGGCAGAATCTTATAGCAAGACTGTTATGGTCGAAGTAGTATAAATAGAAGTCTTAGCATTAGGATTTCGTGTGTCATATCTATTGTACAAAAAAACTCAGTAAACATTCAAAATACCACATGGCTAGGGAAACGAATGCACAAGCAATGTACGTATGATAACACCAAATATTTATGATTTAATCAAACTCTTTATCATTTCCAGTATTTTCCTCTATCTTCATGTCAATACCATTCAAAAGCTTTTGCATTAAAATATTTTCATTCGAAGTCTTTTTACTGATGCCTTACATTTAAATGTTTTCTTTCCATTTCAAATACTTTACATTTCAGAAACTTTTTCACATTTCATGCCTTTATCTTCAAGCTTTTATCATTCGAACACCTTTTTTCACTTAAAGTTATTTTACTGTTTTCTTGCATTTAAACGCTTTCTTCATATTTCGAATCCTTTACATTCCAGAGAATCTTTTACATTACATGTTTTTATGCTTCGAAGTCATTTACTTGTCTTTTCTACAGTTTTATATGTCTTTACAATTGAACTTTATTCATGCAATTTAGTTTCGCGCGCATTTACTTGATCACGCCTTTAGATCTTTAATAGAGTAATCGAAGTAAGTTAAACACCTACACAACATTCTAAATACCAACCATGAATACCAGTTCTATGATAAGAGTTATCCAAATGACCAATACATCCTAGGATCAATCTAGTCGATCCTGCGAGTTACCAGAGAGATTGAATAACAGTCATTAAGATTATTCGATAGTTTGGAGGACTAGCGGTTGTTTACCAGAAATAACTGTAAACAAATTGGCACACCCGGTGGGACCCGTCATTGGCCATTATGGAATTTAGAACAGAGTAAAAATTGTTAAGACATAACCATTGTAAAATACCCTCTGAGTGATAAGTTTGTTGTTTTATGAACCTTAGAAGTGGTAGAATAACCAATAGCAACCAACCCTTATCCAGAAGAAAACGTTTGAACAAGATGTCTAATTCTGACAATCAACAAGGGGAACAAAATATCCCACATACAACAGGCTCTAATATCTCCGCCTCGATGGGAACATCTAATGTGATCCCTTCGAATGCACAGTCTGTCGCATCCTCTACGAGTAATATAGCCACTAATGGAACAAGTGGCATATCAACTAACAGTTCGATCATAGGAAATACTGGAACCATTGGTTATCCTGGGGGATTCGTCCCACCATCAGGGACACAAACCCATTTCGCCACCCCACTAACTAGACCACCCGGTTTCGATGGTAATAGAACCAGAAATTCCTCTTATGGAATGCCAACATCTTTTATGGCAGGCTTACACAATTCCACATCGAATTCATCACCATAATTAGGGTTTGGGTCTGGGGAAAATCAGTTTATGACAAATAACCAAGGGTCAGTGGGTTATAGTGCAATGCATATCTTAACCATAGAAAATCAGTTGGCTTTTAGGCAATTGATGGACGACAGTAACCATAATATGATAGGAGTATTAGCATAAACTATGCAGGAGATATTTGCCCCAATAGTACAAAATGTGACTGTGACAAACAGAGAAAACGCAGATAATATGAGCCGAATAGCAGATTTCTTCGCTCCCCCAGAGAGGCGTAGGCAGAATCAGGCAGGATTTCGAGCGAACGTACCTATTATAGAACAAGTTGATAACGACCCACCCTATAGACCAACCAGAGAGGAGGTTAACTTGGGGCCAAGGGCACAAAGGCTAGAAGCCCCAATGATCCAAGGCCCACAAAGGGAAATTATAGAACCAGGGGCAAGGGTCGAAAGGCTGGAAGTCCCAGAGTTTCGAGAAGAACAACCTAGATGGGTTGTCATGGTGGGTCGAAATCAAGATGCTGATGCAGTCGTTCATAGAATTTGAAACGATAACATCTTGGCAGAAAATAATTTAACCACCATGATAGAGAGAATCATGGCCCAGAATGGCCTCAACACAGGAATTAGAAGGCCAAATTATGCCTCCCCTATATTAGATTACATAATGCACACTGATTTACCAAGGGGATATAAAGTCCCTAAGTTTACAAAGTTTGCTGGGGATACCAATGAGTCAACAGTCGAACATATAGCCAGGTATCTAACTGAAGAGGGAGATATAGCCAATAATGAAGACCTCAGGATCAAATATTTCCCAAGTTCCCTGACTAAGAACGCTTTCACATGGTTCACCACTTTGCCTCCTGGGTCCATTGATACTTGGGCTCTTTTGGAGAGATTATTCGATGAACAGTTCTACATGGGACAATCAAAAATAAGTTTGAAGGAACTAGCCAGTGTCAAGAGGAAGTTCACTGAACCCATAGATGACTATCTGAATAGATTCAGGCTTTTGAAATCTAGATGTTTCACAATAGTGCTTGAACATGAGTTAGTCGAAATGGCCGCTGGCGGCCTGGATTACTATATTCGAAAGAAATTAGACACTCAATACTTGAGGGATATGGCTCAATTAGCCGATAGGGTTCGACAGGTCGAAAGGCTAAAGGCCGAAAAAGGCCTGAGTCTTTAAAAATAACAAGAAGGAAAGGATCTCCTATGTTGGAACTGAGGAAGCAGAAGATTATCCTGAATTCGAATTCGAAGAGGTCGAAATCGACCTCGCTGAATTAAAACAGGCACCACCTTACTCCTGCAAATTATTAGTTCCCACAAAAGGGAAAGAAATTGTTGAAAATGAGAAAAGTGACAAATTCCTAAAGAAGGTTTATACCTTCGATGTCACTAAGTGTGACGAGATTTTTGATTTACTTGTCAAAGATGGCCAACTCATTGTGCCATCAAATGTCAAAATACCTCCTTTATATCAAAGAAAGAAAAGAGGATTTTGCAAGTATCATAGTTTCCTAGGCCACAAAACCTCACAGTGTTTTCTTTTAAGGGACCTAATTCAGAATGCAATTAAAGATGGCAGACTGAAGTTTGCTGATAAAGCAAAAATGAAAGTGGACGAAGACCCTTTGGACGTCGCAGACACCAATTACTCCGAGCCTGCATGCATTGGAGAAATTAACATGGTGGAAGTTGACCAAAGTGACGCTCCAGTAGGAGCGAAAGGTAATGAAAATGAAAGCTGGGTGATAGTCGAAGTCAATAAGGGGGTCACTGAAGACGTTCACAAGCAACCAGAGACTTCGATTGAAGCAGCACCTTTAGCTGTTGCAAAGGAAATCCAGGATACTGAAGGCCAGGAAAACCAAGAGTTGACACAGGTTACTGAAGGCCTGAGGCTAGAATTGGAGAAAGTCCAAATCACGAAGCCAACCTCCCCTCAGAAAGAAATATGGGATACTTTAGGGGAACCCAGTGGAAAGTTTGACTACTTGGTCAAATATTCTGCCCCAGAGTTCAAAGGTCCACATTGAAGATATAAAACCCACAGGATGGGGAGATGATGACGCTAAGGGGGAGGATGTTGAGGTAAACATGGTGGATATGGAGAGACCTCGCTCTGAGATGGAGGAGGTAGAGAGATACTTAGAAAAAGAGAAGTATAAAATGGAGGATAATCATGCTGGAGATGCTAGTCTCAAGGATTACCTCATGATGTGCCACAAAGGAGATACATGAATGATATTATGCCCTAGGTGCAGCATCCTCTGCAATCAGAGAATCGCTGCAAACTTCGAGAGGGTACAAAGGGCGCGAACTGGCAACAACTGGCGCCAAGATAACCAGCTATTCAGGTGTTATCCTAAAGCTGGAGAAAGTTTGCTGGAATTTGTGCTTCGCTGCTACAAAGGGGCAACTAAATGCTTGATATGCCCAAGGTGTTCTGCTGTGTATGATCAAAGCATGGCCAGAGCCTTCAAAACAATCCCTTTCGCCCCTTGCTGGAACCACCAAGAAACTGTTCAGATGGGCCCACGTTTCGATAGCAAATACAAATAACGAAGGCCTGATAGTCCTCATCCCAAGGGTGCTCGAAGAGTGACATTCAAAGTCCCTGCCGAAGTGCCAACAGACAAATGGCTGCAAGTCAGAAATGACAAAGGCAAAGATAAATGGAGAAACACTGAACAAAATGCACGCCATGCTATGACATATAGAAGGCAATTCAACATAGCGAAGAGGGAAGAGGTGAGATTAGAGAACTACAAAGGAAGAAACCCCATGTCAAGATCTCAATGGCGAAGGCAATAGAGGATTCGAAAGGCTGAGAGGGAAGCTGTGGCAAATAAAGGGGCAAGTTCAACAAAAAACCAAGGTGAATCTAGCACCAACAAACCCACACCAAAAAATCAAACTGAAGACAAACCCCCAGTTAATAGGAGGCTCTTTTCTGAAGTACAACCAAGTGAACAAAAGGAATACACTCCAGGTCCAGAAGAAGACGAAGATATGATAACGAACAACTTCGAATCAGAGGGGGAGTCTTCGTTCAATCTCAATTGCAACATGGTATTTGTACTTCCTTGCGAGTTTGGACAGGAAACTGAAATTGACGAGTATGAGGAAGAAGATACCATAGATCTGATGAAGCACAAGCATGTGTGCTACTATGTGATGGATAATGAAGCTGTCGAGGAGCAGAATGCGTTCTTCGAGCGTCCAGAACCAGCTATGAATAACCATCTTAAGCCACTATTTATTCGGGAAAAGATTGGTGCCCATGGCGTGAATAAGGTTCTAGTGGATGGGGGCGCTGCAGTCAACTTAATACCCCACTTCATGCTGAAAAGGTTAGAAATACGCGAAGGAGACATCAAGCCACACAACATGGTTCTATCCAATTATGAAGGGAAAGTAGGCAAAACACTGGGGGTGGTTCAATTGGACTTGACAATAGGCTCAAGCTATAGGCCCACCATGTTCATGGTGATCGAAGCCAAGGCCAACTACAACTTGTTGTTGGGAAGGGAGTGGATCCATGGCGTAGGGGCAGTTCCTTCGTCAATGCACCAGCGATTAGTTTTATGGAGAGAAGATGGGATCGTGGAAAACATTGAAGCGGACCAGAGTTACTTCATGTCAACAGTCAACTTAGTTGACAAGAGGAATTATGACAAACATCTGGCAAAGATTGCTCCTTGTGTCCCAAATGATGAAATCAACGAAACCAGAAACGCCCACTACTATATGACCCTTCGCCATGATGGCATATACTGGGATAGAAGAATAATTAGTGAAGATGAAGGGGTCGAAAGTACTATACAAAGACGGCCAGCAGGCTGGGAATTCGACAACCTTACTCATGACTGAGTCCTCCTTTTTCGAAAGGATTTCGGCCTATATGGCTGAGAACGAATCAAAGGCGGCCTTAGAGGCTGAAATGAATAAACTGGCTGTAAAAATGAACAAAATAAATGGGGATAGCTCGAAAGGCTCACCTTTTAAAGAACTTGAGATAGATCAAAGGCTGGACGCCATCTATGATAAAGAACCCTTAGGCTTCGAGAGGGACCCCATAGACTCCGGTGCCAAAATGTTGGCGCAGGATCCACTCGAAGAAGTGAACTTAGGGGATGAAAACACGAAAAGAATAACCTACATAAGTGCAAAACTTAGCCCAGGCCTCAAGCAGGAAGTGATCGAAGTCCTCAAGAAAAACAAAGATTGCTTCACATGGGATTATGACGAAATGCCTGGTTTAAAGAGGGAGTTAGTGGAACATAGACTTCCAATCAAGGATGGCAAGAAGCCCATCAAGCAAACTCCTAGAAGATTCGCACCAGCGGTTCTCACAAAGATCAAAGCTGAGATCGAAAGGTTGTTGCGTTGCAGATTCATCAGAACCGCAAGGTATGTCGAATGGTTAGCAAATATAGTGCCTGTTATTAAGAAAAATGGTTCTTTGAGAATCTGCATAGACTTTAGGGATTTAAACACTGCAACCCCTAAGGATGAGTACTCCATGCCTGTGGCAGAAATGTTAGTAGACTCTGCTGCAGGATTTGAATATTTAAGTATGTTAGATGGATACTCTGGGTATAATCAGATATTTATTGCTGAAGAAGATGTTGCCAAGACAGCATTTTGTTGCCCGGGAGCCTTAGGCACCTACGAATGGGTGGTGATGCCTTTTGGTTTAAAAAACGCTAGGGCAACTTATCAAAGGGCAATGAATTCGATTTTCCATGATTTCATTGAAACCTTTATGCAGGTGTATATTGATGATATAGTCATCAAATCTATATCTGCAGAAACCCATTTGCATCATTTGAGCCAATCATTCGAACGAATGAGAAAACATGGCTTAAAGATGAATCCCCTTAAATGTGAATTTTTTGTGCAGGCTGGAGACTTCCTTGGCTTTGTGGTTCACAAGAAAGGAATTGAGATTAACCAAAACAAAACCAAAGCCATAATGGAGACGAAAGCACCTACGTCAAAAAGGGAGCTGCAATCTTTGCTAGGGAAGATTAACTTTCTCAGAAGGTTCATTTCGAATCTGAGTGGAAGAACCCAAGCTTTCTCTCCGTTGCTTCGATTAAAGCAAGGCCAAGCCTTCGAGTGGAACGAAGCCCATCAGGAGGCATTTGACAAGATAAAAAGATACCTCTCTCAGCCTCCCATCTTGTCTCCACCTTCATGGGGAAAGCCCATGAGATTGTACATATCTGCCTCTGAAGTTAGTATAGGTAGTATGTTAGCACAAGAAGATAGCAATGGCATCGAAAGAGCCATATACTATTTAAGTAGAGTATTGAATGATGCAGAGACCAGATATAGCAATTTAGAAAAGCTATGTCTCTGTTTGTACTTCTCTTGTATGAAACTCAAGTATTATATAAAGCCTGTTGATGTTTATGTTTCATCTCATTTCGATTTCATTAAACACATTCTTTCGAAACCAATAATGCATAGCAGAGTTGGTAAATGGGCTTTAGCCTTAACAGAATATTCTTTGATTTTCATGCCTTTAAAAGCTGTGAAAGGCCAAGTGATTTCTGATTTCATTGTGGACCACTCATTGGTTGAACAGACTGTCATGAGTTATGTTGAAATGCAGCCATGGAAATTATACTTTGATGGTTCGACCCACAGGAATGGAAGTGGTGTTGGAGTCCTTATAATTTCTCCTGAAGGAATTCCAACAAAATTCAAGTATAAATTAGATGGTCCTCATTGCTCGAACAACGAAGCTGAGTATGAAGCGCTTATTGTTGGACTTAAAGCTTTGTTGGAATTGGGGGCAACTAGAGTCGGAATTAAAGGAGACTCAGAATTAGTGGTCAAGCAAATAACAAAGGAGTATAAATGCATAAAGGAAAACCTGATGATATACTTCGTCATAGTTAACAGGCTACTTAGAAAATTTGAATACATGGATATTCAACATATACCAAGAATAGAAAACCAAGAAGCAAATGACTTAGCACAGTTGGCTTCAGGTTATAAAGTTTCTTCCAGAAACTTTAAGGATTTAGTTGAATTAAGGGGTAGAGTTATGGCTACTAGATTCACACCATCAGATCTAGAGAGTATGAAATTGGGTTATGCTGAGAAACAGGGATTCGAAATATTAGCCATAAACACTTTATCAGATGTAGATTGGCGAAGTCCAATGGTGAGTTATTTAACAAACCCAACTCTGAATGTTGATAGGAAGATAAAATATAGAGCATTGTCATATGTCCTCATGGGAAACGAATTGTTCAAAAAGATACAAGAAGGCGTATTACTGAAATGCCTAGGAGAAAGTGAGGCATACTTAGCATTGTCAGAGGTCCACAATGGGGCATGTGGGGCACATCAAGCAGGTCATAAAATGAAATGGTTGTTATTTCGATATGGCATGTATTGGCCCAGCATGCTCAAAGATTGTATAGACTTTGCTAAAGGTTGTGAAGAATGTCAGAAACATGCAGGGATTCAACATGCCCCTGCAAGTGAGTTACATTCAATCATTAAACCATGGCCATTTAGAGGATGGGCATTGGATTTGTGATACGGTGGGAGAACTGACTTGAGGTTTGCGTTTGTATTCGCACTTGTTCGGTTGAGCAAGAGTCGCCACCGACTTTTTATTTTATCCTAAAGGAAAGGTTAAAAAGCACAGCAAAAACCTTTTGAGATATTTCGTGGGTTCGGGGGGGTAGATTATGAAAAGGGAAGGTGTTAGCACCCTTTTCATCCATGGTTATCCATGGGTTCTTAGTTACTTGGTTTTTTAGATCATTTGCCTTGATTTTCGATTGCTTTGAAATTGTGGTGTGTGTGTGTGTTTGAAAATGTTTTTGAAGAGATGCCTTGTCTTAGGCAACCAATGTATTTGACTCGTGTTTGAGTGTTTTACAAAAGTGTGTATCTTTTCGAAAAGATGTTTCAAATGTTTTTGAGAGTTTGTTTTGAAAGTGTGCATGAAGTGTGGTTTTTGAAAAGAAGGCAAGTGTTTTTGCAAGTTGATCTCAAGTAACTAAGAGCATTGTCTACCCCTATTGTACTCAAAGGTTTTCTCTATGTTTTCAACCCTTTTTAACAATTTTGTTCCACCATTGAATTTGGTGGACAATCTTGCGTTTAGGATGTTTAACGGGACGGGCGTGGGTCATCGTATGGACCATGAATGCAATGGTGCCAAGTATCTTTGGCAATTTGCTTGAAGGGACTATGATCATTCCACTTAGGCAACTTTCGAAAGCGTCATCAAGGGACTTATGATCATTTGAATTTGTTTTGCCAAAGAAGCTCGACGTGCAAGCATGGCCCATTTTGGAAGGCAACATGTGGGATTACCCTAGAGGGTGCAAGTGTGATTGTGTATTGATTTCATGTATTTGTCTTGTATTAGGTTATCTAGCGTTTGGTTTTATGTACATACAAACCCTAGGTCTAACCATGGTATAATTGGAAAGCGATAAATTGCAAGAATTTAAAGTCTACGCTATTACAAATAGTATCCGGAAGTGGGGGTACAAATATACAAATGGGGATGAGACTTTATGAATGTAGTGTCCAATAAGTTACAACCAAATCGAATTGCGATAAAAATGTAAACAATGTATAGTAACGTATAAGAATAGCAATTGTACATGTATCAAATGTAAGGTGTATTGTGTAGGTGTACGTGTAAGTGTAAGTATACGTGTACGTATGAGAATTATTTACAAGTTAAGAAAATGTGAATTTTACTGTGTATTATTAAGTATTGTTAACTTAAATGAAAAGAATTAAATGTTTATTTAATTAATCTTTGTAATCTCGTATTTTTCTTTAATATGTACAAAAATAAAATTTAAGAAAAGGAAATGTTCTAACTTAAAGAAAAAAATTATGTATTGACCCATTTATGTACAAATCAAAAACAATGTGTTTTTTTATGTATTTTATGTATTAAGGTATTAATGTATTATTGTCATGTTTTGTATTTTGTTTAATTATGTTAGTATTTTTTACATACAAAGGAAAATTAAAATAAGAATCTATTAATCTAATTAACCCTAAAGTTCATGTAAAGAAAATTTTGTATAAAAAGGAATTAAAGTAATTTTATTTACAAATAAGATTAAGTTAGTTTAAAATTGTAGAAAAAAGAGATAAGTAAAAAATAGTTTAAGAGTTAAATGGGTCTAAAGAGGTTTAAGGCCCAAATAGATTAGTCAGAATGATAGAGAAAGGGGGGGTATACGCTGGCTTTGGGAATTAATGGGCTTAGGCGCAATGAGAATGGGGCGAGGCCCAGCATCTAACATAAAATGTTTCTTAGGGTTGAAAACGTTTGTGTCATTAGGGAAACGCTTAGGGTTTGTGAAACAGAAACGCGCCGTTTGTTCATCTTCGTCTTCGTTCATCCTCTTTATCTCGTCTCCGAATCATGCTTCTGATTCCTCTTCATCCCTAGCCACCAGACGCCATTGTTCATCCTCTTCCCTCCATGGTTGGGCAACGCGAAGACGAGAGAAAAGGTAGTGATTCCGTTCCCTTCCCTTTTAGGGTTTTACGCTTTTATGATTTTTGCATGTATAGCTTCTGATTTTAAAATGTTTGTTATTTGTCTTGTTGTTTGAGGATCATGAAAGGGAAGAAAGGAAATTATACTACCTTCGATCTTGGAGAAGGAGGAGGATGAACCGGAGGCGTCGAGGAGGGCTTTTGACAGCGAGGACAACGTGAATGAATCTTTGCTTCCTGGTACCTTTGTATTTTTGCCTTTAGGTTTGATGATGAATTTGAAAACCTCTTTGATTTCACTTCTTCTTCTTGCTTGTCTTGCTTCTGTTGCCTAGCTGTATGCTTGAATATTGTTTTATTGATATGCTTGATGATGATCACTTGAGAGCTTGATATACTGAGATGCTTCTTTTTACTTCTCTTCTGGTTGCCTCGATGCTTCACTTCTGTTTTCTTCTTCTTGTTGGCTTGGACGCTTGTTGTATGCTGAGATTGAATGATTTTGGCTTGTTAATGCGTTTGCCCAATGATGGTGTTTACTGAGGGCTTGTGATGTTTGACTTTGAATGCTTTGTATGTGTTAGTTATCCTGTGAGGATTCCAACTGAGAATTTGGGTTGCCTCGATGATTTTTGATGATGATATGCTCTGAGTATGCTTGAGTTGATATTGATGCTTGCCCCTGTTTTGGCTTTGTGCTGTTGGAATGGTTTTGGCCTTTGACAGGTTGACATTCAGCAGGTTTTAGGCTTAGCACTGTCTTGAAAAGGGTTTGTAGGTTTGATATTCTGGTTTAGGCTTGGATATCAGGCTTTTTAGTGTTTTCAGGTTGTTGGTTTGGTGAGGTTTCAAGCAAGTTTGAGGATTGGGAGGTTTATGCAGGTTTCTTGATGGTTGAGTTTGACAGTTTGTATGGTTTTGTAAACTGGCTTTGAGGTTTGAAAAGCTTGACAGTTTTTTATGGTTATGATGTATCTCTTAGTTCTCTTTTTGTTTTTTTTTTTCTAATGCTTAGGCAGGTAAAACAGATTGAAGGTTTTGAGACTGGAGGCTTTTTGACAGGTTATGGGGCTTTCTTAGATTTGCTTCAGGCAGGTTATACTGGTTGGTGGCCTTGTGGCCTTTTACTGGTTTATCGCTTGGGAGCTTTGCTTCAGGCTATCTTATGGCTTGGACATGCTGTTGCAGTTTTGTATATTTGTTTTGTCTTCTCCTTTTGTGGTTCCTCTCCCTTGGTACTGTGTTATTACAGTTGTTTTTATATTTTTTTCCTCATGCCTAAAGCCTAAGCCTGCAAAACCTGCACTTCTTTTCTCTTCTCTCTCTCTTTAGTACAGCTTTAGCATTAAAAAAATGTTTATGCTTTGTACTTTTCTGAAAGGGAAGCACTTGGGAAATGATGAAATGAATTAGCTTGCTTGCATATTAATCTTTCTCTGCATATCCTTTCATATCTTCTTTTGACAGCTTCTTGTACTTTTGTATCTTTGATATCTTTGGCAGCTTTTTGGATAGTTTGACATTAGAACTCAGTTTGGACTTTGTAGTTCTAGTTCAATTTTCCTTTGGATTTTGCACTTGCTCATGCTGTTTGAGATTTTGGAAATTATGCAGCTTGACAATTTTGACTTGTGAATTTCAATTTTGTGCATTCATGATTAGCAAATAAATATTCATCCCTCTTTGTGAACCGGGAGAAATCCCGTGATTTGCAGAGAGGGCTAACTGATCCCAGTCAGTTGCCCTTAATGATGACCCCTTTTTTTATCTGTTTGTCTTCTATTTATTTAACTGCAATTGACTTTTCTTTTGTTCTTTATTTTGCAGATAAAATTCCATGGAGTACTGGAGCAAGGGATAGAAGATGAAGAATTGAAGATTTAGAAACATACTTAGGATAGTTTTTATCTAAATTTAAATAAATGTAAAATCATTGTTGTAAACAAAACAATTGTACAAATAATTTAAAAATAAATAAAAAGTTTCTTTATCCAATTAATTCTTTTCCTCTTTTTTTAATTGTTCGTTTTATTATTTATAATTCTTTAATTATAATAATTGAAAATAAATTCCAATCATTTAATCTTAGAATAATAAATAATTAAATAAACAATGCTTCAGCATTTGATCAGTTAAACCTGGCGTTTCAAACATCCAGAGCAAAACAACAGTCAATCACAGCAATTGCCCAGACGCTTTTTTTCCTTTACTGACTTTAATCAAACATTGCAAATTCAAACCCAATGCAACCTTTTACTTATTCAGTCAAACAAACATGAATTCAATCCAAATGCATTCTTTTACTGATTTAGTTACACAATGCGAACTCAATCCAAATGTTTCAATCCATATTCCAGCATAACTTGAAAAGCACTGTAGAATTTAAATCTTTCTGAGAATGCGCATGAACAAACCTAATTCCTGATTAAATGCCAAAGAAGCGTTCGCCTGATCGAAACTGAGCCAAAATCAACCAAACCTTAAACAAACTGTATGAACTGCCCCAGAGCCATGAAAACCAATAAAAACCCTAATTTTGTCTGACTGACGAGAAAAGTCTGTTTGACCGAGTCTTGAGCCAGTTTGAAAAATCAGGAAACGCCTGAAGCTGTGATTTCTTGAGGAAAAATGCGAGGGCAAATTTTAGGGTACAACAGGATTTAATAGGAGAAATAAATCCTGCTTCGTCTAAAGGACAGAAATATATCTTGGTAGGAATAGATTATTTTACCAAGTGGATCGAAGCAATACCATTAATAGTTGCTGATCAAGAGGCTATTATTGAGTTAATACAGAAACAAATTATCTATAGGTTCGGATTGCCAGAGAGCATAACCACAGACCAAGGTTCGGTGTTCACCGGTAGAAAGATGCAAGAATTTGCTCAAGAAATGGGGTTTAGATTACTAACATCAACGCCATACTATGCTCAAGCAAATGGTCAAGTCGAAACAGCTAATAAAGTGATAATAGGGTTAATCAAGAAACATATTGGTAAAAAGCCAAGGAACTGGCACAAAACTTTGGACCAAATACTATGGTCCTGTAGAACATCTCCTAAAGAAGCTACTAACACCACGCCTTTCCAACTCACATTTGGTCATGATGCAGTTTTGCCAGTAGAAATTCATCTACAATCAGTTCGAATTCAAAGACAAAACGAAATTCCAGCTGCATTATATTGGGAGATGATGATGAATGAGTTAGTAGAGTTGGACGAAGTTAGATTGCATGCATTGGAAATCCTGATGAGACAAAAGGAAAGAGTGGCCAGGGCATATAACAAAAGGGTGAAGGGAAAAACATTCACTATTAATGACTTAGTCTGGAAAGTCATATTTCCCATGGACAAGAAAAATAAAACGTTAGGTAAATGGTCACCTCATTGGGAAGGGCCTTTTCGAATAATAAAGGTATTCTCAAACAATGCATATGAAATCGAAGAGTTGATGGATGATAAACGTATCCTAAAGGTTAATGGGAAATATTTATAGAAATATAAGCCACGCCTGCAGGAGATTCGAATAATAACAACGTAATCAAAATATCATAAAAATGCCAAAATGGCAATATGGGGTTGCCAAAATGGCGTTGTTCAAATGTTACATACAAAAAAACCAAATTTTAACCAAATCAACACTAAGATTTAGAAATAGGCATTATTCTTCAATCTGTTAAAGGTACTTCGAAAAGACTCAAGCCTTTGTTGAGCAAAACGTCTTGCTCCCTCTAAGGTAGCCACTTCTCCTTTGAGTTGTTCTGCAGTTTCCATTTCTGCAAGCCCCTTGTTGAGGAGCTCTTCAAATTGGTTGCCAGCAATGTTGGTTTCGTAGGCTAATTTTTGTTCTTGAGCCTCTTTAACCTTCTGTTGAAGTTCCTGAATTTTCCTTTCCCAGAGAAGGATGGACTCAGCTCGAGCCTCATAATCAGTTTTTGCTTGCTTTAGATGCATGGCTTGATCCTCAGCTTCTTGAGAGAGTTTCGAAGCATGCTTATAAGCAGCATCCATTGCAGTTCGTTTTTCTTGAACCTTTCTAGCAGCATATTCATCTTGGAGAAGGTACCCAGTCACGTTGTCTAGCAGAGATTGAAGATCGAACAAGATAGTGCTAACTGGCAAGGAGCAGGTAGCAAGGTTGACTTTTGTAAGTAACTCCTTCATAGTGTAGCAAGCTGTGCTATCCTGTTTGAGCACTTCGAACAAATCCACATCAAGAATTGTTCTCCTAATCCTGTTAAGAAGTACAATTCTATCATCTGTAGGCAACTGATGGCTAGTCGAACTTGTGCCAGCCCTAGCAGGTGGAATATCCCTTTGAGCCAGCTTCGCTTTCATGTACCCAATAGGGTCATTTCGTCTCAGGAGAGCAAGCTCCTCTTCAGTCATTCGGGATAGAGACGGTTGAGGGAGTTCCACGCACAGGGGGGTCACATCCATTTCGACTTCCATGGGTTTATTGGTCGCGTCACCGTCACCTTCATTCGTTTCATGCTCATTGTCTTCTTCATTATCATCCAAGTCCACCACTTCGATATCTTCGTTCTCGCTGCTATTTGCATCTGACTCTGTCCCAATAGTCGAACCATCGTTGGCATCTCCTTCCTCAGACCCTTCTTCTGCAGATTCTTCGTTTCTTTGATCAGAATCAGCTTTCTCTCCTTCAGCGTGAATGTCCTTTGGATCCTCTTGAAGGGTTTCAAGAGGGGACTTTTGAAGAGAAGTTATTTGTAAAGTCTCTGCAGATTCATGAAGTGTTGCTTCATTTGTTTCTTTTAGAGGAGGAGAAGTACTCTGGTCATCTTGCTTCTCCGAAGCCCCATCCAGAACCGCCATATTGGAGGACCCTTTGTTCTGCACAAGATTGCTGGAATCCCCTTAAGGAGAAGAGTTGATCGGAGCAGCAGTTTTCGATGGTGAAGTCGAAGTGGTAAGAGCTGGATTCAAAATGTCCTGCAGAGGCAAAAGAATATTAAAATCATGCACCAAGGTAATGAATAATTATTTTGTCAAATATTTAAAGTTCAATTTACCTGTGGACTCTCAGAAGAGAGGTTGCTAGCTATGCGTTCCAACATTACGTTGGAGGTCGAAGATGGAATTTTGGATTTAGGTGAGGGAGCAGCATCCCTGGAATCGAGTCCAGAGACACTAGTTGGTACAACACTTTTGGAAATTTCCTTCTTCTGCTTCTTCTTCGAAGCAGCTGGTAAATTCCCTCCAGCATTGGGGTCTTCCCCAGTAGTGTTTGTTTTTAGTTTCTTTGGAGTGGTTGGCGGAAGTTTGTTAGTCTGAAAAGATTTAAACAATAAGTTAGATGCAAATCATGAAACATTAGTGTATTCAAAACATCAAGGCTAAGTAATTACCTGTGGAGTTGGAGCACTGGTTATTACTGGTGTTGTTGTTGTTGTTGTTGGTGCAGCAGTTGTTGTTGGTTTGGATAGAGTCACAGTATCAATGGTTTCGACAGAGGCCTGAGAAGCGCTCCCTTCTTTTGACTTTGAAGCAGTAGTCTTTATCCTGATGGCTGAAAATCGAAACAATTAAGGCAAAAGTTAAAAATATAGAAAATGAGAAACATTTGGGATTTTCCCAAGCATTCGCACCTGTGCCTTGATCAGATTTAATCGACATGGCAGAAAGGTCATAGCGAAGATGTCCTGGGAAATCGTGGAGCCAATGTCGAGCCCATGTCACAGTCTCAGATGGGTTTGGTTTCTTTTGAAGATATTTGAACATTTCTTTGCAAGTGAACCACCAAGGGTATGGAGGAAACCAAGCCAGAGCCAGTTCTGAGGTAGGTAATCTAGGAAATTTAGGTGGATGCATTTCGAATGCCAACCTATACCTATCCTCAGGTGACAACCCTGAAGGAAGTTTTAACTTAGAAATTTTTTCTTTGAATTTTTCCTTCAAGGTCTCAGCCGCTTGATGCACAGTGGATTCCAAGTGTGTGGGATCATAAGTAGTTTCGAAATAATTTTGAAAAGCATTAATCTCTTTGGCATGAGTGAACATACCTTTCTTGGATTGTACCTGCACATCGAATGCATCAGTTAGTTTCTGCTGAATAGTAAGAGTATCGAACATATAAGTCTGATAGAACTTTATCCACCATTCCAGAAACCCCTTTGCTGTAAGGTGTGTAGGTTCGAAAGTTATTAGTTCAAAGTGGGCGAAGCCTTGGTATTGTTCCTGCTGTAGTTTGGCTTCTCTTGCCTTGAAGGTTCGCCCAGAGGTGATGGCATTTTCTATTTGGAATAGGGGTTCAGGAATTAGTTGGCACAAGCCAAATTGTCTCGAAATGAAGTTGGGTTGATAAGAAAAAAGGAAGATTTGATTCTTAGCAGGAGTAATTCGTGAAGAGATTAGTCTGGGTAGCAAAAAGGCTCTCCATACATCTTGAATTTCTTTGCTTTTGATTGCTTCTGAGAGAGCCATGGTGAACCATGAGGGTCCATGAGTCCTTGAAGAGAAAGGCGCCATGGTCTCTTCGAATTTATGCCTCTTGGAGAAAATCATGATATATTTTGAGAAGATAACTTTGAAGTCATCCTTATCATCGTTTGGGGTAAGTCTTCGCAGCCTAGTGCCTTCGATGATTCTATCCGCTATTTCTGGGTCTTGTTCAGCAATAGTGTTGGCAGTTGATAGTGAAGGTTCAAACATGGCATTAAGCCATAACTGGAGTAACTAGAAAGGGCCAGCTAGCAGGATGTTTTTGGAGGTGTGAGATTTCAAACTCGAAACAGTTGACCTTAGACTTTCGTAAAGATCAACTAATAGCAGTTCGCTTAAACACACCCTCCGATTCTCATGCATATCTCTAGCTAGAGGAATAAACCTACTGGCTACATGTAGGGATCTGCTGCAAAAGACATACCTTGATAACCATAAGGTAAGGAAAGCAATGTGTTCCACATCCGACACACTGTCACCTTCAGTGTGATAGTGGCTGATGAACTTTGAAAAGCTAGCTAGCTTGACTTCAAAGTCAATAATACTCGAATGCTCTTCATTGTCAGGAATATAGGTTTCTCCTATTGGTGATAACCCAGTAATGGTTGTTATGTCAAAAAAGGTGGGTGTAATCATTCCACCAGGGAGATGGAAAGTATTGTAAGTATTGTCCCAGAAATATAAGGACGTGAATAATAATGGGTGGCTATAGGTAAAGCCTGGTTTCGATAGTTTAATCAAGTTGTAAATACCTAATTCTTCCCATTGCTGGGATTTCTTAGCTTCTACTTTAGTAAACCAGTTGTGATAAGCTGTGTCGGAGGTGGGGCAAGATCGAAATGGTTTGAAGTTACTCTTTACATAATCTAGCACAAAAGGGTCCTTAGGAGGAATGATTGGATTTTCCACGGTGGTCGAATCAGAAGACTCTACTGTCTTAGGGGTATCCATTTTATTAAACAGAGGTTTAAAATTATAACAAACAGGGAAAATTTTTCTGGTGTCTTTTAAGATTTCAAAGACTGTAAGAGGGGCCATTAAAGCTAACCTCTTGCCAGCGGCGTTAGTAGGAATTAGTACCTGGGATGCATAGAGCATTTCCTTCTCTTTTAAGATCATCTGAGGAATAAGAACAAATTGACCTTGGTAGGTGCCAACCTTGCTCTCCATTATGGTTCCTGTGTTCTTTCCTTTCTTTTTGGAAGCTTTTTTCAGTTGAGATGAAGTTGAAGAAGACATTGTTGGAAGAATGTTGTAAGTTTAGGGTTTCGGTGAGAAAAGAGGAAGAAAAGATTCAGAATGTGGGAAGAAAAGAAAAGACTAAGTTGATGGGTTTTTATAGTGTGGAAGTTTAAACATCCACTGAGTAAGATTGTGATACATGGTAGTTGTGGGTTGGTTTGAGAAAGAGGTGGCGTAAAGTTAATATTGGTAATACGCGTGATTAAATGTTAATCATTGTTTTGTAACTGCACCATGCTGTGAAATGGTTCAAGGCGGTTAAGGAATCTGAAAAGCATCATGATTGACGTGACTGGAGTCATATGCAATAAATGTTACGATGATTCGAAGGTCGCATCAAAATCTTGTGTATATGTTTAAAATAAGTATTTCTCAAAGGAATCGAAATACATATTTTAAAGGGGCATTTTGTTGGCTGAAGATTTTGATGATATTATTAGAAGCGAAGCAAAATTGGACGTTTCGATTGGAATAAAGCAAGATGTCATGTTTCGAAATGGTAGAAGCAGTACTTCGAATAGGCATATCAAAGCTTGGAGCTTCGAGTGACAGTTATGAGGATATATTCAAAGAAGTCTCGAAATGATAACAAGGCTGTGTCCAAGAAATGCGTTCGAAGCGAAGAAGTGCCAAAACATTTGAAATTCAAATGCAAGCGGGATGTTTGAAATTTAAAATATATGCGCTGGAGCATTCGAAGACGCGTGGAAGCTGGAGAGAGGCATTGCTTTGCATGTTCTGAACGTGGCAGAATCTTATAGCAAGACCGTTATAGTCGAAGTAGTATAAATAGAAGTCTTAGCATTAGGATTTCGTGTGTCATACCTATTGTACAAAAAAACTCAGTAAACATTCAAAATACCACATGGCTAGGGAAACGAATGCACGAGCAATGTACGTATGATAACACCAAGTATTTATGATTTAATCAAACTCTTTATCATTTCCAGTATTTTCCTCTATCTTCATGTCAATACCATTCAAAAGCTTTTGCATTAAAATATTTTCATTCGAAGTCTTTTTACTGATGCCTTACATTTAAATGTTTTCTTTCCATTTCAAATACTTTACATTTCAGAAACTTTTGCACATTTCATGCCTTTATCTTCAAGCTTTTATCATTCGAACACCTTTTTTCACTTAAAGTTATTTTACTGTTTTCTTGCATTTAAACGCTTTCTTCATATTTCGAATCCTTTACATTCCAGAGAATCTTTTACATTACATGTTTTTATGCTTCAAAGTCATTTACTTGTCTTTTCTACAGTTTTATATGTCTTTACAATTGAACTTTATTCATGCAATTTAGTTTCGCGCGCATTTACTTGATCACGCCTTTAGATCTTTAATAGAGTAATCGAAGTAAGTTAAACACCTACACAACATTCTAAATACCAACCATGAATACCAGTTCTATGATAAGAGTTATCCAAATGACCAATACATCATAGGATCAATCTAGTCGATCCTGCGAGTTACCAGAGAGATTGAATAACAGTCATTAAGATTATTCGATAGTTTGGAGGACTAGCGGTTGTTTACCAGAAATAACTGTAAACACATGGCCACTTCTCACTTTTACTTCAAAAACAAGTCAACTTGCAAAATCACCACAACTTTGTAATCTGATATAACCAAGCTTTGTAAACATTTCAAACAAGTTTTAAACATTGCCTAAGGTCATAAACACGAGCTAGCAACATCTCAAACACCCAAATACACCAAAACTTCATTTCTGCCCAAAACAGGGCAAGTTCTGTAAATCACAAGCCACAACCAAATCCACTCGTGCGTTTTGTCCCAAACCACTTCAAACACATTATAAAAAATACACCTAAGTTATCCCAACCATTGGCCAGCAACTGTAACCTTGTTTTCAAGCTTCACCATTTTTGAATTCTGAGTTTGCAGGTTTAGTTCTATAGGGAGATTCAGGCAAGTTCAAAGTAAACTAAGCATTGGGAAAGCTCAAAGGAACATCAGGCAAGCTCAAAAGAACCTTAGGCCTCATTGAAACTTGCTGCATTGCCATACTCGAGCTTGACTGAAACAGGTATTTTCCAAATTTCTATCTCCTTATTTAGGCATCATTAAGCTTAGGTTTATGAAGCAAAAATGTAGTCCTCATTGCCCTTGAGCTGTACATATGCTTAGAATTCATTTATGTTAACTGAGCTAGGAGAATTTGGATGCTGAACTTTCTGAAAAAACTAGGTTAGAAATTAGGGCCAAGGAAATTCTCTCTGGTCTTAGAGAGTTATATTAAGTTTTTTACATGGTTAGAATCGTGTGATCAAGAGCTATAACTTTCATGTTGCAAGTTTTTGTTTTTAAGCACAAATGCAGGAGTTACCAGTTTGAACTATGGCGCGCGTTTTCTTTGTCACAAGGTCAGGGATGAAGCAACTTGGGCTGGGCTTGGCTTGTTTCTCCTATTGGCACCCCCTGTTTACTTCCTACACCCCCTTGGCCCATTGTTTTTATTTTTTCATATTTTCCATTTTTATTTTCATGTTCTGACTTTATTTATTTTTCTTGAATATTTAAAATCACAAAAAAATATTCCCTTAATTTTTCACATTTTTTTTAATTATTTTTATTATTTTTTTGGACATATAAATAGTTTATTAAATAATATATACTTTTATTTTCTTAAAATAAACTTATAAATAATACAAAAATATTATATATTTTTATTTTTATTATTTATACACTTAAATAACATTTTCTCACACATTTTTATTTTTTTAACACTTTTGTATATATTTTTATTTATTTTCTTGTACATAAATAAATAATATAATATATATATATTTTCTTAAAACAAAAATTGGGGTTTTCTACCCTTCCAAAAATAATCTTTTTATTTTCCCTATTTTTAGGACATTAAATAATTTATTTTACATACATAAAATAAATACAAAAAAACATTTTTTGCATATTTATTTTTATTGCATATTTAAATATTGTCAATTTATTATTTGAACAATGAATTCAATATGGTTGTAATAGTTGATTTAGGGCTTTATTTTGTGCAAAATATCCCCTATTCAAACTTGTATCCCTCTCCCCATATCAATGTTGTAATAGCTTAGATTTATTTTACGTATTTATTGCTTTAATAGGCCATGATAGCAAAACTAGGGTTTGTATGATAACCAAAAAAATCAAAACAAATAGCTTGACTAATACAAGACAAAAATGTATGAAAAATGATAACATAATGCACACAAGCACCCCTAGGGTTTCATCCACTTGTTGCCTAAAAAAAATATGGCCATGGCATGCATGCTAGGTATCTTAGAAAATCAAAATCAAAACAAAAGATCATAGTCCCTCGATGACGCTATCTTGGTTGCCTATACAAAAATGA
Organism: Vicia faba; assembly: GCA_948472305.1. Lineage (NCBI taxonomy): Eukaryota > Viridiplantae > Streptophyta > Magnoliopsida > Fabales > Fabaceae > Vicia > Vicia faba. The sequence goes on along the minus strand of OX451739.1, from coordinate 507,147,808 downwards.
TCTAGTCCCTCAAACAAAAACTTGCTAAGATACTTGGCACAATTGCTATCATGGTCATACGATGACCCACGTATGTCCCGTTTAACATCCAAACACAAGGTTGTTTACCAAATGCAATGGTAAAACAACAATGTCAAAGGGTTAAAAATGTATAGGAAATATCTTTGAGTAGGGTAGACAACTCCTAGTTACTTGATCAAATTTGCAAACATCCTTGCTATTTTCAAAAACACACAACACAATTTCAAAACATTTCCCAAAACAAATTTTCAAACATTGAAACATTTTTTAAAAGACAAACACCTTTGTATACATTCAAACAAGAATTATTACAAAGGTTGCCTAGACAAAGGCCTCTTTTCAAAATATTTTCAAAACCACACACAAAAGCACCATTTCAAACAATTGAAAAGCAAAAGCAAGTGATCTAAAACAAGTAACTAAGAGCCCATGGAAAACCATGGATGAAAAGGGTGCTAGCACCTTCCCTTTTCATAATCTATCCCCCGAACCCAAGAAAACATCTCAAAGGTCTTTCCTGTGCTTTTTGACCTTTCCTTTGGATAAATAAAAAGTTGGTGGCGACTCTTGCTAAATCGAAACATCTGCGAACGCAAATGCAAAACCTCAAGTCAATTCTCCCACCGCATCACATCGACCAACTCAAACAATTCAACCTTTTGATACAGTTCAGATACGCACCAGATACGGATGCCATCCTGATACTCATTCAGATTCACCTTTTGATACAGTTCAGATACGCACCAGATACGGATGCCATCCTGATACTCATTCTGATTCACCTTCAGAAGAGTTATCATTAGAAGATGAGGAAGGCACTCGAGTTCCAAAAGGATGATCATGTATTTTTTAGGGTTACTCTGGTAACTGGTGTTGGTAAGACTCTTAAGTCGTGAAAGCTTACACTGCATTTTGTTGGTTCATATTATATTGTTGAGTAAATAAGTGAGGTAGCTTATCAGATTACTTTACCGTTGTAGCTTGTAAATCTCCATGATGTGTTTCATGTGTCTTAGTTGAGGAGATACATTCTGGATCCTTCACATTTGATCCAAATGGATGATGTACAAGTGAGAGATAACTTAACAGTTGAAGCATCACCCTTGATGATAAAAGGTCGGGAAATGATGTAATTGCGGGGTAAATACATTGCCTTAGTGAAGGTATTGTAGGGTGGACTAGCTGGCAAAAATTGGACCTAGTAATGTGAGGATCAAATGAGATAGTCTTATCCATTTCTGTTTCTGCCACATAATTTTCGAGGACAAAAATTCTTTAAGTGGGGGAGAGTTGTAACATCCAAAAATAATTAAATTATTTATTTAATATTTAATTTTAAGTATTGTGACTTATTTGTGAGTTTATGTGATGTTTTGATGAATATGATGTATAATGTGATGCTATGTATGGTATAATGGGAGATAAGGAGACATTGGATATTTTAAATAATTAGAGTAATTATTTAGAATTATTTTAATTGGGGAAATATAGATAATAATATGGTGTAGAAACTATGAGGATAATGTAGTAAGTTGTAAGAAGTTAAGTGAGGGCAAAAGTGGAAGACCATATTAGGAGTCCAAGGGTTAAGTTTGACATAAGGAAAGTTTGGGGTTTAGAATGCTCATTCTATATGATCGCGCTTGGAGAAGAGACAGAGAAAAGAGCAGACCTAGGGCATTGAGGAACTCAGAGGGATTCTGTAGAACACGAAGAAGAATCAATTGCTAGCTATAGTCTAAAGTAAAGGGGGTTATCCCTATTATTACGATTGATATGTGGTTTAGGTATTTGTAGGTTTGTGTTTGAGGTTTTAATTGATGATGATAACATGATGATTTTGTTGGAAATTGATGCAATTGTGATCTTGTTGTCATGAATTAATGCATATGATGTCTATTATGATGTGTTGTTATTGTATTATGAAAACATGATATATTTTTTATGAATTAGGATATCTACTAGTGTAAAATTGCAAGAAAATTGGACTGGTTTTGTGTAGAAAATGCAACAGAGGCGGGTGCGAGCTCGTCGGGCGAATGAAGAGGTCCTCGGGCGAAAGAGATGATGGAAAATAGGTGCTCCTGGAATTTTGTATAGGAGAAGGAGTTTTTCCCTATCCTCGTTGGACGAGCCTCATGCGAGCAAGCTGCTTCGTCGGGCGAGCCTTAAGTGAGAGGCATCTAACAGATCTTGTAAAGGTCGTAACTTGAGTTCCCCAACTCTGTTTGAAGTGTCGTTAGAAATGTTAGAAAGCTAATTCAATGTACTATACTTTGGTTAAATACAATGAATCATATGATGTATTTCCCCAGTGATTGTACTATGATAAAATAATGTGATTATGTGTTGATGTAACATGATGTGTGTTTCTTATGATAAATTGATGTGATTATGCCTTGATGTAATATGATGTTTAATGAATTGGTGTCGTTATGATGATGATGATGTATGTTTTATGAAGTATATGATGATATTATGAGGATAACATGAATGATAACGTGTTTTGACTAGCAGTGGTCATGTTTTATTATGCTGTTGCGCATCATGCATTCATGGGATATGTTAGGACATCGGTCCAATGATGTTGTTAGGATGATTGGTCCAATGATGTTGATAGGATGTAGGTCCAGTGATGGCCTCAATACATAGTATGGATTGAGCGCAATATTATGGAGTGATCTAATTCCAAGCAGGAATCAATCCTATGGTGGAGACCTTTGGAGGAAGATGACTTGGTCATCAGTAAAGTTTTGGTACCACATACACGAGTCAAAAAAATGTTGCAATACATTCTTCGTCACATTGCATGATGATTGATTAAGTGATGTTCTGTTGATGTGTGACTTAATGATGTCTTGGTAATGATTGTTGATTTGATAACATGATGATGCTGTGAATGAATTAATGGTGTGAAAGAGTGAGTATATTATGTGATGTACGACGATATGTAGCTTCCTGTTAATGTGCTATAACTACTGTACTTATTCCTTATATCTTTTATAATGATTTATGATTACTCACCTTTTCTGCTTTGAAATGTTGCCTCGATACATGGGTAACTTACATGTGATCAGGAATAGTTCGTTAAAGCTTAGAGGATAGTTTCAGAGTGTGTTATTTATTTCCTGTTGAATAAAGTGGGTCTTGCTCTAATATGTAACATCAGGGTCGGGATCGTTTGATTGGAATAATTATGTTCTTTCACTTATTTTGAAAATTTGAACTATCTTTAATGGTATTTATGTTATTTGAACGATGAATCATGAACGAGGAATCATGAACGATGAATCATGAACAATGAAGTATGATGCAGTTTCTATGAAGTATTTTAATAAAAGTGTTTTGAAACTATGAATGCCACTACAAGTAGTTGAAGTGTTATTGTTGTTATTAGTGAAGTATTTGTTATAAATGAGTTTGAAAACCTGTGTTATAGAGCAAGATGTTTATTATATGATGTTTATATGAATATGTGACACCCTTATGGATGATTTATGTTTGATTCAATATTAAATTATTTATAAAATTATTCGTTGGGTTAGAAGGGTGTTACAGTACACATTAGTTTCATGCACATACATCTATGATGCAAAGCTTTATTTCTTAGCCTACAAACTACTATTCTAATATATGGAGATGACTTAGGTTCAACCACTACTTAAATGTCAAATCTAATGATGCTACAATTTTAATTTTTAGCGTTACATTTTTTTATTGCTTTATATAATTGAAGTTATAGGAATTGGCTGTACGATTTAGTCTATGTTTGTAACTATGTGAATGTTAACCAACTGAAAAATGAATCCAAACTTGACAAATGAGAGTGGACGACGTGTAATGAGTATCAAGACATGTAGATGTGAATGTATCCATGAGATACCGGCCGTAGACTGTTCATTTTAATGTCCATCTATATAATTTTTTTTGCTAATGTTTATATAATTGAAGTTAGCGATTATTTGTACGGTTTATTATAAGTATGCATCAATGCTTAAAAGTTGATGCATATTATAATCATATATTTGTAACTATGTGAATGTCAATCAATTGAAAAATGAATTCATACTCTATAAATGATGGTCTAATAGACGTGTAACATGTAATATTAATCCAGACGGGACTCGTGCGATAACACGAGTTTCTTGCTAGTTATATATATTTTGGTATTTTAAAAGAAAACTAACAAAGGACCCGACGTTTCCACGGGTTGCATAAAGTCGATATAAATATTAAATAACGATTATATAGTTATGATTAAAAAAAAATATAAAAATATATACGAATTAAGAGAAAAAAGCTTTAAATGATGATTATCACATAAATTTTAATTTAATTTATTAAGTTGTAGTAGTTGTCAAGATATATGTTGTACCCCAAAATTTGCCCTCTCATATTATCAAGATTTGCCTCACAAGACTTCTTGGACTCCAGACAGGATTAGGGTTTGCTCAGCTCAAGACATCTCCTTGCACTGATGACCTGAAATTAGGGTTTGAGTTTGAACAAGTATTTTTGGACCATCAATGCTTAATGGGACTTTCATACACCATATTGGACCCCTAAGATTTCTCATACCAAGTTTCAAGCCTTGAATCACATTTTTGCCCAGTCAATTGGACAGTTGACCTAAAAATCAGTTGTATTGGGGAAAAAGTCAACCATGGCCAATTTATATTCAAACCTCATAATTTTTGATCCACAATCACATTTTAGGCTCCTATAAACCATTTGATCAAGTTTGGATCACAACTCCTCAAGAAATTTGATCAGATCATCAAAAGGGCAAAATGGTCAAAATTAGGGTTTTGACTGAGAAAGGGCAATTTCTGATTTTTAACCTAGCCAATGACCAATTGGGTTCAAGCATGATTTCAAGGACCCAATAGCATCTTTTTAACCTAATCACATAGTTCAAAAGATCTCAAATGCATAGGATTGACAGATGAATTTTCCAGTCAACTGATCAAAAATCAACTGTACACTAAAAAGTCAAACTTTGACATTTTGGTCAAAATCAAGTGCCAAGGGTCATAATTCATCAAGATATGTCAAAATGTGAAACTTGTTGACCAAGAAACCTAAAATTGCAAATTAGGGTTTTAATTTGAAAATTTTCATAACTTAGAATTTTTCTAAGTTATGGAAATTTCTTATTTTTTCCCAACTTTCCACAACTTTTTCACCATGATGCAATTGGATTCAAAGAAAACTTCCAACATGAAAGTTGTATTACTTCATGAAATATACAACTTTTATTCACAAAGTTTTCCCAAAAGATGCTTGGATATCAAGTTATAATTTTGTGAATAGGGGTCCATAAACTTTTTAACTTAGTGAAATTTCGCCCTAGTTTAGGCAGGATTTTGACCTAACTTCATGGACATTTTTCACCTAGTTCCAAGAGGTATCTCAAAATTAATTTCAAATATGGATTGTAGAGCGTGTTACAAGCTTTCCAAAATGTCCAAGAACTCTCTAATATTATTTATGGTTAGGGAGAATCGAAGAAGGGAAAATGGCAATTTATCACTTTTGTCCAAGGCATTTTCACAATGGTTCAAGTTGCAAATCTGTCCTAGCATGCTTGTACCTTGCATTACAGGTCCCAAATCCTTTCTACACTCCTTAATTAAATGCAAACTCAATGGATAATGGTATTGTTCTTACTTTTGAAGCATTGCACAATAAATTAATCCAAAAATGGCATAAAGTTCACAATACTACTTTGATAAAGCATGCTTTTTGCAACTTTGCAAATCTTGAGCCATGGACCTGATCTTTTGTTGCAAACAAGATCCACAAACATCAGGCAAAGTACACCAGCTCTATGCAGTCCATAAGCTAGCATGTACAGGCCTTTGGCATTGTCACCTCAAACTTTCTTCAAAAGAAAGCAAACTTGCAAAAGTCAATACAACTTGTGCATATGTTAAAGAGAGGCCTTAGCATCATTTGAAACAACTTTAGAACCTTGTAACAAGCCAATACACGATTGCCTAATATCCCAAACACTCTCAAACACCAAAATCACATTTTTCTGCCCAAACAGGGCATCATCTGTAGAACCCTTGCCAAATCAATATTGGCTCGTGCGTTTCTCATTTTAAGACTTCAAACACATTACATACATCCTACCTAAACTTTCCAGGACCTTGTCTTGCAACTGTGTGCCCTATTTCAAGCTTCACCGTTTTCATTTTGGAGGTTTGCAAGTTGACTTCTACAGGGAGATTCAAGCATCTACAAGGCCAGCTAAGCATTGGAAAAGCTTGAGGGAACTTCAAGGAAGCTCACACGATCTTCAGGCCTCACTCAAAGTCCCCACATTGCCATATCCAAACTCAACTGAACAAGGTATTTTTCAAAGTTCTATCTCCTTATTTAGGCATCCTTAAGCTTAGATTTGTGAAGCAAAAATGTAGTCCTTAACTTGCTGAAGTTGTACATATGCATACTTTCCATTTATATTAACTGAGGTAAGAGTATTTGGTTGTTGAACATGCTGAAAAAACTAGGTCAAAAATTAGGGTCATTAAAATTCTCCTTGGTCTTTTAGAGTTAGGTCATGTTTTTTATATCACTGGAATCATGAGATCATGAGCTACATGTTTTGTGTTATGGGTTTTTGCTTTTGTGCACGTATGTGAGAGTTACCGACTCAAGATCAGAAGCGCGCGCGAACCCAAGGACAGGGATGAAGTTGGTGTTCTGGGCCTGGCGCCTTGGGCCTGCTACTATTCACACCCCTCAGTTTACTTTTGCACCCCCCTGATTCGTATTTTGTTATTTTTCATATTTTCTTGTTATTTTTATGATTATTGACTTTATTATTTTTTTTGAACATTAAAAAATCCCAAAAATATTTTCTTAATTTTTTGCATTTTATTTTATTATTTTAATTATTTTTTTTGGCATAAAAATGGTTTATTAGGTTTATAGAATTTATTTTCTTAAATAAACTTGTAAATAATAATAAAATACTTAATATTTTATTTCATATTTTATACACATTAAATATTTATTTTTCATACGTATTTAATTTTTAATATTTATATATAATAAGATTATTATTTTTCTTAAATAAAAAATGAATAAAATAATATTAGAAAACAATATTTTCTTTTAAATCAAAAACTAGGGTTTCCCCTTTCAAAAATAATAATATTATTTTTTTCTTATTTTTAGGACTTAGATAATTTTATTTTCTCATACCTAAAATAATTACAAAAACATTTTTGCATATTTACATTTTATTGCATATTTAAATAATTATTTATTTATTTATTGTACAATAAATTCAATTGGATTGCAATAGTGAATTAGGGTTTTATTTTGTGCAAATATCCCCATTCAAAACTTGTATCCCCCCTCCCATAATATTGTTGTAATAGTTTAGATTTACTTTACGCAATTTATCGCATTACATACATGTTTAGTAAATTAGGGTTTGTATGATAAGACAAAATCAAACAAATAGCAAGACCTAACACAAGACAAAAATGCATGAAAAATGACAACACATTGCACACAAGCACCTCTAGGGTTTCACCCACTTGGTTGCCTTACAAAATGGTCATGGTATGCATGCTAGGTATCTTAGCAAAATCAAACAAAACAAAAGATCATAGTCCCTCGATGACGCTAGACAAGATTGCCTAAAAACAAATGATCTTAGTCCCTCAAAACTTGCTAAGATACTTGGCAATATTGCTATCATGGTCATACGATGACCCACGCTCGTCCCGTTTAACATCCAAAGATAGGGTTATCTACTAAAACAATAGTAGGTCAACAATGTCAAAGGAATAAAAATGTACAAGAAAGACTTTTGAATAGGGTAGATAGTTCCTAGTTACTTGATCATTTCAAAAACAATCCTTGCTATTTTCAAACAAACACACACATTTCAAAACATTTTCCAAACAATTTTCAAAACATTGAAATATTCTTCAAAAGACAAACATCTTTGTATACATTCTTACGAACGAGAATCATTACAAAGATTGCCTAAACAAAGGCCTCTTTTCAAAATACTTTCAAAACCATACAAAGCACCATTTCAAACAATTTCAAAAGCAAAACAAGTGATCTAAAACAAGTAACTAAGAGCCCATGTGTTGTACCCTAAAATTTGCTCTCCCATATTCCTCAAGATTTCTCAAAGGTTGCACAGTCAAATCACCTCCTAAGGCAGTCAAGTCAAAATTAGGGTTTTGTGTTGCATCAAGGTCCTTACATTCAAATGACCTCAAGTGCTCCTTAATGTCCTAACTTATGCTCAAATTCAGGTTCGGCTCAAGAGTCAATTCTTTAAAGAAGGTATCCGACTGTGTGAGTTTTCTCGAAGAAATATGGTGAAAAAAGTGTGATAAAAGTGCAGTTTTTACGCGCTAAAAAATTCATAACTTGAAGATCGTGACTCATTTTGAACCCGTTTCGGTGGCCAAAATTCCGTCTTGAAATTATCTACGTTTTCATCTCTCACGACTGGAAGCCAATTTCGATCAGAAGGTCTTCAAAAATGTGGATTTATCAAGTATTTTCGTACAGAAAATTTGTGACAGAAGTTTATTTGTGTCATGTTCAGAAAATCATAACTTGATCGATTTTCATCGTATCGAGCTGGTTCCGGCGCCAAAATTTCACAAATTGAGTTGGCTACATTTTCACAGAAGGTATTGAGTTCAAATGGTATTCAAAAGGCCTTCTATTTTTGCTCAGAGCGTATGACACGCCGAAAATCCTGAATGCTGAATATTATTTCATCTGGGCCGAAACTTCAAAAATTCATAACTCGGTCAATTTTTATCGGATTGGGCTCATATTTTTACACAAGGTCACTGACTCAGAGATCTACAACTTTTCTTCAAAAGTCGAGACCAAATTATGCACCGATCAATACCAGTTTTTTATTGAAGAACGTGTCAGAGTCGACACTGGAGCCAAAAATAAGTTTGTCTGAGCTGAAACTTCAAAAATTCATAACTAATTCACCGTTTATCCGATTGAGCCGATTTCCGGACAGGAGTTAGTTATCGATATCGGCTACATTTTGTTTTCACATTTCAACTTCAAAAATTGCACTTAATTCCCTGCGATTTAGCCTGGAAAGTGACGAACTCAAGTGAACATTGGAGGCCCAATTGCACATTCAAAGCCCATTTTCTTTACCCTAATTTCCATTATATAATCACCTTCTTTTCACACAAACCAGAGGAGAAAAAAGAGAAAAAAAACTTTGTCACAACACTGTTAGAATATCAAATTCTTTCAAGAACCCTAAAACCTTGAAATCCTTATTACAAATCCCTCTCTCACTACAAACAAGTCATCCCAGTTACAAACCAACATCTCACTACAAACAAGCCATCTCAGTTACAAACCAACACCTCACTACTTCTCCAGTAAGGGTAAGGCTGGCTTGATCTTCATGATCAAAAGGGCATAAAAGCATTCATGTCACTAATTTTCCAGTAAGGGTAAGATTGATTTGATCTCCATGATCAAAAGGGTATAATCATTCATACATGCCGTATTGTGCCTAAACATTAAATTTCTTCATATATTGGCTTTATTTACATTTTATGATTTTATTTAATGTGTTCATGAGATTCAACACTGCAGATTTAGACAGGATCCCTTGCAGGTTCATTAAGGAACGTTGAGGCCAAAACACAAATGACCAAAAGCCAAAAGTCAAATGGCTAAAACAGAACAGTTTACACATGACACCAATACATGGCGAGGCAGACATCCTGAAAAGGTTATGGAACATTGAGGCCAGAACACAAATGGCCAAAAGCCAAAACACAAATGGCCAAAACAAAATAGTTTACACATGACGCCAACAACTGTTTCACCCCTCCAATCAGACTCGTATACTCCTAAACTCTCTCTATTTTTATTATTTTCCTTTAATTAATTAATCGTTATTCTTTTTATTAATCACTAACCAATTAACATTTTTTCCTAATAAAATCAAAAACACAAAAAATATTTTATTTATTAAAATTAATTTCATCACTTTTATTTTTGTAAATAAATTAATTTAATCAATTTAACTTTAATTAGATTTAACTTTTAATATTTTTTGCAATATTTAAAATCAATTTAGAATATTAGATTTTTATTAGCATTAATTCAATTTATTTTATTTCTTTAAAAAAACTCAAAAACCCAAAAATATTTTCATTATTTAATTTAATTTAATTGTTCATTTAATTTAATTCCATTTAATTCAAAAATAACCAAAAAAATCACTTTCTTTCAAAAAAGGGTCAAAACCCCAAAAAAAACTCGCATCCGATTTAATTTCCCGCATGCGATCCATTTTTCCATATTATTGTACTTGCTTCCGGAATATAATAACTTTAATTAGGACTTTATTTATTTATTGCTTTATTTTACTTTCCGCAATTTAAATTAAAGGGTTTGTTTTTGGCGATGTAAATACCCGACGCCTTGTAATAGTTTAGATTTAATTTCCGCAATTTACTTTCTGCAATTATTAACTGCTATGCATGACAAGACTTGTTCTCAAAATAAAATCAAAACGTAGCTCACCATATAAATGTGCAAAGATAATCTAAACATGAAACTTGACACACATGCACATGCCACTCCTAGGGTACGCCTCACTTGGTTGCCTCGAGGTGGTCATTAAGTATAGGGTGTTTTAGAGGTCGCCCTCCTGTCTAAAGATCCAGTTGCCTCGAAACGGTTGCCTCGGATAAAAAGGATCTAGGACATTAGGGTTACCGCTAAGGCGTCCTACTATTGCTTTGGTGACCACATTGTCCCGATAATCGAATTGACCCGAATAACTCCAACGACGGTGCTACCTACTTCTCAATAGTGGGATAGTACTGTTTAAAGGACTCTTACACAGCCTAATTCCTTAGAGTAGGTAGATTTCTCCTGGGTACTTGCTCTTTCAAAAAACAAAAACACTTTTCGCACCTACACTTTCAAAAAGTTTTCAAACAAATACTTCATACACTTTTGAGGACTGATACAAGAGTTACCTTGAAGTTTTTCAAACGAAACTTTTTCAAAACCCACAAACACTTGAAAAGCAAACCATTTTTGAAAACATAGTGAGCAAGTACCTAAGAGCCCGTGGATAACCACGGATAGAAAGGGTGCTAACACATTCCCTTTCTATAATCTACCTCTCGAACCGAGAAACATCTCGAAAAGGAATTTTGCTGTGCTTTTGTCCTTTCCTTGTTGGAGAACATAAAAGACGGTGGCGACTCTTGCTTACCGCGACATTTCGCGAACCAGCATTCTAAAACAGTCAGTTCTATTTCCACCGATCACACCATGGAAAACCATGGATGAAAAGGGTGCTAGCACCTTCCCTTTTCATAATCTACCCCCCGAACCCAAAAACAATCTCAAAGGCCTTTCTTGTGCTTTTTTACCTTTCCTTTTGGATAAAATAAAAGTCGGTGGCGACTCTTGCTAAACCGTAACATTTGCAAACACAAACGCAAAACCTCAAGTCAGTTCTCCCACCGCATCACAATATACATAGAAATTATATTGAAAAATATGAGTATATAATCTAGTACACTTCACACACATGTATAAAATTGATTATCTACCGTGAGTTTGCATGGTTGTGTAATATCGTTACAAATAACAAATAAATATAATATAATGATGGTTAAGAAATATATAAAAAAATATACAAATTAAATTGTGTTGACCCGTCAAAAATGTATATTTTAATAGTTTAAGATATTCCCTAATAGAATAATAATGGGAATAAAAAATAGAAAAAACAAAATTTAAATAAAAACAAAGAATGGACCTAAAGGATGTTGTAAGGCCCATCAGAAACCTTAATTATTAAAGAAGGAAAAGGGTAAAGAGAAAAAACATTAAATCAATTACTGAATGACCAATTAAAAGCAAGATATGTAGAATAAACCACACGATACCTCCCTCTGTCTGCCACACTTCCATTTTCTCATCTCTCTGTTCACCGTTGATTCCTTCTCTTTTCATCTTTCTCTCCTTGTTCTCAAACTCGCTCTCTCACTCTCTATTCTTTCCAAATCTCATGAAAGCAAACAACAACAATCTCGCTTTCATTCTCACAGTTCCTTATCTTGTTTTCACAGTTCCGATTTCATTTACATAACCTCAAAATTCCGATTCAAACTCTTTATCTCTCGTAAGTTGCTTATTATGGTTCTGTTTTAGTAATCATCTCTTTATTTCGACTCTGTTCGGTTACAAAGTTTCTACAAATTTGATTTCAGTTTTCACAAGAAAAATAACAATCAGTCAACACAACCACACCTGGATTCGTAGCTTGAACAAGACAAAGTCTAGAAAATAAATTAAAAATTCTTCGCATATACTTCTATTCTTTGGTCTCGAATAAAAAATGTTCATAAAAACTCTCTAATAGCACGAATTAATTTGTTTAATGCTTTGTTTTTAATCTTCTACAATCTATAATATAAGAAACATATATGTCAGAAAAAAAACATTTATGCCGGTCAGTTTAATCATATTTATTTTATTTTATTTTTATTTTTCTATTAATCATTATTACGCTTGCAAATTGTCTATATTGTCCTTGAAATTAAACCTCTAATTAAATTTTTCAAAGAGTATCAAAATAATTTTGGTAGTATATTATTTTATTATATTAATAATAGATAGATTACTTAGACACATGGCAAGATTTAGACCGTTAGATGAATCCAACGAACAGGGTTGATCCAAACGAATGTTCCCTTTCCCTCTAAAAGGTATCAAATCTTGTTCCGCCGTTTTAGGGAATTAGGGTTTGAGAAATCAGTTTGAGCTTGCGTTCGCCAGATTATTATTAATAACATCTACAATTTTTTTCCTTTATTTTTTAATTCACGGACATTTTTATTTATTATTTTGGATACAAAATTTTGAGCAAATGTTATTCAGGTCTTAGTTACAGTAGTTGATTTCTAGTTGTGCATTTATTTTATTTTTTTTATAGATATTTTGCTCCTCCTAATGTCTCTGCACTCTTTTTTTTATAAAACTTCATTTTTTAAGAAAATGTAATGCTCTTAGAATTTGAATTATTGAGATTTAGAATCGGATTTAATTGAATATTGCTGTATTAATTTCAATAATTCAAATTCTTTATGTACTCTTCTTGAAAATTAATCCATTTCTTGCATTTGTAGCTATTAGCTAGACAATATATGATTATTAAGTAGTTGAACTATTTCAATTCTCTAACGTCTTGTGAATCTTTATTTATGCAGCATTTGTTTTGATGGAAAATCTCAAAACAGAGGTAGAAGACACCTCGCTTGTACCAGACACGGCAAAATCTACTGCTTTCTTAGATGCATGCAACATTCTTAAATGTAGTAATGAGGTTTCTGCAACAATTGAAGAGCTTAGTAAAACTGTTGGTGCTGATATACAACCAATTCTAACAAGGTCTATCTTACAAGTCAATTGTGTAAAGTTAAGTTAGGCCCAACTTAAATTCTAAGTGGCTATCAAGGTCTATCTTTGATCGGTTGAGTCATGCTTCAAATGTTCAGTCCTGAGTATGAGGGGTGTATTAACTGTTCTACATTAGATGAGAGGGTATCCTCCCGCTTATAAATTAATTTATTCTTATGGAGTTTAGTGATGCTATTGCTATCATCTGCACAGCTGTTTTTAATATTTTTATTTACGTTTTGTATACAGTTCGTCGCCACCTTCCAAAAGAAAGAAGCAGAAAGTTGGAAGCAAAGAATAAAAGATTTTGTCCCGGGAGGACCTGAAGTTTATCCTCCTTATTTTAGTGTCTTTGCTTGTGTTGTGAAAACACTGATTTTGAGTTTCTCTATTGGCTAATTGGCTAATATACACATGCAGTAACTTTTATATTTGCTTAGCATTAAAGATTTTGCGCAAAGATTGTATAGATGCAAGAAAAAACCAGTACAGAAAATGAAATGAAATTTTGCAATGTTTCAATGAATTTTTTTTAGAATAACTTTCTATTTTTATGACCGTTTATTTTTCTATTTGCATGATATAGAAATAGTTGGGAGTAAATATGTTGATTGAATTTAGAAAATTGTTGTTTGCAAGAATGTATAGTAAATATGAGAAATGGGTGTGACTTCTGTATGTATGGAATGGAGTAACAATGTTGATTGAATTTAGGGTTCGATTATGTGATAGGGAAATGCTGTTTTTTTTTTGTCTGTAACTCTTCTGTCCCAAGAGAGAAAAAATGGTTCATGGAATTCGAAGTTTGGACCCGATAAACTCATATTTCTCTAGGAAAAAACTTAAATACATTTTTTTAAGTGTAATTTTTACTATTTTCCAATAAAAATATACCAAGTGTATAATTTTCTTATACATATGCAATTTTTTTTCTATTTTCACTCTTTAAATGATATTTGAGTGTACTTGTCATATTTTCATTAGAAAATGGTAAAAACCATTCTTAAATAATTCTATTTAAGTTTTGTCTTTTTTTATATATAAAGTTTACCCTTTCTCTAGTCTCATATATTCGAAAAAATGAAGTTAAAAAATTCCTCGAAATTTCAATAGGATAAAAGTTCCACTTTCAAATTTCTATTGGAAGTTAACATCTTCAATATACAAACACAGAACTCATGAATTTGGCCATGCTTACGATTTGAATTCAAATAAGAAATTTGGCCTTTTTTAATAGTTCAGGTTTTCCTTTTTTAAAAAAAATATAAAATTCTTATGTTTTCCTTATGATATGTAACAATGAAGAACAAGTTCTCTTAAGCGAAGATTATACTAAAGCATTTAAAAGTGATTAAAAGTTTGACACTGGAAAAACATGGTTGATACGAGCTAGAGGTTGATTTTTGAATCGATCCATAATGTCTGTTTTTGCCTAAAATCCTTCTTTTTCATGTTCTAAACCTCATTTTGATATGGTCTTGGACATTAATCAAGTGATCATAGGCTCAGATTTCATTTATAATTGGCTCAGGACAAGGTGATCTAAGTGCAAAAATAAATTAAATCATAAAAAAAGTACTAGTATGTAAGTGGAAGTTTGACTTATGGATTATTAATGATTTGTATAGAAAAAGTGATACTCCCCCGTTCTACAATGAATGACTCAACTCACTATTTCACACATATTAAGAAAAGTGTAGAAAAGTAAGAGAGAAAATAATATTTTTACTATAGTATCCTTAATCATGTATTGGAAATGACGAAAGTTTAATTAATTAGAGGGTGAAATTGAAAAAAATGTATTGGAAATTGAAATGGATCATTTATTTTGAGACACTATTTTATTCCAAATAGATCACTCATAATGGGACGAAGGGAGTACTAAGAAGACTTATGCAACATTTAATATAATATAGGGATTGAAGAAGATAATGGAATATCATTCGTAGGATGACATTCGATATATTGAAGTAAATGTGTGGAGACGTTTCATGCGACTATGGATTACAATCATGAACTTCTGACAATCCAATTAAAGGATATGTGTGTTATCTTGGCAACCTAATTGGAGGATATGTGCACTCTTCCAACGTTTTCGACATAGGAGTATGTTGACTTATTTTGATATTTCCAGTGACAAATATGTTGACTTATCCATGAAAGGGCACGCCAATTTATCTCAATGATTCTGTCATACATATATGTCTACTTATCCCATGACTTAACTATAGGGCATGTTGACTTGACTCTGAGTAGCCACTTCCAGTAGGGGAATATGTTGATTTATTCCTCTACTCAAATTGGTGGTTATGATGATTTATTATGCGATTAGATCAATTCACTAGTACTAGATTCTCAATCTTTGAATGCATTATGGGAGTTGACCTTGAATGGATGTGGTTATTTTGATCACATTGTATAACTCTAAAGATATGTTTGGACATACTCAGGGTTGAAGTCTCATGAGTTATAAATGAACAATCAATTATTTGTACTTCACATGTGATAGTTGAGTACTAACCTGTATTATTCATGGCCTATGAGTTATAAGGGATGATTGCACTCACGATTTTATACTGAGTTGTAGGGATTTATGCACGACTCAAATCTTGTGAGTGGTAGTAGGATAGACAATCCAAAGGCTATGCTCGTGGGATAGACCTTGGAGGGTCGGGACCCAGGTGGATTACCAGGATTCATATGGTTATTGAGGTCTCTTTAGATTCTATATAGGATGAGTGGGTCATGATGCATATGATTCACTTAGACAACATGACCTCAGATTGTGTAGTGCCACAACATTTCTATAGATCTTAGAATAAAGATTTATTCTAGTAGTTGATTTTGGGATATATGAGTTATCCTGATGGATTATGCAATTGTACCTTGAACCAGGTAGAAGGATAATGAGAGATTTAGTGGTTTAGATCAGGAATTCACCGAGATTAATATCTCATCACATATTGTTCTATTATTTTTCAGATAAGCAGGTGCTTGGATTTGATTGACAATTGAGGACTTGACACTAAAGATCTGTTGGATCATATTTCCGTTGTGCCGAAGATTTATGTCTGATAGATGGTGTATTAGTTAGATTTTGTAAAAAATTTATTTGGTCCAATTCCAGATTTGATATGTAGTGTATCAAGTATCATAATTTAATATTGTAATTATTGTTCTAGACATGTAATTATAGTGTTACATATTTGGTATCAGAGCAGGTTGGTTCATGACCTAGCCATGGATAATTATTGTCAAGTAAATGACGATGTTCTAGAAAATCTCTTATAGGTTCTTACTATCATTCCATAAGTATTCATTCTTACCTGCTTATTTTCATGTGTGAAAGGAAGGATCATGTAGTCGAGAACCAGGTAGGAAGTAATGGGATTGAGAAGATCCAATAAAGTTTAAGAGATGGAAACTTTGAACCTCGATAGAGGTGACATTATCACTAGATTAAATGTCAAGATGGAAAAAAATAAAAAAGACAATAGAATTTGTTCTGGATTGGTCCAACAACTAGAACTGGCCCAATCCGTTCCTACCTCCAGCATGGCCCAACAAGCGTTGGCCCAATAACTATGGCCCTAGATCGGGCAAGTCTGGTCGACTGTTCTGTGGGACTGCGAGACCAACAACACCGAAATCGTGCTCCCGCCCATAACGACAACCTAATCCCCGATCTGCTCACTACACATCAAGCAGACAATACGACTAGCGCTCACAATGCGTCTGCCCATCATCTCACCATTGCCTGATGCAACAGCTAGTTAAAGGCACGACTGTCTGTTTTGACCAAGTCCTGACAGTTACATATTTTTGCGGACCCAAATATCTAGGCCCAAAAATAGTAACAAATGGCTACGCGCCAGTGACATTATATAAACCCTCACACTTGTGAGGGCCAGGTATCCAATGTTCATACCTTAAACCCTAAAATCTTGCTTGTATCTCTTTACACCCATTCTTACTTGATCGTCAAAGTGCCTTACAAGTACAACCCCTCTTTCTCCTCAACTTTCCATCAAACCAGACGCCATCCTTCGATCCACTTTCAATTTCTGATCACAGGTACAATTAATGGCACCGTCTGTGGAAAACTTCTTTCCCGTCTTCCTTTTCTCTCAAAACTGAAGACCAAAGATACCTTCACTACTTCAATCATGGTCGACCATGATGACCATCACCTCTCTGGAAAGATTGTACTCTTTCTCGTTCATAAAACCGACGAAATCCAGGAGCATCCTCACCTCGAGGATGACATCGACGTCAGAGATGGACAGACTGCATCCCCAAATTTAGTCAATGCCGATCGTGAGAATATCCATTTCTTAAACTAGTAGAGGCCCAAGAACCTATCCGAGGAGCTTCTAGAGATCCTGCAACCAGTTATTATTCCTCAGAATGCTGATCCGGCCATGGTAGCAGTGCTCGATACCCTCAACCAAACCAATGCCCTAATCATGCAGCAAAGCAAGAGGATTGTGGCTTGAGAGAAGAGGCGGTCTAAGTCTCCTCCTCGAAGACACCAACGACGCAACTCTCCAAGCCTTTCTCTACCAAGGCATGGTCGTCTAACCAGAAGGGAGAAACAAGACATTTTTTCCCTCGAGAAACATGATCGCATACCTCCCCGAAGGGATCAAGGCTCTCAATCTTTCAAGAAGACAAAGAGTGACTGTTAACTTGACCGCAACCGATCACCTTCGCCTAAGCCAAGACAACAACAAAGAGGTACATCTCCCCACCGGAACAACAGACCCCGACGAGGAAGGGACAACCATTCCTTGTCGCCATCTCCCAAGGGAAGCGATGTTGACGAGCCACAAGGCCCGTTATCAAGAGAGATCACATAAGCCACGCTCCCAGTCGTCCTTGAGAAACCTCCCCCGTTGGGAACATACGACAATACAACTGATCCTGATGAGCACATAGAAAATATCAACGCCATGCTTGACTATTGAGGCATTAGGGGCACCATCAAGTGCAGGCTATTCCCAACTACCCTGAGGAAAGGTGCCATGTCTTGGTACAAAAGTCTTCCTGACGAATCCATCACTTCTTGGAAGTAGTTGGGAAAGATGTTCTCAAGGAACTTCATGGAATCTCTTCGACATCCTAATTCGGAATAATCTTTGGAGGCGATCATCCAAGTCCAGCACTTTTCCTCCGTCGAACATCCTCAAATGAACGAGCATGCTGAGGCTGCTGTTAAGTGTCAAATTTTGGTTAATTTCCATATCATTTATTGACACTTTTAAGATCTTTTGTGTGCTTTTGATTTCAAAAATGACTTATTTTAAGTGCTTCTTGCATCAATGTAAATAATCTTGGTAGATATAATGTGTTTGTTAGTTCTTCAACATTTTTTGTTCAGATGATGCGGCTTGAAGCCGGACTAGAGTTGAAGAAACAAAGAACCTTAGTGTCAGTGTTCAGGGAGCATCGCCCAATGATATGGGGGAGGCAAAGAAGAGTTGCATCGCCCGGAGACATAGGAGCGATGGCCTGGTGAGAAGGGATGATTTTGGTTAAGAGTCTATAATGTGTCGCTGCTTGGGCCACCCGGCAGAATAGAAGCGAAGAAGGCGTCACTCAGTGATGAATCCTGGTCGTTAGACAATGGAAGATATTTTCTGCTAGTTTCATGCGTTGCTTGCAGTCACGTGGGAATTTTTAGTTGTGTCGCCCGATGATGCCTTTTGAGCTCCCGACGACGGTGTGCGGACATGCGATGCTTATATGCTACTTTTTAGATATTTTGGGGGATCTTCTTGAACAACACTCATTCTTGTAACATAGAAACTTGGTGTGTGAGAGAGAAAAAATCCATTTTCTCCATTTTTAATGAAAATCAAAGCTATCCAACATCAATATTTGAAATATCAAGTTTAATATTTATAAAGCTTTATTGTTTACTTGTTGATCAAGCTACCATGATAATGGGTAGCTAAACCCCTCTTTTGTGTCAAGGTTAGTGGTCAATAATCTCATCTTTGCAAGTAATTGGCTTAATATCTTGTATGTGAACAAATTGATGATAAATATATGGTGAAATACCCTTGTTTTATGGTTTATATTTGAGTTGATCTTTATTGAGAAGTAAGTTTATCTCTTGACCTAGGTTTTCACTTATCAACAAATAATTTCTAGACATAGTTTTTTGAGTTGACATTCACTAATATTGAGCTTTTAAAGTTATCATATTGATAGTTAGGTAGAGAGATCATCTAAGGATCAATTTGATAAAACCCACAATTTGTTTTAGAGATTAAACATCTTGAGAGGATATGTGATTATGTTTATTGTTAATAAGTTTGCATACTTTACTGAGAAAATACGTCCGAAGAGATTATTGAGCCCTAATCTTGAAATGCTTTTACCAAAAGTTTAAAACTAAAACTTTATTTTACCGATACTTGATACTTTGCATGAAATCGAAACTTTTCGTACTAAAACCAAAATCAAACCCTTTTATGAAACTTAAGCTTAAAATGATTATAACTGTAGAATGACAGTGATATCACACCAATCTCTGTGGAAAATGATAATTTAGATACTTTCCCTATAAAGTGTTCTCAACAAAATGGCACCATTGTCGGAGATTGGCGTTTGATATTGCAAGCAATGAAATAGTTATATTGTTTTAAGTTAAATTGTAACGTTATAATATCTCTTGTTTTTTCACTTGTTTGGCTAGTGTTTTCAGACTTTTGTTTATGCGAGGAAGTGTTTCTGAAGATCAACTCCTTTTTGACCTTGAAACCAAAAGGAATTGTAGAAGACTTAATAGTAAGACACGAAGGAGGAGAAAGCTAGCTAAAGAAAGGAAAGAAAGAGAGGAATCATCTACTTCTTCGACCATCCAAAATCTAGAAGAATTTATGGCGGATCCACTACCTCCACCTAGAGGTCCGTGTACAAATAGTCCTAGACGGAATGCTCAGTTTGCTCACCAAGTCAATGCAAGGAATTCTGAGATGAAAACTGGCATACTACAATATTTGTATGCGAATCCTTTCATCGGTCTTAATCATGAAGACCCGTACTACCATCTCACAAAATTCTATGAGATTTCCAGTTCCGTGGGAGCTCCAGAAGCTGAAGAAGAGAAAGTCTTCAAGAGACCATTCCATCATTCTTTGGAGGGAAGGCCAAAGATTAGTATCTTGACCAACCCACTCAAATTATGACGGAGTGGAATGTTTTAGAAGAGAAATTTCTAGAAATATCCTTTCCTCAATCTAGGTTTATGGAGGCCAAAACCGCAATATCTATGTTTTCTCAAGGTGGTAATGAATCTCTCAATAAAGCTTGGGAGAGGTATAAGTCAATGTTGAGAAAGTGTTCTAGCCATGGTTTTAATGAGACTATGCAATTACACATTTTCTACAATGGTCTTCGACCTCAACCGAAACTATTGTTGGATGTTACAGCTGGTGGTTCATTAATTTCAAAGACTTCAGAGGAAGAAATTGGAATAATTGGGAAGATGGCATGAAATGATCATCAAGTTAAACACGATCGGGGGACTTCACAAAGGAAGCCGAGAGTTCTTGAATTAGGAACAAATGATGCCATCCTAGCTCAAAACAAATTACTTTCTCAACAAGTGGAGGATCTTACAAAGCAAATGGCCAAACTACCTCAACAAATCAAGGAGATGCAGGAAATTCCGAGCAAGCAAGTACAACAAATAGCTTGTTGTGAGTTATGTCAAGGTGATCATCAAATTGGAGTTTGTCCTCCGGTGGGAGAAGAAGCGAATTACATGGGACATCAAAACCAAAATCAAGCTTATCAACCAAGACATCAAAATTATAAAAATAACCATGGTTACCATTAAAGGGGTAATCAAGGTTATTAACAAGGTTGGAGGCAAGATGGTGGAAATTCAAACTGACAAAATCGATGTCAAAATACTTCTCAAACTTCACAACCTCAAAGTGGTACTTCAAATATGGAAGAAACTCTCACTCAATTTATGCAAATTTTGATGGCAAACCAAAATTCAAATGAAGCGGCTATCAAAAATCTTGAGAACCAAGTTGGCAACTTACAAAGCAACTAGACGAACAACAAATGAGGTCGTCCTTTTATGCAAATACTTAGAAAACCTGAAGGAGCATTGCAAGACAATTGTAACGAGGAGTGGAATAAAAGTTAATGAAGAAGAAAATGTGAAGAAGGGTGATGAGGTTATTAATGAGGAAACTGTAGCAGAAGATGAGATAGTAGTAGAAAAGAATGTTGAGGAGGATTTAGTTGAAAAGGAGAAATTGGGGAAGGAAGAAGTAGAAAAGAAAGATATAGAAGGAAATATGAGAAAGAAGAAGGGGAAAGGGAAAGTGAATACTATTCCGGTTCAAAATTTGTTGTATCCTCATGCTCCTTTCAAGAAGGATACCGCTAGGCAATATGACCGGTTTATGAATATATTTAAGCAATTGCAAATAATTATTCCATTTTATAAAGTTATAGAGAAAAAAAACTATGTATGCAAAGTTCATTAAGGATATCCTTACAAAAAAGAGAAGATCGACAGATCAAGAAGTTATCATGGTTGATGCAAGTTATAGTGCTATAATTCAACGAACTCTACCAAAGAAGGAAAGTGATCCAGGAAGGGTTACTTTGCCGGTTACCATTGGTGATGTTTATGTCGGTAAGGGATATATTTATTTGTGTTCTAGCAGTAATTTGATTCCTTTGTCTATTGTGAAAAGATTGGGGAGCATCGAGATGAAGTCTACAAAGATGACACTTTAACTAGCCGACAAATCCATTACCCGTCTTTACAGTGTAGCTCAAGATGTGCTAGTGAAAGTGGATAAATTTTTCTTCCCGGTGGATTTTGTTGTGATTGACATGGAGGAATACCATGATGCACCTTTGATTCTTGGCCGATCATTCATGAAGACCGCAAGAATGATGATTGACATCGACGATGGTTTGATGAAGGTCCAAGTTCAAGATAAAGAAGTGGGTTTTAATCTCTTTGAAGCTATGAAGCATTCTAATGATAAAGGAGATTGCTTTATAGTAGATTCTATTGAAGAATCTATTTGGGATGTTTCTAGTGAAGTTCATCTTTCAACACCTCTTGAGTAAGCATTGACTAATGTGATTCAAGTTCTTGATGCCAATGAAGAAAAGGAATTGGAAGAATCTTTGAAGTAACTTGATACTTTAGAAGAAGTTCAACCTTGGGAGGAAGAAGTTTAAATATTGAAGAAGGAAGCTAAAGAATAAGAATCCAAACTTGAATTAAAGATATTGCCGTCTCACTTAAAGTATGTGTTTCTTGATGATGGTGGTAACTAACCGGTAATCATTAGTAATGCTTTGTCGGAAAAGGAGTAAACTTGTTTAGTTCTAGTTTTGAAAGAAAATCAAAGAGCAATAGGTTGGGTTTTAGCGGATTTGAAAGGCATAAGTCCGACCTATTATATGCACAAGATTTTTATGGAAGAGGATTTCAAGCCGGTAGCTCAACCATAACGCCGCTTGAATCCTACAATGAAAGAGGTCGTGAGAAAGGAAGTTGTGAAACTATTAGATGCTGGGATGGTTTATCCTATTTCTGATAGTACGTGGGTGAGTCTGGTATATGTGGTTCCATAGAAAGGTGGAATGACCGTGATACGAAATGAGAAGAATGAATTGATTCCGACAAGAAGCGTAACATGTTAGAGGATGTGTATTTACTACCAAAGGCTTAATCAAGCAACTAGGAAATATCACTCCCATCTTCCTTTTATGGATCAAATGCTATAAAAGTTATCGGGTCAATAGTTCTATTGTTTTTTTGATGGATATTTCGAGTATAACCAAATTTTGGTTAATCTGGAAGACAATGAGAAAACAGCTTTCACTTGTTTGTTTGGAGTTTTTGCATATAAGACGATGACCTTTGGTTTATGCAATGCACCAACCACTTTTCAAAGGTGTACGCAAGACATATTTTCCGATCTTATTGAGAAGACTATGGAAGTTTTCATGGACGACTTCTCCGTTTTTGGGGCGTCTTTCAATGTTTGTTTGAAAAATTTGGATACCATTTTGAAGAGGTGTGTAGACACCAACTTAATGCTTAATTGGAAGAAATGTAACTTCATGGCCAATGAGGGAATTGTTCTTTGTCACAAAGTTTCAACCAAGGGGCTTGAAGTTGACAAAGCCAAAGTGGAGGTTATTGAGAAATTTCCACTACCATTGAACGTGAAAGGAATCTGAAGTTTTTTGGGTCATGCGGGCTTCTGCTGAAGATTTATCAAATACTTTTCCAAAATTGCAAGGTCATTGAGCAACTTGCTCAACAAAGATAAGTCTTTTATTTTAGACGATGCTTGTTTGATAGCTTTTAATAATTTGAAACAAAATTTGACAACCGCACCCATAATTGTAGCACCAAATTGGAAAATGGATTTTGAACTAATGTGTGATTCTAGCGATTATGCCGTTGGTGCGGTTCTTGGTCAAAGAAAAGGAAAAAATTTTCATGCTATACATTATGCTATCAAAGTTCTTAATGAGTCACAAATTAATTATGCCACAACTGAAAAAGAATTGTTAGCTATAGTGTATGCATTGGAAAATTTTAGATTTTACCTCATTGGGTTGAAGGTTGTAGTCTACATTGACCATGCGGTGATACGATATTTGCTTACCAAACCGGATTCTAAGCAAAGACTTATTCGTTGGATGCTTTTGTTGCAAGAATTTGATCTAGAAATTCACGACAAGAAAGGTTCAAAGAATTTGGTAGCGAATCACATATCTCGCTTGGTCAATATAGAGGTTACTAACCAAGAAAGTGAGGTTAGAGAAGAATTTTCTGATGAAATTTTTTTTATGGTACAAGTTAGACCGTGGTTTGCTGATTTTGCGAATCACAAGGCATCCGAATTGATACCAGATGATCTAACTTCGGACCAAAAGAGGAAATTCTTAGCGGATGTGAAATTTTATGTTTGGGATGAACCATGTCTTTTTAGGCTTGGTAGTGGTAATTTTTTAAGAAGGTGTGTGTCATTGGAGGAGTCTAAGAGTATACTTTGGCATTGTCACAATTCTCCGTATGTAGGTCACTTTAATGGTTTACGTACGACAACAAAAGTCCTTTAATCGGGATTTTATTTGCCGCCTTTGTTCAAAGATGCATACTTGCATGCTAAGAATTGTGATAAATGTCAAACGAGTGGAGGAATTGGAAAAAGAGATGAAATGCCCTTGAGTAGCATGTTGGAAATAAAAGTTTTTGATTGTTGGGGCATAGATTTTGTAGGACCTTTTCCCTTATATTTTTCAAATGAATTTATCCTTGTTGTGGTGGATTACATTTCTAAATGGGTGGAAGCGATAGCTTGTCCTAGAGAGGATGACAAAACAGTCATTAAATTTCTAAAGAAAAACATTTTTCTCGTTTTAGCACTCCGTGCGTTTTAGTCAGTGATGGTGGATCACACTTTTGCAATACACCTCTTGAAAAAGTCTTGGAAAACTATGGTGTAAAGCATAAAGTGGTGACTTCATACCATCCGCAAGCTAACGGGTCAAGCAGAAGTTTCAAATAGAGAAGTTAAAAGGATTTTGGAAAAGATCGTGTCAAGTTCGCGGAAGGATTGATCGCTTAAGCTTGATGAGGCTTTATGGGTGTATCACACCGCTTACAAAGCTCTTATTGGTTTGACATCGTTTCAAATGGTGTATGGAAAAACATGTCACCTTCCGGTTGAAATTGAGCACAAGGCTCTGCAGGCATTAAAAATTTTAAACTTTGATTCTAAATTGGCCGGAGAAAAAAGAAAAATCCAATTGCAGGGTCTAAATGAATTGCGAAATGATGCTTACCACTCCAACAAGTTGCTTAAAGAAAAAGTCAAATTCTATCAGGACAATAAAATTCGACACAAAGATTTCAAAGTTAGCCAAATGGTGTTTCTCTTCAATTCATGGTTAAAAAATTTTCGAGGAAAATTGAAGTCCAAATGGTCGGGTCTGTTCTTGATTAAGGATGTAAAGGACTATAGAGCGATTGTGTTGGAGGATCCAATCTCAAAGGTAATTTGGATTGTGAATGGACAACGATTGAAAATTTATCTTGGAGGCGAGGTGAATCTAGAAACAAGTGTGGCTCGTCTTGGTGATTTGTGAAATCACCATAGACCGTCGAGCTCTAACGATGTTAAACAAAGCGCTTATTGGGAGGCACCCCAACATTGTAAGTATTTAATTTTCTGTGTTTATTTGAAGTAGAATTATGGAGGAAAAAAATAGGTAAATTTTTTTGCAGTTCAAACATGCAGTAGAAATTTTTTTCTACATCTGGTAAGGATCGTCAGGCAATCGTGCAAGTGTCACCAGGCAATGCTGTTTTAACAGCTCAAAACTGCTGCGTGTTTTACATTTTGAATTGGGTTCTCACTTGGGCCCGTCATATGACCCATAATACTTAAAGTGTTTTGACCCACTTGGGGTCATTTTCAAACTTTTGTCTTCAAAGAAAAATCCTAGCCGTGTCCTTCTTCTTGCTCTCTCTCTCTCTCTCTCTCTCTCTCTCTCTCTCTCTCTCTCTCTCTCTCTCTCTCTCTCTCTCTCTCTCTCTCTCTCTCTCTCTCTCTCTCAATTTCGATTTTTTTTGCAAGTTTCATCTCTCATTTCAAGCTCCAAAGGTAAACATTAAATCTTCTTCTTCTTCTTGTAAATTGTTTTGAAGTTGGATTTTTGAGTGAGTTTATTAGAATGCATGTGGTTAGGAATTTAAAACCCCATTTGTTTAAACATTAATCACCATGATATTTTGGATTGACATCACCACGTGAAAACTACCGTGGACATGATTTTGATGATGGTGCTTCCCTGAAAAATTCATTTTCTGCAGAACTGTTCTGTTCGTAGTGAGTCGACCGACGACATATGATGCATCGCCCGACAATGCAAGGCTGTTTCAAAATTTTTCCTTTTGTTTTGAATTTTGTTGTTTTTAATTCTAACAAGGTTGGGGCTGTTCTGGTGTGGTGTTTTGTTTGATTATTTTTGCAGATGCCACTCAAAATAATTGTCAGATTAAAGAAGCAAAGAACTACCTTTAGTAGTGGTTCGAGCCAACCAAGAGAGTTTAATTATCATCGCTTCGTTAGTGCAGAGGCGGAAGAAAGGTGCACCTTGCTTGAGGGAAAGCAATTTGTGCCAGAGAAAAAGTTTGCAATTGATACAAATGGCCCTTATGGGAAGGTGATGAGAACTTTCTTAGAAAAACTTGGGATGTGTTGATTGATTCGGTTGATAGAATAAGCTTTGACTTGGTGAGAGAATTCTACGCCAATGCTCTTCTGGCTGAGGGGGAGAAATTTCTTTACAGGACAACGGTTCGAGAAAAAGTTGTGCATTTTGATCGAAATTCCATAAATGCTCATTTGGGTAATCCACTTTTTATAGCTGTTAATGAGACGGATAAATATAATATCGAGCTGGGGAAGATTAGAGACCATGAATCAATTGCGAAAGTAATTATCTTGGAAGGAAAGAGTGTGGAGTTGAATAATGTGGGGCTTCCGTTGAGATAAAGAAGGGAAGACACGACAACGGAAGCACAAGTTGTTCTCTTATTGGTTCTAAACAACATCAAGTTGAAGCTACATAGATCAACTATTCTGTTTGACGTTGCTTTGCTTGTGCAATTCATCCTTGAAAGCAAAGAGGTAGAGGTTTCCTGGATAATTGCTAATGAGATGAAGAAATTTGTAGAAAACACTAAAAGAGTGGACGTGAACGCACATAATGCTCTCATTTTTCCTTGTCTTATTACTGCATTGTGCCAAGTGAAGCATGTTCTGATGCCGAATGTGA
This sequence comes from Vicia faba, assembly GCA_948472305.1. Classification (NCBI taxonomy): domain Eukaryota; kingdom Viridiplantae; phylum Streptophyta; class Magnoliopsida; order Fabales; family Fabaceae; genus Vicia; species Vicia faba. The sequence continues at coordinate 507,120,469 of OX451739.1, read as the reverse complement.
ATATTGAGAAAGTGAGGGGGTGACCGATGATGACTACCTTGGTAGGTATTGCTTGGGAAAGCTAGCATTAAAGAAGAAAAAGGGTAGTCGTGGTGAGTCTTCAAGTGCTCAAGAGGCAACTGATACGACTGAGGCGTCCGAGGATCTCGATTATGCAAATTGGGATCCAAGGATGAAGGAGACATGCAACTACACTTGGGATATGTTGGAGGCTCATCAAAGATCCGAGAGCTTTCTTCATGCTTCAATGGAAAAGCTGTACATTCACCAGTCTACTCCTCAGGAGGTGATTTCTTTTCCTTCTCAAGAAGAATATGATGCTTTTTATAATTGGCTTATAGGCAAGCGCTCTTTCTTTTGGAGGGAGCAACATCTGGTGACTTTGATGGTGGCGACGGTGATGATGGTGTTGGGGATGCAAGTGAGAATATGGAGCACTAGTGGGTGTGATGACCAAAAGCATGCATGCTCGACAAAGTGAATAAATTTTATTTGCTTTGGTCATTTATTTCGCTTTAGCTTGTTATTTTAGTTTTTTATTTTATTTTCTTTATTATTTAAGTTTATGTTGGAACAATTTATTTTTGGGTTTTGTATAATATTTTAATTTGGATGTTGTATCCTTTGGTGGTATTTTTGTTGGTGTTGTACAACAAAGACACCTTTTGTTTTAATTAAGTTTCTTTAAATTTAAAAGTAGTAATATAGTATTTAATTGCTGTTTGTTAAAAGATTTTGTTGTTGTTATGTTTGTCCTTGTAAATAGTTTGGACTTAAGTGCTCAAGGAGTAAGATTGAGCTTTTCAAGAGGCTTCATCAACTCTTAATTTGAGTGGTGATGATAAAAATCTCAATGTTATGCAATGAAGGTATTGTTTTAATCGCTTTGTAGAATGATAGCACAATAGTGAATTTAGCGCTTTATGCAAAAAATCGTGTTATGCGTTATTTTGTAAATATGTGTTCATATGTGAATCATTAGGACAAAACCACAAAGGTGAGTGACTTTCCATTGTTTACTAAATTGAGTTGATTTCTAGAATTGTTGTTTTAGCTCGTACGATTCATGTTAAATCTTTTATTCAAACTTTATATCTTGGATACATAGAAGGGATCAAGGCATTTTTTTTGTATATGAGAAGAACCACCAATTTCAAAAGGGCCTTATTCAAACTTGTTAGTGTGTGAACCTTTGTGAATCCTTTTGTGCCTAAATTTTTGTTGGAATGAATCAATAAAAAGTCCAATAATTATTAAGTATACCACTTAGTGATGTTGTTGTTGATCTTAAAGAAATCCAATAGTGATTCATTCTAATTTTTTTTGTTTATAAACACTTGACCCAATCATGTAATTAACATTGAATGAAGAGCATTTTCTTGTCACAAAAAGAAAGAAATGTTGAAAGTTGGGGATATTGTTTAAAAGAAAGAAAGAATTGATGGTACAATGCATCCTTTGAGAAAAATCCAAAAACAAAAATAAAATAAAAGAATGTATAGATTAATTAATAAAAAGGAAAAGAGCATTGTGAGAAAAGAAATCAAAGGTTGAGAAGAAAGTAAGGATTAAACAAGAATGAATATTGTGAAATATTTGAAATGCTCTTCATGATCACTACCCATTTTTGTTTCAATAACCTTATATATATTATCCCTTGTTTCTAACCTAATCAAAGTTACATCCTGTAAAAGTCCTTTAGTGATCTTTGTTTCCTTGATATCTATGTTGTTTCTTTAGATGAATGCATGAATTGTTCTGGATGTTAGCAGAATTTTTAGTGAGAGTGTTTTGTCCATTGTACATATTATGCATTATGCATGTTTTGTTGACAGATTTAAGCAATTCATATATGAACATGTTATTTCTCAAGTTTTCATATTGTTATGTTTGTGTTTAGAGCTTGTTTTATTGTCATGTTATTATTCTTGCAAAGTGATTAAGTTAGCTTATGCACGCAATTGTCGAGTTCGAACCATCCAAATTCCTTTCGGTTGATTACGTGCTTTTGAGCTTTTTCTTGTTGCCTTTGAAATCTTACCTTTGATTTGGGGACAAACAAAGACTAAGTTGGGGAGAGTTTTTAAGTGTCAAATTTTGGTTAATTTCCATATCATTTATTGACACTTTTAAGCTCTTTTATATGCTTTTGATTTCAAAAATGACTTATTTTAAGTGATTCTTGCATCAACTTGAATAATCTTGGTAGATTTAATGTGTTTGTTAGTTTTTCAGCATTTTATGTTCAGATGATGCGGCTTGAAGCCGAATCAGAGTTGAAGAAACAAAGAACCTTAGTGTTAGTGTTCAGGGAGCGTCGCTCGGTGATATGGGGAGGCGAAGAAGAGCTACATCTCCTGGCGACGCAGGAGCGATGGCCTGGCGAGAAGGAATAATTTTGGTTGAGAGTCTGTAATGTGTCGCTGCTTGGGCCGCCCGGCGGAATAGAAGTGAAGAAGGCGTCACCCAATGATGAATCCTGGTCGCCGGGCGATGTAAGATATTTTTTGCTAATTTCGTGCGTTGCTTGCAGTCACATGGGCATTTTTAGTTGTGTCGCCTGGTGACGTTTGTTGAGCTCCCGAAGATGGTGTGCAGACATGCCATGCTCATATGCTACTTTTTAGATATTTTAGGGGATCTCCTTGAACAACACTCATTTTTGTAACCTAGAAACTTGGTGTGTGAGAGAAAAAAGCCATTTTCTCTATTTTTACTCAAAATCAAAGCTTTCCAACATCAATCTTTGAGATATCAAGTTTGATGTTTATACAGCTTTGTTGTTTACTTGTTGATCAAGCTACCATGACAATGGGTAGCTAAACCCCTCTTTTGTGTCAAGGTTAGTGGTAGATAATCTAATCTTTGTAAGTATTTGGCTTGACATCTTGTATGTGAACAACTTGATGATAAATATATGATGAAATACTCTTGTTTTATGGTTTATATTTGAGTTGATCTTTATTGAGAAGTAAGTTCATCTTTTAACCTAGGTTTTCACTTGTCAATAAACAATTTCTAAACATAGTTTTTTGAGTTGATATTCACTAATATTGAGCTTTTAAAGTTATAAAATTGATAGTTAGGTAGAGAGATTATCTAAGGATCAATTTGATAAAACTCACAATTTATTTTAGAGATGAAACATCTTAAGAGGATATGTGATTATGTTTATTGTTAATAAGTTCACATACTTTATTGAGAAAATTTGTATGAAGAGATTATTGAGCCCTAATCTTGACACGCTTTTACCAAAATTTTAAAACCAAAACTTTATTTTACTGATACTCGATACTTTGCATGAAATTGCAACTTTCCGTATTAAAACCAAAATAAACCCTTTTATGAAACTTCAGCTTAAAACGATTATAATTGTAGAAAGACGGTGATATCACACCAATCTCTGTGGAAAACGATAATTTAAATACTTGCCCTGTAAAGTGTTCTCAACAGCTGCGAATAGGGTAATCCTACGAGGTCTCAAATGATGACTAGACAAAACTAAGAAGAGACCCCTTTCCGAGCTACACAACATACTCTGGGGCTACTGAACGACATATCACTCATCAACCGGGAGACCCCTTTCCGAGTAATATATGGAACCGAGGTTGTCATCCTCGTCGAAACCAGAGAACCGTCAAGGCGGACTGAAGAACCCCTCAACATGGAAATGAATGACAAGGCCCTACAGGAGGAGCTCGACCTTGTCGAGGAAGTCCGAACTGGAGCAACCTTACGAGAGGCTTCCCTCAAATAAAAAGTCACCATAAGATACAACGCCAGAGTCGTACGGTGAGAGATTAAAGTCGGTAGCCTGGTCCTTAAGAGAAATCATAAAGAATCTCGCGAAGGAAAGCTTACCACGAAATGGGAAGGCCCATACCGCGTCCATGCAAAAACAGGGACCAATGCCTATTACTTAGAAAACTTAAATGGGTAACCACTTGCTCGACCATGAAACACCGAAAAACTTAAACAATATTTTAAGGCACTAAAATAGTTGGCATGATCCGTCGAAATGACGAGCACATCAGTCCCGACCATGCGTGCATACCCAGGCACAAGCATAGCACTCCAAATTAAACGAAAAGGCAAATCTCCACTCTTTTTGACGAGCATATTCTTAGCCAACATGGAAAACTCAAACAAGTTCCACTATTACCGTACCACGATGGCAGGACACCCAACTCACGTGGGAAGTTCACGCCACCGAGCTCAGGTCCTCAAAATGAGACCTGAGTTTTGGCCCATGCCCGGAAATGGCTGTTTGACCAGTCTCCCCATACCGAAGAACTCAAAACTAACGAGCAAACCCCTACGAACTCTTGATCAATATAAAAACGTCGCAAGAAGACGAGCATACAAACATGCTATCATAACAGACAGAACATCATGCATAAACAAAGTTAAAAACACTTAAACGATGCCTAATAAAATAAATGATCACCGTGGTCCAAGAATTCTAAAGACGACCACAAGGGCCACAATTATGCATAGAATTACATAAATGAGGCCCAAGGCCCCCAACAAAAATAAAACGAACATGTGTCCACAAGGACAACAATTGTTTAAAAATTACATAAACAGGAAAAGCTCCAGGAAAATAAATTACAACAATACGACATGAAGGCTGAAACAAAAAAAGCAACAATAAACTAATCAAACGTCGGGCTGAAGTCCCTCCTCATTTGCATCGGCCTCGAGAACAGGCTCCATGAGAGAAGGCTCCTCGACCAAAGCATCCTCATCAGTTAGAAGGAACTATAGAATGACTATCTTACCATTTGACACATAGTAATAAAGACCCATGCCAACCGTGTTGAACTCAACATCAAGATTCAGAACCCGGAGCTACGCCACCACATTATTAAAGCTCCCCTCAGTATTGGCTAAGCCGTCATCCACAACCAGTTGGAGATGGGCAACCAAGTCGGCACGGGTCTTCAGACCTTTGACCTCTTCTGGCTCATCCTCGGCAGGAGTCAATTCGGCCCTCAGAGACGTCACCAGCTCCTTGAGAGCTTTCTTCTCGAGCAGAAGGGTATCATGCTCCTCGGTCACCTTCTCCAAGCTTTCAACCGCCATCTTTTGGGAAGCCTCCCCGCTGGCACACTCCTTCTTAGAAGTAGCCAGCTTGGCCTGTAATTTCATTATCTCAACCTCCTGAGAAGTACCTCCCTCAGTATACGCAATAAACATCTCTAGGACCCTCATGACAACACCAACATCCTGAGCCAACGTCGCTCTCTTGCTCGGAAGATCCAACTCCTCAAGCAAAAGCGACTCAACTCGGGGAAGTTGCAAAGTGGCCCCCTCAAAAAAGGTCTTGTTATTCCATCAAGGAGGCAGGTCAAACCACACCCTTTCCTTTTCTCTCGTCAGATCAACCGTGCCCTCGAGGCATTTCTCTTTGAACCTCGAGGACACCTGCTAGGGAGAGAGAGCTTTGGCTGCTGGACCAATCGACGATGTGCCCAAACTCGAATATAGAGCTATCCCCACATCACATGGAAAGGGTCTAACATACTTTTGTACCTTCTTCGCCTTCATGGTAGTTGCTTTAGACATGCGCTCGGCAGTGTGATTCATCTTTTCTGGAAGAAAACAATAAATTGAGTTCAACATACAGGAATAATAAGCCATGCAAACAAATTTTATCGAAACATGATATAATTACCCAAGTATGCAACAGGATCCTCGCTCTCGAGGAGCTCCTTAACAATTATCAAGCCAAGGTCATAAACTAGATTCCCATCCTCGTCAACAACTGGACTTCCCCCTCTTCCCACACGCTGGAGTAGGGGGATTCCCGCGACAAAGGCGGATAAACGGTTATGAATATCCTAATCCTCGGGACCAAGATGACCTTTTTTCTTGACATAGAGGTTGGTCCCCTTATCATAGTGCTTCGTTGTCTAGTGAAAGTGGAATTCGGGCACCAACTTCATCATCTTCTCCCCAACTGTATTCAAGACGTGCCCCTGTCCTCATCGAACAACGTGGCACTTCTGACACATTCAATAGTGCCCTCTCTAACACGGCTTGGATCAAAATATACTTATGTTTGAAGAATCAAACAGACTCCAAGTAGGCCTTGAACAGTTTCCCACTTTCCTGCTTTAAAGAAACCCAACCAAACTGAGTACCAAACATGCTCCTCTGAAGATGGAAGCAGTAGAAGAACAAGGAAATTGTCGCCCCTATCTTCAAATAGTCGCACACGATCTTAAAAGCACGTATGCAGGCAGTCAAATTAGGGTGAAGCTGCGAAGGAGCCAGGCAGAGATGTCAGAAAACGGCCTCCTGGAGATCAGTAAAGGGAAGCCTAAATCCCATCTATCGAAACGAGGTATCATACATGGAAAGTTTCCAGGCATCAAATTTAAAGAATATATGATGACTCTGTGCAGTAATGTATATCAACCACACCTCCTCAGCACCCTCAGGCTCTAGGGCCACCGTCAGAAACACCTCATCCGGATGCTCGATACAAAAGGAAGCGTGCTCCCAAGGGTATGGTGCGACCCAAGCCAGAGGGTCTTCAGCGACCACAGGCACATTCTGCCCGACTTCACCAATGGAACCCACATGCATCCTCCCCGACTGTGTGCTGTTTAAGCGAACCCAGTTCCTCCATGACTGGTTCAGACCCAAGATCCCCCGAGGTGCTCTCCCCGGTGGATATATATTTGCTAGAACTCTAATCAAAACTGTTGGACTCATTCAAAAACTCGTCGTCAGCACTATTAGCCATTATACCTGTAAAGCAAAGGACAAAAGTGAATTCGACTTCGAAATCAAATCCACCCTTCCACTTCTAATCAAGTGAAATGGTGTAAAGGAATGAGGACCCTCTCCCCGAACAGATCCCTCACTCAACAGCAAAAGAAAAAACACACTTTCTCGTCGGGCACATTCACACTGAACGAGAACACAAAATCATACTAGCAATTATCCCCCTAACACTTTTGGGTTGAAGCCGCTCATAGAGATTCATCATTTCTGATGAAGATCATAAACAAAAACCTAGAAACGGCCCCACACCACCGTTCTCAGGAGACGAAACCACCACCTGACACCAACACCCCGCCGGGTTTCTCACGCTAAGTTACTCTAAACCCTTACCACAAGCATTTCTAGGAAGAGAAGCACGAAATATAACCTAGAAAAAATGCAAACCTCATAAAAGATAGAGGGAATCAGAAACCTTACCAGATTAAAAAAAGTGATGGTAATGATGGATAGAAATCTGCGGTGGCGATCGGTGGAGCAAACAAAAACTTCATTGGGGAGCAACATCGAGAAGAAACAAGCCAATCGAGCAAAGCGAGAGCAAGCGAAAAATATGAATGAAACTACTTCTCCTCCTTTTATAGACTTCCTGCTAGCACGCGAGCATGCACACTCCTAGGGGACCTAAGGGTCGCCATTATTACACCCTAGTTCCTAGGCTAGCCATCATTATGCCTTTATAACAACACACAACTCGATACAAGCGTGGCATACAAACTCCCAAAATTCCAACTAGCCGTTTCCTCTCCCCACAAGATGGACACATCGAGCAACATTCAGATTCCTCGTACGAATTTTCCCCTGAAAACACGGTAACTTATCGGAACCGCTCAATTGTTCCTCTCCCCGCGAGGCGAACACGCCGAGCCTCACTTGTGCTCCTCATACGGAATCGACCATAGAGCACCCCCGTTTTACGAGCATGCCTTAAAGTCATCACTCCTCTGCCTGAGCAATGACTTGGGGGGCTCCTGTTCTAGACTGGCCCAATGAATAGAATTAGCCCAATCGCTCCTACCTCCAATATGGCCCAATAAGCGACGGCCCAATAACTATGGCCCTGGGTCGGGAAAGTCTGGTCGACTGTCTCGTGGGACTACGAGACGAACGACGCCAAAATTATGCTCTTGCCCATAACGACAGCGTCCTCCCCGATCTGCTTGCTACACGTCAAGCAGACAACTAGACTAGCGCTCACAATGCGTCTGCCCATCATCTCACCCTTGCTCGATGCAACGGCTAGTTACGGGAACGACTACCCGTTTTGACCAAGTCCTAGTAGTTACCTATTTTTACAGACCCGAATATCTAGGCAGAAAAATAGGAACCAATGGCTACGCGTTGAGGGTATTATATAAACTCTCACACTTGTGAGGGCCATGTATCCAATATTTAAACCTTAAACCCTAAAATCTTGGTTGTATCTCTTTGCACCTATTCCTACTTGATTGTCGGAGTACCTTGCAGGTACAACCCCTCTTTCTCCCCAACTTTCTAGCAAACCAAATGTCATCCTTCGACCCACTTTCAAGTTCTGATCACAGGTACGATCAGAATTGCTATGTGAAATTAGTGAATAAAGTTATAAGTTAGGTGAAAGCTCATTTGTATCTACAAAGTTGAGTGTTTGTTTAAATTTAGAGCAAAAATGTGGAAGAATGGTGTTGGATGGTTGGCTGAAGTGATGTGTGGATTTCAACATTATGAGTTAACTTACATATTGGTTGATCATTCATTTTTTATTTATTTAAAGGAAGAAGAGGCGACACACATCTAGAAATTGATATTTATATAATATTGTACCAAGAAACATATATGATGGGTGGGTGGGTGGTGGTGGTTATGAAAACCAAAAGTTAAATATTACAAGAAACATATACATGAAGAATAAAGGAGTTGTGTATAGTTTCAATTGCTCTCAAATAAATTAACTTAGTCCATTCACTTTGTAAACTTTCGAGCTCTAAATCAGTGTCAAAAAACATTTCGCCCCTACACGACTCATGCTTGAGATAGTGTGTACCTTTAGGACTATGTGGTGCAGAGGGACTTTATAGCACGGTGAAAATAAAACACTATGTGAGGGGGGGTAGAGTTGTAGGATGAAGTCAGAAAACCCACCCCAGATTAACAAAAGTTCTCCAGAGACTAGCGAAGGTCCTCCAAAAAATAATAAAGTCGGTTTAAATTGGATAGAAGGCCTGGTCGGCCAATCCGACCCAAAAGTAAGTTGAGGAGATAACCAAATAAAGAGACTTAAATGCATATATAGTGTATCTAATGGAAATAAATAAGTATTATTACTCGGGTTCAGGCAAGGGAATTGTGGCTTTAATAACCATTAAGAGATCACACTTAATCAGAGGACAATAACCTTAATTGCCTTTAACGAGTCTTAAATGCTCATAATATCATTAGAAATATAAAAATGGGTGATCATAAAAGAATAAGAAGAGTATGATATATACAATTTATGAAAATTTTGAGTGAGACTGGAACTGACTGTTTTAACGCTGGTTCGTGAAATGTCGCGGAAGCAAGAGTCGCCACCGTCTTTTATTTTCTCCAAATGGAAAGGACAAAAGCACAGAAAAATTCCTTAAAGAGATTGCTCTCGGTTCGGGAGGTAGATTATAGAAAGGAAAGGTGTTAGCACCCTTTCTATCCATGGTTATCCATGGGCTCTTAGATACTTGCTCATTGTGTTTTCAAAAATGGTTTGTTTGCTTTTCAACTGTGGGTTTTAAAAAGTTTCTTTGAAAATTCCAGTTCGACTCTTGTATCGGTCCTCAAGAGTGTTTGAAAAATTGCTTTCGAAAGCTTTTTGAAAAGGTGTCGGTGTGAAAAGTATTTTTGATTTGTTTTGAAATTAGAGCAAGTATCTACGAGAACCTACCTACCCTAAGGAATTCGTCTGTGTAAATGTCCTTTAAAGTAGTGCCATCCCACCATTGAGGGGTAGGTAGCACCACCTTTGGAGGTGTCCGGGTCAATTCGAGGTTCGGGACATGGTGATCACCAGAGCAATAGGAAGATACCTTAGAAGCTACCCTCATGCCAGGTTCCCGGATCATGAGGACTTACTAAAACATCCTCTACTCGACGATCACCTTTCGAGGCAAGGAAACAGTGAGGCGTACCCTAGGGGTGGTGTGTGATTTGTGTGTCAGATTCATTTATCTTGTCATGTTATGAGTGAGCTACGCGTTTGTTTTTATTTTTGTCATTCATTCTTGCATGCATTTATTTAACAGTTAAAAGAGCACGGAAAGGTAAAATTCTAAACTATTACAAAGGCACGGGTCCACATCGCCAAAATTTCCAGGACCCGATTTGACAGAAAAATAAAGAATTAAAGTAAAAGTGCGAGAGGTAAATATTTACATGGCTTTGGGAGAGGTACATAAATATTAAAAGAAAAAGAAATAAATACGCGAATTGAATTAAAATTAGAAACGAGGGCGTTGGACCCTTTTTGCGAAATTACATTAAATGATTAAATTAATGAAAATTAAAATGAAAGGGAATTATTTTTGGTATTTTTGTATTTTATGACTTTAATGAAATTGAATTAAATGGAGAGATTAACCCTAATTCTAATTTTTATTTATTAAGAAAAAATATTAAAGTTAAACCTAAATTAACCTAATTAATTACATGCAATCTTGATTTATAAAAATAATAGGAAATATTTAATTATTTAGAGAAAAGAAAAGAAAAGGGATAAAAAATTAATACAAACCCTAATTCTACAAATTTTAAGTTTATTAGAAAAAATGTTAAGATTAATCCTAGATTTAAAAAACTAAAATTAATTAATGATGTTTATTTACAAAATATTAAAATATTAAATAAAAAATACTTATTTTTGTCCTTTTTGATTTTTATATTGTTTTTATGTTTTTTTATGAAAATACTAAATTAAAAGAATTAATTAAAAAGAACAATAATTGAAATAAATAAAAAAAATAATGAAAGGAATATTGCAAACCTAGGGGGGTTCTGTCCCCAGTTGGAGGTCACAACTTAGAAATCCAGGCCCAATAGCTTTGGCCTGGTTGACTTCTCATGCCAGCGTGTAACACCTTTGACTCATACCCATGATATTCTTCCAACTATGGCCCTTGGATTGATCTTAGCATGTGCGCGGCAAGCTGGATGGTGAGTTGCATGGTAGACTCCCTATATTGAAACTGCATAGGATGATAATTGAAGGAAAAATAATATGAAAGGGGTGGGGACCTGGGGCTCGAACCCAGGTCCTGATGATTACCAACACTACGCGTTGCCATTCGTGCTGCTTCTTTTCTTTGTACATTATATAAACAATAAACATAATAAAGTAAAACAAACGCTAGTGCTTTTTTCGCGCGAGAATTTGAATCAACCAATCAACGCCTTACACTTCATCATCTTCTTCCCTAATGCGTTTTTTCCTGAAAATACAAAAGGGTTAGCGGGGGTTTTGAACCCCCCCCCCCCCCAAAATATGCAGCTTTTGATAATAGCGATTAAGCCATGGTAGCACATAAATTAGGCGCGAGGGTTGATTTGTTTTCGTCCAAGCACGCTGAATTCATTCATGGCATTATGGTGTTCCAATTTTATGGCTTTTAGAAACGCCCAATTCAAAGCTTGCAAAACCCTAGCCTGTATCAATGGTGGAATCGCGTATAGCACATGAAAACTCAATTGAATTATACAGTTAGCTTCAGAATTAGACCATGAACATGAACCAAATATTAAAAATTGCTAAAGATGCATGAATCGAGATGCAAGAATGTCAAATATTTTCTGTACAGGTCACCATCGTTCTCACGTTTCTTGGTGTTAGGATGGTTGGTTTTGATTTGAAAACCTTCCTTGAAGCCTCAGGAAGGTGATGGAACAATTCTTTTTGCTTGAATCGACCTATAACCTAGCTTTCAGTATTTGACTTTTCTTGAAAAAAATGCAAACTTGTTAGTCAGGTTCTTGCGCAGCTGGGAGGTTTTTAGGAGTAGGGTTTACATCCATATATACATGTGAATGATTAGGGTTGGTTTTTTGTCCAAAGAATCCATGCATTGATGTGAAAAATATTTGATTTTCAAACCATAATTTTCCAATCTTTTTCAAGCATATTTGATACAAATCATGGCCAATTGACTTGATTCTTTCTATATTTGGTCATGCACGAAATCTTAAGCTCATTCCCTGCATAAAAAGATTTGATTGCATTGGTTTGGTATTTTTCATGTATTTTAATTAATTAAATGAATTATTAATAATTAAAAATCCAAATAAATAAATAAAAATGATAAAAAACTTCCCTTTGGGCCAAATGGTCGTGCACATGCCTTGGATGATGAATTGTGGAAGAAAAAGAGGCCCATTAGCATTTTTAGGTCATTTGAATCAATGTTGACTTTTCAAAATATCCAAAAATTTCCCAACTTCCACAAGGCATAACTTGCTCAATTTTTAAGCTTTGCTCATGTTCTTGGACATTTTGGAAAGGTATTTGAGTCCTCTAACCAATTCCTTTGGTACCATGTCATTTTGATTTACCAATATCAAGTTATGGCCTTTGACTTAAAGTCCCTTTTTGTTCACTTTTGAAAATGACCTATAATGTTGAAATTGATAACTTTTTGTGAGAGCCTTTCTTGGACTTGAAGTATGAAGAGGAGTTGTAGGAAATGTCTTTCTATTCAAAATGAGCTTTGGATGGAATTTTTCTGATAATCCATGTGAAAGTTATGCCTTGGTCAAGTTACAGTTGACTTTTTCAGCTGTCCAAATATGGAAACTTTTGCATCTTGATGATTTTTGAGCCAAGCTTTGAGAATCATGATCAAGCCTTGATCAAATGATGTTTGTGGCTTCAAAATGAGATGTTGACCAAAAATTTGAACTTTTGACTGTCAAATGACCATTTTGCCCCTACAGTTGACTGTAGTGCAATTAGGGTTTTGACTGTGCAATTTTGTGCTGAAAGTCTTGAAACTTGGTATGAGGATGCTTGACCATATTTATAGGCATGTGAGACTTGATTGGACCTTTGGAAACTTCATTTTCTTTGTCAGAACCAAAACCCTAGTTTTTGACTGTTTAGAGGCCCTTGCACTGTGCAACCCTTGGGGAATTTTGAAGCTTTGACTTGGCAAATTTTGAAGAATATGGGAGGGAAAATTTTGGGGTACAACAGAGACTTTATTGATCCTCGCTGGTAAAGTTACACTGATGTACTTTTTCTAGTATATTTAACACCCACTGCGGAGTCAGATAAAACTAACATATGAGAAATAAAAAAATTTCAATAATAGTCGGATCTCATCTCACGATGGTATGGGTTGTAACTAGTAATAAAAATAATGATCAAGCTTCCATAATTAAGATGTTATCTACTAGGGAGGAATTATGTCTCCAGAATGAAACATTGCAAGATATTGTTTGTACCTACAACAACAACAACAACAACCATATTGGGTTGTAATCAAGAAATAATATCTCGTGGATTCTCAACCACTTCATCCTAAGATTCAGGATTCTCCAATACTTGAAAATTTCAAACCATCGTTACTAGTAATGTTTGATGGCAACACCGATCCCCAAAAGAATATAATTGAAACAACCGACCGAACAATCATCGAGATAAAATCAATGAATTCGCCATCGAATGTTTTTTATCCTACATGAAGGGAAAGATAAACATCTACTAAACATGAGAAGGGTGAAATCAAGGTCTCACGGCTGAGAGATACAAGTAAGAGAGTCGATTACATAAGGGGAAAGTATTAGCACCCTCACGCCCATGGTACTCTATGGGATACACTCTTGTTGTTCTAATCAAAAGGTGTGTTCTAATCTAAAGCTTACGAGGTAAGGAAAAATGCAAAGAGGGAATGCATGCAAAAGAAAACATGGGGAAAAGAAGGAATATTTACAAAGTTTCTCTCGCCTGGGCCCCGCGGCCAAATGCCAACGTATCCCTTTTAAGGAATCAGAGCGCCGTAGTTCGGCTCAAAAGTTTCCGTTTGTTTTATGTTTTTTATGAACAATATTAATTTCACTTTCTTTCACAGCTCGACCTTTTAAGACTCATGCATTGGCATAAAATGAATTAACATGTTCTACCTGAAAAGGTATTTTCAAAAGAAAAATGCCCGAAGGTGGATAATGCTACATTCATGCTCTAGCAAGTAGACATGGTGCACCTGGCCTTTAGGGATTCACGTGTCGTATTACATAAAGTAGAATTAACATATCCTTTTGAGAGTCTAAGAAAGGCCCGAAGGAGGAAAAAGTTTGAATTAGTTAATGTTCTTTACCTTGAAAATGGATTTAAAAAATGTTAGAGTGTTTTATGCATTTGCCAAGAAAAAGGTTTTAGTATTAATCATGCAAAAAGAAAAGAAAACATCTAAGGGAAACTATCTAGATCTATCCCTAATGTTATCATACAATGATGGCCCTAAGGTTGAGGTTTGAAAGGAAAATTTCTACCTATGTTAGTATGCATGGATTACGATCGTAATGTCTAACTTGCATCGGAAATGAAACAAGTAAATCCTAATGGAACATACAAAGGTGTAAAGAAAAGCACGAGCACAAGTGCAAACAAACAAAGTTGAGTCAAAGCCAAAACAAAATCGAGTGTGAGCTAATAACAAACAAAGAGTCCAATGGATCTCAAAGTGGGAGTAAGGAACTCTTTCAACTTGATTTGCTCGAGCAACGACATCGAGTAACAACCCGGAGCGTCAATATTTGAAGAAATGTGAGCTAACATCTCCAAAACGAATCATAAAGCGTGGGGGGTTGGTTAGAACCCTTTTCCACTTTATTTGACTCAAAATACAAGAATAAGCACAGTTTAAAGCATCAACGCGTGACACGAGCTAAGAACGACACATATTAGAATGCGTGGGGGTCGATTGCAGACCCTTTGTTCCACTTATTGACTCGATAGCAAGCACAAAATAAAAAGGAAATGGGAGGGATGTGGGATTTTCCTCTTTGGAGGTCTTTTGCACAAAAGAAAACACAAACGTTGCCTCGTTTTGAGGACTTTGTGCAAACAAGAATGCCTTCTAAAGGTCTTTAAAACAAATTTTCCCATCTAAAGTAGGGACTCCCAGTCATGCATTTCTATTCCTACTTCTCATGGTAATGAAAGCAGTAAATGATGCAGAAAAATAAACCAAAATCAGTATAATACCAAACGAACAAGAGTTCATAGCAAGCAAGAAAAAGCAGAATAAATCCAGAAAACTTTGTGCAAGCTAGCATCAACAACACAATAGTTAGAATCAATGTCCAATATAAGAATCAAATGCCGCGATGCAAAAATAAATCGCAAGCAATGAGTGCGCCGTGTCAATATAACATCCTATATAAAACAATGCTACAGAAGCAAAGAATAATCCGAACAAATGCGTCGTGCGATGAATTGCCTTCCAAAACTTGCAAAATGTCATAAGATAAGTTAGAAAATAACAAGGAAAATTAATTGTAATCAAATAACCAACATCACAACTCAAAATTACATATTATCATGAATGAAGCAAAGTCGAACAAGCAATAGAATCACAAAACTAATTCCCAGGCAACATGTATATCATCTCATGAATCACACAAAATATCAGTTTAAAATCGTCCCAACTCAATGCACATGTTCCACAAATACCAAGGCAAGTATAGTCATGTATGAATCAACAATTAGATCACACTTGAAGCTCAATTTACAAAACCGTGCAACATGGTATCGATTCACAGAATCACTAAAATAATCGCGTTAAAAGCGAGCAAACTCAAATTCAAAGGTCAACAATTAAACAGTTAAGCACAAACATGAATTATATGAATATCAAATCATAATGTACATGTTAAAAAGAAAATCAAACATTATTGTTTCCATTCACAAAATGCACAAAAAATTGTTTCAAACTCAACCGAAATTAATGCCAACGCTCCTCAATCATCTGATTAAAGACAAATACGCATTAAGCGCGAATAGAAATCCAATCCAAGTGCATTTTCACAAACTGGATAACACTACACCGTTTCTCAACATTGCACAGAAAAATCATCTCAGAATCGGTAATTCTCAACACTAATGACCAACAAACGCGTAAATAACCTCAAGTAAGAATCAAACAACATTCAATGAGAAATTTGCAATGTGTTTGTATTTTCCGAGCAGCCACACATGCATGAACAGGAATCAGATAAAAATAAGTTCAAAACTCAGAACGGAAGCACAAAAGCTTTTTCCGGTTCACGCTTAGAAATTACAACCGCTTGCAAACAATTAAATTTGCAATCAAGCAATGATTTCAAATCACAAATAAAAAAATTCAAGAGTTAATGCAATTTATCAAATTTGAGGTTTCTTATGTCGAAAAATTGAATTCATCAACAAATCAAATAAAAAATTGCATTAACTCATGAAAACATAATTAATTCTCAACAAAATTCCATAATCAAAATTTTGATCTAAAGTTCAGTATTAAAATATTGACTTTAATTTATCGAATAAATTCAAGATCTACATGGATTAATTCATTACTCAACCAATTCCACACTTCAACATCATTGAAATTCAAGAATCAAGTTAATTCTAAAATTCAATTCAAGAATTCAACTCAATTTAATCAATTAAGTTCAAATCAACATAATTCACAAAATCAATAGGCAAGTAAGCAATTAAATGCAAGAAGATTCAAGAATTAGTATGAAGATTTATCGAATTAAAGCTTGAAGCGGAGAAGGAAGTGGTGCTGGCTGGAAAACTCAAGCGAATAGAGGAAGATGTCACCAGAATCACGATCAAATGAAGGAGTTTCCACTGAAAGTTGTGCGGACCGGTGGCTAGGAGCGCGTGAGATTGCATCGGAGAAGACGAAGGGGATTCGGCCGGACGGCGGAGCTAGCTCGCAGAGATGACCGCCAACGGAAGAAGCAAGGAGGAAGGAGGTGTTTGCACAGAAAATTGAGATTGATGAAGTTTCTTGAAGTTTTTGTGAGTTTGTGTTCTTGAGGTTCTTGAAGAAACTTGAGAAAAAAGTTGAGAGAATAGAGTTTGATCTTAGAGAGTTAAGAGAAAATTGGGAGAAGTTTGTGATAATGAGTGTGATTATGTTTGAAATTTGAATTTCAAATATTTAGAGTATTGGCTCCAAAGTTGAATTTTCGGATTTTTTCGTGCACAGTGCGAGAACAAATCTCAAGCTCGTCACAATTGGTGCGAAATCCCAACACGCAACTTGAAACAAAGATGGAGATAAAGAAATTTCTGATGCGGCACTGAAAGAATCATTCTGTTACGATAAAAATCCAGCAATTTACGGTTCTCTGAACGGCGAGAAACTCAGTGTAAACATTCACAATGCAGAATTTTCCAACTTATATTGTGTACGACGCGCGAACAAACCACAAGCTCATGACTTTCGATACAGAATTCTGATGCGCAACCTGAAACAAAATCGTAGATGAAGAAATTTTTGATGTCGTGCCGAAAGAATCACCCTGATAAGATAAAAATTGAGCGAGTTATGATTTTTCAAATGGCGAGAAACAATGGGATTATTTTGCCGTACTGGAAATTTCAGCTTATTTTCATGCGCACTTTGGGAAACAAGCCATAAACCGAAGCCTTCGGAACACAACCCGAACTCGGGACCTGAAGAAAAGTTGTAGCTGATACAATTTATGATCTCAAGCTTCAAGAATCTTCCGGATACGATAAAAATCGAGACTTATAAATTTTTCAATGTCGAGAAACAATTCGGTAGAAAACCATTTCAGGGTGCAATTTTCTCTGTTAATTCGCACTTTCAGAGATCTTTTATAGAGAATTAACTTCTGAATCGAACATACGAATTAAAGATAAAATAAAGACGAATTTTTTCCCAAAGAACCATCCAAAAATGTCGAACCAGGTGAAAGTTATAAATTTTGAACATCTAAAAATCAACGGTTCAACACACTATTTTTTCACGGTATTTTCACTGCATATCTTTAAAGTACTCGCATATTCAAAGATCTTCCTCAATGAGTTGGCTTCCGAGCCGAACACGAAAATTGAAGGAAATAACAAGAAGATTAAAATGATTCAAGAACCAATCACAGATGATTTTGCATTTAGAAGTTACAAATTTTTAAGCATCCAAAAACAAATGAACCAACAAATCCACTGTATAACGCATTTCAGGTATTTGGCGCTTTAGAAAATCTTCCTCATAAAATTAACCTTCAATCTGAACAAATGAATTGGAGAAGACTTTAAGATGATTCTAAATACTGAATAAACTTTCCCAAACCATTTTCTAATCTCAAGTTATGAATTTCTAAGCTTGAAACACACAATACTGAATTTATGTCTGCACAGTCTCAAATCGATTGAAATGCTTGACTTGCTGCACAATTCAAAGCTTGTTGGAACACATACGAGTTTGATATAACGATGACTTGATTTTTTTATTGAATAGCTTGGAACACGTGCGGAGTGAATTTAAAATCTGAAAATCCTGAATTTCTACTTTGTAGTGCCGCTTAATGGAACAATCAATTTTCACAACTCTTTTCACAGAGAAATGCCTTGATTCCATGAGCATGGACCCTATGACGTGTATGTATGCATATGATGATAAAGTATAATCCAATTAGAGTTAAAATGAAGAGAGAAAAATTTGGGGTACAACAATAATCACCATCAACACTCAAGTGGCAGTCATCGAGGAAGCTGACTCACTAAAGTGCAAATTGATGGCTGGAAATTTGAAAGAGGTGGCCCTTAGTTAGTATATGCGTCTCTTGAGGTTCTCAACATAGAGCTACTAGGATCAGGCGAGAAATGTGGCCTACCATTTTACGATAAGCAATCACCGAAAGGTCTCCACGACGAGCTTGTTCAATGTTTACCAAGACCATTATGAGTATTTTTGAGAATATTTAGCCCAATTTAATGAGGAGATTATCAAGGTCGTCAATCTGAACCAAGAGATATTTGTTGAATATTTCAGTACACCCTTAAGAGCGAACACTTCAACGAGTCCCTATCCCATATATGATACGGTGGCAGAACCAACTGTTTGATGCTGGTTTGCGTTTTGCATTTTTATTCGCAAAATGTGGCGGTAAGCAAGAGGCCCCACCGACTTTTATTTCATCCAATCGGAAAGGAAAAAAGTACAGAAAAAAAATCCTTTTTCGAGATATTCGGAGTACGGGGGGTAGATTATAGAAAAGGAAGGTGTTAGCACCCTTTCTATCCATGGTTTTCCATGGGCTCTTAGGTACTTGCTCATCTTTTTAAATTGCTTGTGTGTGTGCTTTGTTTTTGAAAATGTTTTGCTTCGTGATAACCCTTGTATCAGTCCTCAAAGGTGTGAAGAAGTTGTTTTGAAAATTGTTTTGAAATGTGTAAGTGTGAAAAGTTTTTGATTTGAGCAAGTACCTACTAGCATCTACCTACTCGAAAAAAGATCGTTTATGTTCTTGTTTCCTTTAGATAATTCTATCCTACTATTGAGAAATAGGTAGCACCGTCGTTGGAATTGTAAAGGGTCAATTCAAAAGGGACGTACAATCACTAAATCAATGTTAGAACACCTTAGTAATAACCCTAGAGTCTTAAGATCATATTCGAGGCAACATTTCCGAGGCAACATTCGAATGGGACATTTGATCTTTTTAGACAGGAGGGAAACCACTAAGACACCCTATGCTTAATGATCGTTTACCGAAGGCAACCGAAGTGAGAGTATACCCTACGAGTGTTATGTGTGAGTGATTTGTTTTCAATTATTTATCTTTGCACATTAGGGTTTTCTAACCATTTTAATTTTGTCATGCATTATTGCCATACAATCCTATTAGCATACATCTAAACAGTTAAATATTTGCAGGAATTAAAAATGCGAGAAAATAAATCTACGCTATTACAAGGCTTCGGGGAGGGGGATTAATTACATAGCCAAAAACCCGGGGATTTAAACAGTAAATAACCCTAAATAAAACTATTACAAACCATGAACAGTTACAAAAATATTGTCAAAATAAATAATAAGCGCGCGGCGAATTAAATGCGAGACGATTATGGTTTTGACCCCTGACTAAACATATTGACGATTGATTAAAAAAAGATGTTTTTTTGTCATGTTTTAAGAAAATAATGAAATAGTTAAATTAAAAAAAGAAAATCCTAAGTTCTAATTAATTTTAAATTAAGAAAAATGAATTAATTCAATATAAAAACCTATTTTTGTATTTTTATTTACTTGAGAAAAAGAGAACATAAAATTAAATCAAGAGTTTAAACCTAATTTGCTAATTAGTTTTAATTATAGAAAACAAGTTAAAGTTGCCCTAAGTTAAACCATATTAAATTAAATTAACAAAATTAATTTTGATAAAAAAAAAGTCTAATTCTAATTTTTTGTGAATTCTTGATTTTATGATTTTTATAAAAAAAAGATTAATTTGTTAATGAAAATGATTAAAGAAATATTAAAAGAAAAAAAATAAGAAAGAAAAATTAGAAGTGGGCCTGATAGTATATCAATAATGGGGGGGGGGGGTGTAAATCTGACTTTTGGGCCCAAACAATCCAAGCCCGTTTGACTTTGCCAAATCTGATGTGTATGTTGACTTGAGGTGTATTATGGACCTTCAATGGAAAGGCATTGGATCTTGGATGAAGATGCGTTTGATAGTAGGGGTGTTCGCGGTTCGGTTTGGATCGGTTTTAAGATGAAAAATCATCTGATCCAAAGATAAATTTACTTGCGGTTCGGTTCAGTTTTGGATGATATATTAAAAAAAATCCAATCCGATCCGATCCAATTTTATGCGATTTAATTTGGATCGGTTTTTGGATATCCAAATTACACATTATATTTTTATTAATATTATAAAACTACAAATAAATCATAGATTTGATATAATATATAACATATAGTATATTAAAAGTTAATATTACAAAATGAGAGTGGTTGATTATGATTGAAATAATAAAAATAAATAAATTATACCAAGCTAATAACTATTATTAAAAAAATTATTATCATCTAATAATAATTTCACATAGCATATCATACTAATAAAAAGTAAATAAGTATAAAAATATATGTATGCGGTTTGGTTTGGTTTGGATCGGTTTTGAAAAATTAATCCGAAATTCGATCCGAACTGATCGGTTTTCACAAAATAACATCCAAACACATCCAATAAATTTCGGTTTTTTGCGGTTTTCGGTTTTTTGGATCGATTTTCGGTTTTTTATTTGGATTGGTTTGGATTTGAACACCCCTATTTGATGGTTGGATCTTGATGGCATATGGTGGGCGTATGGGAAAGCTTTGCACCTGAACATGAAGCAAAATTACATGAAACAAATATTGGGACCTGGGGATCGAACCCATGTCCTTATGCTCACTCCCCGTACCTGCTTTCCATCTGTGCTGCTTTGTTTGTTTGTACATATACTAGAAACAATTAATGTAATCAAATCACGTGACGTATTCAGAAAAATGCGCGAAAATTCAAACCAACCAACCAAAGATTGCCATGCCTCATCTTCTTCCGCAAACCGTCGTTTTAGGCAACACAACTTTTACCTACAGATGTTTGTTGTAGGTATAACCCTGTCCATCTCCAAAATTGCATATGCTCAAGATAAATGAAAATGGATGGTACCAATCAACTCGTCTCATCCTCACGAGCATCATGGTACTAGAATCAACGCCCAATTTTGCCTGCATTGAAAACCCCTAAACAAGAACACAAAACCCTAACTATGGCAATATCACGTACAGGCATCAAAAATGAAATTAAAGGGAATGATTAGCTTGCAAACATGATGATAAACATGAGTATAACAATCAAAAGTGCTAAAGATGCGTGAATTAGTGAAATCAGAATCAGGTTTTTGGGCAAACCGTGGGAGGCGTAGAGCACGAATCTAGGCGTTTCAAGACCTGAGAGTGATTGGAATAGCTTTCTGGGATGTCTGGGAAGGGATTGGTGCTCTTGAAATGCTTTGAAACTCCTTGTAGATTGAAAACCGATTCCCACTTTTTCTTGAATTTTTCAGTTTTGTTCTTGGCTATGCACGACCTCTTACCCTCTTTTCTTGCCTTGTTTTTGTTCATTATATATCCCTAAATGAATTAGGGTTTCAAAACAGATTCAATCTTCAAGCTTTGATGATATTTGATTTGATTCTTTAGCCATATGATATCTTTCTAAATTTGGCCTAATCATTCTCTTTTTGTACCAATTGCCATTGATTCGAATTGATCTTTCAAGCTCAACATATCTTGGTTGCTAACCTGTCACAAAACAAATCAAATCATATCTTTGATAATTTTCATCATTTATTTGATTTAATTCACTTTTTAATTAATAAAAAATCCAAATAAATTTAAAAATGAAGAAAATAATTGGTGGCTAAGTATCTGAGTCGTGGACCACATTATAATTGAGGTGCAAGCATAAAAAGTTGGACCCATTTAGCAAAAAATGCAAATTTGAGCACATTTGACTTTTGGCAATTTTGCAAAAATGGTCAACTTGGCCAATGCATAACTCTCTCAACTTTGACCCTAGAGAGGTTTTCTTGGACTTTTTTAGAAATCTTAGGATATCCTTTAAGAAACCCTTTTAGTATCATATCAATTGAATCATCCATGTTCATGTATGAAGCTTTGACCCAAAAGGTGTTTTTGTGGACTTTCCAAAATGACCTATAATGTCAAAATTCATATCTTTTTCTGAGTGCATATTTTGAACTTGGGAGATGAAGATGAATTGTAGGGGATTGCATCCTCTTAAAAATGAGCTTTGGATGGGTCATTCCTGATAAAGTATGAGAAAGTTATGCTTGGTCAAAGTTGAGTTGACTTTTCCTACAAAACCCTAATTTAGCAACTTTTGGGTTTTGATGAATTGTGAGCAATCCTTGAGGAATCATGATCAACCCTTGATAAAATGATGAATAATACTTCAAAATGAGGATGTTGACCAAAAATATTGAAGTTTGACTGTATGTGGGCCACAATTGACTTTTGACCTAGTATAGTTGATTTTCAGGTATTTGAGCAATTGACTGAGCAAACTTCTTATGCAAGGCTTGAAACTTGACATGGATGATCTTGAGAACATATTAAGACAGCGGTGAGCATTTGAGACCTTTGTGGTTCACACATCCTAATGAAGATGGAAACCCTAATTTGAGGTAGACTTCCTTAGGAGAGAGTTTGTCTGGTCAACTCTTGAACTTCCTTGAGCAATTTAGGGACCTCACTTGCCATGTGTTGAGAAATATGGGAGGGAAAATTTTAGGGTACAACAACTTCCCCTGTTTAATCTTCTTAAACCTGAGGATGTAGATTAGCTCGTCTGCCTTTCGTGATTTGAAGGTGGAAGATGATTGAACACTAGAGTGCCCAGAAATTTGCACTCGAATGAGGTAATACTTGATTTGTGATATCGGGAATGGGCTTATAGATTCCATTTGGTAGTTGCTAAAGAATTTTCGGAGATGGGCTTAAAGATGATATCCGAAGAAGTGTCGATCTCCTAAGAGATTCCTTTGCGAGAACCCGTATACCCGTTGTTGTGGAGGACTTCACTGGGGAATGTTGGTCTCTGTCTTGAGAGAAATAAAGTTTTAGGAGCTTCAGTTGTCTGTTACTCTACTGGGGAATAATTCTGGTTTGGGAAGCAGAATTGAACTTGTGTGTTTGGTCGGGGTATACTGCACCGTGACTTTCTGGGGGAAATGTGAAATCAATTGTGTTTGATCGGGTCCCGGTCTGACAGTGCTATGGACTGCTGTCTGGGGATAAGAGAGGAAGAACCCGGATAGTAAGGTTATGAGAAGGAACCTGGATAGTAAGGTTACTTCGAGATGAAAGCCTAGATAGTAGGGCTGTGAGAAAGAACCTGGATAGTAGGGTTACTTCGATATGAAAGCCTAGATAATAGGGTTGTGAGAAGGAACCTGGATAATAGGGTTACTTTGGTATGAAAGCCTGGTGTGATACGGTGGGAGAACTGACTTGAGGTTTTGCATTTGTGTTCGCAAATGTTGCGGTTAGCAAGAGTCGCCACCGACTTTTCTTTTATCCAAAAGGAAAAGTAAAAAAGCACAAGAAAGACCTTTGAGATGTTTTCTTGAGTTCGGGGCGTAGATTATGAAAAGGGAAGGTGCTAGCACCCTTTTCATCCATGGTTTTCCATGGGCTCTTAGTTACTTGTTTAGATCACTTGCTTTGCTTTGAAATTGTTTGAAATGGTGCTTGGTGTGGTTTTGAAAGTATTTTGAAAAGAGGCCATTGTTTAGGCGATCTTTGTAATGATTCTCGTTCGTAAGAATGTATACAAAGATGTTTGTCTTTTGAAAAATGTTTCAATGTTTTGTAAGATGTTTTGAAATGTGTGTGTGTTTGTTTTTGAAAGTAGCAAGGATTATTTTGAAATTGATCAAGTAACTAGAAGCTATCTACCTACTCAAATGTCTTTCTTATGCATTTTTATTCCTTTGACATTGTTGACTTACCATTGATTTGGTAAGAAACCCTATCTTTGGATTTTAAACAGGACGGGCGTGGGTCATCGTATGACCATGATAGCAATGTTGCCAAGTATCTTAGCATGTTTGAGGGACCAAGATCATCTTTGTTTAGGCAATCTTTTGATAGCGTCATCAAGGGACTATGATCTTTTATTTGTTTTGTTTTTGCCAAGATACTTCGCGCGCGTAACATGGCCATTTTTATTTAGGCAACCAAGTGGGAGAAACCCTAAGGGTGCTTGTGTGCAATGTGTGTCATTTTTCATGCTTTTGTCTTGCATTAGATTTTCTATTTGTTTTGTTTTTGTTCTGGTCATGCAAACTCTAGTTTTACTAAACATGGTATATGAAAGCAATAAATTGCATAAAATAAACTAAGCTATTACAACAATTATTATGGGAAGGGGATACAAGTTTTTGAATGGGGATATTGCACAAATATAAACCTAAAATACTATTACAACCCAATCGAATATTATGCGCATTAAATAAATAAACAAGTATTTAAAATGCAATGCAAATATATTTATGCAAAAAAATGTTTTGTATTTGTTTAATGTATGAGAAAAATGATTTATTTAAGCCCTAAAAATAAGAGGAAAAATATTACTATTTTTGAAAGGGTGAAACCCTAATTTTCAATTAAAATAAAATATGTGTTCTATATTATTATTTTGTCCATTTTTGTACAAGAAAATAATAAATAATATTATGTACAAATATTAAAAATTAAAATATGTATGAAAATAAATATTTTATGTGTATAAATAATATAATAAAAATGTATGGTATTTTTAAATATATTTACAAATTTTATTTAAGAAAATAAAGTATATTATCCTAATAAACTATTTTTTATGCAAAAAATAATAGAAAAAATAAAATAAAAATGCAAAAAATAAAGAAATTATTTTTCATGATTTTTTATGATTCAGAACAATAAATAAAAGCAATAAATATAAAAAATATGAGAAAATATGAAAAATATAACAAATAAAGCCAGGGGGTGCAAATAGTGGTCAGGGGGTGTGAAAATAAAAAACAGAAGGCCCAAGGCGCTTCGTCCCTGTCCTCCAGCTTCTCTTCTGCGCGCGTATTTGCCTTTAAACTGTTACTTTCACATGCTTGCACAAAAACAAAATATCATAACATGAAACATGTAGCATTTAATCCCACGATTCCAACCATATAAAATTTCTAACCTAACTCTCAAAGATTGGAGAGAATTTTGTCAGCCCTAATTCGTGACCTAGAAATTTTATGAACTTCAAGCTTTAAATTCTCACAGCACAGTTAATATAAATGGAGAGTATGCATATATACAACTTCACCATGTTATAGACTACATATTTTCTTTACAAATCATGGCTTGAGGATGCCTAAATAGAGAGATAGAGTTTTGAAAAATACCTCATTCAGTTGGATTTGGATATGATAATGTAGGGACTTTGATGGAGGCCTGAGGATCGTGTGAGCTTCCTTGAACTTCCTTCAAGCTATTCCAATGCCTAGTTTGCTTTGTGGATGGCCAGAAGTCTCTTCACAAGTCAAGTTGCAAGCTCCAAATTTGAAAATGGCAATGGCTGAAACAGGGCTTACAGATGCAGGGTAAGGGCTTGGATAGCTTTGGTAGGATATATGGAAGGTGTTTAAAGTGTTGAAACAAAAAACGCACGAGCCAAAAGTGAAATGGCTATGATTTTGCAGAACTGCTATGTTTGGACAGAAAAATGAAGTTTTTGTGTTTGAGTGAGTTATGGATGTCAAGCAAGCGTGTTTTGCATTGTGACAAGTTTGTATACTTGTATAGAATGGATACAAAGTCCACTCCTCAACAGATGTGCAAGCTTTTTCCTTTTCACCAACTTTCTTGCTTTTGAAGCAAAGTGACATGACTTATGCAACATGCTTGTATTGGCTAGCTTGAGGGATGCAAAGGGCTTGTACAAATTGTTTAAGACCTGTGGAAGTTGTTTTTACCAAAGGAATAGGTCCAAGGCTCAAGGTTGATAAAGTTACAAAAGCTCACTTTATGAAAATGACATTGTAACCTTTATGCTTAACATGGAAATGTAACTTTGTACAATGCTTCAAAAGTGAAAATAAAGCCTTTAACCTCTGAGTTTGCATTTAATTATGGAGTTTAGAATGAATTTAGGACCTGTAATGCATAGTACAAGCATCATGGATCTAATTTGCAACTTGATACTTTGTGAAAATGGCATGAACAAAAGTGATAAAATGCCAATTTCTCTTCTTCGATTCTCCCTAACCATAAATTATCTTGGAGATTTCTTGGACATTTTGGAAATCTTGCAATTTTATCTATAATCCATATTTGAAATTCATTTTGAGATAACTCTTAGAACTAGGTGAAAAATGTCCATGAAGTTGGGTCCAAAAACTGCTTAAATTAGGGCAAATTTTCACTAAGTTATTTAGTTCATGGACCTATGTTCACAAATTCATAACTTGAGATCCAAGAATATTTTGGGAAAAGTTTGTGAAGAAAAGTTGTAGATTTCATGGAGGACTACAACTTTCATGTTGGAAGTTTTCTTTGAATCAAATTGCATCATGGTGAAAAAGTGGTGGAAAGTTGGGAAAAAATAAGAAAATTTTGATACTTAGAAAAATTCTAAGTTATGAAATTTTTCAAATTCAAAACCCTAATTTTCAAAATTGGTTTTCTTGGTGAACAAGTTTCATGTTTTGACATATCTTGATGAATTATGACCCTTGGCACTTGATTTTGACCAAAAAGTCAAAGTTTGACTTTTCAGTGTACAATTGACTTTTGATCAGTTGACTGGAAAATTCATTTGTCAATCCAATGAACTTGAGATCTTATGAACCATGTAATTAGGTCAAGATGATTCCATTGAACCCTTGAAATCATGTTTAAACCCAATTGGTTATTGGCTTGGTTAAAAATCAGAAATTACCCTTTCTCAGTCAAAACCCTAATTTTGACCATTTTGCCCTTTTGATGATTTGATCAAATTTCTTGAGGAGTTGTGATCCAAACTTGATAAAATGGTACATATGAGTCTAAAATGTTGATGTGGATAAAAAATTATGAAGTTTGGCTGTAAATTGGCCATTGCTGACTTTTTCCCTAATATAACTGATTTTTAGGTCAACTGTCCAATTGACTGATCAAAAATGTGATTCAGGGCTTGAAACTTGACATGAGCAATCTTAGGGGTCCAAGATGATGTATGAAAGTCAAATGAAGCATTGGTGGTCCAAAAATCCTTTGTGCAAACTCAAACCCTAATTTTGGGTGATCAGTGCAAGATGAGATGTCTTGAGCTGACCAAACCCTAATCTTGTCTTGAGTCCAAGAAGTCTTGTGAGAAAAATCTTGATAAGTGAGAGGGAAAATTTTGGGGTACAACAGCTGCCCTTGTTCAATCTTCTTGAACCTGAAGAGTTAGATTGGCGAGCTTTGCCGTTAGTGACTCGAAGGTAAAAGATGATCGGACACTAGAGTGCCTATAAATTTGCACTTGACAAAGTGTAGTTGAGAGAATGGGCTTAAAGATGCCATTTGGAGAGGTGATAGATTCTTGTTGGAGATGGGCTTAAAGATGCCATCCAAGAATGTTTGCTGAATTGTAAGTTGTAGGTCAGAAGAATAAGTGTCAGAATGGTGTCCGCGTCTGGAACGTATTTGAGCTGTATCTGGAGACTTGAAATCTGAATGAGAAACAGAATAGCGTCCGTGTCTGGGGCGTATCTGAACTGTATCGAGAGCATGAAATCTGAATGATTATCAGAATGGCATCCGTGTATGGAGCGTATCTAAACTTGAAATCTGAATAAAGGCCAGAATGGCATCCGTGTCTGGAGCGTATCTGAACTAGAATCTGAATAAGTGACAAAATGACTTCCGTGTCTGGAGCGTATCCGCACTGTATCTGAAGTTGAATCTGAATGAGTGACATAATGGCATCCTTGTCTAGAACGTATCTGGATTGTATCTGAACTAGACTCTGAATGAGTAACATAATGGCATCCTTGTCTGGAGCGTATCTGTACTGTATCTTGAGTTGAGATCTGAATGAGTGACAGAATGGCTTCCGTATATGGAACGTATCTGGACTGTATCTTAATGCTGAATCTGAATGAGTAACAGAATGACTTCCGTGTCTGGAGTATATCTGAACTGTATCTGATAGTTGAAATCTGAATGAGTAACAGAATGACTTTCGTGTCTGGAGTGTATCTGAACTGTATCTGATTGATGAATTTGAATAAGCGACAGAATGGCAACCGTGTCTGGAGCGTATCTGGACTGTATCATGATTGCATATTTGTTAAACGGTAGCTGTTAATCTTATCCTGAAAAGGGTAAAATGTTATCTGAAACACAAAGTTATGTTGCATGAAATGTATGATGCAATATATGTGTTTCATCAATGTTTATGATATATGGATGTAATGTATGCGCATGTAAGTTGATGTGCTGTATTGCTGAGGAAAATAAATCCTTGACTGTTGATGGGGATTAAAAATCCTTGATTGCTGAAGATAAGAAATCCTTGACGACTGTTGGGGATTAAAAATCCTTGGTGACTTCTCTGGGGATATAGGGATCCTTCATGTCTTGAAGTTGGAGTATCGACAAAAATTCTGTTGCGAGCAATGCCATATACTGCTTGAGTAATCTGCTTGGGGAATCTAGAGAAATTTGATGACTTCTACTGGGGATTACATAATGGGAATCCTTGTTCCGCTGGGGAATAAAGAAAAACTCTGATGACTTCTGCGGGGAATTAATAAAGAGAATCTTCATTCTGTTGGGGAGCAATAAAGACTCTGTGGGGGTAGAAGGCTTACTGTTGGGGAGTAGGTTCAGGAGTTTGGGTTGTCTTCCATTCTACTGGGGAATTATTCTAGGTTGGGGAAAGACAAAAGTTAACTGTTATCCGGTTGAATTTCAGGCTTCAAGATAACTTGCTGGGGAATCTGGAGAAACTGAATGGTTTCTGCTGGGGATTGAGAGTTTGAAGTTTTAACTCCGATGGGGATTGGTGGTTGGAAGTTTTAACTCCGCTGGGGATCTGCAGTTTCAGCTCCACTGGGGATCTAAATGATGTACTATAAAGATTGCTCATGGAATAGCCTAAAGACGTTATCCTATCCTTTCAACCTGTCAGTAATTGTTCTTTTTTACTTTGTTTATTTGTAAACAGTAATTATGTTCAAATGCATATGTTCATTAATGAATCATTGGACGTTTTTGCAAATAAAAACACAAGTGTAAAGGAAAAAGGCAAATAGTTTTCTGTACTTTGAAATAGATATCTTTGTATTTACTTTGCATAAGTGTTTTGTACAAAGGAGACAAACATCCTAGTAAGAGGATGGTGTAACAAAAGTAAGAAAAATTTATACAAAGAAAGATAGTTATGTGTAATAATCCCATGGGGTTCCCATTCTGCTATAGCCTTCGTATCTCCGAATATCTTGTCCGTCCGTTGCTTCGTCCAAAGATGATTGGATTGATCAGAAGCTCAGAGTTTGTCAGTGAAGAGATTGTCCTTAAAGTGATCCGACGAGACATAGTCATACGCTTTAATTCCCTAACTTTTTCCTGGACCGCCCTTTCGGGTTTTCGATCCACCGGGAAACCCTTTTTTTCCCAAGTCGCCCTTTCGGGTTTTCAACTTGCCGGGTGTA
This sequence comes from Vicia faba, assembly GCA_948472305.1. NCBI lineage: Eukaryota > Viridiplantae > Streptophyta > Magnoliopsida > Fabales > Fabaceae > Vicia > Vicia faba. The sequence goes on along the minus strand of OX451739.1, from coordinate 507,090,426 downwards.
CAGATTTTTTTTATTTTATCCCTAATTTTTGCCCGAACCTTTTTGGTTCGCCGGGATGCCCTTGTTTTGCCTAGGTGTGTCAACCTAGTGGGTCTCTTATGCGTAGTATCTTTTGAATATGTCTGCATTTGCAGGATGTGGCAGATCGTCGCCGTCCATGGTGGTTAAGATTATTGCCCCACCAGAAAAGATATTCTTGATTACAAATGGTCCTTCATAGGTAGGAGTCCATTTTCCCCTGGATCACTTTGTGGCAAGATGATGCGCTTGATCACTAAATCCCCAACTTGATATACTTGGCATCTAACTTTCTTATTGAAAGCCTTGATCATCCATTTTTGATACGTCTGACCATGGAAAACAGTAGTAAGCCTCTTTTCGTCAATTAAGTTCAGTTGATCAAGCCGGGTCTGGATCCAATCGTCTTCACTCAAACCTGCATCTTTCATGATTCTCAAAGAGGGAATCTGAACCTCGATAGGTAAAACAACCTCCATGCCATAGACCAAAGAATAGGGTGTTGCCCTAGTTGATGTGCGAGCCGTGGTACGGTACCCGTGGAGAGCAAACGGTAGCATCTCATACCAGTCCTTGTAGGTGACTGTCATTTTCTGTATGATCTTCTTAATGTTTTTATTAGCAGCTTCAACTGCACCATTCATCTTGGGCCGATAGGGAGATGAATTGTGATGTTGAATCTTGAACTGCTCGCACAAGGCAGTGATCATAGTATTGTTAAGGTTTGTACCGTTATCAGTGATGATCCTTTCGGGGATACCGTACCGGCAAATGAGATTTTGCTTGATGAAGCGGGCAACAACATTCTTAGTAACGGATGCGAAGGAAGCTGCTTTGACCCACTTGGTGAAATAGTCAATGGCCACAAGAATGAAGCGGTGTCCATTGGAGGCTGTAGGCTTGATCTCCCCAATCATGTCGATTCCCCACATAGCGAAGGTCCAAGGAGCTGTTAAGACATTTAGAGGAACCGGAGGCACGTGCACCTTGTGTGCATAGATTTAACACTTATGGAATGTCCGGGAGTGTTGATAACAGTCAGCTTCCATGGTAGACCAGTAATAGCCTGCCCGTAGAATTTTCTTCGCCATCGTATGCCCACTAGAGTGAGTGCCAAAGGTACCTTCATGCAATTCAGCCATGATCTTTTCATCTTCAATCTTGTCCACACAACATAGCAGAATAGAATCATGATTACGCTTGTACAAGATGCCATTACTTAGGAAGAACTTAGCTAAGAATCTCCTTAAGAACTTTTTGTCATTGACTGAAGCTCCTTCTGGATATTCTTGAGCCTCGAGATACCTTTTGACTTCATGAAACCACGGATGGTCCACTACTTCTTCAGTATTAATCTCGTGACAGTGTGCTGGTTCGTCCATCTGTTCAATGGTGATTTGGGGAGCCTCGTTATCCCAATTAAGTTTAAACATAGATGACATTGTAGCTAGAGCATCTGCTAGCTGATTTTCTTCTCGTGGGAAATGCTCGAAGGTAATCTGCTCGAAATGTGGTAACAATGTCAAGACATGTTCTTTGTAAGGGATGAGGTTTGGATGCTTAGTGTCCCACTCTACTTTAATCTGACTGATGACCAAAGCTGAGTCCCCAAACACATCTAAGGATTTGATTCCCAAGTTTATGGCATCCTTGAGACCAAAGATGCATGCTTCGTACTCTGCCATGTTGTTCGTACAGTTAAAGCAAAGTCTGGCAGTGAAAGGAGTATGGCATCCTTCCGGAGATATAATCACAGCGCCGATACCGTTACCAAGCGCATTGGATGCCCCATCAAAGTACAGGGTCCATCGGGATCCTTGTTCAGGTCTGTCATATGGTCTGATCTCTTCGCAGTTGTCTACTGTCATGATGTCTTCGTCAGGGAAGTCAAACTTCATGGATTGATAATCTTCTACAGCTTGATGAGCAAGATGATCAGCTAGCACACTGCCCTTTATATCTTTTTAGGTCGTGTACTGTATGTCATATTTCGTTAGGATCATCTGTCATCTAGCTATCCTCCCAGACAGAGCAGACTTCTCAAAGATGTACTTTATCGGATCCATCTTAGATATCAGCAAAGTGGTATGAGTCAACATATACTGCTTTAGCCGGCGGGCAGCCCATACCAAAGCACAACAAGTTTTCTCGAGCAGTGAATATCCGGTTTCACAGTCGGTAAACTTTTTGCTTAGGTAATAAATAGCGTGCTCTTTTCGGCCAGACTCATCATGCTGCCCCAATATGCACCCCATTGAATTCTCTAAGACGGTCAGATACATGATTAGCGGCCTTCCTTCGATTGGAGGTATCAAGACAGGAGGCTCTAGCAAATACTCCTTGATTTTATCGAAAGCAATATGAGATTCATCATTCCATTTGACTACTTGATCTTTCTTCAACAGCTTGAAGATTGGCTCACAAGTAGACGTTAGGTGAGAGATGAATCTGGCAATATAGTTTAGGCGTCCCGGAAAACCTCTGACTTCCTTCTCAGTGCGAGGAGCAGGCATTTCTTGTATCGCTTTGACTTTGGCAGGATCAACCTTGATGCCTTTGTTGCTGACAATGAAACCTAAGAGTTTACCGGACCGGACTCTGAATGTACACTTGTTTGGATTCAATCTTAGATTGTACTCCTTCAATCTGACAAACAACTTTTGCAAGTGATCAAGGTGTTCTTCTTCAGTTTGTGATCGGGCTATCATGTCATCTACGTAGACCTCTATCTCATGATGTATCATATCATGAAACAAAGCTACCATGGCACGTTGATAGGTTTCCCCGGCATTCTTCAGTCCGAATGGCATCAATTTGTAGCAGAACGTACCCCACTGTGTGACAAATGTAGTTTTCTCCATGTCCTCAGGTGCAATTTTGATCTGGTTATAGCCTGAGAATCCGTCCATGAAAGAAAATACTTTGTGCTGAGCTGTGTTGTCAACCAGGATGTCGATGTGTGGAAGTGGAAAATCATCTTTAGGGCTGGCCCTGCTTAAATCTCTATAATCCACGCACATTCTCACTTTGCCGTCCTTTTTAGGCACGGGAACAATGTTGGCCACCCATTGAGGATAGGAAGTAACAACCAGAAATCCAGCATTGAATTGTTTCATAACTTCTGCTTTGATCTTCTCTGACATGTCAGGTCTCATGCGGCAGACCTTTTGTTTCACTGGTGGACAATCTTCTCTTGTGGGTAGACGATATACCACAATGTCTGTATCGAGTCCCGGCATGTCTTCGTATGATCAGGCAAAGATCTCAACATAATCATGCAATAGCTGAATTAGGCGCTCATTGACACTCGGCTCTAGATTGGCACCCACTTTGATTTCTTTTTTATCCTCCTCGGTACCCAAGTTGGTTGTATCCAACTGCTCCTCATGGGGCTGAATTGCTCTTTCCTCTTGCTGTAGTAATCTTACCAATTCCCCTGGCACCTCACAATCTTCCTCACCTTCGTATTCGGCTTAGTAGACTGGATCTTCAGAGTCACTGAAGGCTATAGCAGTATCGTTACCCATGGGATCCGGAATGGAAGGGTACCTGCATTTGTGAGTGTGGGTGTGTGTAAGGGTATATCCATCTTAAAACAATAAAATGTAAAAGAAAGACAATGAGCATAAAAGGTTTATATGTGAAAAAGAGTCCATGATTCATTGAATGACATATGTAGATGAAATAAAAACCCATTACCATTGTGTCTCGGGTAAGACACAAGGTTTTTAAAGTGAGAATTGTTTGTGAATTATTACAGTCCAACAGAAATGTAAAAGATAAATTACTGAGGTATGAAAGTTATCAGAACAAAGTCTTTGGCTTCCCAGTTGCAAAGTCCTCCGCTGACAGTAGGAAATATCCAATCTTCCAAGCTGCCATCCTCTTCATTTTCTTCCACTGCATTGATGCTTCAGTTGCTAATCTTTACAGGTGGCCCCCAGCACTGACACGACGCACAACCTTCTGACCAGTTGAAGTAAACCCCAAGCTAAACTTGTCTGATTTTAAGGAATGTATGGAAGTTGACCCTAGATTATGCATCCCCCTTCTTTAACAACTTTTGTTGCATCCTTTAAATATGACATCCGAGGTGGAGGTCTAGTGATCTTAGGAATTAAGGATACCGCGTTGGTTGCCGCTATTTCTTCAGAGACTTCTTCAAAATGTTGGAAAGGGGTCTCTATGAACTCGCCATATAACTCCACATAACGGAAGGAATTCAGATGACTAATCATATACTCCTCCTCCCCATGGACAATTATGATCTTCCCTTGGACAGGGTACTTCAGCATCTGATGCAAGGTGGAGGTGACAGCACCTGCATTGTGGATCCAGGGGCGTCCCAACAGACAGGAATAAGAAGGACGGATGTCCATCACGTAGAATGTTGAGTTGAAGACATGAGTTCCCACCTTTATTGGGATGTCCACCTCCCCATGGACCATCCTCTTCGATCCATCAAAATCTCTCACCACTATATTACTGGGTTTTAAAGTCAGCCCCTCACAATCCAACCTATCAAGGGCTTTCTTCGGCAAGACGTTCAAAGATGATCCAGTATCAACCAAGACATGAGCTAGGGTTCTTCCTCTGCACTCCACTGAGACATGTAACACCTCGTTGTGTTTTATCCCTCTGAGTGTCAAGTCAGCATCAGAGAAGCCCAGGCCATTATCGGCTGTCAAACTGGCCACACAATCCTGGAACTGGTCAGCAGACGTCTCTTGCGGCACATGAGCTGTCTTCAGAAATTTTACCAGAGATTTGGCGTGTGCTTCAGAGCACAACAGCAGGGCTAGCATAGAGATCTTGGAAGGGGTCTGCCCCAATTGTTCAACCACATCATAATCACTTTTCCTAATGATCCTCAGGATTTCTTCCATCTCCTTCTCGGATGTTTCAGGAATAACTAGTGATTGAGCCTTCATTTGGACAGGCTCCTCTTAAACGTTCTTTCCTTTATTCTCAGCTGTGGAAGTAGGGATAGAAATTGTATTGTCTTTGTTGGTAGGTACACTTGCGGGTACAATCACTGGTACAAATGTAATCTTCGGGACGGCCACGGGTCCAAAGACTACTGTTGGAGGAGAAATCTCTGGAGAGAAGATCCTACCACTGCGGGTGATCTTACTAGTTCCAACAATATTGCTAATGTCAGAATTGTCCTCTTCGGAGCTTTCTTCTTCGACAGTCAATTTATCCGGTTTAATACCATGGTAGTAGATTTCTCCACCATAGTTCCATGGTACTGTTTTATCTGATTTGTATGGGGCAGGCCCGAGCATTGTAATCTTAAGCGGAGTAGTCTTTGGAGCAGGTGTAATCCTAACGGGTCTTTTAGGGGCCCTGGAAGGATTGGCGTAGATGGTTATTATTGAAACTTATTTAACTGGAACGGGTGAAACAGGAACTTTCTCAAACAAAATTTCTTGGTTATCAATCAGTAGTTGGATTCCTTTCTTCAACAGAGGGCAGTCAAATGATGAGGACAGGCAAACATGGCAGTCTTTATCACAACATGGGAAGATGCCAGCTTTTAACAAATTCAACTTGATGGTCGGGAGCAGAGTTAACAGTTCATCCATGGTAGCAACAAACAGATCTTCTTCAATAGCGTTGGCATTGTGACCATGCCTCGCCATCGGAGCGGAAATAACATTCGGTTTCTCAGGAACTTCAAACTCAACTTCCTTCGCGTCTATCAGATCTTGAATCTTATTCTTCAGAGCCCAACAGTTGTTGGTGTCGTGCCCTGGACTTTCAGAATGGTACGTGCATCTGGCGTTGGGATGGTAATGTGAAGAAGTAGTATTAGGATTCTTTGGGGCCTCTTTTAGAGTGGCCAGATTCAACTTCAAGAGATGTGGTAGAACTTGGGCTGGAGTCATGTTAATCTTGGTAAATTTCTGAACTGACCTTTCTACCCATTGCTGGTTAGTTCTTGGCTGGTCTGATGCAGGCTTCGGAATCATTACAGCCCCCACCGTTGGTCGGTGCTCGGTTCTTCCTTGATTTCTCTGTGAATAGACAGCAGATACTTCCTTTCTTCCCATGAAGGGATTTTTTATAGCTGTTGAGGCAGACACATCCTTTTGAATTTTCCCATTTCTTATACCAGCCTCCACTCTTTCGCCAGTTAGAATCAATTCGGTAAACTCTGCAGAGGAACTTCCAATCAGATGATTGAAGAAAGGGCCTAAAAGAGTTCCCATGAACATGTCCACCAACTCCCTCTCAGATAGAGGAGGTTGCACCCTTCTGGCTAGGTCTCTCCACTTTTGCGCGTAATCTTTAAAGCCATCATTGGAAGCCATAAACATACTTTGCAACTGAGTACGAGTTGGTGCCAAGTCGGAGTTGTATTGATACTGTTTATAGAAAGCTGCTGCTAGGTCTTCCCAATTATGGACATCAACCCTCTCCAACTGGTAGAACCAATCATGCTGCGTTCCTGATAAACTGTCCTGGAAAAAGTGGACCCACAGGTCTTTGTTGGCAGAATATGGTTGAATCTTCCTGACATAGGATCTGAGGTGCATTTTAGGGCAAGACACCCCATCATACTTGGCAAATAGTGGCACTTTAAACTTTGGAGGGATTACAATTCCTGACACTAACCCCAACTCTTCAAAATCTAGCCCCGGTACTCTCTGGATTTCCATAGCGCTTAATCGCTCTTAAAGGTGTTTGTACTTGTCATCAGTCGGAGGGTATTGTTGTTCAGAGTATTCCTCTTCCTCCTCTTCTTCTTCTTCAGAATCTGATGGTACTGCCGTTCCTTTTCCTTTTATCTCCCCCTCTTCAGATGTTGTAGGAAATTCCAAGGTCCTTTTGGCTTGTCCCTGAAATCTTCTGCCCATGATAACCACACCAGCTGGCTTCTTCTTCTTTTTCTCTTTCCCTTTTTCTAGCGAAGTCTTCAGCTCCTCCTGCCCCTTGGCTAAGGTCATGAGTAACTGTTGAAATTGTGAATTATGAGCTTACAGATCTTTGACCGTTTGTTCGATATCCATGTTACTGAAATAAACAGTAGAGAGATGAGGAAACTTGGTGTGAAGACCTGTTTATGCTTATGATGAATGATATTTATTCATGCAATGTTTTCAAGGATTCAGAAATTCAAATTTGTTTTAAACAAAAAAATAAACACACGTCATATTAATAAGATAGAATTGTGAGTACATCAATGCCCCTTGGGAAAAATAATACAGAATTCTAAGGTAAAAAGACGTTGCGCATCCTCTTTGGTGCAATGTAGGTGTTGAGAGTCTGCTCTTCGTGAAGTAGCCGAGTGAGTTCCAAAACCTTCTTCTCGCTTGCGTAGAATTGGGCTTCGAAAGTATCACGCTCTCCCTTGAGCTGTATCCAACTCCGTTGTAGGTCTTCGAGTGATTTCGGTATGTCAGGATGTAGGATGGTGTATGGAACCTCTCCTTCCTTAATAGGCTCTATAATCACTAGGAGAATGGAGGGATAAGGCATAATAAGACTTTGGGCGCGGGTTCGTACCCACTTGAGGTAAGGCTCAAGAGGAATGGAATTCTTGTGTCCCAAGGTCTTGCTATCCACCTTGTTTGGCATCCTCCAAGCTCGGATGAATCTCTGACGGAGTCCTTGGTCATCATTGTCGTAGTCGAAAACCAATCCTTGAATCAACATATCATATGGGCCATCCCTTTGGGCATACCCAAACTGTCTTAGAGCTAAACAAGGGTTGTAGGTGATGCCTCCCCTAATGCCAAGTAGAAGGACATTAGGGAATTCCTCACAATGGTCAACAATGGTAACATTCTCTTTGGATCGAGAACACCAATGGATATCTGAATGGTTAAGTGTCATTAACCTTTGTGAGCATCTCAAACCTTGCTCATTCTTCAATACTGATTGGGGAAGATGAGAAATAAACCATCTTGCCAGGAGAGGAGTGCAACACATAAGAACACATATTTTCCTCATTGTACGTGTGTGAAAAGAGTGGAGGATATCCCCAAGCAATGTGGGCACCGGGTTGCGAGACATGAAGATTTTGACACCGCTTACATCTATGAGTTGGTCAGGATTAGGGAACAAGACCATCCCATAGATGAGAAGAGCTACAATCTCCTCAAAAGCTTACAAGTCTAGGGAATTCCAACAACTTTGGGCCTTCTCAAACAGAAACTTTGACAAGAAACCTTTGACACCACTTCTGGTTTCCCAATGTGTTGTGACATCAGATGAGTGCAAGTGCAGGGCTTGAGCAATCTCTTCTGGCTTTGGATCTCTTTCCGTACCGTTGAAGGGTAGTTGATTGAGAATAGGAATTTTCAGAAGTTGAGAGAATTCTTCCAAAGTGGGCACAAGATGATAGTCAGGAAATGTGAAGCAATGATGCAAAGGGTCAAAGAACTGAAAGAGAACTTTCATCATATCCTCCTCTGTGTTGGAAGTGACTGTTGTACCCCAAAAATTGCCCTCCCATTTCTCATTGATTTCTCATCACAAAGCCCTTGGAGATCAAGATCCAGTTAGGGTTTCATCTGCTCAAGACTTCTCCTTGCACTGTTGACCCAAATTAGGGTTTGTGTTTGCACAAAGATGTTCTGACCTAAAATTCCTAAGATGACTTTCATGCTTCATATTGGACTCCCAAGTTTATCCACATCAAGTTTCAAGTCTTGATTCCAAGTTTTGCCCAGTCAATTGGACAGTTGACCTAGAAATCAGCTGTATTGAGGAAAAAGTCAACTGTGGCCAATTGACAGTCAAACTTCATGAAAATTGACCCACATCAACATCATGAACTCACATGGACCATTTGATCAAGTTTGGATCACAACTCCACAAGAAATTTGATCAGATCACCAAAAGGGCAAAATGGTCATTTTTAGGGTTTTGACTGCACAAAGGCAATTTTTGACTATTTGACCTAGCCAATAGCAAACCAAGCTCACATATGGACTCAAGGACCCCATGGAATTATCTTGACATGCTCAACAAGTTCAAAAGATCCCAATTACACAAGATTGACAGTTGAATTTCCCAGTCAATTGATCAATTTTGACTGTATACTGAAAAGTCAAACTTTGACTTTTTGGTCAAAATCAAGAGTCAAGATTCATTTTTCATCAAAACATGCCAAATCATGAAACTTGTTCACCAAGAAATCAAAAATTGCAAATTAGGGTTTGAAATGAGAATTTTTCATAACAGAATTTTTCTAAGTTATGAAAAACCCTAATTTTTTCCTAACTTTGTCCCACTTTTTCACCAAGATTCATTTGGATTCAAGCAAAAGTCAAAACATGAAAGTTGCAGCCTATTGCATAATCTACAACTTTGATTCACAAAGTTTTTCCAAAAGAAGCTTGTATCTCAAGTTACAATTTTTGGAACAAGGGTACTAAACCATTCTTAACTTAGTGAAAATTTGACCTATTTTAGGCAAGGTTTTTACCTAACTTCAAGACCATTTTCCATATACTTCCACTTGGAATTTCAATTTGCACTTCAAAGATGGATTGTATTACATATTCCAAGCTTTCCAAAATGTCCAAGAACTCATCAAACAACCTCATGACTTGAGAGAATCGAATTTTGCAATATGGCAAAAACTCACTTTTGAATTGGCCAATTTCCATGTTCATAACTTGTGCAATTTTTCAAATCAGCATGCTTCCCTTGATTACAGGCCTCTAAACCATCCAACACTCATAAATTTAATGCAAACTCTTTGTGCCAAGACCATGTTCTATGTGTTCAAGCATTGCATGATGGATTAATCCCAAAATAGATAAAGCACTTTAACCATTTTTGCAAAAGTAAGCTTTATGTCAAAATGAAAATCCAAGAAGTGCAGATCAAATCCCCTTGGCACAAGTTTAGAGACTAATCACACTGATCAATGCCAAGGTTTGCAGCATGTTATGGGGGCCTCTACCTGTCTAAACACCAACTTGGCTTTTGGTTGCTTAAAGTGTAAGAAATATGGCATAACTAAACACAACTTTCATCTCAGCAATAGAACCCTTAAGCAAATACTTTTTACACATTCAAGACATTCTAACTGAGCTAGCACACGACTCCAACACCTCCATTTCCCTCTAGAACACAGAACCACCCTCAAGCTGCCCAAACAGAGCACCTGCTGCAGTTTGAGTGTCAACTCTCATCCCTTTCATGCATTCCTGCTAAAACCACATCAAACACATCCTACAACATCCCTTGAAGCTAATCCAAACATAAAACACGACCTGTAACTCCTCTAATCAGTTCCACCATTTTAACTTTCTTGTTTTGCAGTTGAAGGTCCATAGCTCGATTCAAAGTGTTTCAAAGCAAAGTAAGCATTGGAATAGCATCACTACACTTCAGGCAAGCTGTACAGATCATCATCTTGCCCTGAAAGCTTCCCCATTGCCAAATACAACTTCAACTGAACAGGTATCTTCTTGAACTTCTAACTCTTAATGTAGGCATTGTTAGCTCTAGGTTTGTGAATAAAAAGTGTTCTACTTATGCCCCTGAATCTGTACATACTTTTACTTTCCATTTATTTTGCCTGAGCTATGAGAATTTAAGGTCTGAATGTTGATAAAAAGTTAGGTTAGGATTTGGGAATGATAAAATTCTCTCTCATTTGAGAGTTAAGATGAGTTCTTTACATATTTAGAATCGTGGCTTGATGATTAACATTTCTTATGTTGTAAGTTTGTGCTAAAACTCAAAGAATCAGGATGTTTGAATTCATGAACAAGGCGCGTGTTTTTTGAACAAGAGTTGTCTGAAGGTTGAAGAAAGGTCTTCATGGGCTGGGCCTGTTGTGCTATTTCTCTTCACACCCTATTTTTGCTTTCATACCCCCTGAGCCCATTTTGTTTGTTTTAATGATTTTTTGACTTTTCTCTTTTTATTCTGATTTATTTATTTTTGCTAATAATATTAAAAAACATAAAAAATATTTTTACACCATTTTTATATTTTTTAGGCATTTATTTGTTTATATTGACATTTGTACATAAATAAATATATAAACTTACTTTTATTTAAAAATACCAAAAATAATGTAAACACATTCATTTTGCATTTTTTATTTTCTTTTATCTTCTGAAAATATTTTATATAAAATATACTTTTTTTTTATAAATATTAAATATTATTATTTTTGTATATATAATATATGTTTAGTAAATAATAAAGATATTTATATATGTATTAGTATATTTAGGTTAAAATACAAAAATACATGCATTTTTCTTTTATTAATATTTGACCTCAAAAAAATACTTTTTTATAAATATACTTCATTTTATTTTATTTTTTGTATATGATTATTAAATATTATACATATTAAATAGTTAATATATTTACTTAATAAAATTAGGGTTTTACCCTTAAAACACAAAAACTCCAAAAAATAATACTTTTCATTTTATTTTTATTTGACATAAAAATACTCTTTTTTTATATACATATAAAAACCCTTTTTGCATTTTTGCATATTTATTTTATTTCCATTTTATTTGTGCAATTAAATATCTTGTAAATAATTCCAAATATTGATGTAATAGCTAGGTTTAAATTTCTTGTCAAACCCCCCATTTGAACATTTGTACCCCCCTTCCCATATTGTGTTGTAATAGTTTAGAACTTTATTTTTCGCACTTTAATGCTTTCTAATTATACCATGTTAGAATTAGGGTTTGTATACAAATAAAAACGACAAAAATAGTTTGACCTAATTTCAAGATAACAAGCATGAAAATGGACAACACATATCACACTTGCACCCCTAGGGTATTCCACTTGTTGCCTTCAATAAATGGGCCATATTGCATGTTAGGTCTCTTTGGGCAAAACAAATACAAATCAAATTGATCATAGTCCCTCGATGACGCTTTCGAAAAGTTGCCTAAAAATGATCAAGTCCCTTAAAGGAAAATTGCCCAAAGATACTTAGCACCATTGCAATTATGGTCTAAACGATGACCCGCGCCCGTCCCTTTCACATCCTAACACAAGATTGTCCACCAAATACAATGGTGGAACAAAATTGTTAAAAGGGTTAAAACATAACAAAAATCTTTGAGAACTTTAGGGTAGATAGCTCCTAAGTACTTGTCGACTTGCAAAAGAAAACACTTGCCTATTTTCAAACCACACTTCACAAACACTTTCAAAACAAACTTTAAAAAAAAACCTTGAAACATCTTTTCAAAAAGACAAACACCTTTTGTAAAACATTCGAGTAAAGAATTGTTGCAAGGGTAGCCTAGACAAGGCATATTTTTCAAAACACTTTCAAAAACCACACACAAAGCACCATTTCAAACAATTGAAAACCAAGGCAAGTTGATCTAAGCAAGTACCTAAGAGCCCATGGATAACCATGGATAGAAAGGGTGCTAATACCTTCCCTTTCTATAATCTACTCCCCGAACCCAAGAAAATCTCAAAGGTTTTTGCTGTGCTTTTTAAACCTTTCCTTAGGATAAAATAAAAAGTCGGTGGCGACTCTTGCTCAACCGAAACATTTGCGAAAACAAACACAAAACCATAGTCAGTTCTCCCACCGTATCACAGAACTGGCGACTCTGCTGGGGAAAAACTTAAAAGTGGAGTAACCTTAGGGCTTAGATCACCCTCTTGCATGACTAATTGTTTGATTTGATTGCTTTATATCTTGGCTCTCTTGTTTGGGTTTGCAATCCTATACCCGGATTTGGGGAAACATTCATAGATAGCAATACGTTGTGGAAACTGTGTGGGGTATACCGACACGGTCGAAGCAATAGCTATATTAGTGCGACATATTTGTGAGTACCGGTAACCCTTGAGTTCAATCAAGGAGAGTACGGGGCCGCTGAGTGATGTCACTAAGCACTAATGACCTAGAACCTTACTTGACCATCTTGGCCTTTTATTAGGGGTAGTGAGACGACCGGCTTTGGTGCAGTCCGAAGTTGGTAGATACTCGATACTACACTCATTGAGGGTTGGTTTCTTGGAATATTTTGGTCGCTAGTTAAGTGGCTAAACCAAAACAATGAACATTGAAAACAATCTAATGATATTGAGCTCCTTAGAACCCGGTTACTATTTATAGGACAGGTTTTTAAGCCAACTACACTCAAGAGGGTACTTACCTATGAAACCTCATGCAAGCCTGAAACTAGGGTTTGGTGTGAATTGCTTGTACATATGTTTTGTGCATACATCATAAACATCATAAAGCATCATATGCATTCATTAACCATTTCAAGGGTTTAGATCTTCATCTTTGTTCTTGTTTTGTAGGTCATGGAAATTCCTCGCAGAAAAACCATCCAAGTCAACCTTGTGAGAATCTCTCCTCAACTCAAGGAGCTCACCTCAAGAATCCCGGAGAGTTCATCCTTCAGTGAAAGACATGGTAGACTGCTCAGCTTAGTCAACACCAACATTGAAGAAGACATGATGAAAGTGCTATTCCAGTTCTTTGACCCTCTTCACCACTGTTTCACTTTCCCCGATTACCAGTTGGTGCCCACTTTGGAGGAGTTTTCTCAACTCCTAAGAATCCCTATCCTTAATCAACTACCCTTCAACGGTACGGAAAAGGAACCAAAGCCGGAAGATGTTGCTCGAGCATTACATCTACAACCATCCGACATCAAGGGGCATTGGGAAACCAGAAGCAGCGTCAAAGGATTCTTAGCAAAATTCTTGTTTGAGAAGGCACAAGAATGTTGGAATTCATTGGACCTACAAGCCTTTGAAGAGATTGTGGCACTCCTTATCTATGGGTTGGTCCTATTCCCAAATTCTGACCAATTGGTAGATGTCAACGCCGTCAAAATCTACTTGTCCAGAAATCCAATACCAACATTGCTTGGGGACATTCTTCACTCATTTTACACACGAACAATGAGAAAGAGGGGTGTTCTCATGTGCTGTACTCCCCTCCTTGCAAGGTGGTTTATTCCGCACCTTCCATAATCTGTCTTGAAGATTGACCAAGGCTCCAGGTGGTCCCAACGGTTGATGACTCTTACTCACTCTGATGTACATTGGTGTTCTCGGTCCAGAGAAAATGTCATCATCGTCGATCGTTGCGGAGAGTTTCCTAATGTTCCTTTACTTGGAATCAGAGGAGGTATCACCTACAACCCTTGCCTAGCTTTGAGGCAATTTGGATATGCACGGAGGGATGGCCCTCACGACATGTTGATTCCTGACCTAGTTTTTGACTTCGACAACGATGCGCAAGGACTTCGCCAAAGATTCATCAGAGCTTGGGGAAGACCCAACAAGGTTGGTAGCAAGACTCTGGGACACAAGAACTCCATCCCTCTTGAGCCTTATCTCAAGTGGGTACGAGCCCGAGCCGAAAGTCTGATGATGCCTTATCCTCATGTTCTCCCTGTGATTAAAGAGCCCGTCAAGGAAGGAGAGGTTCCCTACACCATCCTACATCCTGACATGCCTACATCGTGGGAGGAAATGCAGAAAAGTTGGATTCAGCTCAAGGAGGAACGGAACACTTTTGAAGCTAGCTTCTACACCAGTGAGAAGAAAGTTCTAGAGCTTACCCGCCGACTCCATGAGCAAGAGGCCCTCAACACCTACATCGCACCAAAGAGGATGCGCAATGTCTTTTTACCTTGAGAAGTGGTTTTTGTAATATTTGGCCCATGGGGCATTTATGTACTAACAAATTTCTTCTTATTAATATGACGTGCGTTCTTCTTTGTCTGCAACAATTTTGAATGTTCTAAATCCTTGAATGCATTGCATACATAAGCATACCATTCATCATGTGCATAAGCAGGTCTCACGCCAGGTTTCCTTATCTGTCTACTGTTTATTTTAGTAGGATGGATCTCGAGCAAACAGTCAAAGACCTACAAGCTCAAAATGCACAGTTTCAGCAACTCCTGACCACCCTGGCTAAAGGTCAGGAGGATCTCAAGACCTTGCTGGGGAATAAAGACCCAGTGAAAAAGAAGAAAAAGAGACTCGGGGTGGCTACTCTGGGGAGAAGATTTGACGGAGAAGCTCAGAGAGTGCTTGAATTTCCTCTTACTTTTGATGAAGGAACCAGCAAAGGAGGTGGGGCTGCGGTACCTTCCGAGTCTGATATGGAAGAAGAGGAGGTCGAAGAGGATGAAGATTATTCTGATCAACAATACCCTCCAGCTGATGATAAATACAAGGGTTTAGAAGACAGGTTGGCCGCCACGGAGCTACAAAGAGTACCGGGTTTGGATTTTGAAGACTTGGGTTTGGTTGCCGGGATTGTGATTCCCCTAAAGTTCAAAGTGCCAGTGTTTGTGAGGTATGATAGGCTGTCCTGTCCAAAAATGCATCTCAGGTGCTACGTGAGAAAGATCCAACCCTATACGGCAAATAAAAACCTTTGGATCCATTTCTTTCAAGACAGCCTTTCTGGAGCTCAATTGGAGTGGTTTTATCAGCTAGAGGGAACCAGCGTCTGAAATTGGGAAGACTTGGCCACTGCCTTTTACAAACAATATCAGTATAATTCTGACCTTGCTCCTACTCGTACCCAACTTCAGGGTATGTCATTAGGAACAGACGAAGGATTCAAAGAATATGCACAAAAATGGAGGGATTTGGCTGGCAGGGTGCAGCCTCCTTTAACCGACCGTGAACTTGTTGATATGTTTCTAGGGACCCTATCTGTGCCATTTTTCAATCATCTGATTGGTAACTCTTCCGCGGGGTTTACCGATTTGATCTTAACAGGCGAAAGAATAGAAGCTGGCATCAAGTCAGGAAAGATTCAGAAGGGTGTTGCTGCAAGTGTTGAGAAGAAACCTTTTAAGAAGGAAACGGCTGTGGTATATTCTCAGAGAAGAGCAGGGAAGACGGAGCGTCGGCCAACTGTGGGGGCCGTAATGATTCAAAACCCTTCAAGTGAGCAGCCTCGCTATAACCAGTCCAGACCAAATCAACAACGGGTGGAACGGCCACAACGACAGTTCACCCGCATTAATATGACTCCAGCGCAAGTGCTTCCCCATCTATTGAAGTTGAATCTTGCCACTATCAAAGAGGCACCAAAAAATGTGAATACATCCTCTCCGCATTATCATCCTAATGCCAAATGCGCCTACCATTCTGACAGTGTCGGGCACGAGACCAATGATTGTTGGGCACTCAAGCATAAAATCCAAGACCTGATAGAGGCGAAGGAAGTGGAGTTCGACGCTCCGGAGAAGCCTAATGTGATATCTGCACCCATGCCGAAGCACGGCCGAAATGTCAATGCCATTGAAGAAGATTTGTATGTTGTTGACGTCAATGATCTGATAACTCCATTGTTAACCATCAAGTTGAATCTGTTAAGGGCCGGGATCTTTCCGAGATGTAAAGAAGACTGCTATTGTTGTTACTCTCTGCCGTTTGATTGTCCGTTACTGAAGAAAGGCATCCAAGGCCTAATGGATAGTCGACAAATTTTGTTTGAAAAAGTTTCTGCTGTTCCTATCCATACTGAAGATGTCTCAATCATAACCATTCACGCCAATCTTTCCAAGGCAGTCAGAAAGCCTGTTAAGATTACACCAGCTACGAAATCTGTTCCTTTGAAGATAACAATGCCAGGGCCTGTTCCCTATGTTTCGGAAAAGTCAATACCATGGAACTATGGCGGTGACGTCTACTACCATGGTATCAAACAAATCGAAATAAATGAAGAAAGTTCGGATGATGAAGAAGCCAGCATTAGTAACATTGCAGGCACGAGCAAAATCACCAGGAGCGGGAGAATATTTTCTCCAGAGATTTCCCCTTCAAGAGCAATCTTTGGACCCTCATCTGCCGACAAGGTCATCCCTGCACCAATAAAACTCTCTGCTAGAACCCCTTTGATTGAAGATGTTGTTGTTCCTAGTACTGTCCCTCCTACCACTGCTGACAAAGGTAAGGGAATCCAAGATGAGCTCGTCAGGACGAGGGCTCAACCCTTGGTCATCCCGGAAACCTCCAAAAAGGAAATGGATGAGATCTTGAAGATTATCAAAAGGAGTGACTACGATATGGTAGAACAGCTGGGGCAAACCCCTTCAAAGATCTCCATGCTGGCACTACTACTTTGCTCGGAAGCGCATGCTAAAGCTCTGATAAAGTTTCTGAAGGCAGCCCATGTGCCCCAGGAAACTTCTGCGGATCAATTTCAAAATTGCGTGGCTAGCCTTACTGCGGACAATGGATTAGGTTTCTCTGATGCCGACCTAACTCCTAAAGGTAGAAACCACAATGATGCTTTGCACATTTCAGTCGAGTGCCGAGGAACTACTCTCGCACATGTCTTGGTCGACACTGGCTCGTCGCTGAATGTACTGCCTAAGAAGGCCTTGGATCGACTAAATTGTGAAGGGTTGGAGTTGAAGCCGAGTGATATTGTTGTCAGAGCTTTCGATGGTTCGAAGAGAATGGTCCATGGGGAGGTTGAAATTCCCATCAAGATAGGCACTGAGGTGTTTAAGTCTACTTTCTATGTGATGGACATTCGTCCGTCATACTCTTGCTTGTTGGGTAGGCCTTGGATACACCATGTTGGGGCAGTCACCTCCTCCTTGCATCAGATGTTGAAGTATCCTGTCAAGGGAAAGATCATTACCGTCCATGGTGAAGAGGAGTACATGATCAGTCACTTGAATTCCTTCCGGTATGTGGAGGTAGAAGGAGAGTTCATTGAGACGCCTTTTCAGCATTTCGAAGAAGTCCTTCCGGAAATAACAATAGCAAAGCTGGAAGCTGAGACACCGAGGCAGATGACCAGGATGGCATCTCTGGAAGACGTAAAGGCCGCAATAAAGGAAGGGAAGAATTCAGCATGGGGGAAGTTGCCTGATATTCCACATAAGACCGACAAATTTGGATTAGGGTTCACTACCGCAGGCCAGAAAGCTATGCGCCGTTCGAAGATTGAAAGAGCGCCAATCAAAATTTCTCCCTACGGAATCAACGCTTTGGAGGATGAAGACAAAGAGAGCAACATTGAAGAGTGGATTTACCCGACTGTCAAAGGAGGATTGTGCAACTGGGAGGCAAAAGACTTTGTCCCCATCACTTTTATTCATCAGTAATTTATCTGTCAAACATTTCCTATTTGTCTGTAATATTTATTTTCAAACAATCCGTACACTATCTTTTCACCTCATGCCTGGCCCGGGGCATGTAGGTCCATTTGTAAGGGTTTTGATTATTTTTCATAACCATATGCCATGTTTAATGATTCATTGGATGTTTTTCATTTGATAAACTGCTTGTGTTCATTTTCTTTCCTTTTTCATTTTTTGTTTAAGGATGGATATCCCTTACACACACCCACACTCACAAATGCAGGTACCCATCCACTCCGGATTCCATGGGTGACGATTCTGCTATATCCTTCAATAACTCTGAAGATCTGGTCAATCAAGCCGAGTACGAAGATGACGAAGATTGTGAAGTACCAGGGGAACTAGCCAGACTTCTACAACAAGAGGAAAGGGCCATCTTACCGCACGAAGAGTCATTGGAAACTGTCAACTTAGGGACCGAGGAAGACCGGAAGGAGGTGCAAGTGGGTGCCAATCTGGAACCAAGTGTCAAGGAACGTCTGATACAGTTGTTGAATGAGTATGTTGAAATCTTCGCTTGGTCTTATGAAGACATGCCGGGTTTAGACACAGACGTCGTGGTTCACCGCCTCCCCACAAGAGAGGATTGTCCACCGATCAAGCAAAAAGTCCGCCGAATGAGGCCTGACATGTCTGAGAAGATCAAAGCAGAAGTGATGAAGCAATTCGACGCTGGATTCCTGGCTGTTACGTCCTATCCTCAATGGGTCGCTAACATCGTGCCGGTACCTAAGAAAGATGGCAAAGTCAGGATGTGTGTGGACTACCGGGATTTGAATAGGGCCAGCCCCAAAGATGATTTTCCGCTACCACACATTGACATTTTGATCGACAATACAGCTCAGCATAAAGTGTTTTCCTTCATGGATGGATTCTCGGGCTACAATCAAATCAAAATGGCCCCCGAGGATATGGAGAAAACAACTTTTGTCACACAATGGGGCACTTTCTGTTACAAGGTGATGTCGTTCGGGCTGAAGAACGCAGGAGTAACTTATCAACGCGCCATGGTAGCTTTGTTTCATGATATGATACATCATGAGATTGAAGTTTATGTAGACGATATGATAGCTCGGTCCCAAACAGAGGAGGAGCACCTTGAACATCTAGAAAAGCTGTTTGCCAGATTGAAAGAATACAAACTCAGGCTGAATCCAAGTAAGTGCACTTTTGGAGTTAGGTCTGGTAAACTTCTAGGATTCATTGTAAGCAACAAAGGCATTGAGGTCGATCCAGCAAAAGTAAAAGCAATACAAGAAATGCCTGCTCCCCGTACTGAAAAGGAGGTTAGAGGGTTCTTGGGGCGCTTGAATTATATTGCCAGATTCATCTCTCATCTGACTTCTACCTGTGAGCCAATTTTCAAACTCTTGAAGAAAGATCAGGTAGTCGAATGGAACGACGATTGCCAAGCTGCTTTTGATAAAATCAAGGAGTATTTGCTAGAACCTCCTATTCTGATGCCACCCGTCGAAGGAAGACCATTGATCATGTATCTGACCGTCTTGGATAACTCAATAGGGTGTGTTTTGGGCCAGCATGACGAGTCTGGTCGAAAAGAGCATGCTATTTATTACCTTAGCAAAAAGTTTACCGACTGTGAGACTCACTACTCACTGCTCGAGAAAACTTGCTGCGCTTTGGTATGGGCTGCTCGCCGACTAAGGCAGTATATGTTGACTCATACTACCTTGTTGATTTCCAAAATGGATCCTATTAAGTATATCTTCGAAAAGCCCGCTTTATCTGGAAGAATAGCCAGATGGCAGATGATCCTAACCGAGTATGACATCCAGTATACCACCCAAAATGCTATAAAGGGGAGTGTACTAGCTGACCATCTAGCTCATCAAGCTATCGAAGATTATCAATCCATGAGATTCGACTTCCCAGACGAGGACATCATGAATTTGGACAACATTGAAGGTAACAGGCCGTATGACGGACCTGAAAATGGATCCCGATGGACCCTGTACTTTGATGGTGCTTCAAATGCACTTGGAAACGGTATCGGTGCGGTACTCATTTCCCCGGAAGGCTGTCACACACCTTTCATGGCCCGACTTTGCTTCAGCTGCACAAACAACATGGCTGAGTATGAAGCTTGCATCTTTGGTCTCAAGGCTGCTATAGACTTGGGAATCAAATCTTTGATCATATTTGGGGACTCGACTTTGGTTATCAGTCAAATCAAAGGAGAGTGGGATACCAAGCATCCTAATCTTATCCCATACAAAGAACATGTCTTGACATTGTTGCCTCATTTCGAGCAAATTACCTTCGAGCATTTCCTGCGAGAAGAGAATCAGCTAGCAGATGCTCTAGCTACAATGTCCTCCATGTTTAAACTCAACTGGGATAACGAGGCTCCCCAAATCACCATTGAGAGAATGGATGAACCCGCACATTGTCACGAGATTAATACCGAAGAAGTAGTGGAACAACCTTGGTTCCATGAAATCAAAAGGTATCTCGAGACTAGAGATTATCCCGAAGGAGCTTCCGTAAATGACAAGAAGTTCTTAAGGAAATTCGCGGCTAAATTCTTCCTGAGCAACGACATCCTTTATAAATGAAGCCATGATTGTGTATTACTCCGATGCGTAGACAAAGCTGAAGCAGAGTTGATCATGACTGAGATACATAGCGGCACATTTGGCACCCACTTAAGCGGGCATACAATGGCTAAGAAGATCCTAAGGGCAGGCTATTACTGGTCTACCATGGAAGCTGACTGCCATCAACATTCCCGTACTTGCCACAAATGTCAAGTCTATGCTGACAAGGTTCACATCCCTCCGGTTCCTCTCAATGTTCTAACTGCTCCTTGGCCATTTGCAATGTGGGGCATTGACATGATTGGAGAGATCAAGCCCACGGCTTCCAACGGACATCGCTTCATCCTGGTTGCCATTGACTATTTCACCAAATGGGTCGAAGCAGCTTCCTTCGCCTCTGTTACTAAAAATGTGGTTGCCCGCTTTATCAAGCAGAATCTCATATGTCGGTATGGTGTTCCAGACAGGATCATCATAGACAATGGTACAAATCTGAATAACACGATGATCACCGCTTTGTGCGAACAGTTCAATATTTATCATCCCAATTCATCTCCCTATCGGCCGAAGATGAACGGTGCTGTTGAAGCTGCGAACAAAAACATTAAGAAGATCATTCAGAAAATGACGGTCACTTACAAAGACTGGCATGACATGTTACCGTTTGCTCTACATGGATACCGTACGACGACACGTACTTCAACCGGGGCAACACCATTTTCGTTGGTATATGGCATGGAAGCTGTCCTGCCTATGGAAGTTCAGATTCCTTCTCTAAGGATTATGAAGGATACAGGTTTGAATGAAGATGATTGGATGCAGACCCGACTTGATCAACTCAATCTGATCAACGAGAAGCGACTCGCTGCTATATGCCATGGTCAGACGTATCAAAAGCGGATGATCAAGGCCTTCAATAAGAAAGTCAGACGTCAACTGTATCAAGTCGGAGATCTCGTAATCAAGCGGATTATCTTACCGCAAAGTGATCCCAGGGGCAAATGGACTCCTACATATGAAGGACCGTTTGTGATCAAGAGTATATTTTCTGGTGGTGCAATGATTCTGACCACCATGGACGGCGACGATTTGCCGCACCCTGCGAACGCAGACATAGTCAAAAGATACTACGCATAAAATAACCCGACAAGTCGAAAACCCGAAAGGGCGGCTTGGGCAAAAATGGGCATCTCGGTGAACCGAAAACCCGAAAGTGCGGTTCAGGCAAAAATTAGGGATAAAAATAATAAAAAAAATCTGTACACCCGGCAAGTTGAAAACCCGAAAGGGGGGCTTGGGCAAAAAGGGGTTTCCCGGTGGATCGAAAACCCGAAAGGGCGATTCAGGCAAAAGTTAGGGAATTAAAGCGTATGACTATGTCTCGACGGATCACTTCAAAGACAATCTCTTCATCAACCAATTCCAGGCTTCTGATCAATCCAGTCATCAGCAGACGAAGCATTGAATGGACAGATATTCAGAGTTGTGAAGGCTATAGCGGAATGGAATCCCATGGAATTATTTCACATAGCCATCTTTATTTTGTATAAATCTTTCAATATTTACGACAAAATCCTCTTACTAGGATGATTGTCTCCTTTGTACAAATATACTCATAGAAAGTCAATACAAATACTTTTCCCAGAAATTTGTGTCATTTCCTTTTCTTTTCTATTGCACTATTTGTTTTATTTTGAGAAACGTCCAATGTTTTGTTAAATAGGCATATGCATTTGAACATAATCATTTCCTTACGAATCAAGAAAGAGGATTACTGATAGGTCAAAGGTGCAGTTGGATATCTTGATACCCTTCAAAGGAAACCCCCAGGAGATTGGGAATCCATATCCCTAGCAAACCCTGAAGCTTATCCCCAGTAGATTTTGGAAGCTTATCCCCTGCAGAGTACGGACGTCTCTCCCGAGTTTTATTCAAAAGTTATTCCTCACAAGGGCTTATAACTGGGTTATCCTCAGCTTATTGCCACGAAAGATCGCACTCGCCAAAATTCTTCCTACCTCCAGCGGAGTTCATAAGAGTTCCCCAGCATAACTTATCAATACAATCCCCCAGAGGAACCTATCTTTGTTATCCCCAGCCAGAGAATCCTCCAGAACTCATTTCCCCTCAGAGTTTAAGTTTCAGTATCCCCAGCCGAGCTAAAGCTTCAAATTATCAATCCCCAGCGGAGCCAGACTAATGAACCTTCTCCCCAGAGTTTTGGGAGGGCAAATCTTGAGTTCCCCAGTGAAGTCTCCAGAGATACTTCCCACCAAACTGAACATTCCCAGTCTTACATCCCCAGCATGAGTCTATTAGATTGGAACTCCCCAGTAGAAGTCATCAGGAATTCCCCAGAAGATTGGCATACAACCCAAGCTCCTTATTCTCCAGCAACAACCAGGAATTATTCTTCCCGACAGCAGTCAAGATACTTTTATCTTCAGCCATCTCGGATTCATCTATCCTTTGCAAGATAGCTCATCAGCTTACATGCGCATTCATTTACATTCATATCATATAACATACGTTGCATCATGCATCATGACATTGCATACAACTAACTCTTTACCTTTTCAGGTAAGACCAGTCGACAGACTAAAATCATTATCTCCCGAGATTCTTTCCAGGAATAGTTCAGATATGACCCGGACATGGCAACATTCTAATACTTATTCCAGATTCATCCAGATGCAGTTTCACACGAGCTCATCATCAGGGAACCCTACACCGGTTCTTTCTCCAAATTCAAGACTTCTGAAAATAGTTCACAGGTTCTCCAAGTAACGGATGTTAACCTATCACTTGTTCAGGTTCTTCTCCAGATTTCTGAAAACAGTTTACGGATTCTTCCCAACAACGGATGTTAATCTATCGCTTGTTCAGACTCTTCTCAATTTTTGAAAACATTTTACGGACGCTTCCCAACAACGGATGCTGCTCTATTGCTTATTCAACTTCAAGATTTCTGAAAACAGTTCACGGGTTCTCCAAGTAACGGATGTTAACCTATCGCTTGTTCAGATTCTTCTCCAGATTTCTGAAAACAGTTTACGGATTCTTCCCAACAACGGATGTTAATCTATCTCTTGTTTAGACTCTTCTCAATTTTTGAAAACAGTTTACAGATTCTTCCCAACAACGGATGTTAATCTATCGCTTGTTCAGACTCTTCTCAATTTTTGAAAACAGTTTACGGACGCTTCCCAACAACGTATGCTGCTCTATTGCTTATTCAACTTCAAGATTTCTGAAAACAGTTCACGGGTTCTCCAAGTAATGGATGTTAACCCATCGCTTGTTCAGATTCTTCTCCAGACTTCTGAAAACAGTTTATGGATTCTTCCCAACAACAGATGTTAATCTATCAACTTGTTCAGATGCAATTTTTGAAAACAGTTTACGGATTCCTCCCAACAACGGATGTCAATCTATTGCTTATTCAGACCCCGAGTTCAGAGATGGTCCAAAGCATGGACACCTTCTTGATACTCATTCCAGATGGCATCTTTAAGCCCATCCCCGAAAAGTTTCTGTCATTCCTCCCGATGGCATCGTTAATCCCATCTCCAAATGGCATCTCTAAGCCCATTCCCGCATCCCTTGCTTTGACGAGTGCAAATTTAAGGGCACTCTAGTGTCCAATCTCCTTTTACCCTCGAGTCACGAAAGGCAAACTTGCCAATCTAACTCTTCGGATTCAAGAAGATTGAACCTGGGCAACTGTTGTACCCCAAAATTTGCCCTCCCATTTCTCATTGATTTCTCATCACAAAGCCCTTGGAGATCAAGATCCAGTTAGGGTTTCATCTGCTCAAGACTTCTCCTTGCACTGTTGACCCAAATTAGGGTTTGTGTTTGCACAAAGATGTTTTGACCTAAAATGCCTAAGATGACTTTCATGCTTCATATTGGACTCCCAAGTTTATCCATATCAAGTTTCAAGTCTTGATTCCAAGTTTTGCCCAGTCAATTGGACAGTTGACCTAGAAATCAGCTGTATTGGGGAAAAAGTCAACTGTGGCCAATTGACAGTCAAACCTCATGAAAATTGACCCACATCAACATCATGAACTCACATGGACCATTTTATCAAGTTTGGATCACAACTCCACAAGAAATTTGATCAGATCACCAAAAGGGTAAAATGGTCATTTTTAGGGTTTTGACTGCACAAAGGCAATTTTTGACTATTTGACCTAGCCAATAGCAAACCAAGCTCACATATGGACTCAAGGACCCCATAGAATTATCTTGACATGCTCAACAAGTTCAAAAGATCCCAAATACACAAGATTGACAGTTGAATTTCCCAGTCAATTGATCAATTTTGACTGTATACTGAAAAGTCAAACTTTGACTTTTTGGTCAAAATCAAGAGTCAAGATTCATTTTTCATCAAAACATGCCAAATCATGAAACTTGTTCACCAAGAAATCAAAAATTGCAAATTAGAGTTTGAAATGAGAATTTTTCATAACTTAGAATTTTTCTAAGTTATGAAAAACCCTAATTTTTTCCTAACTTTGTCCTACTTTTTCACCAAGATTCATTTGGATTCAAGCAAAAGTCAAAACATGAAAGTTGTAGCCTATTGCATAATCTACAACTTTGATTCACAAAGTTTTTCCAAAAGAAGCTTGTATATCAAGTTACAATTTTTGGAACAAGGGTACTAAACCATTCTTAACTTAGTGAAAATTTGACCTATTTTATGCAAGGTTTTTACCTAACTTCAAGACCATTTTCCATATACTTCCACTTGGAATTTCAATTTGCACTTCAAATATGGATTGTAGTACACATTCCAAGATTTCCAAAATGTCCAAGAACTCATCAAACAACCTCATGACTTGAGAGAATCGAATTTTGTAATATGGCAAAAACCCACTTTTGAATTGGCCAATTTCCATGTTCATAACATGTGCAATTTTTCAAATCAGCATGCTTCCCTTGATTACAGGCCTCTAAACCATCCAACACTCATAAATTTAATGCAAACTCTTTGTTCCAAGACCATGTTCTATGTGTTCAAGCATTGCATGATGGATTAATCCCAAAATAGATAAAGCACTTTAACCATTTTTGCAAAAGTAAGCTTTATGTCAAAATGAAAATCCAAGAAGTGCAGATCAAATCCCCTTGGCACAAGTTTAGGGACTAATCACACTGATCAATGCCAAGGTTTGCAGCATGTTATGGGGGCCTCTACCTGTCTAAACACCAACTTGGCTTTTGGTTGCTTAAAGTGTAAGAAATATGGCATAACTAAACACAACTTTCATCTCAGCAATAGAACCCTTAAGCAAATACTTTGTACACATTCAAGACATCCTAACTGAGCTAGCACACGACTCCAACACCTCCATTTCCCTCTAGAACACAGAACCACCCTCAAGCTGCCCAAACAGAGCACCTGCTGCAGTTTGAGTGTCAACTCTCATCCCTTTCATGCATTCCTGCTAAAACCACATCAAACACATCCTACAACATCCCTTGAAGCTAATCCAAACATAAAACACGACCTGTAACTCCTCTAATCAGTTCCACCATTTTCACTTTCTTGTTTTGCAGTTGAAGGTCCATAGCTCGATTCAAAGTGTTTCAAAGCAAAGTAAGCATTGGAATAACATCACTACACTTCAGGCAAGTTGTACAGATCATCATCTTGCCCTGAAAGCTCCCCCATTGCCAGATACAACTTCAACTGAACAGGTATCTTCTTGAACTTCTAACTCTTAATGTAGGCATTGTTAGCTCTAGGTTTGTGAATAAAAAGTGTTCTACTTATGCCCCTGAATCTGTACATACTTTTACTTTCCATTTATTTTGCCTGAGCTATGAGAATTTAAGGTCTGAATATTGATAAAAAGTTATGTTAGGATTTGGGAATGATAAAATTCTCTCTCATTTCTGAGAGTTAAGATGAGTTCTTTACATATTTAGAATCGTGGCTTGATGATTAACATTTCTTATGTTGTAAGTTTGTGCTAAAACTCAAAGAATCAGGATGTTTGAATTCATGAACAAGGCGCGTGTTTTTTGAACAAGAGCTGTCTGAAGGTTGAAGAAAGGTCTTCATGGGCTGGGCCTGTTGTGCTATTTCTCTTCACACCCTATTTTTGCTTTCATACCCCCTGAGCCCATTTTGTTTGTTTTAATGATTTTTTGACTTTTCTCTTTTTATTCTGATTTATTTATTTTTGCTAATAATATTAAAAAACATAAAAAATATTTTTACACCATTTATATATTTTTTAGGCATTTATTTGTTTATATTGACATTTGTACATAAATAAATATATAAACTTACTTTTATTTAAAAATACCAAAAATAATGTAAACACATTCATTTTGCATTTTTATTTTCTTTTATCTTTTGAAAATATTTCATATAAAATATACTTTTTTTTTATAAATATTAAATATTATTATTTTTGTATATATAATATATGTTTAGTAAATAATAAAGATATTTATATATGTATTAGTATATTTAGGTTAAAATACAAAAATACATGCATTTTTCTTTTATTAATATTTGACCTCAAAAAAAATACTTTTTTATAAATATACTTCATTTTATTTTATTTTTTGTATATGATTATTAAATATTATACATATTAAATAGTTAATATATTTACTTAATAAAATTAGGGTTTTACCCTTAAAACACAAAAACTCCAAAAAATAATACTTTTCATTTTATTTTTATTTGACATAAAAATACTCTTTTTTTATATACATATAAAAACCCTTTTTGCATTTTTGCATATTTATTTTATTTCCATTTTATTTGTGCAATTAAATATCTTGTAAATAATTCCAAATATTGATGTAATAGCTAGGTTTAAATTTCTTGTCAAACCCCCCATTTGAACATTTGTGCCCCCCTTCCCATATTGTGTTGTAATAGTTTAGAACTTTATTTTTCGCACTTTAATGCTTTCTAATTATACCATGTTAGAATTAGGGTTTGTATACAAATAAAAACGACAAAAATAGTTTGACCTAATTTCAAGATAACAAGCATGAAAATGGACAACACATATCACACTTGCACCCCTAGGGTATTCCACTTGTTGCCTTCAATAAATGGGCCATATTGCATGTTAGGTCTCTTTGGGCAAAACAAATACAAATCAAATTGATCATAGTCCCTCGATGACGCTTTCGAAAAGTTGCCTAAAAATGATCAAGTCCCTTAAAGGAAAATTGCCCAAAGATACTTAGCACCATTGCAATTATGGTCTAAACGATGACCCGCGCCCGTCCCTTTCACATCCTAACACAAGATTGTCCACCAAATACAATGGTGGAACAAAATTGTTAAAAGGGTTAAAACATAACAAAAATCTTTGAGAACTTTAGGGTAGATAGCTCCTAAGTACTTGTCGACTTGCAAAAGAAAACACTTGCCTATTTTCAAACCACACTTCACAAACACTTTCAAAACAAACTTTCAAAAAAAAACCTTGAAACATCTTTTCAAAAAGACAAACACCTTTTGTAAAACATTCGAGTAAAGAATTGTTACAAGGGTAGCCTAGACAAGGCATCTTTTTCAAAACACTTTCAAAAACCACACACAAAGCACCATTTCAAACAATTGAAAACCAAGGCAAGTTGATCTAAGCAAGTACCTAAGAGCCCATGGATAACCATGGATAGAAAGGGTGCTAATACCTTCCCTTTCTATAATCTACTCCCCGGACCCAAGAAAATCTCAAAGGTTTTTGCTGTGCTTTTTAAACCTTTCCTTAGGATAAAATAAAAAGTCGGTGGCGACTCTTGCTCAACCGAAACATTTGCGAAAACAAACACAAAACCATAGTCAGTTCTCCCACCGTATCACAGTGACCAAGTTGAGTAGACGACCATGTCTCTCGGTGAATGGAGAATTCTCAGGAATCCTTGAAGCTAGCTCCTTGAGTTGTGGAGGAATTCTTACAAGGTTGATTTGGATAGTTTTCCTGCGAAGTGAATCCATAACCTACAAAACAAGAACAAAGATGAATCTCCAAAATCCTTGAAATGGTTAGTGGATGCATATGATGTTGATAATGTCCATGATGTTATGCACAAGTATATATGTACAAGAAAATCACACAAGTTCCTAGTTTAGGCTTGCATGGAGTTTATAGGTAAGTACCCTCTTGAAGTTTAGTTGGCTCAACTTGTCCTAGAAATAGTAAATGGGTTATAAGGAGCTCAATATCACTGGATTGTTTCCTTGTTCATTGTTTCAGTTTAAACCTCTTTACTGGCGACCGAAATATTCCAAGAAACCAACCCTTAATGAGTGTAGTATCGAGTATCTACCAACTTCGGACTGCACCAAAGCTGGTCATCTCACTACATCCTAAAAGGCCAAGTTGGTCAAGTAAAGGTTCTAGAAGTTCATTAGTGCTTCATGACATCACTCAGTGGCCCTGTATTCTCTTTGATTTACTCAAAGGCTACCGGTACCCACAAATATGTCACACTAACATAGCTATTGCTTAGACCTTGTCGATATATCCCGCACAGTTTCCACAACGTATTGCTATTTACCTATAATGTTTCTCAAATCCGGGTAGAGGATTCAAACCCAAACAATAAAACTAAAATGTAAAGC
The DNA here is from genome assembly GCA_948472305.1 of Vicia faba. Taxonomy (NCBI): domain Eukaryota; kingdom Viridiplantae; phylum Streptophyta; class Magnoliopsida; order Fabales; family Fabaceae; genus Vicia; species Vicia faba. The sequence continues at coordinate 507,061,120 of OX451739.1, read as the reverse complement.
AAACAAGTCAAACAAATGTAAGTAAATAAAGGTGATATAAACCCTAAGGTAACCCCACTTTTATAATAATCCCCAGCAGAGTCGCCAGTTATGTGATGCGGTGGGAGAACTGACTTGAGGTTTTGCGTTTGTGTTCGCAAATGTTGCGGTTAGCAAGAGTCGCCACCGACTTTTCTTTTATCCAAAAGGAAAGGTAAAAAAGCACAGGAAAGACCTTTGAGATGTTTTCTTTAGTTCGGGGGGTAGATTATGAAAATGGAAGGTGCTAGCACCCTTTTCATCCATGGTTTTCCATGGGTTCTTATTTACTTGTTTAGATCACTTGCTTTGCTTTGAAATTGTTTGAAATGGTGCTTGGTGTGGTTTTGAAAGTATTTTGAAAAGAGGCCATTGTTTAGGCGGTCTTTATAATGATTCTCGTTCGTAAGAATGTATACAAAGATGTTTGTCTTTTGAAAAATGTTTCAATGTTTTTTAAGATGTTTTAAAATGTGTGTGTTTGTTTTTGAAAGTAGCAAGGATTATTTTAAAATTTATCAAGTAACTAGAAGCTATCTACCTACTCAAATGTCTTTCTTGTGCATTTTTATTCCTTTGACATTGTTGACTTACCATTGATTTGGTAAGCAACCCTATCTTTGGATGTTAAACGGGATGGGCGTGGGTCATCGTATGACCATGATAGCAATGTTGTCAAGTATCTTAGCATGTTTGAGGGACCAAGATCATCTTTGTTTAGGCAATCTTTTGATAGCGTCATCGAGGGACTATGATCTTTTATTTGTTTTGTTTTTGCCAAGATACTTCACGTGCGTAACATGACCATTTTTATTTAGGAAACCAAGTGAGAGAAACCCTAAGGGTGCTTGTGTGCAATGTGTGTCATTTTTCATGCTTTTGTCTTGCATTAGATTTTCTATTTGTTTTGTTTTTGTTCTGGTCATGCAAACTCTAGTTTTACTAAACATGGTATATGAAAGCAATAAATTGCGTAAAATAAACTAAGCTATTACAACAATTATTATGGGAAGGGGATACAAGTTTTTGAATGGGGATTGCACAAATATAAACCTAAAAATACTATTACAACCCAATCGAATATTATGCGCATTAAATAAATAAACAAGTATTTAAAATGCAATACAAATGTATTTATGCAAAAAATGTTTTGTATTTGTTTAATGTATGAGAAAAATGATTTATTTAAGCCCTAAAAATAAGAGGGAAAATATTATTATTTTTGAAAGGGTGAAACCCTAATTTTAAATTAAAATAAAATATGTGTTCTATATTATTATTTTGTCCATTTTTGTACAAGAAAATAATTAATAATATTATGTACAAATATTAAAAATTAAAATCTGTTTGAAAATAAATATTTTATGTGTATAAATAATATAATAAAAATGTATGGTATTTTTAAATATATTTACAAATTTTATTTAAGAAAATAAAGTATATTATCCTAATAAACTATTTTTTATGCAAAAAATAATAGAAAAAATAAAATAAAAATACAAAAAATAAAGAAATTATTTTTCATGATTTTTTATGATTCAGAAAAATAAATAAAAGCAATAAATATACAAAATATGAGAAAATATGAAAAATATAACAAATAAAGTCAGGGGGTGCAAATAGTGGTCAGGGGGGTATGAAAATAAAAAACAGAAGGCCCAAGGTGCCCAAGGCCCAGGCGCTTCGTCCCTGTCCTCCAACTTCTCTTCTGCGCGCGTATTTTCCTTCAAACTGTTACTTCACATGCTTGAACAAAAACAAAATCTCATAACATGAAACATGTAGCATTTAATCCCAAAATTCCAACCATATAAAATTTGTAACCTAACTCTCAAAGATCAGAGAGAATTTTGTCAGCCCTAATTCGTGACCTAGAAATTTTATGAACTTCAAGATTTAAATTCTCACAACACAATTAATATAAATGAAAAGTATGCATATGTACAACTTCACCATGTTATATACTACATCTTTTCTTCACAAATTGTGGCTTGAGGATGCCTAAATAGAGAGATAGAGTTTTGAAAAATACCTCCTTCAGCTGGATTTGGATATGACAATGTAGGGACTTTGATGGAGGCCTGAGGATCGTGTGAGCTTCCTTGAACTTCCTTCAAGCTATTCTAATGCCTAGTTTGCTTTGTGGATGGCCAGAAGTCTCTACACAAGTCAAGTTGCAAGCTCCAAATTTGAAAATGGAAATGGCTGAAACAGGGCTTACAGATGCAGGGTAATGGCTTGGATAGCTTTGGTAGGATATATGGAAGGTGTTTGAAGTGTTGAAACAAAAAACGCACGAGCCAAAAGTGAAATGGCTATGATTTTGCAGAACTGCTATGTTTGGACAAAAAAATGAAGTTTTTGTGTTTGAGTGAGTTATGGATGTCAAGCAAGCGTGTTTTGCATTGTGACAAGTTTGTATACTTGTATAGAATGGATACAAAGTCCACTCCTCAACAGATGTGCAAGCTTTTTCCTTTTCACCAACTTTCTTGCTTTTGAAGCAAAGTGACATGACTTATGCAACATGCTTGTATTGGCTAGCTTGAGGGCTGCAAAGGGCTTGTACAAATTGTTTAAGACCTGTGGAAGTTGTTTTTACCAAAGGAACAGGTCCAAGGCTCAAGGTTGATAAAGTTACAAAAGCTCACTTTATGAAAATGACATTGTAACCTTTATGCTTAACATGGAAATGTAACTTTGTACAATGCTTCAAAAGTGAAAATAAAGCCTTTAACCTCTGAGTTTGCATTTAATTATGGAGTTTAGAATGAATTTAGGACCTGTAATGCATAGTACAAGCATCATGGATCTAATTTGCAACTTGATACTTTGTGAAAATGGCATGAACAAAAGTGATAAAATGCCAATTTCTCTTCTTCGATTCTCCCTAACCACAAATGATCTTGGAGAGTTCTTGGACATTTTGGAAATCTTGCAATATGCTCTATAATCCATATTTGAAATGAATTTTTAGATACCTCTTGGAACTATGTGAAAAATGTCCATGAAGTTGGGTCAAAAAACTGCCTAAATTAGGGCAAATTTTCACTAAGTTATTTAGTTCATGGACCTATGTTCACAAATTCATAACTTGAGATCAAAGCATCTTTTGGGAAAAGTTTGTGAAGAAAAGTTGTATATTTCATGGAGTACTACAACTTTCATGTTGGAAGTTTTCTTTTAATCAAATTGAATCATGGTGAAAAAGTGGTGGAAAGTTGGGAAAAAATAAGAAAATTTTCATACTTAGAAAAGTTCTAAGTTATGGAAATTTTCAAATTCAAAACCCTAATTTTCAAAATTGGTTTTCTTGGTGAACAAGTTTCATGTTTTGACATATCTTAATGAATTATGACCCTTGGCACTTGATTTTGACCAAAAAGTCAAAGTTTGACTTTTCAGTGTACAATTGACTTTTGATCAGTTGACTGCAAAATTCATCTGTCAATTCAATGAACTTGAGATCTTATGAACCATGTAATTAGGTCAATATGATGCCATTGAACCCTTGAAATCATGTTTAAACCCAGTTGGTCATTGGCTTGGTTAAAAATCAGAAATTACCCTTTCTCAGTCAAAACCCTAATTTTGACCATTTTGCCCTTTTGATGATTTGATCAAATTTCTTGAGGAGTTGTGATCCAAACTTGATCAAATGGTACATATGAGTCTAAAATGTTGATGTGGATAAAAAATTATGAAGTTTGACTGTAAATTGGTCATGGTTGACTTTTTCCCTAATACATTTGATTTTTAGGTCAACTGTCCAATTGACTGATCAAAAATGTGATTCAGGGCTTGAAACTTGACATGAGCAATCTTAGTGGTCCAAGATGATGTATGAAAGTCAAATGAAGCATTGGTGGTCCAAAAATACTTTGTGCAAACTCAAACCCTAATTTTGGGTGATCAGTGTAAGATGAGATGGCTTGAGCTGACCAAACCCTAATCTTGTCTTGAGTCCAAGAATTCTTGTGAGAAAAATCTTGATAAGTGAGAGGGAAAATTTTGGGGTACAACACCTGGATAGTAGGGATGTGAGAAGGAACCTGGATAGTAGGGTTGCTTCAATATGAAAGCCTGGATAATAGGGTTGTGAGAAGGAACCTGGATAGTAGGGTTACTTCGATATGAAAGCCTGGATAGTAGGGCTGTGAGAAGGAACCTGGATAGTAGGGTTGCTTTGATATGAAAGCCTGGATAGTAGGGCTGTGAGAAGGAACCTGGATATAAGGGTTACTTCGGTATGAAAGTCTGGATAGTAGGGCTGTGAGAAGGAACCTGGATAGTAGGGTTGCTTCGATATGAAAGCCTGGATATTAGGGTTGTGAGAAGGAAGCTGGATACTAGGGTTGCTTCGATATGAAAGCCTGGATAGTAGGGCTGTGAGAAGGAACCTGGATAGTAAGGTTACTTCGATATGAAAGCCTGGATAATAGGGCTGTGAGAAGGAACCTGGATAGTAGGGTTACTTCGATATGAAAGCCTGGATAGTAGGGCTGTGAGAAGGAACCTGGATAGTAGGGTTACTTCGGAATGAGTTTGGGTCAAACTGCAGAGGGAACCTAGGTAAGGTTGTTGTTATTGCACTGATGATTACTCTGTTTAGCTTCGAGTGTTGATCATGGATCTGCTGGAAATTGTTGATAATAAATGTCTTTCTTGAAATAAATACAAGGTTAGTTATATGCGATGCATGAGATGCATTATGATGAGGTTCTAAAAATAACTGAGATTATGTTATATGTAATGTATGCACATGTCATGATGTATGAACATGAAATGCTGACGTAATAATCTGAGTCCGGGAAAATAAATCCCTGACTACTGTTTGGAGAGTATGAGAAATGGTATTCTTGACTGCTGTAAAAAACCATAGTTCTTCTACTTCTGTTGGGGATGGTGAACAAAGATGACTATGCTGGGGATTTTCCACTCGGTTGGCGAATATTCTGTCGGACGAGACCCTGTCTGAGGATAACTCTGCGGGGAATAACTCTGTTGGAGAGGAGATACTCTGTTGATAGATCTGCTATCTTGGAGAAATAACTCAGCTGGGGATGAATTTTCGTTGCTGGTGATATTGAATTTTGTTGGAGATTGAATTTCTGCTTGTGAGAGAAATAAACTCTGCTTGGGGAAAAATTTACTGACTCACTCGCGATGGTGAACCTCAGCCGGGGAGAGTTATGTCCTGTTCGGAAAAGCTAACACCACTGTCTTTGGATACTTTTTACTCTGTAGGGAGTGTATGTACCACTGCTCATGTTCTCAAGCTGGCCCTATCCCGGTACCTGATGGGCAGAGTAACTGTAAGGTTTGGGCACTTCTTGTTTGTCCATGTTTCTTGGAATTACGAGTAATCATCTTTTGTTTCTTATGTAAATACTTATGAGCAACAATTATTTTCAAATGCACATATCAAAAATATATCATTAGACGTTCTTGCAAAACAAAACAGGAAAAAGAAAACAAATTACAGCTTTGTGAAAATGACTTGTATTGATTTTAAAGTTGGCCTGTAATAGGTGTTTTGTACAAGAAGACTGATGTCCTAGTAAGAGAACGCCGTCGAAAAACAGAAATTATACAACTTGTGTAAAAGAAAGAAAAACAACTATGTGAACAATCCCATTGGGTTCCAACTCTGCTATTTCCTTTATATCTTCAAGCATCTCATCACTTTGCTACTTGGCCGAAGGTGGATCAGATTGATCGGTGCCGTCTGAGCTTGATAGTCTATACCGAAGCCTTGTTGCAAGATGATCCAATGAGACATAGTGTTACGCTTCGATCCCTAATTTTTACCTGGACCGCCCTTTCGGGTTTTCAATCCACCGGGATACCCTTTTTTGCCCAAGCCGCCTTTTCAGGTTTTTGACTTGCCGGGTGTACAGTTTTTTCATTTTCATCCCTTACTTTTGCCCGAACCCTTTTAGTTCGCCGGGAAGCCCTTATTTTTGCCTAGGCCAGTCAACCTAGCGGGTCTTTGATTATGCGTAGTATTTTTTTGACTATGTCCACGTTCTCAGAGTGCAGGGAGTTGTCACTGTCAGTAGTGTAGTGTTGCCATACTACCAGAAGATCTTCGTTCGATCATGCAAGATTCGTTGCTGGAATCCATGCCCAATGCCCCCAGTGACTCAGGCGGAGATTTGCCCCTGGCTATTTGGCATCTTGAGAGATTCCTTGAATCTTGACTTGACTGCCCCAGATGATGGACAATGATCATGTCTGCCCCTTGGTTGGAAGTGTTTTTCCACTTGAGGTGATCCTTTTTGTTGAGAAGGTTTTTGTTCACTGGATATTCGTCGTGCGAATTTCTCTGCTGTTGAACAAATAGTCATATACAAACAATATTATTCTAAGAATGCAAAGCTTATGTCTGTCTTGAAGTTTTTGAAAATGCAGTTTTTAATAAAACAGGTGAATTTTTGTAAAATGTGATGTCAACTCAGGATTTTATAGCAAGCCCTACAGGAGTCGGGATACCTTTTGTAACAGTATGCTTTCGAACTAACCCATGCTTCAGCTTGGACTTTTAAGGGTTATAACGTGGCCTGGTTCACGGTTTAGGAAACAACGGATAAAGGCTCAAAATTTATTTGTACCCACCCGCTCTTCGTGATGTTCTTCAATCCTAAACTCAGCTAATCGTGCATTAGATCTTGTTTGAGTCTTTGCTCTGATATTCCAGTGATGGTTTGGACATTGGCAGTTTATTTTGAACAGGCAGTCATTTCTCTTTTTTTTTTGTTGAGGGTTTGTAGGACCTCTTCCTTTTTGATTTTATTATCCCTGTTTTTTGCCTGAACTGTTTCTTTTATGATTACAGTCAGCGGGATGCCCCAGTTTTTTTTGTAAGTCTCCTTCATAGGTTTTGACTTATTGGGCTTTTATTTCTGAGAGATAATGACTGCCTGTCTTTATGATTATAGGAACCATCACTGTCTTTTTTGTCTCAGAAGGACTTCTTTGATGCCATTTATTGTGCACCTGGATCAACTGAGAGAACTATCCTGCCCCAGGTTATGATTAAGGGTTTTAATTTTTGAAAAGAAAAACTCCAACTTCTTTGGCTCAAAGGGGTTGACTAGGGATTATCTTCCTTATAACTCCATTGTTTAGGATTTGAAACAATGCCTGTACCTCATCAGCGGGGTCTGTTCAAAATCATATTGTAAAGATCGCGGTATCATTTTCGTCATCCTCCCTCAAAGGCTTAGAATTTTTTAATCGAGAGTTGAATATCACAAGAAATGAAAGCAATTTGAATATAGTGAATACGAATGGATTGATTCAAAACAGACATATGCGATGCATTAATGAAATAAAAAGTTTGCCATGACAGTAATTGTTCGAATAAGCAAAGAAAAATACAACTTGAATATTTAAATGAACAAAAGTTTCTTAGTTTGAACTAGTCACTTCAAATGGTGAACCTTGGAGGGATAGTAGAAGAACTCAGCCTGACCATCTCGTGCGAACTTCAATGCTCCTTCGTCAATCAGGTTTTGGATTTTGTACCTCAACTTCCAACAGTCGTCAGTATCATGCCCCGGGCTGTTAGAATGGTATGCACACCTGGCATCAGGATTGTAGTTGGGTGAAGAAGTCTTAGGATTCGGGTGAGGTCCTATCAACGTCACCAAATTCAAATTCAACAGGTGTTGTAAAGCTTGGGACAACGGCATGTTGAGCTTGGTAAACGGCCTCGGAGTAACCTGTTGCTTATGGTCAGGTTGTTGTTGGACCTGTGAGGTAGTGGCACCCAGGATAGGTCTATTCTTCATCAAACCAAACCTTTGACTTCTCGGTAGTTGATTAATGACTTGATCCTCAGCCTTGACTATTTGCTTCATACTGTTGTATCTGTCTTGATGAAGCTGGTTGATCACGGTTCTCAACTCTTCTTGCTCCTGAGCTAAGCCTTGGATAAGAGCCATCTGCCCCAGCCTCTGGGTTTTCATTACATCTACCTCGGCTTGCAGATGTTTCAGCCGTTCATCCTTACTGTCTTCAGGACTCTTCTTGACCAAATTCCCCATGAGGAGTGTTCTCAACTCTTCCCGCCCCTTGGATAGGCTTAGGAAGATTTCCCTGAACTGAGTCTCTTGAGTATGAAGATCCTGGTTGTCTTGTTTGAAAGTCATTGCTGAAATAAACAGCGAGAACGTGAAAGGCCTGTAAAGAGTGACCTGTGATGCAATGGTATGTATGATATCTGTATGCAATGTTTTCAAGGATCTCGCAGGGTAAACAAGAAAATTGTTAGAATTTGAATTTTGTAGCTTGACTGAAGGAGCTTCATGTTGCTGAGAGTCCTTCTTCAAGAGTCAGGCTCACCATATCGAGGGGGTCATAGCCCCTGACTCAAGGTATCATGTTTTGATCTCCAAACAACCTTGGCTAGAGGAAAATAAATCCCCTTTGCCCCTTGCTAGACAGTTGGTTCATCACGACCTGCATCACAAACCCTTAAGATCCTTGAAATGGGTCAGTCCTTATGCAGGATGTATGCCATGTTATGATGTTATGATGTTATGTACAGGTATGCAAAAGTGTGTGGTGTAAGTAAGCCCTGCAATGAGTCCAAATTATTGGATAAGGACTGTAAACAAAACCTGTAAGGAACTCATGCTGTCAGATAACAAGAATGTGCAAGTAGTTTGAAAGCACACAAGACACACAAAGAGCCCTTAGATTTTAGGCTTGCATGGAGTTTAGGTATTACCCTCTTGAAGCTGGTTGGCTCAACACCTGTCCTATGAATGGTAACCGGGTTCTAAGGAGCTCAATATCATTGGATTGTTTTCTATGTTCATTGTTTTGATTTAGCCACTTAACTGGAGACCAAAATATTCCAAGAAAACAACCCTCAATGAGTGTAGTATCGAGTATCTACCAACTTCGGACTGCACCAAAGTCGGTCATCTCACTACCCCTAAAGAGGCCAGGATGGTCAAGTAAGGTTCTAAGGTCAGTTGATGCTTCGTGACACCATGCGGCGGCCCCGTACTCTCCTTGACTTGACTCAAGGGTTACCGGTACTCACCAAAGTGCCACATCAACGTAGCAACTGCTTCAACCGTGTCGGTATACCCCGCACAGTTCCCTCACAGTTTGTTGTTACTTCTAAAGGGTATCCCCAGATCCGGGTTAGGATCCATAAAACTCCGATGCAAGCCCACAATCTTAAAGCAAACAAGGCATGCAATTGAAAACACAAGTGATCTAATCCTAAGGTACCCCTCACTTATAAATATCCTCCCCAGCAGAGTCGCCAGTTCTGTGATCGGTGGAAATAGAACTGACTGTTTTGGAATGCTGGTTCGCGAAATGTCACGGTAAGCAAGAGTCTCCACCATCTTTTATGTTCTCCAACAAGGAAAGGACAAAAGCACAGCAAAATTCCTTTTCGAGATGTTTCTCGGTTTGGGAGGTAGATTATAGAAAGGGAAGGTGTTAGCACCCTTTCTATCCGTGGTTATCCACGGGCTCTTAGGTACTTGCTCACTATGTTTTCAAAAATGTTTGCTTTTCTTGTGTTTGTGGGTTTTGAAAAAGTTTGTTTGAAAACTTCGTTTTAACTCTTGTATCAGTCCTCAAGAGTGTATGAAGTGTTTGTTTGAAAACTTTTGTCAGAAAAGTGTAAGTGCGAAAAGTTGTTTTTGTTTTGAAAGAGCAAGTATCTAAGAACCTCTACCTACTCAAAAGAAATTAAACTGTGTAAATATCCTTTAGACAGTACTATCCCACTATTGAGAAGTAGGTAGCATCGTCCTTGGAGTTTGTCGGGTCAATTCGATTATAGGGACATGTGGTCACCAAAGCAATAGTAGGACGCCTTAGCATTAACCCTAATGTCCTAGATCCTTTTTATCCGAGGTAACCGTTTCGAGGCAACTTGGATCTTTAGATAGGAGGGCGACCTCTAAAACACCTTATACTCAATGACCACGTTCGAGGCAACCAAGTGAGGCGTACCCTAGGAGTGGCATGTGCGAGTGTGTCAGGATTCAATTAATGTTATCTTTGTACATATTATGGTGAGCTACGGGTTGATTTTATTTTCATACAAGTCTTGTCATGCATAACAGTTAATAATTGCGGAAAATAAATTGCGGAAAGTAAATCTACACTATTACAAGGCGTCGGGTATTTACATCGCCAAAAAACAACCCTTGAAAAGTAAATTGCGAGAATTTAAATGAAAGCGATAAAAAGTCCTAATTAAAGCTATTACATCCTCGGGACAATTACATAAATATGATCAAAATAATAATATGCGCAAATAAAAATTGAATCGGAGAAGGTCTTAGGGTTTTGACCCTTTTTGAGAAAGAAAGAGTTTTTTTTTTGTCCTTTTTATATTAAATTAAACCTAAAACTAATTAATTAATTAATTAAAAGAGAAAAAGTATTTTTTTAGTTTTTTATGTTTTTAATGAAATAAAAGAAAAGAAATTAAAATTGTCAAGAAAACCCTAATTCTAATTTATTTTATTTGCTATGAAAAAAATTAAAGTTAACCTAATTAAAACAACTAAATTAATTAATTACATTTATTTACAAAAATAATAAATTAAAGGTGAAATTAATAATAATAAAAATATTTTAGTTTTCTGATTTTATTATGAAAATAATTAATTGAGTTAATTAAATAATAATAATAATAATAATTAATAAAAAGATTAAATGAAAAAATGTAAAATAAAAGAAAAAAAGAATGAATGAACCAGGGGGGTGCTGGCCCAATATGGAGGTTTCTTTGGCAATTCTCAGGCCCATTTGTTTCAAGCCTTTTTGACTTTCTTTGATTGTCCAGGCGTTGGTTGACTATGGAGCATGGTAGTCCTCCACTGATGACCACTGGATTGCTGCTTGAAGCCACATGGCGCTTGGACGTTTGAGTCACATGGTAAACTCCTTTTGGAAAGATGCATATGAATATGTAAAGAAAAAGAACAAACAATTATTTTGGGGGACCTGGGATTCAAACCCAGGTCCCAATGATTCCCAGCCAGCACATCAACCACCAAGCCATTTGCACGCGTTTGTTATTTAGATAATAGGCAAATATTATATTGGACAATTAATAATTATGCTGTAAACAACATAAAAACGCGCGCTTATTTGAATCATCCAACCATGAAGCAACACCTCATCATCGTCCTCGCTGTGCCTGCAAAAAACAATGTTAGATAGCGGGGGTTTTTAACCCCCACAAACTACAGTGACCAAAAATAGCGAATAGAGCTATGGTAAATATAAATATTTCGCGATGGTCCCTGTATATTCGTCTGGTCTTGACGATTCCAACCATATGCCTTATGAACCCTAATTGTTCCTGGATTGTAAAGCCCTAATTTGAAAGCTTATGAACCCTAAAATTCATCAATGGCATCTTTTGATTCTGTGCATTATAATTCAATTAACTTATCCCATTAGCTTCATATGGATTCAAGCAATGCAAAACAAACAAAAAATCACGTTAAATGTTCATGAAATAAGCAATACGATTCTAAAAAAAGTGTGCAAACCGTGGTTCTGTTCTTGATGATTCCTTGAGTTTTAACGCTTGATTTTGATTGCTACACGTTCCTCACACTTCCTGCAATGTGTTTGAATCAATAAAAAGCTTTGAATTGGCCTGGAATGTGAAAATCAGTTTCAAGTTTTCTTGGAGATTTCTTGAATTGGTTATGGCTCTTTCTGCAGAAACTTCACGTGTGCATGATCAGGGTTAGCTTGTATATTTATAGGAGATTGAAATTAGGTCAAATCTTTGAGCAAAAATCCATTGGAATGATGATGGAATATTTGATTGGAAATCATATCTTTTTGTATTTTCATGATTGAAGAAAGTTGCCAAACTTGGAGATTTTTGCATATTTGATTTGTACACGAAATTGCCAGCATATCTTGACCATGTTTGCTTCACAAAAAGATTGAAAAATCAAATCTTTGTATTTTCCTACAATTTAAATTAATTAAATGAATTAATATTGATTAAAAATCCAATTAATTAATAAAAAATAAGAAAATGATTCAATTAAGCTTGATGGGTCGTGCATAGGCCATGAATGAAGTTTCAAGAAGAAATTTGAGGCCCATTAGCAAAAACAAAGTGTTTTGAGCAAAGTTGACTTTTGCAAATTCACAAAAATTTCCCAACTTCTCCAATGCATATCTTGCTCAATTTTGATCATATGAACATGTTCTTGGACATTTTGGAAAGGTCTTGAAGTCCTCTAACCAATGCCTTTGGTCCCATGTCATTTGGATTTACCAATCTCAAGTTATGGCCTTTGACTTAAAGTGCATTTTTGTTGACTTTTGAAATTGACCTATAATGTAGAAATTGATAACTTTTTGTGAGAGAATTTCTTGGACTTATAATGTGAAGATGGATTGTAGGAAATGTCATCCCCTTCAAAATGAGCATTGGATGGGATTTTTCTGATGAACCATGAAAAAGTTATGCCCTGGTCAAGATACAATTGACTTTTCTACTGTCCAAAAATAGTAAATTTTTGCATCTTGATGATTTTTGAGCTATTCTTGTGGAATCATGATCAAGACTTGATCAAATGATGATTGTGGACTCAAAATAAGATGTTGACCAAAAAATCTGACTTTTGACTGTGAAATGACCATTTTGCCCCTGCAGTTGACTGTGGGTCAAATGGAGCTTTTGACTGTGCAAATTGGCATTGTGAGTCTTGAAATTTGGCATGTAAATGCTTGAGGATGTATGTAGGCCTATGATACTTGATTGAACCATTGAAAACCTCAAATTCCTTGAAAGAACCAAAACCCTAATTTCAGTTGGCTTAGGAGGTGGTTGACTGTCTAATCTTTGAGTAGTCTTGAACAATTAGAAGATCATTCTTGTCAAATCTTGAAGAATATGGGAGGGAAAATTTTGGGGTACAACACATACCAATCAATTGTTGAACGCCCTAGGATCGTGTTTCAATCATTAGCAAGCCTCCCCACGCCCTAAAACGCATCATAGCAGTCACACGGTTTGCCTATTTTCTTGAATTCGAATATATTGATTCTGACATATTTAGCATGATTGATTGGCATATTTATAATCCTTGAGATGTTTGCAAGCTAATGACTGTATTCAATTGCATTTTTATTGATGAACATGAAACTGCCATGGCTAGGGTTTGATCTTCATTTTTAGGGATTTCTTGTACAGGGAAAATTGGACATTAATAATGGTACCATGATGCTCGTGAGGTTGAAACGAGTTGATTGGTACCATTGGTTTTCATTTATCATGCGTGTACAAGATTTTGGAAATGCACATGGGCTATACCTACGCTTGATGTCCGTAGGTAAAAGTCTTTTACCTAAAACGATAGAATCAATGAAGAAGACAATGGCGTGGCAGTGTGTGAGTGGCTCGTTTGAACTTCCGTGCATTTTGGGAAGCATGGCACGTTGTTTATATTATATTCTATTTATTTCATTATTATCACAACTAACATGGTAGCGCAGATGGTGAGGATGTTGGCCTTTGATGCATACGTCTTGGGTTCGATCCCAGGCGTGTGCATTTTATTTTCTCAACATTTTCAGGGCAATCCAGTGCTTCACCTTCTCGAGCATATTCCATACGCTCTCAACATCAGCCATTTGATGTGCTCCTGGCCAGATCCAATGTGTCCACAATGAAGGAACCACCATGTGCCTGAGTCAAGCATGCATACAGGATTGTGCAAAGTCAAAAGGCCTGAGCTTATTGGGCCAAGAATTTCCAAGCAACACCCCCTCCTTGCTAATGCTATCAGGCCCATTATTTTTTCTTTTCTCTAATTTATTTCTTTTATTTAATTTAATTTGCTTAATCATTATTAACCAAAATTAATTTCTTTTTCACAAAATCATAAAATCAAGAGTTTCACAAAAAATTAGAATTACGTTTTTATTTTATCAAATTTAATATAATTTAGTTTGATTTAATTTAGGGAAATTCTAACTTTTTTTAAATTAAAACCAATTAGAAAAAAATTAGGGTTAAACTTGTGATTTAATTTTTTATTTTTTTCTCAAAAAATAAAAAATACAAAAATAGGTTAATTTAATTATTTTTCTTAAATTAAAATTAATTAGTAATTAGGTTTTGTTATTATTATTCAATTGAGCTTTATTTTCTCAAATAACACAAAAACGACAAAAAATGATTTTTCCTTTAAACTACAATTAGGTATAGTTAGGGTCAAAACCCTAATTGTTTTGCATTCGATTCATCGCGCGTTTTTATTATCATTTTTGCAATATTTATGTAACTGTCCACGGTATGTAATAGGTTAATCTAGGACTTTCTTTTATTTATCGTCTTTTACAGTTTTTTTTGCTATGTAATTAATCCCTACCCCGAAGCCTTGTAATAATGTAGGTTTATTTTCTCGCATTTTAATTCTCGCAAATATTAACTGTTTAGATGTATGTTAATAGGATTGTATGACAAGACTGCATGATAATTTAAAACGGCTAGAAAACCCTAATGTGCAAAGATAATAACTGAAATCAAATCACTCGCACATGCGCACTCCTAGGGTATACTCTCACTTCGGTTGCCTTCGGTAAACAAACATTATGTATAGGGTGTCTTAGTGGTTTCCCTCTTGTCTAACAAAGATCAAAGTCCTGTTCGGAAACGTCGCCTCGAAAATGTTGCCTCAGAAATGTTGCCTCGAATATGATCTTAAGACTCTAGGATTATCACTAAGACATCCTAATATTGCTTTAGTGATTGTACGTCCCTTTCGAATTAACCCTTACAACTCCAACGACGGTGCTACCTATTTCTCAATAGTAGGATAGTGTTGTCTAAAGGAAACGAGAATAGAAACAATCTTTTTTTTCCGAGTAGGTAGATGCTAGTAGGTACTTGCTCAAATCAAAGCTTTTCACACTTACACTTTCCAAAACAATTTTCAAAACAACTTCGTCACACCTTTGAGGACTGATACAAAGGTTATCACGAAGTCAGAACTTTTCAAAACAAAGCACACACACAAGCAATTTTTAAAACATGAGCAAGTACCTAAGATCCCATGGAAAACCATGGATAGAAAGGGTGCTAACACCTTCCCTTTCTATAATCTACCCCCCGTACTCAGAATATCTCGAAAAAGGATTTTTTCTGTGCTTTTTTCCTTTTCGGTTGGATGAAATAAAAGTCGGTGGCGAATCTTGCTTACCGCGACATTTTGCGAATACACAATGCAAAACACAAAGCAGCATTTTAAAACAGTCGGTTCTGCCAAAGTATCACAGAACTGGCGACTATGCTGGGGACATACAAGTGGGATATACCTTAGGATCTAGTTCATCATAATTGCTTCTCTTGTTTGTTTTGGTTGCTTTACTTTTAAGGGTTTTTATTTGGGAGTTACTATAGATCCTAACCCGGATCTGAGGACACCTTTTAGGTAAGTAGCAATAAACTGTGAGGGAACTGTACGGTATAGACCGATACGGTTGAAGCAGTAGCTACGTTGATGTGGCTCATTGGTTGGTACCGATATCCCTTGTGGAGAAACGAGGAGAATACGGGGCCGTTGCGTGTGTCGTTAAGCATCAACTGACTTTAGAACCTTTAATCGACCAACTTGGCCATTATAAAGTAGTGAGATAGCCGGCCTCGGTGTAAAGTTGAGAACTGGTTGATACTCGATGCTACACTCATTGAGACCATACTCTCGAGATAGTTCCGGCCGCAAGAAAAGATTGTGTGAGCTGAAAACATGACCGATGGAGGATGGTCGGTGATATTGAGATCCTCTAGAACCCGGTTAATTTTGCTAGGACAGGTTGAAACCAACTGAACTTCAAGAGGGTACTACCTTTGACCTCATGCAAGCCTTAAACTTAAGGGCTTTGTGTGACTTGTTTGTCTTTTCCATGCCTGTTATCTGCTATACCTGTGTTTCTTTTATCATGACATCATGCATCATAACATGGCATTCATACTTTATTATACTAAGCATTTCAAAGACCAAGGGAATTTATCTTTGTTCTATTTTGCAGATTATGGATTTCGTGCGCAGGAATACCATCCAAGTTAACTTTGTGCAAATACCTGCTCAACTTTAAGAGTTAGCCTCAAGAGTTTCTGAGACTTCTATGTTCATTAAGAGACATAGTCAGCTTCTTAGCCTGGTCACCTCAAAGCTTGATGAGCAGATGATGAGTGTACTTTTCCAATTCTTCGATCCTGTGCATCATTGCTTCACCTTTCCAGATTACCAGCTGGTTCCCACTTTGGAAGAGTTCTCTCACTTATTGGGCATATCCATCCTTGAACAGGTGCCCTTCACAGGTATGGAAGAGGTTCCTAGACCAGAAGACATTGCCTCAGCTCTGCATCTGAAACGGGCTGATGTAGTATCCAATTAGGAAACACGAAGCAGGGTCGAAGGTTTCCTAGCCAAATTTCTGATAGACCAGGCTCAGCTATTCTGGGATAATTTGGATTTTCAGGATTTTGAAGATATCTTGGCTCTCCTTATCTATGGTTTGGTCCCCTTCCCGAATCCAGATTTCTTTATAGATGTGAACACGGTCAAGATTTTCCTTTCTCGCAATCTTGTGCCTACTCTACTGGGTGATATCTTGCATGCCCTCTACACTCGTACTGTGCGAAGAAGAGGGACTCTTATGTGTTGCATGTCGTTGCTGTCGAGGTGGTTTATTTCACACCTCCCTAAGTCTGTGTTGAAGAATGAAGAAGGTTTGGGTTGGTCCTACAGGATAATGTCACTTACCCATACATACATTCTTTGG
This sequence comes from Vicia faba, assembly GCA_948472305.1. Taxonomy (NCBI): domain Eukaryota; kingdom Viridiplantae; phylum Streptophyta; class Magnoliopsida; order Fabales; family Fabaceae; genus Vicia; species Vicia faba. The sequence goes on along the minus strand of OX451739.1, from coordinate 507,044,290 downwards.
TATTCCCGGGCTATAGAAGAAACTGTTGTTATTGACCGTTGTGGGGGATACCCTAATGTCCCATTGCTCGGAATCAGAGGGGGTATAACCTACAATCCTTGTCTAGCTTTGCAACAATTTGGTCGTGCTCGGAGAGATGGTCCCCACGAGCTACTTCTTGAGGATATTGCATTTGACTACGAGGAAGATGTTGAGGAGCATCGCCGGAGGTTTATACGAGCTTGGGGCATGGTGAACAGATCTGACCCCCAAGAGTTGGGACCAAGGACTTCCCTTCCTATGCAGCCTTACCTGCAATGGGTCTGAGCTCGTGCCCAGAAGCTTGGGATGCCCTATGAAGCCGTATTGCCAGTAATTGTGGATCCCACTAATGAAGAAGGCGTTCCTTACACGGTTCTCTATCCTTACATGCCCACTGATCCTGGGGAGTTGCAGAGGTCTTGGATTCAGCTGAAAGAGGAGAGGGATACTTACCGGGAAAATTACCATGAGCAAGAAAGGAAGATCTTAAAGCTCACCAGGCAGCTCGAGGAAGAAAGAGTGATCAATGACTACGTCAGCATAAAGAGGAAGCGTCCATGGGACTTTTGATTTTGCTTTTTCTAGTTTTAGATCTTGTTTTATTTACTTCTTTTGTAACGCCTTAAAGACATTGTTGAACCTTTTACAAGTTAATCTTATAAAGTTTGTTTATTTTTGGTTTGCAAATTTAAATCTCCCAAAGTCTTTGAAATCATTACATGCGCATCCCATTATCATGCACACCATTACAGGTACCAGTACAAGTTTCTCATCTTCTTCGCTATTTATTTCAGCAGAAATGTCTTCTGATCAAGCCATCAAATATCTTCAGGCACAAAACGCCCAATTCCAGCAGATGTTCTTAAGTCTGGCTAAAGGGCAAGAGGATTTGAAGACCCCGATTCTAAAAGAGAAGAAGAAGAAGAAGAAGAAGGTTGGTGTTCTGAACATGGGTAGAAGATTCGGAGAAAGGATAAGATAATCAGTTGATCTGACCTCCTCATCCAAGGACGGGGAGAACAAGGAAAGGGTAAAGGACCCTAGTCCTGCAGTTTCTGATAACGATACGGATTACGATGACCAGCAATATCCTCCTACTGAGGATAGATGCAAGCAGCTAGAAGACCGTCTGAGTGCTATGGAGATTCAAAAGATCCCTGGGTTAGATTTCGGAGAACTGGGACTGGTATCGGGAGTGGTGATCCCTCATAAGTTCAAAGCTCCGGTTTTTTCCAAGTACGATGGAGTATCCTGTCCAAAACTCCATTTCCGCTCGTACGTCAGAAAAATCCAACCTCACACTGTTGATAGAAATTTGTGGGTACACTTCTTTCAAGATAGTATATCAGAAACTCAGCTTGAATGGTTTTATCAATTGGAAGGAGCCAGTGTCCGAAACTGGGAAGACCTTGTTGTTGCTTTTTACAGGCAGTATCAGTATAACGCCGACCTTGCTCCCACTCGTACTCAGCTCCAGGGTATTTCTATGGGAGGAAGTGAAGGTTTTAAAGACTATGCTCAAAAGTGGAGTGACTTGGCTGGAAGAGTCCAACCCCCTTTGTCTGATAGGGAATTGGTTGACCTGTTTCTAGGGATGCTATCTGGTCCATTTTTTAACCATCTGATTGGCAGTTTGTCATCTGGGTTTACTGAGTTGATTTTGAATGGAGAGAGAGTAGAAGTTGGCATTCAAAGTGGTAAAATAAAGAAGGATACTTCATCAAGTGCAGTAAAGAAGCCTTTCACCGGTAAGAAAGAAGCTAGTGCAGTCTACGGCCCGAGGGGCCAAAGCAGACCTGAACATCGTCAAGCAGTAAATGCGGTAGTGATATCAAGACCCACAGTTGTTCCACAACGCAACAATCAACAAAGGGGAGAAAGACCATAAAGGCAGTTCACTCGGCTCAATATGACCTTGTCTCAAATTCTACCACAACTATTGAAGACCAATCTGGTAACTCAGAGGGAAGCCCCGAAGAACCCCAACACCACTTCTCCTCATCATAACCCGAATGCCCGTTGCGCCTATCACTCCGAAAGTCCAGGTCATGATACAAACAACTGTTGGGCCTTGAAAAATAAGGTGTAAGACTTGATCGAAGCCAAAGAGATTGAGTTTGACGCTCCAGAGAAGCTCAACATCATAACTGCTCCCATGCCTAAACATGGTCATGGAGTAAATGTTGTGGGCGATGATTTATTTGTGACCTCTGTGGAAGAAATTTCTACTCCTTTAATGACAGTTAAGAAAAATTTGTTGTTGGCCGGTTTATTTCCGGGCTATGGTGAAGGTTGCCATACGTGTTCAATTCTGCCTGCTAGTTACCACTTACTGAAATCAGGTGTTCAGCGCCTGATGGATAATAAAGAGATCATGTTCGAAAAGACTATGATTCTGTTGGTTCCAATTCAAGATGTTGCCATCATAACCATTTCTGCCAATCCTTCCAAGGTTTCCTCGAGAAAACCTGTTAGGATTACACCTGTTCCAAGAATTGCTCCGTTAATAATTACTGTCCCTGGTCCTATCCCATACACTTCGGGTAAGGCTGTCCCTTGGCACAATGGTGCTGATGTGTATTACCATAGAGTTAAACAAGACTTAAAGAGTGAGGAAGCTGATGTTGATGTCAGCAATATTGTTGGGACAAGCAAGGTCACCAGAAGTGGAAGACTCTTTTCTCCCGAGATTTCCCCTCCGACTGTCCATAAACCTGTTGTCATTCCATCTGCTAGTACATCAACTACTCCCAGTTCCTATTCCAGTTATCACCCCTATCACCGAGTCGTCTGGGACTCGGGGCAAAGAAAGCACAAGTGAGCCTTCCTGGACGGAGGCACCTAAGAAGATCATGGTAGAAACCTCTAAGCAGGAGATAGAGGAAATATTGAAGATTATCAAGAAGAGAGACTACAACATAGTCGAGCAGCTGGGGCAGACCCAAAAATCTCCATGTTGTCCTTGTTATTGTGTTCTGAAGCCCATGCAAAGGCTTTAATTGCATTCCTCAAAACTGCGCATGTGCTGCAGGAAACGCCAGCCGATCAATTCAAAGATTGCGTAGCTAGCCTGACCGCGGACAATGGGCTGGGTTTCTCAGATGCAGATCTGACTGCTAAGGGGAGAAATCATAATGATGCCCTGCACGTCTCGATCGAGTTTAGGGGCACCACTATGGCCCATGTACTGGTAGATACCGGGTCCTCATTGAATCTTCTACCAAAGAAAGCATTAGACTGTCTGGACTGTGAAGGTTTGATTCTAAAGCCGAACAATATTGTGGTCAGGGCTTTCGACGGGTCAAAAAGGATGGTGCACGGGGAGGTGGACATCCCTGTTAAAGTTGGCTCTCATACTTTTGCATCCACCTTTTATGTGATGGATATCATACCATCATATTCTTACTTGCTGGGTCGCCCTTGGATTCATAAGGTTGGGGCAGTGACTTCCCCGCTCCATCAAATGTTGAAATATCCGGTAAACGGTAAGATTGTCACGGTACGAGGTGAAGATGAGTATATGGTGAGTCATCTCAACTCCTTCTGCTACTTGGAGATGGACGGGGAATTCATCGAAACCCCTTGTCAAAACTTTGAAGAGGTCCCCCAGACATTGGCTTCAACTGAAGTTGCTACCGACAAACCTCTGATGAAGATGACTTCTCTCAAGGATGCCAGGGCTGTAACTGAAGAAGGTGGGTGTACAAATTGGGATCAGCTCCCTGATTTCACACACAAAACTGACAAATTTGGTTTGGGCTTTACTACAGGGGCTCAAAGGGCTGTTAGGCACGCGCGGACTGGAAGACCTCCTCTGCACATCAACAATCAGGGAGTTAATGCAATTGAAGATGGTGAAGAAGATTTAGATATCGACAACTGGATCTACCCAACAACCAATGGTGGATTGAAGAACTGCACAACGAAGGACTTCATGCATGTTTCTTTTATTCCACAGTAATTGACTTTTGTTTTAAGAGTTGTAATAGACAGTTTGAAACTTTACGGCCCGGTGCCTTGCCCGAGGCACCTTGGCTTTGCTTGTGAGGGCTTATTATTTGTCATTTTTCATATATCATTAATAATACATTGGATGTTTTCTTGCATTACAAATCTTGCACTCTTTGTTTTTATTTTCTGTCTCCCACTCTATCAAAACAGCTATTCTCTTACACACACTCACGTATCATAATGCAGATCCATATCCCCTCTGGATCCCATTGATAATAACTCTGCTACTGCCAGTTATGACTTCGAAAATCTGATCAACCAAGCCGAGGACGAAGGTGAGGATGATTGTGAGGTGCCCGGAGAACTTGCTAGACTATTACAGCAGGAAGAAAGGGCCATACAGCCTCATGAAGAGCCATTTGAGTCAGTGAATTTGGGTACAGAGAAAGACAGGAAAGAGGTTAATATAGGAGCGAATCTGGAGCCTAATGTCAAGCAACGGTTAATACAGATGCTACGCAACTATGTTGAAATCTTCTCCTGGTCCTATGAAGACATGCCTGGTTTGGACACTGATATTGTGGTACACCGCCTGCCGACTAAAGAATACTGTCCTCTGGTAAAGTTGAAGGTTCGCCATATGCGCCCTAAGATGTCTGATAAAATCAAAGCTGAGGTCATGAAACAGCTCGACGTGGGATTTTTAGCTGTCACTTCTTATCCACAGTGGGTTTCTAACATTGTTCTGGTGCCTAAGAAGGATGGTAAGGTACGGATGTGTGTGGACTACAGAGATCTGAACAGGGTAAGCCCCAAGGATGATTTCCCACTTCCTCACATCGATGTTCTGGTCGACAACACCGCGCAACACAAGATCTCCTCCTTCATGGATGGATTTTCTGGCTACAACCAGATCAAGATGGCTCCTGAAGACATGGAGAAGACAACCTTCGTTACACAGTGGGGCACCTTCTGTTACAAGGTAATGCCTTTTGGGTTGAAGAATGCTGGGGAAACTTATCAGCGCGCCATGGTCGCTTTGTTCCACAACATGATTCACCATGAGATTGAGGTTTATGTTGATGACATGATAGCAAGGTCCCAGACTGAGGAAGAGCACCTTGACCATCTCCAGAAATTGTTCGACAGGTTGAATATGTATAAGCTGAGGTTAAACCCGAACAAGTGCACCTTCGGGGTAAGGTCCGGTAAGTTGCTGGGCTTCGTCGTCAGTAATAAGGGTATTCAGGTGGACCCTGCCAAGGTAAAAGCTATACAAGAGATGCCAGCTCCCCGCACAGAAAAAGAAGTCAGTGGTTTCTTGGGACGTCTAAATTACATCGCCAGGTTCATTTCACACCTGACCACTACTTGTGAGCCAATCTTCAAGCTTCTGAAGAAAGATCAAGTGGTAAAATGGAATGATGAATGTCAGACCGCTTTCGAAAGAATCAAGGAATACCTCCAAGAGCCACCAATTCTGATGCCTCCAGTTGAAGGAAGACCTTTGATCTTATACTTGACAGTACTAGATAGTTCAATGGGGTGTGTGCTGGGGCAACATGACGAGTCTGGCCGAAAAGAGCACACTATTTACTACCTTAGAAAAAAGTTTACCGAATGTGAGACCCGATACTCATTGCTCGAGAAAACTTGTTGCGCTTTGGCATGGGCTGCTCGTCGGTTGAGACAGTATATGCTGACTCACACCACCTTATTGATATCAAAGATGGATCCAATCAAGTATATTTTCGAGAAGCCCGCTCTCTCCGGAAGGATAGCAAGATGGCAGATGATCTTAACTGAGTATGACATCCAATACACAATCTAAAAAGCAATCAAGAGGAGTGTATTGGCGGATCATTTGGCGCATCAGGCCGTGGATGACTACCAATCCATGAATTTCGAGTTCCCGGATGAGAACATCATGTTGGTGACCGACTGTGAAGAACCTGGACCGGATGAAGGACCTGAGGAAGGATCCCGATGGTTTATGTATTTTGATGGAGCATCAAACGCATTGGGTAATGGCATTGGCACTGTAATTATATCTCCTGAGGGCTATCATACTTTGTTCACCGCCTGATTATGTTTTAACTGCACCAACAATATGGCGGAGTATGAAGCATGTGTCTTGGGTCTTCGAGCTGCTATTGACCTAAGGATTAAGTTCTTGAGTGTATTCGGAGATTCTGCTTTAATGATCAGTCATATCAAAGGCGAGTGGGATACGAAGCACCCAAATCTTATTCCTTACAAAGAATACGTATTGACATTGCTCCCACATTTTGAGGAGATAACCTTTGAACACTTTCAAAGAGAGGAGAATCAGTTAGCGGACGCGCTAGCTACCATGTCTTCTATGTTCAAAGTCAGGTGGGACAATTAAGCCCCCCAGATTACCATTGAGAGGTTGGACGAACCCGCACATTGCTGTGACATCAAGACTGAAGAGGTAGCAGATAAACCCTGGTTTCACAAAGAAAAAAGGTATCTTGAGACTCAAGAGTACCCCGATGGTGCATCTGTTAATGATAAGAAGTTCTTGAGAAGGTTCGCTACGAAGTTCTTCATCAGTAATGGTGTCCTCTATAAGCGTAACCATGATTCAACCTTACCGCGATGTATGGACAAGAGCGAGGTCGAAAGGATCATGGAAGAGCTAGATGAAGGTACCTTCGGAACTCATTCCAGTGGGCATACCATGGCGAAGAAAATCCTACGGGCAGGATATTACTGGTCTACTATAGAAGCCGATTGTTATCAGCATTCTCGAACCTATCATAAGTGCCAAGTCTATGCTGATAAGGTGCATGTACCTCCGGTTCCCATGAATGTTTTGACAGCTCCTTGGCCCTTTGCAATGTGGGACATCAACATGATCGGCGAGATCAGACCCACTGCGTCTAACGGGCATCGCTTCATTCTTATAGCCATTGATTATTTCACAAAGTGGGTTGAGGCAGCTTCCTTTGCTACAGTAACCAAGAATGTCATGGCGCGGTTTATCTGACATAATCTGATCTGTCGATATGGTGTACCAGAGAGGATCATTACAGACAATGGTACAAATCTCAATAATACAATAATTACCAAACTCTGTAAACAGTTCAATATACAACATCATAACTCTTCTCCCTACCGGCCGAAGATGAATGGGGCCATTGAAGTAGCTAATAAGAACATCAAGAAGATTGTGCAGAAGATGACGGTGACATAAAAAGATTGGCACGAGATGTTACCATTCTCTCTTCATGGGTACCGTACATCAGCATGGACGTCAACAGGGGCAACACCCTACTCTCTGGTATATGGCATGGAGGCAGTCCTACCCATCGAAGTCCAGATACCCTCTCTCAGGATTATGAAGGATGCGGGTTTGAACAAAGACGACTGGATCCAAACCCAGCTTGATCAGCTGAATTTAATCGATGAAAAGAGACTTACTGCTATTTGTCATGGTCATACGTATCAAAAGCGAATGATCAAGACTTTTAACAAGAAAGTCATATGACAAGAATATCAGGTCGGGGATCTAGTGATCAAACGCATCATACTACCGTAAGGTGATCCCAGGGGCAAGTGGACCCCTACATACGAAGGGCCATTTGCGATTAAGAACACTTTCTCGGGAGGAGCTATGATTCTAACCACCATGGATGGTGACGACCTTCCTCATCCCGTCAATGCAGACATAGTGAAAAGATACTACGCATAATCAAAGACCCGCTAGGTTGACTGGCCTAGGAAAAAATAAGGGCTTCCCGACGAACCAAAAGGGTTCGGCAAAAGTAAGGGATGAAAATGAAAAAACTGTACACCCGACAAGTCGAAAACCTGAAAAGGCAACTTGACCAAAAAAGGGTATCCCGGTGGACTGAAAACCCGAAAGGGCAGTACAGGCAAAAATTAGGGATCAAAGTGTAACACTATGTCTCATTGGATCATCTTGCAACCACACTTCGGTATCGACTATCAAGCTCGGACGACGCTAATCAATCTGATCTACCTTCGACCAAGTAGCAAAGTGATGAGACGCTTGAAGATATAAAGGCAATAGAAGAGTTGGAACCCGATGGGATTGTTTCACATAGCTATTTCTCTTTCTGTTACACAAATTGTACAATTTTTTTCCCTCGGTGGCGTTCTCTTACTAGGACGTCAGCCTCTTTGTACAAAACGCCTATTACAGGCCAATTTCAAAAATCAATACAATTTTCACAAGAAATTTCAACTTGTATTTTTCTTTTTCTGTTTTGTTTTGCAAGAACGTCCAATGGTTCATTTTTGATATATGCATTTGAAAATGATTGCTGCTCATAAATATTTACACAAGAAACAAAAGACAATTACTCATAATTCCAGGAACAGGGGAAAACAAGAAATGTCCAAACCTTACAGTTGTTCTATCCACCAGGTACAGGGATGGAGCCAGCTTGAGAATATAACTAAAGGTACATACACTCCGCGCAGAGTAGGAAGTATCCAAAGACAGTAGTGTTAGATCTCCCCAGCCGAGGTTCATAATCGCGAATGAGTCAGCAAAATTCTCCCCAAGCAGAATTTATCTATCACCAGCAATAGAAGCTCACCACCAGCTGAGTTTATTTCTCCAAATCAGCAGATCATCCAACAAAGTATCTCTCTTCCCCACAAAGTCATTCTCCCATAGGGTTATTCTCAAACAGAGTCTCTCCCGGTGAATTGTTCTCGAGCAGAACAGACGCAAGTCTCCAGCTAATCATCTTCTGTCACTATCCCCAACGAGAACGAAGAACTCAACTCCTTATACTCTCCAACAGTAGTCTAGGATTTATTCTCCCCAGCTGGAGAGTATCACAAGAACATTGCATATCCATACATCGTGGCATGCGCATATGCATCATACAGCACAATCTCATTTATTTTGAGAACATCATTACTCAATACATTTCATACATCATAACATTATATACGACTAACTCTTTACCTTTCAGGGAAAGATGCAATCAAGTTCTCACAAATTTTCTCTGGTTCAGTCAAATCGATACTAAGATTTCTATTTCAATTCAAGCTATGAAGCCCAGAAATCGACTGGATAATATCTTGATTTCTCCAAAATACTACAAAGCCTGGAATCGACCAGATAGTGGTATATCTTAAATACAAGCTATGAAGCCTGTAAATCGACCAGAAAACAGCTTAACCCCCCAGCAAGTTACTATGAAGCCTGGAAATCGACCAGATAGTAGTACAAGATACCATGAAGCCTGGAATCGACCAGACAGTGGTATAAGACACCGTGAAGCCTGGCGCACGACCAGATAACGGTATAAGACGCTGTGAAGACTGGAGCACGACCAGATAGCGGTAAAGGACACTGAAACTGGGACACGACTAGATAACAGTTTAAGGTACTGTGAAGCTTGGAATTCGACCAAATAACAGTTTACTCGACCAATTACTATGAAGCCCGGAAATCGACCGAATATTAGTATGCCTTAAATTCAAGTTGAAACCCGAACGCGACCGGATAACCACCTAATTCCTTCTGAAGCCTGGAGCACGACCAGATAAGAATTGAGAAATTTCCAAGCATGGAGGATGACCAGATAGCAAGTTTAATCTCATCTCCCCAGTAAGTCACTGTAAAACCTGGAGCACGACCAGATAGCAGTCAGTCTTATTTTCCTCAGCAAATCACTGCAAGGCCTGGGGCACGACCAGATAGTAGTTCATTGTGACCTCCTCAACTAAGAGATGGTTCCCTAGTAGAGTAACGGAAAACTGAAGCTCCTAAAATTCTATTTCTCCCAAGACAGAGACCAGCGTGCCCCCAACGAAATCCTCCTCAACAACAGGTATACGGGTTCTCGCAAAGGAATCTCTTATGCGATCAACACTTCTTCAGATGGAATCTTTAAGCCCATCTTCCGTCATTGACTTCAAAATGGCATCTTTAAGCCCATTCCCGATATCGCAAGACAAGTACCATTTCATGCGAGTCCAAATTTCTGGGCACTCTAGTGTTCGATCATCTTCCACCTTTAGATCACGAAAGGCAGACAAGCCAATCTACATCCTCAGGTTTAAGAAGATTGAACAGGCGCAACTGTTGTACCCCAAAATTTGCCCTCCCATATTTCTCAATACATGTCAAGTAAGGTCTTCAAATTCCTCAAGGAAGTCCAAGAGTTGACCAGACAAACCCCCTCCTAAGATAGTCTACCCCAAATTAGGGTTTCATTTTACATCAAGATGCTTGAGTCTAAAGGATAAAAAATGCTCACCTTTGTCCTAATATGTTCTCAAGATCATCCATGTAAAGTTTCAAGCCTTGTAGAGAAACTTTGCTCAGTCAATTGCTCAAAGGCCTGAAAATCGACTGTGCTAAGGAAAAAGTCAATTGTGGCCCACATCCAGTCAAACTTCAATATTTTTGGTCAACATTCTCATTTTGAAGTATTATTCATCATTTGATCAAGGTTTGATCATGATTCCTCAAGGATTGCTCACAATTCATCAACATCCAAAAGTTGCCAAATTAGGGTTTTGTAGGAAAAGTCAACTCAACTTTGACCAAGCATAACTTTCTCATACTTTATCAAAAATGACCCATCCAAAGCTAATTTTGAAGAGGATGTAATTTCCTAGAGTTCATATTTGTTGTACCCCAAAATTTGCCCTCCCATTTCTCATTAATTTCTCATCACAAAGCCCTTGGAGCTCAAGATCTAGTTAGGGTTTCATCTGCTCAAGACTTCTCCTTGCACTGTTGACCCAAATTAGGGTTTGTGTTTGCACAAAGATTTTTTGACCTAAAATGCCTAAGATGACCTTCTTGCTTCATATTGGACTCCCAAGTTTATCCATGTCAAGTTTCAAGTCTTGATTCCAAGTTTTGCCCAGTCAATTAGACAGTTGACCTAGAAATCAACTGTATTGGGGAAAAAGTCAACTGTGACCAATTGACAGTCAAATCTCATGAAAATTGACCCACATCAACATTATGAACTCATATGAACCATTTGATCAAGTTTGGATCACAATTCCACAAGAAACTTGATCAGATCACCAAAAGGGCAAAATGGTCATTTTTAGGGTTTTGACTGCACAAAGGCAATTTTTGACTGTTTGACCTAGCCAATGGCAAACCAAGTTCACATATGGACTCAAGGACCCCATGGATTTATCTTGACATGCTCAACAAGTTCAAAAGATCTCAAGTACACAAGATTGACAGTTGAATTTCCCAGTCAATTGATCAATTTTGACTGTATACTAAAAAGTCAAACTTTGACTTTTTGGTCAAAATCAAGAGTCAAGATTCATTTTTCATCAAAACATGCCAAATCATGAAACTTGTTCACCAAGAAATCAAAAAATGCAAATTAGGGTTAGAAATGAGAATTTTTCATAACTTCGAATTTTTCTAAGTTATGAAAAACCCTAATTTTTTTCCCAACTTTGCCCCACTTTCTCACCAAGATTCATTTGGATTCAAACAAAAGTCAAAACATGAAAGTTGTATCTTGTTGCATAATCTACAACTTTGATTCACAAAGTTTTCCCAAATGAGGCTTGTATCTCAAGTTACAATTTTTTGAATAAGGGCACTAAACCATTCTTAACTTAGTGAAATTTTAACCTATTTTGGCAAGGTTTTCTACCTAACTTCAAGGCCATTTTCCATACACTTCCACTTGGAATTTCAATTTGCATTTCAAAGATGGATTGTATTACACATTATAATCTTTCCAAAATGTCCAAGAACTCATCAAACAACCTCATAACTTGGGAGAATCGAATTTCACAATATGGCAAAAACTCACTTTTGAATTGGTCATGTACATGTTCATAACTTATGCCATTTTCAAGTCAGCTTAGTTTGTGCTACATTACAGGTCCTTAAACCATCCAACACTCAATAATTTAATGCATGTTTATTGTGCTAAGGTCTTGTTTCATGAGCTTATGCATTACATGTTGAATAAATCCATTTATGGAAAAAGCAAAATGGCCATTTTTGCAAAAGCAAGCTTTATGTCCAATTGAAAATCCAACAAGTACATATGAGATCTAATTGGCACAAGATTATGAGCAAAACACTCTGATCAAGACCAGGTTAACAGCATGTTTAAGGGTCCCCTACTTGCCTAAAACATCAAGTTGGCTTTGTTTGCTTAAGTGTGAAGAAAGGTATCATAACATAACACAACTTCTCTCTCAGCATTAGAACACAGAAGAAAACATTGTAGACACCTTCTAATCATCCAACCCAAGCTAGAACACGAGCCCTTGGCCTCCCGAACACTCCCATTCCCAGAATCACTCTCAAACTGCATAAACAGGGCAAGGCCTGCAGATTGAACACCATCTCTCATTCCTTGCATGATTTCTTGACCAAAGCTTATCAAACACATTCCCTAGCATCAATGCAAGCTAACCAAGACCTGAAACACGACCTGTAATTCCTCTAACAAGTTCCACCATTTTCACTTTCTCATTTTGCAATTGAAGGTCCATAGCTCGATTCAAGGTGTCTCAAGGCAAAGTAAACATTGGAACAGCATCACCACACCTCAAGGAAGCTATACCAACCATCACCTTGCACTGAAAGCTTCCCCATTGCCAGATAGAACTTCAACTGAACAGGTATTTTGGTGAACTTATAACTCTTAGTATAGGCATCATTAACTCTAGGTTTGTGAATAAGAAATGTTCTACTCATGCCCCTGAACCTGTACATGCTTTTACTTTTCATTTATTTTGCCTGAGCTATGAGAATTTAAGGTTTGAAAATGGCAGAAAACTTAGGTCAGGATTTGGGAATGTCAAAATTCTCTCTCATTTCTGAGAGTTAGAATGAGTTTTTTTTATATTTGGAATCGTGATTCAATGCTTAACATTTCTTATGTTGGAAGTTTGTGCAAAAGATCAAGGAATCCATGTGTTTGAATTGGAAGAACAGGCGCGTGTTTTGACATATTTTTTGTCTGAAGGTTGAAGAAGAAGTTCCTGGGCTGGGCTTGCTTCTGATTTTCTTTCCACACCACATTTTTTGTTTCATACCCCCTAGACCCATTTGGTTTATTTCAATGATTTTTTGATTTTTCTTTTTTCATGCTGACTTATTTATTTTTGCTTATAATATAAAAAATATAAAAAAATATTTTTATACCATTTTCCTATTTTGTTAGCATTTATTTGTTTATAGGAATCATTTATACATAAATATATATATATTATTTAGAATAAATAGAAAAAAATAATACAAATATACTTTCTTTTCTGATTTTATTACATTTTCCCTTTTGAAAATATTTTATACAAAATATATTTTTTTATATAAATATTAAATATTATTATTTTTATATATATAGTATTTATTTAATAAATAATAAAGATATATATATATATATATATATATATATATATATATATATATATATATATATATATATATATATATATATATATATATATATATATATATATATATATATATATATATATATATATATATATATATATATATATATATATATATATATATATATATATATATATATATATATATATATATATATATATATATATATATATATATATATATATATATATATATATATATATATATATATATATATATATATATATTAATATACTTAGGGCAAAAATACTAAAATACATACATTTTTATTTTATTAATATTTGATGTGAAAAATACTTTTTTTATGAATATACTCCATTTTATTTTTTATTTTTTATGTAATTATTAAATATTATACACATTAAATAGTTAATATATTTATTTAATGAAATTAGGGTTTTACCCTTAGAATACAAAAAACTCCAAAAATGATACTTTTTTTTATTTTTTATTTATTTGACATAAATAATACTTTTTTTCATACCTATAAAAACCCTTTTTGCATTTTGCATCTTTATTTTATTTCCCATTTAAATTATGCAATCAATTACTTGTAAAAATGCCAAAAATGATGTAATAGCTAGGTTTAATTTCTTTGTCTAAATACCCCCCATTTGAACATTTGTACCCCCCCTTCCCATATTGTGTTGTAATAGTGTAGGAATTTTACTTTTCGCACTTTAAACGCTTTCTAAATATACCATGCTAGAGTTAGGGTTTGTATGCAAATAAAAAGAACAAAATAGCTTAACCTAATTTCAAGATAAATAAGCATGAAATATGGACAACACATATCACACTTGCACCCCTAGGGTATTCCACTTTGTTGCCTTCAAATAATTGGGCCATATTGCATGTTAAGGTTTCTTTGGGTAAAAACAAACAATCAAATGATCATAAGTCCCTCGATGACGCTTTCGAAAGGTTGCCTAAAATGATCAAGTCCCTTTCAAAGAGAAATTGCCCAAAAGATACTTAGCACTATTGCAATTATGGTCTAAACGATGACCCGCGCCCGTCCCTTTCATCTCCTAATACAAGATTGTCCACCAAATGCAATGGTGGAACAAAATTGTCAAAAGGTTTAAGACATAACAAAAATCTTTGAGAATTTTAGGATAGATAACTCTTAGGTACTTGTCAATTTGCAAAATAAAATACTTGCCTATTTTCAAAACACACTTCACAAACACTTTCAAAACAAGCTTTCAAAAAAACCTTGAAACATCTTTTCAAAAGACAAAACACCTTTTGTAAAACATTCGAGTAAAGAATTGTTACAAGGGTAGCCTATACAAGGCATCTTTTCCAAACATTTTCAAAAACCACACACCGAGCACCATTTCAAACAATTGAAAACCAAGGCAAGTTGATCTAAGCAAGTACCTAAGAGCCCATGGATAACCATGGATAGAAAGGGTGCTAATACCTTCCCTTTCTATAATCTACTCCCCGAACCCAAGAAAAATCTCAAAGGTTTTTGCTGTGCTTTTTAAACCTTTCCCTAGGATAAAATAAAAAGTCGGTGGCGACTCTTGCTCAACCGAAACATTTGCGAAAACAAACGCAAAACCATAGTCAGTTCTCCCACCGTATCACAGAACTGGCGACTCTGCTGGGGATAACTTTAAAAGTGGAGTAACCTTAGGGCTTAGATCACCTTCTTGCATGACTAATTGTTTGATTTGATTGCTTTACATCTTGGCTCTATTGTTTGGGTTTGCAATCCTACACCCGGATTTTGGGAAACATTCATAGATAGCAATACGTTGTGGAAACTGTGCGGGGTATACCGACACGGTTGAAGCAATAGCTATATTAGTGCGACATATTTGTGAGTACCGGTAACCCTTGAGTTCAATCAAGGAGAGTACGGGGCCGTCGAGTGATGTCACTAAGCACTAATGACCTAGAACCTTACTTGACCATCTTGGCCTTTTATTAGGGGTAGTGAGATGACCGGCTTTGGTGCAGTCCGAAGTTGGTAGATACTCGATACTACACTCATTGAGGGTTATTTTCTTGGAATATTTTGGTCGCTAGTTAAGTGGCTAAACCAAAACAATGAACAATGAAAACAATCCCGTGATATTGAGCTCCTTAGAACCCGGTTACTATTTATAGGACAGGTTTTTAAGCCAACTACACTCAAGAGGGTACTTACCTATGAAACCCCATGCGAGCCTGAAACTAGGGTTTGGTGTGATATGCTTGTACATATGTTTTGTGCATACATCATAAACATCATGAAGCATCATATGCATTCACTAACCATTTCAAGGGTTTGGATCTTCATCTTTGTTCTTCTTTTATAGGTCATGGAAATTCCTCGCAGAAATACCATTCAAGTCAACCTTGTGAGAATTTCTCCTCAACTCAAGGAGCTCACCTCAAGAATTCCAGAAAACTCATCCTTCAGTGAAAGACATGGTAGACTGCTCAGCCTAGTCAACACCAACATTGAAGAAGACATGATGAAAGTGCTATTCCAGTTCTTTGACCCTCTTCACCACTGTTTCACTTTCCCTGATTATCAGTTGGTGCCCACTTTGGAGGAGTTTTCTCAACTCCTAAGAATCCCTATCCTTAATCAACTACCCTTCAACGGTACGGAAAAGGACATTGGGAAACCAGAAGCGGCGTCAAAGGATTCTTAGCAAAATTCTTGTTTGAAAAAGCACAAGAATGTTGGAATTCATTGGACCTACAAGCCTTTGAAGAGATTATGGCACTCCTTATCTATGGGTTGGTCTTGTTCCCAAATCCTGACCAATTGGTAGATGTCAACGCCGTCAAAATCTTCTTGTCCAGAAATCCAATACCAACATTGCTTGGGGACATTCTTCACTCATTTTACACACGAACAATGAGAAAGAAGGGTGTTCTCATGTGCTGTACTCCCCTCCTTGCAAGGTGGTTTATTTCGCACCTTCCACAATATGTCTTGAAGAATGACCAAGGCTCAAGGTGGTCCCAACCGTTGATGACTCTTACTCACTCTGATGTACATTGGTGTTCTCGATCCAGAGAAAATGTCATCATCGTCGATCGTTGCGGAGAATTTCCTAATGTTCCTTTACTTGGAATTAGAGGAGGTATCACCTACAACCCTTGCCTAGCTTTGAGGCAATTTGGATATGCACGGAGGGATGGCCCTCATGATATGTTGATTCCTGACCTAGTTTTTGACTTCGACAACGATGCGCAAGGACTTCGCCAAAGATTCATCAGAGCTTGGGGAAAACTCAACAAGGTTGATAGCAAGACTCTGGGACACAAGAACTCCATCCCTCTTGAGCCTTATCTCAAGTGGGTACGAGCCCGAGCCCAAAGACTAATGATGCCTTATCCTCATGTACTCCCTGTGATTAAAGAGCCCGTCAATGAAGGAGAGGTTCCCTACACCGTCCTACATCCTGACATGCCTACATCGTGGGAGGAAATACAGAAAAGTTGGATTCAGCTCAAGGAGGAACGGAACACTTTCGAAGCCAGCTTCTATGCTAGCGAGAAGAAGGTTCTAGAGCTTACCCGCCGACTCCATGAGCAAGAGGCCCTCAACACCTACATCGCACCAAAGAGGATGCGCAATGTCTTTTTGCCTTGAGAAGTTATTTTGTAATATTTGGCCCATGGGGCATTTATGTACTAACAAATTTCTTCTTATTAATATGACGTGCGTTCTTCTTTGTCTGAAACAATTTTGAATGTCCTAAATCCTTGAATGCATTGCATACATAAGCATACCATTCATCATGTGCATAAGCAGGTCTCACTCCAGGTTTCCTTATTTGTCTGCTGTTTATTTCAGTAGGATGGATCTCGAGCAAACAGTCAAAGACCTGCAAGCTCAGAATGCACAGTTCCAGCAACTCCTGATGACCTTGGCTAAGGGTCAGGAGGATATCAAGACTCAATTGGGGAACAAAGACCCAGTGACAAAGAAGAAAAAGAGACTCGGGGTGGCTACTTTGGGTAGAAGATTTGACGGAGAAGCTCGGAGAGTGCTTGAATTTCCTCCTATTTCTGATGAAGGAACCAGCAAAGGAGGTGGAGCTGCAGTACCTTCCGAGTCTGATGCGGAAGAAGAAGAGGTAGAAGAGGATGAAGATTATTCTGACCAGCAATATCCTCCAGCTGATGATAAATACAAAGGGCTAGAAGACAGATTGACCTCCATGGAATTACAAAGAGTACCGGGTTTGGATTTTGAAGACTTAGGTTTGGTCGCCGGGATTGTGATTCCCCCAAAATTCAAAGTGCCAGTGTTTGTGAGGTATGATGGGTTGTCCTGTCCCAAAATGCATCTCAGGTCCTACGTGAGAAAGATTCAACCCTATACGGCAGATAAAAACCTTTGGATTCATTTCTTTCAAGACAGCCTTTCGGGAGCTCAGTTTGAGTGGTTTTATCAGCTAGAAGGAACCAGTGTCAGACATTGGGAAGATTTGGCCACCGCTTTCTACAAACAATACCAGTATAATTCTGACCTTGCTCCTACTCGTACCCAACTTCAGGGTATGTCGTTAGGAACCGGCGAAGGATTCAAAGAATATGCACAAAAATGGAGGGATTTGGCTGGCAGGGTGCAGCCTCCTTTAACCGACCGTGAACTCGTTGATATGTTTCTAGGGACCTTATCTGGGCCATTTTTTAATCATCTAATTGGTAACTCTTCCGCGGGGTTTACCGATTTGATCTTAACAGGCGAAAGAATAGAAGCTGGCATCAAGTCAGGAAAAATTCAGAAGGGTGTTGCTGCAAGTGTTGAGAAGAAGCCTTTTAAGAAGGAAACAACTATGGTATATTCTCAGAGAAGAGCAGGGAAGACTGAACGCCGACCAACTGTGGGGGCCGTAATGATTCAAAACACTCCAAGTGAGCAGCCTCGCTATAACCAGTCCAGACCAAATCAACAACGAGTGGAACGGCCACAACGGCAGTTCACCCATATTAATATGACTCCAGCGCAAGTGCTTCCCCATCTATTGAAGTTGAATCTCGCCACCATCAAGGAGGCACCAAAGAATGTGAATACGTCCTCTCACATTATCATGCTAATGCTAAATGCGCCTACCATTCAGACAGTGTTGGGCACGACACCAACGATTGTTGGGCACTCAAGCATAAGATCCAAGACCTGATAGAGGCGAAGGAGGTGGAGTTTGACGCTCCGGAGAAGCCTAATGTGATATCTGCACCCATGCCGAAGCACGGCCGAAATGTCAATGCCATTGGAGAAGATATGTATGTTGCTGATGTCAGTGATCTGACTACTCCACTGCTAACCATTAAGTTGAACCTGTTGAGGGCCAGGATCTTCCCGGGATGTAAGGAAGACTGCTATTGTTGTTACTCTCTGCCGTTTGATTGTCCGTTACTGAAGAAAGGCATCCAAGGCCTTATGGATAGTCGACAAATTTTGTTTGAAAAAGTTTCTGCTGTTCCAGTTCATACTGAAGATGTCTCAATCATAACCATTCACGCCAATCTTTCCAAGGCCGTCAAAAAGCCTGTTAAGATTACACCAGCTACGAAATCTGTTCCTTTGAAGATAACAATGCCAGGGCCTGTTCCCTATGTTTCTGAGAAATCGATACCTTGGAACTATGGCGATGACGTCTACTACCATGGTATCAAACAAATCGAAATAACTGAAGAAAGTTCGGATGATGAAGAAGCCAGCATTGGTAACATTGCGGGCACTAGCAAAATCACCAGGAGCGGGAGAATATTTTCTCCAGAGATTGCCCCTCCAAGAGCAATCTTTAGACCCTCATCAGCTGACAAGGTCATCCCTGCACCAATAAAACTTTCTGCTAGAACTCCTTTGATTGAAGACGTTGTTGTTCCTAGTATTGTCTCTCCTACCGCTGCTGACAAAAGTAAGGGAATCCAAGATGAGCTCGTCAGGACGAGGGCTCAACCCTTGGTCATCCCAGAAACCTCCAAGAAGGAAATGGATGAGATTTTGAGGATAATCAAAAGAATTGATTACGATGTGGTAGAACAGCTGGGGCAAACCCCCTCCAAGATCTCCATGCTGGAACTATTGCTTTGCTCAGAAGCGCACGCTAAAGCCCTGATAAAATTCCTGAAGGCAGCCCATGTGCCCCAGGAGACCTCTGCGGATCAATTTCAAAATTGCGTGGCCAGTCTGACTGCGGACAATGGATTAGGTTTTTCTGATGCCGACCTAACTCCTAAAGGTAGGAACCACAATGATGCTTTGCACATTTCAGTCGAGTGTCGAGGAACTACCCTCGCACACGTCTTGGTCGACACTGGTTCGTCGCTGAATGTTTTGCCTAAAAAGGCCTTGGACCGACTAGATTGTGAAGGGTTGGAGTTGAAGCCGAGTGATATTGTTGTCAGAGCTTTCGATGGTTCGAAGAGAATGGTCCATGGGGAGGTTGAAATTCCCATCAAGATAGGCACTGAGGTGTTTAAATCTACTTTCTATGTGATGGACATCCGTCCATCATACTCTTGCTTGCTGGGTAGGCCTTGGATACACCATGCTGGGGCAGTCACCTCCTCCTTACATCAGATGTTGAAGTATCCTGTCAAGGGGAAGATCATTACTGTCCATGGCGAAGAAGAGTACATGATTAGCCACTTAAATTCTTTCCGGTATGTGGAGGTTGAAGGGGAATTCATTGAGACGCCGTTTCAACATTTCGAAGAAGTCCTTCCTGAAATAGCAGTAGCAAAATTGGCAGCTGAGACACCGAGGAAGATGGCCAGGATGGCATCTCTGGAGGACGCAAGGGCCGCAATAAAGGAAGGGAAGAATTCAGCATGGGGGCAGTTACCTGACATTCCACATAAGACAGACAAATTTGGATTAGGGTTCACTGCCGCAGGCCAGAAAGCTATGCGCCGTGCGAAGATTGAAAGGCGCCAGTCAAAATTTCTCCCTACGGAATCAATGCTTTGGAGGATGAAGACGAAGAGAGCAACATCGAAGAGTGGGTCTATCCAACTGTCAAAGGGGGGTTGAGCAACTGGGAGGCAAAAGACTTTGTCCCCGTCACTTTTGTTCATCAGTAATTTATTTGTTAAACATTTCCTATTTGGTCTGTAATGTTTACTTTCAAACAATCCGTACACTATCTTTTCACCTCATGCCTTGCCCGGGGCATGTAGGACCATTTGTAAGGGTTTTGATTATTTTTCATATCCATATGCCATGTTTAATGATTTATTGGACGTTTTTCATTTGATAAACTGCTTGTGTTCATTTTCTTTCCTTTTGCATTTTTGTTTAAGGATGGCTATCCCTTACACACACCCACACTCACCAATGCAGGTACCCATCCACTCCGGATTCCATGGGTGACTATTCTGCTATATCTTTCAATAACTCTGAAGATCTGGTCAATCTAGCCGAGTATGAAGATGACGAAGGTTGTGAAGTACCAGGGGAACTAGCCAGACTTCTACAACAAGAGGAAAGGGCCATCCTACCGCACGAAGAGTCATTGGAAATTGTCAACTTGGGAACCGAGGAGGACCGGAAGGAGGTGCAAGTGGGTGCCAATCTGGAACCGAGTGTCAAGGAACGCCTGATACAGTTGTTGAATGAGTATGTTGAAATCTTCGCTTGGTCTTATGAAGACATGCCGGGTTTAGACACAGACATCGTGGTTCACCGTCTCCCCACAAGAGAAGACTGTCCACCGATCAAGCAAAAAGTTCGCCGAATGAGGCCTGACATGTCTGAAAAGATCAAGGCAGAAGTGATGAAGCAATTCGACGCTGGTTTTCTGGCTGTTACGTCCTATCCTCAATGGGTCGCTAACATCGTGCCAGTACCTAAGAAAGATGGCAAAGTCAGGATGTGTGTGGACTACCGGGATTTGAATAGGGCCAGCCCCAAAGATGATTTTCCACTTCCACACATTGACATTTTGATCGACAATACAGCTCAGCACAAAGTGTTTTCCTTCATGGATGGATTCTCGGGCTACAATCAAATCAAAATGGCCTCCGAGGATATGGAGAAAACAACTTTTGTCACACAATGGGGCACTTTCTGTTACAAGGTGATGCCGTTCGGGCTGAAGAACGCAGGGGCAACTTATCAACGCGCCATGGTGGCTTTGTTTCATGATATGATACATCATGAGATTGAAGTTTACGTAGACGATATGATAGCTCGGTCACAAACAGAGGAAGAGCACCTTGAACACCTAGAAAAGCTGTTTGCCAGATTGAAAGAATACAAACTCAGGCTGAATCCAAGTAAGTGCACTTTTCGAGTTAGGTCTGGTAAACTTCTAGGATTCATTGTAAGCAACAAAGGCATTGAAGTTGATCCAGCAAAAGTGAAAGCAATACAAGAGATGCCTGCTCCCTGTACTGAAAAGGAGGTTAGAGGATTCTTGGGGCGTTTGAACTATATTGCCAGATTCATCTCCCATCTGACTTCTACCTGTGAGCCAATTTTCAAACTCTTGAAGAAAGATCAGGTAGTTGAATGGAACGACGATTGTCAAGTTGCTTTTGATAGAATCAAGGAGTATTTGCTAGAACCTCCTATTCTGATGCCACCCGTTGAAGGAAGACCTTTGATCATGTATTTGACCGTCTTGGATAACTCAATGGGGTGTGTTTTGGGCCAGCATGACGAGTCTGGTCGAAAAGAGCATGCTATTTATTACCTTAGCAAAAAGTTTACCGACTGTGAGACTCGCTACTCACTGCTCGAGAAAACTTGTTGCGCTTTGGTATGGGCTGCTCGCCGACTAAGACAGTATATGTTGACTTATACTACCTTGTTGATTTCCAAAATGGACCCTATCAAGTATATTTTCGAAAAGCCCGCTTTATCTGGAAGGATAGCAAATGATCCCGACTGAGTATGACATCCAGTACACCACCCAAAAAGCTATAAAAGGGAGTGTACTAGCTGACCATCTGGCTCATCAGGCTATCGAAGATTATCAACCCATGAGATTTGACTTCCCAGACGAGGACATCATGAATTTGGACAACATTGAAAGTAACGGACCGTATGACGGACCCGAAAAGGGATCCCGATGGACCCTGTACTTTGATGGTGCTTCAAATGCACTTGGAAATGGTATCGGCGCAGTACTCATCTCCCCGGAAGGTTGTCACACACCTTTCACGGCCCGACTTTGCTTCAGCTGCACAAACAACATGGCTGAGTATGAAGCTTGCATCTTTGGTCTCAAGGCTGCTATAGACTTGGGGATCAAATCTTTGATCGTATTTGGGGACTCAGCTTTGGTTATCAGTCAAATCAAAGGAGAGTGGGATACCAAGCATCCTAATCTTATCCCATACAAAGAACATGTCTTGACATTGTTGCCTCGTTTCGAGCAAATTACCTTCGAGCATTTCCCGCGAGAAGAGAATCAGCTAGCAGATGCTCTAGCCACAATGTCCTCCATGTTTAAACTCAACTGGGATAACGAGGCTCCCCAAATCACCATCGAGCGAATGGATGAACCTGCACATTGTCACGAGATTAATACCGAAGAAGTAGTGGAACAACCCTGGTTCCATGAAATCAAAAGATATCTTGAGATCAGAGATTATCCTGAAGGAGCTTCCGTAAATGACAAGAAGTTCTTAAGGAAATTCGCTGCTAAGTTCTTCCTGAGAAACGACATCCTTTACAAACGAAGCCATGATTGTGTAATACTCCGATGCATAGACAAAGCTGAAGCAGAGTTGATCATGACTGATATACACAGCGGCACATTTGGCACTCACTTGAGCGGGCATACAATGGCTAAGAAGATCCTAAGGGCAGGCTATTACTGGTCTACCATGGAAGCTGACTGCCATCAACATTCCCGTACTTGCCACAAATGTCAAGTCTACGCTGACAAAGTTCATATCCCTCCGGTCCCTCTCAATGTTCTGACTACTCCGTGGCCCTTCGCCATGTGGGGCATTGATATGATTGGAGAGATCAAGCCCACGGCCTCCAACGGACATCGCTTCATCCTGGTTGCCATTGACTATTTCACCAAATGGGTCGAAGCAGCTTCCTTCGCCTCCGTTACTAAAAATGTGGTTGCCCGCTTTATCAAGCAAAATCTCATATGTCGGTATGGTGTTCCGGACAGGATCATCACAGACAACGGTACAAATCTGAATAACACAATGATCACCGCCTTGTGCGAACAGTTCAAGATTTATCATCACAATTCATCTCCCTACCGGCCGAAGATGAACGGTGCTGTTGAAGCTGCGAACAAAAACATTAAGAAGATCATTCAGAAAATGACTGTCACTTACAAAGACTGGCATGAGATGTTACCGTTTGCTCTGCATGGATACCGTACGACGACACGTACTTCAACTGGGGCAACCCCATTTTCTTTAGTTTATGGCATGGAAGTTGTTTTGCCTATGGAAGTTCAGATTCCTTCTCTAAGGATTATGAAGGATGCAGGTTTGAATGAAGATGATTGGATGAAAACCCGACTTGATCAACTCAATCTGATCGACGAAAAATGACTTGCTGCTATATGCCATGGTCAGACGTATCAAAAGCGGATGATCAAGGCCTTCAATAAGAAAGTCAGACGTCAAGTGTATCAAGTCGGAGATCTCGTAATCAAGCGGATTATCTTACCGCAAGGCGATCCCAGGGGCAAATGGACTCCTACATATGAAGGACCATTTGTGATCAAGAGCATATTTTCCGGCGGTGCAATGATTCTGACCACCATGGACGGCGACGATTTGCCGCACCCTGCGAACGCAGACATAGTCAAAAGATACTACGCATAAAAATAACCCGACGAGTCGAAAACCCGAGAGGGCGGCTTGGGCAAAAAATGGGCATCCCGGTGGATCGAAAACCCGAAAGGGCGGTTCAGGCAAAAATTAGGGATAAAAACAAAAAAAAATCTGTACACCCGACAAGTTGAAAACCCGAAAGGGCGGCTTGGGCAAAAAGGGGTTTCCCGGTGGATCGAAAACCCGAAAGGGCGATTCAGGCAAAAGTTAGGGAATTAAAGCGTATGACTATGTCTCGTCGGATCACTTCAAAGACAATCTCTTCACCAACCGGTTCCAGGCTTTTGATCAATCCAGTCATCGGAAAACGGAGCTTTGAATGGACAGATATTCAGAGTTGAGAAAGCTATAGCAGAATGGAATCCCATGGAATTATTTCACATAGCCATCCTTTATTTTGTATAAATCTTTCAATATTTACGACAGAATCCTCTTACTAGGATGATTGTCTCCTTTGTACAAATATACTCATAAAAAGTCAATACAAATACTTTTCCCAGAAATTTGTGTCTTTTTCCGTTCTTTTGCACTAATTGTTTACTTTGAGAAACGTCCAATATTTTGTTAAATAAGCATATGCATTTGAACATAATCATTTCCTTATGAATCAAGAAAGAGGATTACTGATAGATTGAGGATACAGTTGGATATCTTGATACCCGTTCGAAGGAAATCCCCCGAAGATTTGGAATCCATATCCCCAGCAAACCCTGAAGCTGATCCCCAGTAGATTTTGGAAGCTTATCCCCTGCAGAGTACGAACGTCTCGCCCGAGTTTTATTCAAAGTTATTCCTCACAAGGGCTTATAACTGGGTTATCCTCAGCTAACAACCACGGAAGATCGCGCTCTCCAAATTTCTTCCTATCCCCAGCGGAGTTCATCAAAGTTCCCCAA
The DNA here is from genome assembly GCA_948472305.1 of Vicia faba. NCBI lineage: Eukaryota > Viridiplantae > Streptophyta > Magnoliopsida > Fabales > Fabaceae > Vicia > Vicia faba. The sequence goes on along the minus strand of OX451739.1, from coordinate 507,019,225 downwards.
CATAACTTATCCATACAATCCCCAGAGGAGTTTATCTTTGTTATCTCCAGCCAGAGAATCCTCCAGAACTCAATTCCTCTCAGAGTTCAAATTTTCAGTATCCCCAGCTGAGCTAAAGCTTCAAAATTATCAATCTCCAGCGGAGCCAGACTAATGAACTGTTTCCCCACAGAGTTTTAGAAAGGAAAATCTTGAGTTCCCCAGTGAAGTCGCCAGAGATACTTCCCTCCAAGCTGAAGATTCTCAGTCTTACCTCCCCAGCATGGGTCTATTAGATTGGAACTCCCCAGTAGAAGTCATCAGGAATTCCCCAGAAGATTGGTATACAACCCAAGCTCTTTATTCCCCAGCAACAACCAGGATTTATTCTTCCCGGCAGCAGTCAAGATACTCTTATCTTCAGCCATCTTGGATTCGTCTATCCTTTGCAAGACAGCTCTCCAGCTTACATGTGCATCCATTTACATTCATATCATATAACATACATTGCATCATGCATCATGATATTGCATACAACTAACTCTTTACCTTTTCAGGTGAGACCAGTCGGCAGACAAAAAAATCATTATCTTCTGAGATTTCTTTCCAGGAATAGTTCGGGTGTGACCCAGACACGGCAACATTCTAATGCTTATTCCAGATTTATCCAGATGCAGTTTTACACGAGCTCATCATCAGGGAACCCTACACCGGTTCTTCCTCCAAATTCAAGATTACTGAAAACAGTTTACGGGTTCTCCAAGTAACTGATGTTAACCTATCGCTTGTTCAGTTTCTTCTCAAGACTTCTGAAAACAGTTTATGGATTCTTCCCAACAACGGATGTTAATCTATTACTTGTTCAGATGCAACCTTTGAGAACAGTTTACGGACGCTTCCCAACAACGGATGCTGCTCTATTGCTTATTCAACTCCAAGACTTCTGAAAACAGTTTATGGATTCTTCCCAATAACGGATGTTAATCTATCGCTTGTTCAGACTCTTCTCACCTTTTGAAAACAGTTTACGGACGCTTCCCAACAACGGATGCTGCTCTATTGCTTATTCAACTCCAAGACTTCTGAAAACAGTTTATGGATTCTTCCCAATAACGGATGTTAATCTATCGCTTGTTCAGACTCTTCTCACCTTTTGAAAACAGTTTACGGACGCTTCCCAACAACGGATGCTGCTCTATTGCTTATTCAACTTCAAGATTTCTGAAAACAGTTCACAGGTTCTCCAAGTAACGGATGTTAACCTATCCCTTGTTCAGTTTCTTCTCAAGACTTCTGAAAACGGTCTACGGATTCTTCCCAACAACGGATGTTAATCTATCAACTTGTTCAGATGCAATTTTTTGAAAACAGCTTACGGATTCCTCCCAACAACGGATGTCAATCTATTGCTTATTCAGATCCCCAGTTCAGAGATGGCCCCAAGCATGGACATCTCCCTGATACTCATTCCAGATGGAATCTTTAAGCCCATCCCCGACAAGCTCCTGGCATCCTTCCAGATGGCATCGTTAAGCCCATCTCCAAATGGCATCTCTAAGCCCATTCCTGCATCCATTGTTTTGGCGAGTGCAAATTTAAGGGCACTCTAGTGTCCAATCTCCTTTTACCCTCGAGTCACGAAAGGCAAACTTGCCAATCTAACTCTTAGGGTTCAAGAAGATTGAACAGGGGCAACTGTTGTACCCCAAAATTTGCCCTCCCATTTCTCATTAATTTCTCATCACAAAGCCCTTGGAGCTCAAGATCTAGTTAGGGTTTCATCTGCTCAAGACTTCTTCTTGCACTGTTGACCCAAATTAGGGTTTGTGTTTGCACAAAGATGTTTTGACCTAAAATGCCTAAGATGACCTTCTTGCTTCATATTGGACTCCCAAGTTTATCCATGTCAAGTTTCAAGTCTTGATTCCAAGTTTTGCCCAATCAATTGGACAGTTGACCTAGAAATCAACTGTATTGGGGAAAAAGTCAACTGTGACCAATTGACAGTCAAATCTCATGAAAATTGACCCACATCAACATTATGAACTCATATGAACCATTTGATCAAGTTTGGATCACAATTCCACAAGAAACTTGATCAGCTCACCAAAAGGGCAAAATGGTCATTTTTAGGGTTTTGACTGCACAAAGGCAATTTTTGACTGTTTGACCTAGCCAATGGAAAACCAAGTTCACATATGGACTCAAGGACCCCATGGATTTATCTTGACATGCTCAACAAGTTCAAAAGATCTCAAGTACACAAGATTGACAGTTGAATTTCCCAGTCAATTGATCAATTTTGACTGTATACTAAAAAGTCAAACTTTGACTTTTTGGTCAAAATCAAGAGTCAAGATTCATTTTTCATCAAAACATGCCAAATCATGAAACTTGTTCACCAAGAAATCAAAAAATGCAAATTAGGGTTAGAAATGAGAATTTTTCATAACTTAGAATTTTTCTAAGTTATGAAAATCCCTAATTTTTCCCAACTTTGCCCCACTTTCTCACCAAGATTCATTTGGATTCAAACAAAAGTCAAAACATGAAAGTTGTATCTTGTTGCATAATCTACAACTTTGATTCACAAAGTTTTCCCAAATGAGGCTTGTATCTCAAGTTACAATTTTTTGAATAAGGGCACTAAACCATTCTTAACTTAGTGAAATTTTAACCTATTTTGGCAAGGTTTTCTACCTAACTTCAAGGCCATTTTCCATACACTTCCACTTGGAATTTCAATTTGCATTTCAAAGATGGATTGTATTACACATTCTAATCTTTCCAAAATATCCAAGAACTCATCAAACAACCTCATAACTTGGGAGAATCGAATTTCACAATATGGCAAAAACTCACTTTTGAATTGGTCATGTACATGTTCATAACTTATGCCATTTTCAAGTCAGCTTAGTTTGTGCTACATTACAGGTCCTTAAACCATCCAACACTCAATAATTTAATGCATGTTTATTGTGCTAAGGTCTTGTTTCATGAGCTTATGCATTACATGTTGAATAAATCCATTTATGGAAAAAGCAAAATGGCCATTTTTGCAAAAGCAAGCTTTATGTCCAATTGAAAATCCAACAAGTACAGATGAGATCTAATTGGCACAAGATTATGAGCAAAACACTCTGATCAAGACCAGGTTAGCAGCATGTTTAAGGGTCCCCTACTTGCCTAAAACATCAAGTTGGCTTTGTTTGCTTAAGTGTGAAGAAAGGTATCATAACATAACACAACTTCTCTCTCAGCATTAGAACACAGAAGAAAACATTGTAGACACCTTCTAATCATCCAACCCAAGCTAGAACACGAGCCCTTGGCCTCCCAAACACTCCCATTCCCAGAATCACTCTCAAACTGCATAAACAGGGCAAGGCCTGCAGATTGAACACCATCTCTCATTCCTTGCATGATTTCTTGACCAAAGCTTATCAAACACATTCCCTAGCATCAATGCAAGCTAACCAAGACCTGAAACACGACCTGTAATTCCTCTAACAAGTTCCACCATTTTCACTTTCTCATTTTGCAGTTGAAGGTCCATAGCTCGATTCAAGGTGTCTCAAGGCAAAGTAAACATTGGAACAGCATCACCACACCTCAAGGAAGCTATACCAACCATCACCTTGCACTGAAAGCTTCCCCATTGCCAGATAGAACTTCAACTGAACAGGTATTTTGGTGAACTTCTAACTCTTAGTATAGGCATCATTAACTCTAGGTTTGTGAATAAGAAATGTTCTACTCATGCCCCTGAACCTGTACATGCTTTTACTTTTCATTTATTTTGCCTGAGCTATGAGAATTTAAGGTTTGAAAATGGCAGAAAACTTAGGTCAGGATTTGGGAATGTCAAAATTCTCTCTCATTTCTGAGAGTTAGAATGAGTTTTTTTATATATTTGGAATCGTGATTCAATGCTTAACATTTCTTATGTTGGAAGTTTGTGCAAAAGATCAAGGAATCCAGGTGTTTGAATTGGAAGAACAGGCGCGTGTTTTGACATATTTTTTGTCTGAAGGTTGAAGAAGAAGTTCCTGGGGTGGGCTTGCTTCTGATTTTCTTTCCACACCACATTTTTTGTTTCATACCCCCTAGGCCCATTTGGTTTATTTCAATGATTTTTTGATTTTTCTTTTTTCATGCTGACTTATTTATTTTTGCTTATAATATAAAAAATATAAAAAAATATTTTTATACCATTTTCCTATTTTGTTAGCATTTATTTGTTTATAGGAATCATTTATACATAAATATATATATATATATATATATATATATATATATATATATATATATATATATATATATATATATATATATATATATATATATATATATATATATATATATATATATATATATATATATATATATATATTATATATATATATATATATATATATATATATATATATTATTTAGAATAAATAGAAAAAAATAATACAAATATACTTTCTTTTCTGATTTTATTACATTTTCCCTTTTGAAAATATTTTATACAAAATATATTTTTTTATATAAATATTAAATATTATTATTTTATATA